>JANZLQ010000007.1:11535196-11597936 GCA_026212715.1 Elanus axillaris | reverse complement strand
CAGCGGCCGGCCCGGCAGGGGGCAGCGCGGGGCCGGCCGGGCTGGCGGGCGCCCCGCGCCGCTCCTCGGGGCGGCTTCTCCGCGCCCGCCTTTCCTGGGTGTGCTGGTTCTTGCGACGAGCCCGAAGTCAAGAGCCGAGGAGCTCCTCTGGGCTTTTTTTGCCGCTGGCTTGACATGCTGCCTTTCGGAGACCAGACGAGGTATTTGCTCGCCGTTGCCGCACTTCAGCAGTGGGACTTCCAGTGGAAAGCGAGTAAATTGGGCTATTTTTAGAAGTGGAGTCAGGTTTCCATTTTGAGTATTTTCCGATAAACAAAGCAGTGGGGATGCAGAGCGCGGGCGAGCTGCGGCTCCCACGGTGTATCTCGGCGCAGAGCTCGGGGTAGGCAGCGCTGCGGGCCGGTCCGCCGCCGCGGGCTCCGCTTCCACCATCTGCTCTCCGCGGCTGACCGACCGGCGGCCCTCCCAAGTCACTTAGCGGGGATGGAGACAGTCTGAATGAGGTCTTGCTGCTGCTGCTCCCCTCTGCATGGGATGGGGCGGTAAGAAGAGAAATCCCCATTAATAATTGACTCGCAGCAAGCTAGAAAGCTTCAGGGGTCACCTGCTTTCTTGTGGCCATCTGTCATGCAGTCCCCTTTCTTCTGCTGCTTCTTCCTTAGCTTCATTTAACAGAAAAAAATAAGAATAATGCCTTAAAAATGTCTTTAAAATCTTGATTTTTTTTTTTTTAAAAAAGGCTGTGCAGAGGTGTAGGATGCATAGATGGAAGCAGTTAACCTTGATATTCTCCAGAACACTAGCGCATGGTATGTAACTGAAGGGTAGCTTGTTTGCCCAGGAAATAGGGTGTTAGCAGCTTTGAGAAGTAGCATTTTATTAGTTCAGCCTGTCACACTTCCTTTGGAAACTGGAAGTAGTATTGAACAAATAGGAATGCTAATTAATAGTAACCGCTGTGTCAGATTTGTTTTCCCCATGGAGAGGTTTGGCTGGTCTTTTTTTTTTTTTTTTTTTTTTAATGCTAAGACACGGTTTTGTGTTTGTGTGGGTCTGAAATAGGCAGTAGTTCACAAAATACAATTCAGTCATGTCTCTGTGACGGCAATGCCTCTGCACTTGGAGAGGGCTTTGTAGAAAAACTGTTGACTTTGAGTTCTTGCTTGGCAACAATTCTGTGATGTTTTTGAAGTGATGGAAACATTGCATTTGTCTCAAAACTCTCTTCTTTGCTGTCTTGCATGGAATGCTTTGGGGGTTTTTTTGTCCTTACTGCGTAAATAGAAAACTATATACTAAGGAATACCTCTTTTAATGTAAGTTTGTATTTGAAAAGACAAATGACAAGTTACTTGACTGTATGCTGGTTCAAATTTTAATCACTAAAATGATATCCTGTACAGCTGAGCGGTTTGAAAGAACTGACATACTTTGTAAAAAGGTTTAATGTTCTTCACTGTAGTGTTATTTAGAGCTTGAAAAGAGAAAAAACCCTAAAATTTAATGCCATGCTTTGTTCCAGATGAGTCTTTGTACAAGAGCAATACATTGAACAAAGACTATGCTGTTAATGTTCTGTTACTTAGCATTATATTTACTCTGTCAAGTAAAGCAGCCTTCCTTGAACTAGTTTCAACTATTCTCTAATCATAATTTACTGCTTCTCATTTTTGTTTTGCTTATGCCAAAGTCGTCACAGGTCTTAAAAGCAATAGACCAAGAAGTTAGTTACTTTGGTGTCGTGTGGAGCATGGAGACATATTCTGCTTCACATTGCGAGGCACAATTGCTAATGAATACAGATAGTTTCTGGATCTGTTTCCTAAATATTTATACACAGGAATAGGAAGAGATCACCAGCTCAACCATTTATTAGAGAGTAATAGAAGCCCTTTCCACTGATAGTAATGAGCTTTGAATCAGAACCTAGTTCAGGAATTTTATGATAGGTATTAAATAATAATTTTTTTCTCTGCAGTTAATTCCCATAGTGTTTTATACAGTAGTTCGTTTGGTAATTCCTACCAAAAAAAAAAAAAAAAAGCTTTAATTAGGTTTCTAAATAATACTTATAAAATAAATGCTTTGGGTGGTCTTATGCCTACAGATTTGTTTTGCTGTTTTGTTTTTTTTAAAGTATGGGAATCTCATCACCTCATATAGTCATTGAATAGTTAAGTTACCTCTTGTTCCATTTTGCGTAGGTCAGTTTGATATCAGTGTCTTTCATGGTTTAAATAAAAATATTTTCTGGCAAGGTGGCATTTTAAAAGAAAACACTTCTTTTTATTCACAGTTAATTTGTATTAACTGTTGTTCATAATGTGACAACTGTTAAGAGTTGCTAGGCTCCCCAGTCCATGTGCTGGATTCTTGGGGAGAAGGGCTGCAGGTCGTCTACTTAACAAATTTGCATCTGCTTTCCTCCTCTCTCCTAAAATGTCTTGTAGAAGATAAGTATATACAGATGGCTTACACCCTGTATTTTGATCCTGCAATGCCTCAAGGTTGATAGCGTCGGCGGGCAGGCCACATTACTGCCTTCCTCAAACCTTTGATGGCTAGGTGGACTGACATATTCTGCGATAAGGCTATGCTGATTGACTTTCCACCTGTACAGTGCAAGGTTGCAACCCTACAAGCATGTAATCCAGGTGAATAGCTTTAAATTGCTCCCTTCTTCGAGTATGTGAATAAACTGTGATCCCATGAGTAGGACACTACAGAATCAGTTATTTATTACTTTATTTTGTACCAGGGAGACAAGTGGTATACAGAGATAATATAAATAGCTATTATCCGTCTAGTGTTGTTACAGTATGATCAAAGTGCAGAACAGCAAGGGGAAGTGTATCACCAGCAAACTCGGTGACAAGATGAATTTGGTTCTCTTGGTGATACAGCATGCTAGTTGACAAACTTTCTGGCTGGAGAGTTTGTTACTGCACACATATGGGTTCAAGAGTTTCTAAATGCCTAGCTCCTACTAAATTTAAGCTATTTATTTTATTCCTTTTTTTTCAGCTCCTCTTGTCATTTTTCCCCTTTCAAAGTTTTAGAATTGCCTGTCATATTCCGGCTTCCCAGAAAGCAGAAACATTTTGAAGTAAAATTATTCTTCTTTTAGATTGTGTCTTATTTTTACCCATACTGTTGTTAAAAGCCTCCTTGTAGCTGCTGCTACAAATATTACTGTTCTAACTAGACATTATAAAGGCATAATCTGCAGCCTTTTTTGTCATAAAATTGTACCACATTTATGGCTGACTGTTACCCTTTCTGTCTTCCTGAAGTTTTATCTTTTTACGTTGCTTTAAAAAAAAATCCATGCATTGTCATGTTCAAACTTCATACTTATTTTAACCCCCTGTGGAATACTTTTGTATTTCTGACTTCCTGTTTGTCCCTACTCTTAAAAATACAGGAGTGATTCTCTTGTAGCGCTCTTTGTGATCAGAAGCAGCAGACTGCCAAAACAGCCAAAGTAAAAATTCTCCTCTCGGTTAGAGGCAACTGTATTGTTCCAAGTGGTTTTTGTCTGGTTTCCTAAATGTATGGCATGGTATATACAAATTGTTAACCCAAGTCTTGTATGCCTTTCACTGGAAATAACATAATTTTGTTATAAATACATCTTGGTTTATTAGTGGGGTTGGGAAATATTTACAAATGAATTAAGGTGGGGTTGTATTTGGAAAAATAAATGTCCTTAACTTCATAGCGCTTCACTGAGGATTCTAGAAGTGGTGTTTACTGGGAAACTGTATTTTGCTGGAATTCAGAGATTGCACAGCTTGAATATACCAATTACATTTATTACTTACGAAAAAATTCAAGTACAGTTGTGGGGTTTTTTTGTCGTCTTGATGGCTGGTGGACAGTTGGTTTGTAAGGTGCTGTCTGCAGTACTAAATTACTTAGGATGTTTGCCTGCTAATCTCCGTGTCTAGAGGGCTTTATAAAATGTCTTTCATTTTGAGCCAGCTATTTGATGTTTAGTCTCATATATATTTATGTCATATGGATTATATTATTGTTTTGTTTGGTAATATATGTGTTTAATTTTTTCTAATTGAAAAGAAAGTAAATTTTTGGAGCAAGTCTATGAAAATTCATATTTTCAGAAATAGAGCTGTTGAAGATTTTCTGCATTGAAATGTGCTCTGGCCTATGTTTTTTCTTCAGAAGATATTACTGACATACAAAAAAAATTAATCCTAAAAATATGCAGGTATGAGCCACATTCATCCCTTAACATGACCTTGCTAAGTAGGTAGTGGGTTTTCAACTTCAATGATTGAAGGATCCCTATCAGTTTTCCAGTGGAGGCACAGAATCCTACGCAAATTGTTTGAATATGCTGAAAGGGGACTTGATTTTCTAAGTTATCCTATGCGAAGCATTTACAAGAGGACTGCAGACCCACTGATTCTTTGGGTCATGGCTTGAAAACCACCGGAAGTAGTGGTGTTATTGCAGGAATCAGAATATTTTCTCCCACTTACTTGGTTTTATTAGATGTTTACAGAGCTTTTCTGAGAATGAAGTACAGAAAGAAAATCGATCGCTATGAAATCTTGGAAAGTTTTCTTGTTGGTTTAACAATCTCTGTAGTTGTCCCACTTACAAACAATGTATCCATATCTTTATGCCTTTTTTGATATCTGCAAAGTATTAAGATCATCCTAAAATATTTTAAACTCCTGATTCAAAAAGCACTCAGGAAGGTAAGGAATGTTACCCACATTCATGAAGTTGTAAATGTGATTAAGTATTTCTGGCTTTTATGCTTGGAAATAAAGCTAGGTGTATGCCAAAGTATTTTGGAAACAATGTCTAAAGCAGCAATTACTGTAGACTGAAGAAACTGCCACTTGAGAAATGATAAGAAATCACTTACTAGGAATTTATGTCTTAACTCCCCAAAAGGTATAGCCTGAACTCCTACACAGAATCTGGTGTGAAGATAAACTAGTCAGCAGATAGTACTGAGCTGCTACAAGGACCATGTGCCTTTACTAGGTACTGTTTGCCCTTGGTAATAAAGAAACAAAAGGGCATGCACAATACATTAATTAAAATACAACTGGTAAAGAGGACAGGTAGACAATAAGAGGGGGTGAACTATAGCTGTTAACATCTCTTTTTGCCTTCTTTGTTTCAGGGTAACTTTATTATCATATTAAAGTACTTTTGATAATGCCAAGAGGCATTTGAAAGCTCATTTCCATTTTTTTTTTTTTTTTGCTTTTACTAGGAAGACTTTAGAGAACAGGGTCAAATTTCTGGCAACTGGGAAGAAAAGTGGAGCTGAGGCATACATTGCCTCTGTGGGAGACAAGAAAATCAGACACCGTTCTTTTATTTCTAAATGGTAGAAGTTCATGGGAGTTTTGTGTTGGGCATGTGTTGAAGAACCATCACGTGAGGAGGAAATTCATGTCTTTGTAAAAGATTAGGACAAAGACTACATATAAAATAAAAATCCCAATCAGTCTAACTTTGAAGCTGAAGTGAGACTTCCATACTGTGTAGACGTTGTGCTAGCTCTCCGCACAAAGATGAAATTCAGTCACCGATGTCTTCAGATCAAATAAAGTACATCGTAGCCTATGTTCATGCTTATTTGAATGCTAGATTAAAGCTGAATTGTGTGGGAATATATGACTCAGATGAAGAATTACACACAAAACAAATTTTAGACAATACATTCTTGACTTGAATTAATATGCTACCACCTATTTTCAACTTCACCACTAAAGAGGAAGCATTTTGCTTTTGTTGTGAATAAATATAATTAATAAAACTACAGAATACAGGTCTTTCTCTTTCCTTACTGGCAAGGAAAAGTACATAAATTTACATGGAATGCTTTCTCATTTATTTGATTTACTTGAAGAAAAGAAAAAAGAAAAAGGCATTAAATACAATAGGAGCTATTTACAAAGTGCCAGAAAAGAAGCCCTACTCAATTGGCCCTTGTGAGTAACTCAATGGTTGTAATTTCATATTAGGTCTGGCATGGAAAATGTAGCCACAAAATACATTTGCTTAGTAAAAGATATATATTTTCCCATTTATTTGTGCATTATGGTGAACTCAACCCAGCACAGAGAGCCATCCCAAAGCCTCTGCACCACTTAAGTCCTACTTAAGCCCTATTTTAGGAATTTAAGTGGAACTGAAGTGGTGCCTAAGACTTACATGAGGTTTCCAGACAGGTATGAACTTAACTTTTAATCTGTCTTTCACCAAAGTCACTGGCATTGTCCTGTTGCTTCCACAACAAAATTATTAGGTACATAGTTATTTTTAATTTTTTTTGAGTTTGGAACAAGAAGTAAACATTTGGATCAGAAATAAAGGTCATGTTTTAGAATTTGACCTTCAGTCCCTGAGGATTTATTCTGTCTTTCGTTATAGTGTAAATAGAAGGTCCCTTCTATGGAAGAAAGCTTTCTTGTGAAAAGTTAAGCTTGCAGTTCGGTTGTTAAAGAAAACTTGAAAATAGCCAAGAATAACCTGGTAGTATTAATCCTCCATTTCAAATACTTTTGCTTCAAATAATAAAGCAACCTCTTCCTCCTATTTTAAAAAATAATTATGAGCACTCAGACAAGATTTACATTATTTCATAGTTCTAAAAAGTTGTTAATTCACTCTTTCATGAGCATGGTTTGAATCAAGAGTTAGACTTCTTAATTTAGATCTGTATTCAAACAGAAGTCAGTCAGGCCACTTAACATGGTTAAAGTTAAATGTACACTTACGTATCTGAGTGAGTTGTGCCAAAAATTGGCATCGACTAAGTCATATTTCATCTTCAAAAACTGTTTGCCTACCACTATTCGAAATAGCTTCTCTAGTAACTATAATTGGAAAGGGTTTAAGGAAAAACAACTATTGTCTTTGTCAATCTACTTTTTAGTTAGTTTGAAAACACTTCTTTTATAGTCAGTTTACTGTTTCCAGTTTATTCAAATCTTTCCGTGGCCGGAAAGGAGACAAAACCACCTAGAACATGATTGTGAAATAGGAAGTACTGGAAGGAAAATGGGAAGGCAAGTATAATACCCAAGTTACTTTGACTTTCAAAGTCATTTGTTAAAACTGAATAGTTTTCTAGTTGTTGCTAATGCGTTAAATGATTTCTATGTCTAAATTACGTCAAAATGTGGGAAAGAAATTTGAAGACATCTAGTGGTTATTTTAAGGAAAGCAATTGAGAAAATAGTTACAAAGCTTGGCTTGAAATACTGTTGATTTCAACGCTAGCAGGACTAGGCTACAGGAATTCATATACTTGAAAGCTGGCATTTTCTAGTAGACAAGTTTGGATTGAATCCCTCTCCTGAAGTGTCTTATCAGTAACTGCTGGTTTGAATGAAAAATTAGCAAAAGAGTCCATGCAACTACTGAAACTTTACACATTGTATATGCGAAAGATTTATGAGCAACAGAGAAAACGGGGAATTATTTGTTGTTCCACTGAAAGCTACTCATCACTCAGTACTTTTATGGTACAGTAATTATTATGCATTCTTTGTGCAAGATAAGTAAGATGCAGTATACGATCATTGTTGTATGTTGATGCTGCTTTTGTGCTCTGTTTCTGCACATTTTGTCCAAAAATACCAAATACTTGCTGAACAGTCACATTGGTATGATCTTACATATGTAGCATGGTTACGTGTGTGAGCAAGACAATTATAATCTGGCTGTGTTTAAAGTGACTCTTTAAACATCTTCATTGTTTGAGTTTTTTTTCCGAGAAGTATATTGTATATTTTGAAGATCATCACAGTGAAGCAAAGATGGATACAATAAATTATTTAATATTTCCAGTGTATGAGCAGAATAGTAATTAGTGTCAAGTCAGCACGGTTTGATACATACAGCACAGGAAATAAAGCAAGGTTCTCTTCAGGTCTTAGACCTGAGGTTGTCTTTGGGGTCTGCTTGTGCCCTTCTGCATGACCAGGCTCAAGCCATGTCACTTCCTTGTACCTGTGTTTTCTCACCCAGTGATCTTCTATTTTTGTTGCCTATTCATGTTGAAAACTTCTTGCTTTAGGGACAGGTGTACTTTCTGTACAGTGTTTAACAAATCAGGGCCAAAGAGTCTTAATTCCTCTGAAGTTCCAGAGTTCTCATGTAATGCAGATAATGCATACTTGTATACAAGTGATCATAGAGGGGAGGATCACACAATCATTTTTTTTCTTCAAATGTTTTACCTACCATTGTATTTTCATCCCTTTCTCATCCCTATCTCTTCAAAATTCCTCTCCAATTTTGTTATCTGCTGATGAGGTCACCAGCCAAATTCAGCAGTGACTATTGTTATGCTCCTTTGAAATTGTGTTTTATATAGGAAAGACTGGATTTGGCTCATAGGAGTGACTAAAAAATGGTCAATTCATATTCAACTATTCCTGTTTATGAACTCTGGGATAAATCATAGCTTTCTTGAGCAGAGGCTCATACTGCAGTAAAGGATCATAGTGCAGTAATGGATGCATGCAGCTCCTGAGGAATGGATGCTGATGTCTGTAACTCCTCAACACGCAGTGATTACTGTACTGGGATGGAGACATTGCATTGGTTTTAACTATCTGTGTAGATCACTACAGCTCAGTATCTGCTCCTGTTTAATACATGCCTGCAACTTCTAAACTTACTTTTACAGCAAGGGTCTTGTCCTTACAATCAGCTCTTGACAATGCCAATGCTTACTGAAGACTATTAATATGAATAGTCACAAGTGTTTGTTTCTTCCTGTAGTTCTTTCAAAATGACATCTTAAACATAAACAGCACTTGTTACTAATTTCCAATAACCTCACTTGTGGTCTAGTATGTGTCTGGTATCAGATATCTGTTGAGCTAATTTTGTGCTGAGAAAGTAGTTGTGTTAGTAATAATACTCTTCTTGTAATGCATTGTTAAATAGGGTTAAGTGTCAATAAGCAAATGCATGTCAAGACTTTGCCTGATAGATTTTAGAGTTAGAATACATTGGTTAATGTGAAATGCTAGTTCTTCCACCCATGTGTATAACTGTGAGTAAAAGGAGCTAAATAGTTTCCTTGTTAGAAGAGGTATTCAGTAAAGGTCAGTGAACACCGTTCTTATTCCAGCTGAATTTGAACAGCTTTCCTGTTGCCCAAGCAAAAATGCCTAAATGGTTTAAAGTTGAAAAACCATGCTTTAAACAGTATAGTTAAGGATTTGTTGTTCTTGTTAATCTACAGAACTTTCTGAGAATCACACACTATCTTAGCAAGTTATTGGACCATCATCTAAGAGATGTTAAAGGGGATGGGAATATGTTACTCATAATTATGCAGCTCCACATACAGTTCTGTTCAATGTCAAAGTGCTTCATAAATAGTTAGGTACCTAACAAGTAGTCAGTTCTTATTAAAGAAATGTAATTACTGTCATGTGAAAGATTTTACAGTTATGTTCCACAACCCTCAATAACCTTCAAAGATAGAGAAACGAATGCTTATTTTACATAGTAAAAAGGCAAGAAGGTAAAAACTAAATTATCTCATGGCCACTGTTTGAGAACTGGTATTAGAATTCAGAATACATTGTTCTTACTGATTACTATTACTGTACTACACCATTAAACCAGGGGACATCATTACACAATACTCCAGAATAAATAAAGTGGCAGGTTTCAACTGATAAAGCCAAATTTCTGCTTCAGCTTTTGCTTTGTCCACAAAGGGTACCTGTTTCTCTCTCCGCCTTGTACCTTGTATCAACACATCCATGTATGTAAATTGAGTGTAAAACAGAGCTAGATGAAATGATAGCATTTTATATTCTTCTTTCCTCGTGTGTAAATAAGCAGTGAATCAGACTGCTCTACAAATTGCTGTCACTCGGCAATAGTACAGGTTCACGCCTGTGCATTTTCAAACATGCCTAGACAAAGTACATGGCTTCTTATGCTTAATCACTTGCTAGTTTAAGAACACTCTCCATCTGACACTAGATTATTACAGTTACTCTTAAATCTTATTTTACATTAAGGCCAGTCCTTGATGTTCAAAAATCAAGTCAGCACACACAATCGTGAAACTAGGTCAAATAATAAGCCTTCTTTTAAAATGATTGATTATTCTATATCTACCTTCTTGTGTCTAAGGCTTTAAATGCACCTAGCTTGCATTTTCAGGTTCTTTCCTGCAGCCTTAGTGCTAGATGCTAAATTTTGTTTAGAAAAAGCTAAAACTTCCAGGTAATTTCTTTTCTTGAGGAGGTTAGAGTAAACCAAAAAGAACCCACATATAACACATATTATGACAAGAGTTACCAACACTGATTTTAGGGGTTGTACTGTTGACTTACAAATTTTTGCATTTTTGCTTTTTATTTTTCTTAAGGATGCTTTTGGTCATTTTCATAACATATTTTTATTGTTTTTTCATTCAGTTTAATAAAAGAAAATTCCAAATGTTATCAAATGCTAGCTTCTTATTTTGACTCTTATTGAAACAGCTTTTGCAAATGTGATACTGCCCTATGCAAATGCATTTCAGTAATACATGGTCATGGCTCCCACATTTAATATTTATCCTGTTAAAGTACTGTAAAGTAATCTTGTTAAAGTCAAAGTTCTACTAACATATTAATTGTTCTTTATGCTTCTTCACTGCAAGAAACATTTGAATGAGGTAACTCAAAAAAACCCCGTATCAGTGCTGTAATAAAGAAGGATCATTGGTAGTTTTTATTAATGTACTTAAAAGGCAGAGCTTACTTCCTTTAAAAATAAGTAGCTAAGCAATGAACCAAAACTCTTTCAGAATAACAATGGAATTTCGTTGTGTTCTCTGGCACCATGTTTCCAGTAATTGGACTAGCTTTAGATTGCTGGGAAATTTGTAATAGATGTTGATTGAGGTATATTATTGCTACAGAAAGCACTGTTCCAGGAGCTTCATGGAAAATGTAAAAACATGGAATGAAATCCTAGCTCTGTGGAACTGGGAGGCAAAACTCCCACCACCTTAATTGCGTCCAGCTTTTCACTCAGCAGTTTTGGACTCTAATAATCAGAAGATTCACAAATGTCCTATGTGACCACACTGACCATTCAGCCTTGAAGATCACTGGGGCTATAAACAATATTAACCATGTATGTAGGGTTTTGCATGATCAGGATCACAGTACAAAGACAGAAGCCAAAATAAAGAATAGCCTATCATCCATTTATTTGGAGTTGCATGGGTGTGAATAAGAGAATAATTTGGCTTTACAGTGTTAAATCAAGTGATACTTACCTCAGTCAGACATAGTTTTCTGAGATGAAAAAAAATTACCAGGTAGCTTGCACTGAAGTGGAATGGGTACAGTAACATAATGACTTTCTTTTGCCCAGGTGCTTTCTTTACACTCACACTGTTTCCTAAATCAATTCAATTTTTCATAGCGTGTTTTGCCTACACTTGAGGTCTCCAAATAATACATGATTGCAAAATCTGATAAACTCTTTCAAACCTTCCTAACAGAAGACAAATAAGTGAACTGTTGTAGATTGCTTGCTAATAAAAATAATATTGGTGGACTTTAGATTTTAATCAATTACTTTACTTTTAATTAATGGTTAATTAAACTTGCAGTATTGCATTCTAAAACATAGATGAAGCTGTTGTGTAAGGAAAAAAAGGCTACGTACAGTGCTTTTCATATTCAACATATACTGATGCATGTAACCGATCAGCGGCTGACTAACCTGACTAATTTCCATGGTTTCATTCAGCTTCACTCTCGAAATTCCTGTGGTCTGCTGAGCAAATAAAAAATATCCCAAATTTAAAACATGACCACCATGAAAAGTTTCCAAAAGATCAGACATTTTAATAGGATTTTTGCTGTTCATAGGCCCATACATTATGTAATTCAGAAAAAAAACATTTCATCTGAGAGTAGATCATGTCCTGTGAGGAACTCTTGATACTGAGTAAATGAAATAAAAAGCCCTGTATTAAAAAAAACCAAACCACAAACCAACAGATTTTGCACAAGAAGATATAGCGATAAGAAAAAGTATACTCATTGATGGTATGTGTGCTTATAGATAATTCAAGATACGCTGTATTTAGTGAGGACGTTATTAGGGTTGGCATTCTAGTGCTAAGTTAATTTGAGTTTATTTAAGTTAATTCGTTTCTACAAATACTAGAGAAGCGTGACATTTTTCTAATTAATGGTAAACTCTTCAAAAATATAATTTTGGAGGTATTCAGTATTTGGGGTTGAATTAGACAATGAGTTCCATCTGCAAGGAAAGGAAATAGGAGAGATGCATGAAAACAGTCTGTCTTCATTATTTTGAAGGGGGTTGAATTAGAAATTTTCATGTTCCTTTCTCACAGTTTTTAAGCAAAACTTTTGTGCTTTGAGTCAAAACAGCATCTTTCATTAACTCAGAGCAGCTAAAGTTAACTTTAAAATAGCATATAGGCAACATAAAAATAGGAGGGGCTGCAGGTGATTTCACGGAGAGAATTAAAAAGTTCAAAATTATCCTTTTAAAAGTTAGAAGTGGTCTAGAAAACCAGAATTAAACCAGAAAGTTTTGTCTTCATGGGAATATATATACATTTTATACAGAAATCCAAATCTTAGGAATGGGAAGAACCAGAACTTTTCAAGCACAAAATTACAGTGTAAACTTCTGATCTTCTATATTCTGAAAGCCACACCATAAGCAGTCTTCCTCTGCCCTATTCAGGTATTTCCTTTAGGCAGAAATAGCTTCCTTTTTATGGAGCATAAAACATTACTGCTTAATCTAGGCTAAGTGCTGTGTAAAATTTAGGAATACTGATACAGAGGAGCACTAAAGGTGCACTTGCATCCACTGTATAAAAAGGTTTAAAGTTACTCTCTTTGCAGTGTCCTTTTCAAATAGGTATTAGTTCCTGAGGATTTTTAATTTACATCATTCACTGTATTTTTATTTTTGTTTTACAGAGAAATGGTTAATGCATGGTTTGCTGAGAGAGTTCATACGATCCCAGTCTGCAAGGAGGGAACCAAGTCCCAGAGTGAATCCTGTGCTTGTCACCAGCCTGCCTGTGCTGAGACCACCAACTCTGGGACGCCAGCGAGGAAGATCTCTGCTTCTGAATTTGACAGACCCTTAAGGCCTATTTTTGTCAAGGACTCAGTAGGAGCAGTGAGCTTCCTCTCCGGCACTGAAAAGAAGGAACAGATGCCTCTGCAATCGCCAAGGATTGAGACCAGTGCAGGCGATCAGTGCTCAAGACTATTAGAACTTGTGAAAGATATTTCTAGTCACTTAGATGTCACAGCACTTTGCCATAAAATTTTCCTACATATCCATGAGCTTATAGCAGCTGATCGCTATTCCCTGTTCTTGGTCTGTGAAGATAGCTCTAACGAGAAGTTTCTTATAAGCAGGCTGTTTGACGTGGCAGAAGGCTCCACCCTGGAAGAAGCTTCCAACAGCTGCATTCGCCTGGAGTGGAACAAGGGCATAGTGGGTCACGTAGCAGCTATAGGCCAGCCTCTGAACATCAAGAATGCATATGAGGTAAACCAAGAAAATTTATCTTGAACAATTCTTGAAAAAAGAAAAAGCCATATTATCAGCTGTTGTAGTCTTGCCATTTTAGTATAGGTATTTGGAGCTATATTGACTTAAACCAGTCAAGATGCAAACCTGATGACATGTTTCTGGTTGTAATACATGTATTATAGATACACGCATATACAGAAACATGTAACTGCACCTAATGCTAGAGAAGTGCTAACATCAAAATAAATTATGTTAGTTTGACATTAGCAGTCGGATATTAGCCCCATCTTAACCAGCTATGTGCACACCAGTATTTGCATTTCCAGCTTTGGACACTTAAATGTTTCCATTTCTGTTTGTATAAGAACGTAAGATACTTCTGCACCAAAATGAATGAAATTGTGAGTGTAATTGTCTGCAGAACTGGAGTCCTGTGACTAAAAATACATTGGAGAGTTTTGTCATACCTGAGGCACAAAGAGTAGGAGCTGAATAAACAAGAATGGGATGAGGGTTTGAACTGTATAGATGTCTCCCAAATGAAGTGATACTCTGTAATTTGAGTTACTTAATACAAGGCCAGATGAAAAAAGGAAGAGAATCCAGCACTGGGAGAGGACATCTCTTACATCTCAGCTTAGCATTTCTTCATTCCAGGCTCTTTGGATATGCTGATTTTGTGCTTTGAATTTAGGGATGGTGAAAATTTTAAATAATTACTTAATTGATGAATTAACTAATTAATAAAGGCATACAGAACTGAAAATTACTGCTTCTGATTGATCATCTCTCAGTTAATCCAAGCATGTTTACAGAATTAGGTAACATTACCGAGTAGATTTTTTCAGAAGCAAAAAAAGTGGTATGATTTCATATGGTTTCATTTTCAACAAACACTTGTTTGCTGCCTCACAAACTGTCTAAACATTTGCTAAGTACATGTTTCCAACAGGACATCACCTGTCCTCGTAGTTTAAAAGTTCATTCTTGAATTGGGTCCATCACGCTCAACTTGAAATCAGTTACTAGAGAAAAAAACAGCAGCCTTTAAAAATAGTCTGATTTGTTTTGGTAAGATTTTTTAAAAAATCAAGAGTCTTTTAACAATATTCAGCTGAAAAAAAATGAAACAAGCAATCTCAGGTAAAAGCAAAACCACTAACCACATTCATGAAACTGTTCCTCTGTGGCCATATGTCTTTCAGTATATTTCTGTAATTCCTTCTTGATGATAAAAACCTATACTAGGGATGGTTAGTCCATGTATACATTTATTATAGTGATGTTCTAGGCTCAAGAAAGGCTCCTCCTAGGGTTTGGGGTTTTTTTTTTTTTGTTGTTCTTTCGGGCAGTTGTATTTATCCACAGGCACTCATGTTCTACATAAATGCTTTTTTGTTGTTTGTTTTGTACACTGATAGTAACAACTTTATATAATTATTAGCTAGTAATGGAACCTTTGTTATCCTGGGTAACAGTTAAGTTAAATATTGTACTTTTCTTAACCTTTAAACCAGGGAAGAAAAAGAACTGGTCTTTAGGCAACTAAAATATAGTTAAATAATTGTAATTTTTTTCTTGTATCAGGATCCAAGATTCAATGCAGAAGTTGACCAGATCACAGGGTATAAGACTCAGAGTATTCTCTGTATGCCAATAAAGAATCATAGGGAAGAGGTAAGTTGCAGTATTGTTAATGTTTTAAACTTTTACTAGCTGGCAGTCATTATCTTACAGTATAAATCCATCTCTTTTTTTTAAAGACTGCTTATGTTTGTTTGGACTTTAATTTTATCTTACCTAGTTCAGTAATGTAAGCCAAAGAGAATTGTCAAGAAGAGTTTAATCCCAGATGTAGAAGTAGAATATAGGTATTTAACTCTAGAAGTGCTGTTCCCAGTTCCTGTACTAAGTATCTGTCAGCATTAAAGTTCTATGCACAATTATTGGTCTATCCCAGTGCATGCTTAGATTGTAGTTAAGAGTTACTGTACTTCAGCTTAGCTTGTATCTACATCATTTTCTTCAGAGGACACAAAAGGCTGTTTTTACACTCTATTAACTCAGCTCATAAGTAATAAACATGTTAAGTGCTTAACTTCAGGCATTGAAAAACACATGGTGTGAATGTGATTCAGAAAAGTTACCCACAAGGCATATAACTTAAATCACTCCTAATTTAAAACAATGTGAATCTGCTCATTGAACTCTTGTACATATTTCCCATCCATGCTACTTCTCACAGAAGTTTTCTCTTCCTGTCTGATGCTATTGCATTAGGGAGAATTCTTATTATGGACTAACGATGTCTTCTTGCACTGAGTATTCGAAGACTGAATTCAGTAAAGTCAGTGAAAGCCAGTGAATGGGAAAAAAATGAGGGCCACTCTTTTACCTAGGGAGTAAGTAAAGTAAGTTTGGGTTTTTTTGATCCTGAATGTAGTAGCCTTCAGCCACGTCACCAGTTCTTAGAATACTCACAAAGTGTAAGGCTTTCCATAAAGTGTGTCAGAGCTTTAAGATGGAGATTTTTCTCTCCTGTAATTCCTTTATTTTTTAGAGTATTTATAGTTTGCTTCCAGAAAGCTCAAACTCCAAAAAGAAATGCTGCCAAGATTGGTTTGAAGACATCATACTTTCTTTTTCTTGCTTTTCCATCTTTTACTCCTCTTATGGAATATGTCACCTTGACTTTTACTGCACTGAACCTTTTTTTTCATAAAATAAATTGATTAATTCTTGATTTAACTTGTTTATTGAATCTTACTCTAGCTGACCAAGATGATCAGCCAGGATTTCCTTTCTTCAACTACTGCTGATTTTGGTTCAAAATATTTTTTTTCAGCTCTTCCAAGGACAGCACTTGATCCTCTTCTACTCCCACTCCTGCTTAAAAGTCTTACCTCTCTAACCAGCAGCAGCCACTGCTGGCCCTGGGCCAGCTGATGAGCAAAGCAGATGTGTGAAGAGCTGTCAGGGACCAGTGGTCCATGTCAGGCTGATGCAAGGCTTTAAATTTCACCCAAGCCATCCCATTTTCTTTTTGTTGAACGGAAAAAATGCTATGCTCTGTGTCATTGGGATCAGAAACAAATCACAAAATCTTGCTGGCCAGGGAGTGTGTAAGTGCTTACTTCTCACTGGGTCCTGATGGTAGGTGGAGGAAGGAATAAGAGCTGTGGTCTGTTGGTCCAATACACCATGACTTACAGGCTGAATAAACCTGCAATTGGCCGTATCTTCAGCTAGCTTTCTACTTCTAAGTGCATCAGCAAGTGGAAATCAAGCAGGGCAGGAATTTATTTATTTTGAAAAGTTTGGCCAACCTGAAGTCAAGGAGAGTGTTACACTCCACTCATACGCAATAATTTGAAGGGGCTAAACTATAAGATTTCTTACACAAAAGGACAGCACTTATTAATTTTTTCTGATTTTAAAGTCTCTAACAGAAGGTTTTTCACCCTCTCACCATAATACATGGCTGACGTTTCTGGACAGATATTGGAGTCAATGAATCACTCCTTAATTTGCCATTTGCATTCTGCTGCTTTTTTTGTTAAAAAAAAACCAAAACAAAAAACCCCAACACCAAAACCAGAATACTGGCTCTACTGGCTCCTCTCTGTTAAAAAAAAATAAAAATCCCCAAAGGCCCTCTAGTAATATTGAGGCTAATGAATGCTGCCTTAGCCCAGGATGTCAGCAACCACAGTCCAAAGACAATTCTGGAAGACATCCAAAAAATAAATATTGAGAAAGAGAAGCAACTGGGGTTTTCTGTTTGTTTGTTTAGTATTAGTATTATTTTTTTAAAACAAGAGAGTCAGTAATTGAGAGTAAGAAAATCTCATGCTGATTATTAAATCCTCTGGGCCTGCTGAAGTATGGAGATTTTTCCAGTAGATGTTTTTAACATTTGCCTATATTTCCATGAGGCATATGAGAAACCAAAGTTAAAAAAAACAACTAGTAAGAAATTCCATACATGAAAAGAAGAAAACAGTTTGATTTACAGAAGAGCTCATAGAAAGGACCCAGGAACTAGTAACAATGAGAAAAAAGCAGTGCAATAAGAGGACATTAACTCTGCACAGATGCACATGAAGCTTGGAATTACATTCACTTAATAGTAAAAGAACTTTTCTCAGTCCTCTACTCAACCTATTTGTGCTGATAGAAAGCCACAGAAACATTGCATTTCAGATGCAGAAAATTTTGCTGATAATGTCCTTTAAGATCAGATCATAGAGGCTTGTATAGTGCTAGCTTTATGAAGAGTTCTCATTTTCCCATGAAAAATTACAAATGCAAACTGACCAAGCTTTGATTTGACTTCACAGGCTTTGAACAAAGTTCTGATGTCTGTAAACCCATGCTGCACAATCTCTAATAACTAAACAAATTCCTCCCATCCCATCATATTACAAAAGTATTGCTACATGATGCTTTCTGGCATGCAAGGGTGTGTCATTTCCTGGTTATCACCATCAAAGAAAACAAGGAGAAAGAAAGGCCTTGAGTAACCTGAATTGTATTCTACTTAAAAAGAAAGCCAAAATGGTTCTAAGTCAAATCATTTAATCATCTCTTCCTGCATTTAAATTTGTCATAAGGTAAATGTGAAGCCATAGCAAAGATTCCATTTTGATCCTGAAAGATTTTATCTTCTGGTTATTCTTCTGTAAGAGCAGATAACTGTATACAGTAATCTAGACATGAGTATGTAAGAATTGCTACTTGGATTATCAACATGTATCAGGGAACACATCAAAACCTTCCAAACAGACTGAAATTTTATCCTCAGTAGTACAAAAGCCACCAATGAAAAGTTAGTATTAGCCAGCTTGTACCACAGAGTTACCATGGTTATTTCTTTTGCAAGAGGAAACGGTCATTGCTGGCCACAGGCTTTAGCTGTAGCTATTAACACTAACCGTTTCAGTGCTACAGTGCTTATACAGAAATCAGGGTTTTACCACTACTGGCAGAAGACCTAAGGTTGTGGCAGTTCAGCATTGTGCATCTCAAAAAGCAGCTTTTCATTCCTGGTGTGTCTGTAAATCTGTAATAAAATCAGTAAATGCAGTAGCACTTTCTTCTGATTTTGTTCGGTCTTGGATTCAGAGACTCAGAAGAAGGACTATGGAAGTCATTGCAAATAATTATCATCTTGAATTTCTCCATCTGGTTTTGTAGACGTTTGTAAACAAACAGTCATTTTGACAAAGTTTGACAGAACTGAAGAGAGAATGGAAGTCCTTAGCTTAAACCAGTTTGGGGAGTTATCCAGAACTGATGCAAGACTCAGTACAGCTAACTGGTTTGGAATATCTGTAGAATGGTCTCTGATACACAGAGTCATCACAGCTGCTGTAGAACATCCACAGGAACAACATAATTTTTAGTTACTTCTGAAATTTTTTTCCTTCAGCTGTGCAAAATAGTTTCCATTAAATTCTATTTCACTTTAATTTCTACTAAAATCTGCAGGATTTTCTCATATGGGAACTTTTAGCTGAATTAACTTGAGACCTATCTCCCAGGCTCTGAGTACGTAAGATTGAACTTCCTACTAAGTGGCTAGGGAAATGTTTTATTCTGGCAATGCTCGCTCCAATTTAGTTTATTGTTTACTTTGCCCTGTCTCCTGTCTCTGGGAAGCTCTTCCCAACAAATCAGGAGTGCTACTCTATTTACAACAGCCTTTGAAAATATCCTGTTGAATTTTATTGTATAAAATGTGACCAGGCATGTTACTGTTAGCCAGCTAAGTTATTTTCTCCCACAGTGAACACTTCAGGTGTAGTAATACATCACAGTCACTGCAGTATAGTGTAGATCTAGGCAAGCTAACTTTAAACAAACTAACTCAAGTTTCAGCAGCAGTCTTGCTGCAGGATTATGGAGATCAGTAATTTGCTTTTTGGGCGGATCTTCAGCTCATGCCGAGACATGTTATAGTAGCTATGCTGCTGGAAATCATGCAGACTACTGCTGGCATGAATGATAGAAGAGGATGTGAAAGTCTTTTTGATTGAAAATGAAAGTCTGCAAATACAGTTCTGTCCCTGCAGGATAATTTTTTAAGCCTGAATAAAACCTCTACAAGACTAGGAGAGCAAAGTAAGGTTAAAACCACTTAGTCTGTCTTCTCAAGTGGCTATGTTCCCATCTTTAAAATGAGATAAAAGTTGAGTTTTCCTCTTCCTGTTACCATTCTTTGGCTTAATGTAATTTTTCTTCAGGTGCCAGCAAAGTTAAAACAAAAAATTAAAAAAAAATTATCTTCTTAGGAAGCAAAATTATATTTTTAAGTCAGCTGAAGTAAGAACCAACTAAAAAGGGCACTAGCTGCCTGTAGAGCTGGACAGCTTTCACAGTTAGACCTGTAATCTTAATGCACAAAAAATTGCAGCATGAAACAATCCAGATAAAATTCAGAGCACAGCCATCAGCACTGAAGTCATCAGTCATCATCTTTTGGGAAATACTCTAGGTAACCTGCTACTTTTAGAGGCAGGAGTCAGCTATTGCAAGAAAGTAGTAAAAATAAAGCCTTCTGATAATTAGAAAAAACCTCTCCTTGTAATGTGAATCAGGCTTTATTAAATGGGATAACTGGTACAGATAGAGAAGAAAGGTTACAGAACAAATAGCAGCACTAGAAGATTACCTGTGTTGCCAGCAAGAATAGAATTAGGAAAGCTGTGTTGAGATGTGGTGTGGATATTGACTCAGTAATTGTTGGAGGATTTTTTTTCCCCCTTTTGGGGACTGAAAATAAGAGAACAATTCCATCATCAAAATTGCTTTTTGTCTTCATGGTATATGTGTATCTTATGTTACCTGAATGGAAAATAAAGTACTTGGTTTCTGATCCAAGGGGAGTTTTCCCAACTGACTTTAAAGAAAGCTGGACCACTATGGTAACATACAGCTTGCTCCTTTCTGCCCACCCCTTAAGCTCTTTCAATACAGCAAGCCTGGATGAAGGCTTTTGTTAGGAACTGCATGACTACTGTAGATATATCTTGTTCTATAATCCCACCTATCTAGTCAGACTGGGGGTAAAGCTCATGGAAAAAGAGTGTGTAGCACTCAGGAGCTCACTGGTTACTTGAGAGATTAGGCCATAAACTCACAGGTATCAAAGTATAAGCAGATACTAATTACTTCAGTCTTTCCTCTCCCTTAGTCTTGGTTTTCTTCAGTCCAGAGTACTACCTTAAGCTTGTCTAGTGGTCATCCCCTTTCATAGCTGTTTTAAACCCCTTTCTTTACTACTAGTTTTGTCTTGGGTGACCAAGAAATAGACAGAATAATTCTGTAGGCATAGTAGGAGAATGACAAGAAATCAAACATACATATCTTTGCTTCATTGCTACAGGACTCAACTTTCAAAAAAGTTCACTTGGTGCCTGCCTGTTAGAGAATTAAAGACACAAAATACTGTGCTGAAGTAACTTAAAACCCACCTTTTTGTTAGACTGGAACAGTGCTTTCATCAGCAACTGTTTGAGTGCACTGTCTTTTTTTTTAATGATATTCTCCAAGCTTTACAGAGAATTAGCTTTATCTCAGATATGTCTTATGTATTGCCACAAAGATTTCACACTTTTCTTGTACCTGTTAGCTGAATAAGTTTTAGTATAGCTGAGCTCAGACCAGTTAGTTACCTTTGATTCAATTTCTCTGCTGGTGCTAATGTAACTCACAGCTGGAGATCACAGATCAGGCCTATTGTTATTTCAGATTTGTTTATAGTAAGTTTTAAAAATGAGGATTTGGGTTTCACTGTGCTTAGTATTCTCTAGAATGCAGGCACATGTTCTCAATGGCCTGACATGCTACCATGTGATTTACTTTTGTCCTAATTACATAATTACTTTAGTAACAGGAACAGACCCTCTTGAGTTTCCTACATCTCCTAATTACCTGGTTGCAGGCAAGACTCCAATGGCTAAATAATATCCATCTGAGGTTTTTCTCATTACTGTCTCTACACCACATTCTTCAGAATCTAGTGAAGTTCACTGGAGTCTGTACTGATATAAATGAGGCCAGAATTTGGACCAGTTTAATTTTTAAAACTATTCTGCATTAAAAAAAAAAGCACGTACTACAAAGTTGTCTTTAAAAGCTTAGAATGCCACTGAAACAATAACAACAACAAAGAAGTTTGCATCTGCACAAATTTTTTATCATCATCAACACGACCATGAATTTTTAGCAGGTTTATTCTTCTCATTACTCCCTCCCTCTTCACTTAAAACCTTTTACTGAAAGATCTTAACAAAGATCTAAAAATGAACATTTCTCTTAGAGCACATGCCTTTGTTAATGTATCAGAAACCTGCAGTGCTAATAAAGGGAGCCTAAAAATAGTCTTTTTGCTATGTTAATATGGTCCTTTTACTGTTTTCTTATAGCTTTTTTAAGTACCACAGACTTTCCTTTCATGGAGGGGATGTGTTTACACAATATGAAAATACTCACCTTCTGGATGCCTTAAAAAGCCTCTGACCTCATTAAAGCTGTCTTAGCTCATGCTGGATCAAAACTGAAAAAAACAAAATAAATTAAATAAATACCCACAGAAGACAGTGGTACAAGAAAAGGCCTAACCATTAATCTCTGCACATGTAGATTAACATAAAACCATATTGACTGGTTAAAGGATTTGCTTACTCTTCAAAGTCTGCTATAGAAGTATATAAGGCTAGTTGTACATTGTTATTACAGTAAGAAAATTCACTAGATAAGAAATTTGCCTCACTAAAGTAAATGAGAGGTTGACTGTGGGAAAAACTGGGTTGTATGGAATGGAGCTGACAGTTAAGCTTTATTTCAGACAGACATTTTTGAGCCCACAGCTGGCAGTGATACATGCTGCAGAACAATGACCTTATTTGTAACATCAGTATTTTGGGAAGGCTAGGCTGAGAGATAGTAAATTGTCTTCTTTTCCATTACAAAAATAAAACTGTATGCCTTCCATCAGATTAGGAATTATAAACTTAATCATTAACAGTTAAGTACAACTTTTTAAACATGCACACCACACAGTTTTCTTCTGATATTGTTTTTCCCAAAAAAACAAGATGAGAAAAATACCATCATTAACACCTTGCACTGGTCTTGCACTACTTGGATCTCAAACAAAGGAAGTTCTTTGCAGCTTTGTCTATTATTTGTTGCAAGCACGCCAAAAAATCTGAAACGAATCAAAAGCTTTGCATATACTTTATGGCTTCTTACCACATGCTCTTTCATGTTACTGTACTCAGCTAGGTGGGCTTCATCTGTGCTAGCACATTCTAGCCTCTGAGCTTACTGCACAGCAGATTTATTGAGTTTAGCAGAAGGTGAGATCCAGCCATTTAAACAGATGAACAATCTTAACTGTAAGGAAGTGCAGGGGTTTAGTGAGTGACTTCCAGCTCCTCCCAGTTTCCAGCTTCCCTCTCCTACCTCTTGCTCTGGCACTACTCCTCTCTTTCAGCTCTCCCTCAATCTAAATCCATTCCAGGTGCTGCTAGCAGCTATTCAGCTTGATACCATAAACTGCAGGCTTAATTTCTGGGTACCAATATAAGTAACAGCTCAGACATAATTGTCCCCACCCTCCACTTGGCAGCTTCCTCAGAAGGTCATCTCCTTTGGTACCTTTCTCATCCATCCTGATAAACAGCATAAGGTTCACCACCTTATAGCTCCCACTCTTGATATCAATTACAGAAACCTGTCACTACTCACTAACAGTCAGAACCTTTTTTTTTTTACTTCACCAATCAAGGAAACTAAAGTCAGATTAGTAATAACTTGCAAAGTCTCAAAAGGAGTGGAAACATACTGAATTATTTTAGGGAAAGGCTAAGGCCTTGAAATCCTATAATCTTGGAAATGTTTATGCCTCAGAGAAAAACATTTATTATAGCAACAATTTGATTTAGTAAAGAAAGAGTGTGAATTAATAATGTGTAGTATAATAACAAAAATAAATAACCTTTTTTTAATGGAATGACAAAATATTTGAATTGGAAAACCTCTCATTTTCACCTTATTGACAGTGAAAGTCAGAAGTATCTCAACTGAAATTAACCTGTGTCTCCATCTGAAGGCCTTCCAATTTTAGTGTGCTATGAAATTACATGGTTAATTTATGACTCAGAAGAATAGAACGGAAGTACAAGGATAAGCGCAGAACCCAGGAGTAGTTTAAACTAGGTTACAGAACAGAATGGTGACTGCCAGTACACAGCTTGAATAACTGCAGTGGGGTATCTACAGAAATACTATTCCAGTGAATTATTTTTTTAAAGAAGTGCTCACTTTCTCTTCATACTGACTTGTATGAAGGCCTCTTTAATTTGTCTTGTTTTCCTTGGGCTCAGAAAAACAGATCCAAGTTACCAGAGAAGACATATATGTTGAGTATCTAAGACTAAGTCCAAAGCAACCACCCAATTTCATTTCTCCACAGATGTCAGAGTTAGAGCCTGCATTAGAAACTGGAATCAGTACTAAGCAAAGATCTGAATTCCAATTTCATTTTTGTAATGAGTTCTGCTGTTTGCAGGGCAGATTGGTTTCCTAGGAGGTTCTTACCAGCATGCAGAACTGAACTCCACAAAGACTGGCAGTAACAGAAGCATTGCACTCAAACAGCTGTGTTGTTCTGTCATGTTCATTTTCATTTTTTTAAAAATCTAAACCAACATCCTGTATTGAAAAATCGTGTTTATTGGCTAACAATCCTCTATGTAGAAAGTTACAAAAGCACCAGCAGTTTGGACTTTAAATCACTGTCATTAAAGGTACTATTTTCTATTTTGTAAGAAATCATGTTTTAATCTCCCAATTCATGGAATTATGTCCAGAAACTTGAAATCAGATTTCACCACAGATTATTTCTACACTATAAAAAGCATCATCTGAAATTTAACATAATTTAGACAGAACTCTGTAAGAATAAAACTAGATGTGCTATCTGGCTTGGTTTATTGTTACACGAATTCCATTTTCTTCCACTTAAATCCACAGGGAGACAAGCCAACAAAGGAAGTAAATGGAGCTGGTCTGCTGATGTCTTTATTTCATAAATCATAGTAGTTTTTTTTCTAGTTCAGGTAAACCCTCCTTGTTACTATCTATGCACTGATTTACTTAGGTGGGTAGCTTTAATTTATGAAGCCTCTTGGCTGGTGATCTTAATACATAGTCCATCTGAAAGTTAGGACTTAAGCCATGTGCCAAGAGCAGAAAGAACTACTTAACAGAAAGCCTTTAATGTTGATTGGGCTATATGGGTTTGCTTCTTAGGTCCATCGCACATGTCCTCAGGACCTGTGAATGACTTTTTACCCTTTGTTTAGCTTCTTTACCTGTAAACCAGGATTCTTCCCTACTTTCTGAGTTGCTCCATTGGGAAAATAATTAAAAATGGCAAGATATCAGCATATCTTGGCAAGAAGGACAGTCTAACTACCAGCTGAAGCATAACAAAGTATCTCTTTTCAGTGTTGGTTTAATGTGGTTTTAGTAAAAGCTTACCTTTAATAACCTACTAAATTTGAGTAACAAACTTGAATCTGGCAGGAACACAACCTTTGTATACTATTTTTCAGCATAAGAATATTAATCTGGTCAGATTCAGAGATATACAAAATGTAAAAAGATCACTGTAGACAAACTCTAGATCCGGTAAGGAGGCTATGTTTTGGAAATCTTGTCAGAGCTAGCAGGAAGGGTATTTTGTACACACACAAGCAGATGAACTTTAGAGCGAGTTGTTGTGTGACTGGCTTATGACTGCAGAAGAGGGAACTGTTGTCTTTCTGGGAGATGATTGTTCCAATTTATGCAATCAATTTTGGATCAAATCAGCCTCTCTTCTTAAGAGCAGCCGGGACTCATGCCACTTTTGTTTTTCAATATTTCAGGTTCATGCTCAGCTATTTGTAATATGAATAAATTAGGAAAAAACAGGCTTAGATATCTTCTGTTACCCAAAGGTCAACCAAATGAATACCTGTAATGATCATATATTATGTTCTATAAATATGTCTAGAAATAGAATCCAATGACAGACTCCTAAAAATTATCTAATTACTCCATCTTGAATACACTAGGTTGTTGGTGTGGCTCAAGCAATCAATAAGAAATCTGGAATTGGTGGCACTTTCACTGAACAAGATGAAAAGGTATAAAAGCTGGACATTTATATCTCTTCTGTTTTCACAGGGGAGTGGGGGAAGGGTATATGATTACTTTGCATGCTGATCAGAAATTTTAAAGTTATTAAAAATAAAACACCTCTAAGAAAGTAAAAATTTCTGGTAATACTGCAGATTTATTTCTCTATGAGGCCATGAGATATGTGGATGTGAAATAGATTAATTTCTGTATCAGCATGTTATCTCTCATACACCTCTGAAACACAGGCTTACTCTACTGAAATGCATTGTAAAACAGTTCGATAACTTTTAATATACATCTTTATTTATTAATTGGTTCTAACTCTCCTGGCATCCCCAACAAACATATTTTGAATGTAAAATTTGTGTAGTGATTCTGTTTTAAATACTATATCACTTCTCAATATAGCAATTGAAGGATGAGAAAAAGCTTTGGATAAATTATGAACCATGTATGAGATAATCAGTAGTGCAGACAGCATCTTGATTCCCAGTTCTCACACTGCAATTGCTTTCCAAACATTTCAGGCTTCACATTCAGATTGGTATTGCAAAAACCAGGCTTGCAGCAGGCTGGAGAAGTTGACTCAACCCTCAGCAATAAAAAAAATCAGAATTCACCCTTTCCCTTTGAAAACTTCCCCTTTAAAACAAAATGCATACTGAGTATCTGCAGAATATCAGAATTAATCCCATTCTGAAAGGGGAAAAATTTCTGGGTTTGCTGTGTTAGCAGAATGTTATTTCTGCTTTCCAAGAGATTGAATTCCCCAAAATAAGAGATGCTGATTGTCTGCAGTCAGTTTTTGTAGATAAAATATCCATTCCTGCAAAATGAGTTGATTCCTCTGAGCTGCTTCTTATAGCAGTCCTGCTTTTGTGAGGATAAACTGTGAAGATCATTAGTTTAAAAAAGGGAGAAGAGATTCTTGAGGAAATAACAAATTATGAGTACGGAGAGAAAAAAAACCCTGAATGTGTGGTTGCCAAAAATATCTTAAAAATATCAATTAATACTTCAAAGTGAAAACAAAAAATTGCAGTAGTTTATCTTTGAATACAGTTAAGATGCTGTGAGACATCTTCATGAGATGTTGATGTTCATTTGTCTTCAGGATTTTGCTGCGTATTTGGCATTTTGTGGAATTGTTCTTCACAACGCTCAATTGTATGAAACATCTTTGCTTGAGAACAGGCGTAATCAGGTATGGTCAACAAGTTTGTCCCAATAATACGGAAATTAAAATGGTTAGCTAGTAATCAGTGCTTGCTCCTGATATTTCTCATATGGTAGTGATTCCCTGGATATTTTTAATTACTGTAATTGAATGCTGTGTATTTCTGATAAAGCTCCAACTAACTGCACTGAGAAGTAGCTGGGCACATTCCAGCTTGGGCTGCAAGAAGTGGAATATCTAGGGGAAGAAGGTAAAGCTACGTGTCAGAAAATTCATTCCATGACAATATACTCGATATTGCCTGAAGTTAGCCTGTTGATGGATAGAGGTGTACCTACTCCAGAAATTTTGGATAGAATTATCCCTGCAGAACAGTAGAAGTTATACAGATTGCTCTTTTAGTCTACTACAACTATAAATAGTCACTAACTATATTTTCAGTAATGATCAGATGGAAAACTGGATTTCCTTCTGATTAATGTAACTGTATTTTGCAGCCATCTTTATAACTGATGGGTTATTAATACAGTGGCCTTTACAGATGGATATGTCTGCCATATACGGTATGAAAAGGTTTGGGAGAAACAAGTAGGCAGCAGTTTTAAAATTTTTCTGGTAGGCCTGAGTTTCCAAGTGGTTATCACTGTTTGTAAATTCGTAAATTGCAAATTTGGATAGTATTTTCAAATTGGCTCCATGCTTCTTGTGAGGAAAAAGGAATATAATATGAGCACATCTGACCAGCTAAGTCCTTCAGAAGCAGCTTTGAAATACAGCAGACTGTATCTAAATGTTGTTTTCACCAAATGAGTTCATTAGGTTCTGTTAAAATTGCAACAGATAATAGTGTTCAGAAATCTTAAGAAGTGTAAATATCACTCTTTTTAGAGTGATACATGAGCCATAAGAAACTATTACGTTTCCTAAGGACAAATAACTGTGTTGTCTGGATTTCTCAGGTTTCATTTGATGAACTGTTAATGCCTAAATCTATTCTGTCTCTCTGACCAAAACCATCAGACAGCTAACTATGCTATTTATTTCTTGATCAAAAGTGCCAAACTGGCTATCATTTACTGTTACCTTGCAGTCTGTGTGAAAGCCAAAACTTAATTTTGTTCACAGATATAAATACTGACTTCCTTGATCCAGGGAAGAGGAGAAGAATCAAAGACAGTAGTAATGATAATTACTGCTTAAATCAGTTAGTCAAAACTTCACAAAACACCTTTTTCCCAGGTGCTTCTTGATCTTGCCAGCCTGATTTTTGAAGAGCAGCAGTCTTTGGAAGTAATTCTGAAGAAGATAGCTGCCACTATAATATCCTTCATGCAAGTGCAGAGGTGTACCATCTTCATAGTGGATGAAGATTGTACCGTGAGTATGTTTTTTGTCTAAAGGCAGAAGTGTTTGTTCCTTGCGAGCAGTGTGGGCTTCTCTCCATTCTCACTTAATAGTGTTTCAAACCCATAGTATATTTGGTCGCCTTTTTGTCCTCTGCCTTTTCTTTTACAGCATCTACTCAAGTTGTTGACCTGGGAGGCTTTGGTCTTTGTGTAGGCCAGACTGCCATTTTAGGCAGCCGTTTTGCATTACCTGTTGGTAAACTATGGCTCTAAGCTCTCTCCTATGGCATAGATCTTGAGTGTTGAACTCTTTTATAATTCATTTTCTTGGCTACTGACGTAGGACAGAAAAAAGGAGAAGGCTGGGAGAAAAACAATGTGGCCTTTGCTTCCTGTGCAGAACCAGTTTTGATGGCATTTTTTATTTCTTGAGTATATCTAAACAGAATCATGGCCTGTCCCAAGATCCTGGCTCGCTGAAGCAAAGTGCAACTCCTTTCCAGTATGCCCACCTGTATTCCTGTTGAAAATAGGCTGCAGAACAAGGAGCAGCAAGATATTATGTTGCATGCCTCAGTCTTGTACTGGCATTGCTAGTTTTACCTTCACTAATTCTTACAGATATGGGTCTACTAAGATCTGGAAGTGAGGAAGCATTTCCAGGTTCTGTAGCACAGAAGTAACACACAGCACTTGTGATCATCTGCCACAGTCCCATCTCTCACTGTATTTAGAAGAGTCACTCCTGCACACAAGAATACAGAAGAGGAATTTACATAATTTTTGTATTCACGTATTCACACTGTCCTTGCAAGGTAGATAAATTCCAGCACCTAGTTTGCAGTCTGTAGTTTGAATCTTTAGTACAGAGTGAATCTAATTTCTCTCTACATTTAGGCTTCTCAACTGTTAAAAAAAAACCTGTGTGAAAAGCAAACAGAGGTCAGTCAATACAAAGATTTTGATATCCTCACCTGTCCAAGCAAAACAGGTCTAGAATTGGATCAATGTTAAAATAAAGTTCTGTGCTGACAGATAAATTCGGCACAGCTTGTAAATACTGGGATTTCTTCTCAGAGTGATCAGTAGAGATTCAAGACGCTTTAATGGTATTTAAAATTGTATCAGAAGATATTTTTGTGGTAGGATCCTGTACACTTGCTGCTAGATGTGAAATGAAGTTAAATAATTTTACACTTGTCTTTATTACAGAATAGGTTTTGATAACTGCAATTATTCTAACTTATGACAGCCTTATACACTGATATATTAAAATATCTTCTCGGTATTCCAGGACTCATTTTCTAGTGTGTTTCACATGGAATCGGAAGAATTAGAAGATTCAGCAGAAAATCTGAAGAGGTAAAACAATGAATTCAAACTTTTGTTCATCCCAGGAGAATGCTGAAGAAAAGATGCTTTTAGTTGCTTTTTTTTTTCTTAATAACAGACCTTATTTCCACTGGGTACCATGTATTACTGCTATTTTTATACAGCAGGTTTTGCCCTGAAATGTACATAGACAAACTCTATTGCTTTAAAAAAGGTCACACTGAGCAGAATAGGAGAGTAGGAACTGATCTCTTCACTTTTGTCAGGTCTAAGTACATAGTTGTATCATGAGGCTAAGCTATGGAAATGTACAAAATGTGAGAAGTAAAACTTTAAGTTGGTGGGCTGCTCTAAAACTGATCTGTAAGAAATCTGTGTAGATGACTATGTTGTAGAGTAAACATACCCACATTAGTAGATACTAATGCTATTTATGATTTTTATCAATTATTTTAATCATTCTTTTTTCATAGATAGAGAAGCTGACTCAGAGAACATGACTGACTAATTCAAGAATGAAGTCCTAAAGTTCTAACTTTCAGTCATCTTTGAGAAACCATTCAGAAGTTCAACTGGGAGGAAGGGAAAGATGTAGAAATAGCTGAATTAAAATATTCAGATTAAATAGTTTCCAAATTTAGTCTGAACCTATGTACTGATGTTTGAAAATTACTGTCTCCATTACCTTTCTCTGTCATCAAAACCATTTTTTTCAAATAATGCCAAGAGAGTGAGACACAGTTGTATATAAAAGGCACTACTACAGATAGTGTGCAGAGAGAAAATGGGGATTTCTGTACCCCCTTGATCTTTTGTGCAGTGAACATTTATTATATTAAACTTAATTCAATTCCATGTAATTAGAAAATTATGTCCAATGTGTGTGGTTTGAGCAACTAAAAACTGTTGAGCTGTATTATGATTTCAGACAATGTACAGCCAGAAAGTACAGAGGTACAACAGGCTAGTAACATCACGGGGTGAAAGAGAAAGTTTCTGTTTACTTGCTCTTCTACACTATGGGAATGGTAAAGAGAATTTACCCTTCCTACGCATTATCCCTTTCATGGTTACCAGTTAAAGGACTCAAAATGTAATTTACTGCTTGCGTGGGTCATCAGTGAATTATTTCTCATAACTGATAGGGAAGGAATCTTGGAGGCTTAATTACATATCTGAATCTTGTTCATGAGACAGCACAATTATATACCAAGGACTGTACTATGAGTCAACCACTGGAGTTAGAACTTCTGCTATGCTTGAAGGGAATGATTTTGGCAACAGCAGAAATATAATGACATGGATTAGATGGGAATTATTACTTGACATAGTAAAATTTCAGGCTTATTATGTAATTGAGGACCCTGAAGAGAATCCCAAATCAGACTGGTTTTCAGAATTGTGGGGCATTGCCTTGTATAACTAAGCTTATGAAATAATGAAAGAGTAATTCCCTTCCTCTAGCACTGTAAACAACATCCTTGTATCAGAAGGATAACTAAAGTCAAGTCAAACGTCAGAGGAAAACTATAGGAGCTTGATGGGAATAGGTTTATTATTAGGACATACGTCCTCCTCCAAAGCAGGCAAAGGGTCCAAGAGAATTGAAATGCCTTAATTAAATAGATCGTGGCTAAAAAAGTAGGATATGATTGATTCTGTAAAGACATTTTATGTCCTGATTTGGAATAGACAGTTCTATTTCAGTAACAGAATCCCCATGCAACTGATTGTGCCTTTACTTTTAGAACAAATTTTAAATGAACTTAGAAGCAGAAAATTCACAAACGTTACCTGCTGCATTGTTTAAAGAATGCATGAATTTCATCTAGTATTAATTTTTCAAGTGTGTCAGATCTGTGAATGGAGTTTGTTTTCAAAAAGTTCTGTTTATTTCAATATAAACCCAGTTGTTCATTCTTTATCCTCCATCTGCATAAACTGCACTGATCTGTTTATTTCTTCAAGTTTAGTGTTCAGTGTGAGCATTGTTGAATATTAAAGAAATGGTGGAATGTGCAAATCAATCCACTCAGCAGTTTTCTGATGACAGCTGGATTAGGATAAAGGATTTTAACTCAACTCCATTATATATCTATTGGTTATATCCTTTCCTCATACAGGAAAGATATTACAATTACCTGCTTTGCAGAGTGAAATGATCCATTTTCATACTAAGTGCATAATAATAATGTTGTATCCTTCAGGGACTATGATACAAACAAAATCAATTATATGTATGCTCAGTATGTCAAGAATACGATGGAGCCTCTTAACATCCCAGATGTCTGCAAAGACAGAAGATTTCCCTGGACAGTAAGTAAAATAAGCTTAGATTTGAAATTCAGAAATGGAGAATGTTTTTCTGTTTACCTTTCAAACCCTTTTTGTTTTCCCATTATTATTGCTATTAATTTAACAGCCACAGTTAGAATTATGCAAACACAAAGGACGGTACATTTGCTCGATAAAATTCCTTATCAGTGAAGAAAAGGTACAACACTCATGCAGTGAGCCATGTGGTCAGGAGAGGGATTTAGCTCTACAGCCATTATTAAAAAAGCCTAACATTAATTTGTTGATAAATAGTGCATATGGAGAGCTTGCAATATGTTCTATGGAAAACATTGAAGAACAGTTTGTGGTTTTCACAGTAATCCCTGATAGTTTACTGTGAGTTTTGGGAGGCTCTCAGAAGTTCCTTCCCTTTTGTCCTCTCCTTTCCCTTCTTGTTCTGGCAAAGATTAATGTTATAGATGCAAGTTCTTTGCTGTTTTGGAGAAGGAACTTCACTTTTCTTTGGGATCTTTTGCTTCACACTACTTCATCAAGTGTGAGCTTGTGGTGTGGTATACTACTGAACACACAGATAGATACTGGAGAGTTAGGAGTGAAGGTCCGTTGGCAAGACTCAGTTACAGTTGTCATCAACAAAAAGCAAACTTGTAATTCTGTGTTTTCCTGTCAATGCAGAAATTAGAAAGATGTCCGCTCTTATATTTAAGCCTGTTGGCTAGAGGGCCTCAGGGAGAAGGTAATAAGAGGGAGAGGAGTTACTATGATCAACAGATAACTTTTTACCAAACTCTTTGTTCTGAGATGCACAACGAAAAGGTCAGAAAATAGGGTTTAATGGGATTGTTCCAGTAAGTGGTGAGGAGGGGCAGGCCCATGGCAGGGGAGCTGTGTGGCTTCTTTTTTTCTCTGTGCAAGGTTTCATGGATGTTCTGGAGTGGGTTTCTGTGAAGGACTGAGCAACCGAGGAATTGAGTGCTCACCACTTTGCACTACAGGGCCCAAAGCTATCTTAACTGCAGGAGTAGAAGTAAAAACAGAATTGGACAGATATACTGTATTAAATCAATAAAGAAAGAGGTGATTATTTTGAAGACATTTTAAAATAAAATTAATACCTTGAGGGTCATCCAAACAACTGTTTGTCTGAAACAGGCCTTTCATTTTGTCAGTAGGGTTAGAATACTTTTGCATTTTCCCCTGAAATCCAGATGACTTACACCTTATGCATGTAAAAGAAACTCAGAAAATAATAGTACTGCCAGAAGGAATTTTTGATAATGTTTTTCAACACACAGTGGCTGCATCTCCACCCCCATGTAGAAGCAGTCTCAAGGCAGGGTTGTAGGCTAAACACTTTGAAACCTGATGAACCCTGACATGAGGCAAGTCCCAGGTGTACCTCGTGCCCTAGAAACCCTGGCTTGCCTCTTTCTTTACAGGACATTCAACAGCATGCTTACTCACCGTATGAAAATAACTTTGTGCTTTCTAAATGCTTTGGTGGCCTCAATTACCTAGGTAGTGACATGAGGCAGAACAACAGCTTGGGTTTATTTGTGGAAGAGCCATGATGTTGCCTGCCTCAGGTTCAGGCCACTTACAAGGACAGTATGGAAGCTTAATGCTAAGCTTCAGCAGTCATCTCTACTTGTTCTTCCCTGAACCAACAAAGCGCAGTGGAGACAAAGTTCATTTAGCTACTAGACTGACTCCTTAAAGGCATTTAAGCCTGTTTTTGCTTGATCTCCTTCCTGTTCCTTAATACTGGGTCAGGCTTTTTATTGAGCATTGTGCACTGTGGTCTTATCTCCAGTCTAGTCCAGTTTGACTTCCAGTGCATCTGAATTTTACCATGAAACAGCAGGTTCTGCTCAGGGTAGCCATAAACCAATTTTCATGCAAGCTTGACTTTGCATTTCTCTGCTGCCCTTGCTGGAGAGGTCTAGGGAGAAAGGCTGATCCTTATAGCCTTTTTTACAGCTGATTTCACAGGTATGTCACAGTTCAGAAAACAGCAAATCCTAGTTTTCAGTTATTCCATATACACTCTTGATAATGGCTACTATTAAGTAGTAGTACTTAAGTTCCTGGATTCATGTAAAGTATCTGGCATGACGTAATCCATTAATGTTTTCTTTAAAGAATCACATTTCCTATTGCTACTTGTAAGCATTATAGTGTTTGTACATTTGCCTGCAAAGAAACTGTCTATAATCCTTGCACAGCACCACAGAGCAGAGCAACAATAGTAAAAAGAAAAACCAAAATAACCTTTTGATCTGAAATATTAGTGTGTACCCATTTTTTTGTGTCGCATACAATTAGAGATTGGACCAAATGTACTTCTCAGTAACTGCCATGTTATTCCAGGAGCAGTCAGAGCAGAACTACGTCCTTTTCTCAACAGGTATTTGAAAAAGATGCATTGTCTTTTTGTTCAACCCTTCCACCCTTTCACTTCCCAGATAAATTCAGTTTCCTTCTCTTAGAGCGTGAGACATGATAAAAGGTCTTTGGAAGACTGCTGAACGTAGACCTTGTTGGTGGTAGTTTTCCTATCTGTTGTTCTTTGGATCATAATTTGGTCTCTACTAAGCCCCCTTCCATTGCGTTAGTGGATTAATCAAGGCATCTCAAAAAAACCAAATGAGTTTACAAAAATTTTAGTGCCACAAAAAGCACAGTTAGCTTAATGTCAAGTTACTCTTGTTTTCTGACACCTGTTCATTACATTGCCATATTGCAAGTGAGGAGGTATGTTGGAAAGGGGAGGTGTCAGTTGGTTTTATAGCTCATCACCTGATGAGTGTAAAAAGGTGTCCTAAAGCCCATTTGATCTCTTTTCAGCTGCCCTAAGTGGAACACTTCGTCTTGGTGCAAAGTTGTCACTGTCTAATGAAACAACCTATTATAACATCAGCACATTTTTAGCACAATTACACAAGTCACCATAAACTCCTACTGAATGAAGATTATCATCATTACCTGTATTATTATTCACCAAAGCTTGTGTCAGATACAGTGTTTATTATACTGTCCAGCCAAAGATGTGCAAACTCTTTGAAGATATGGTTGGTTTTTGAAGGAGCATGTAAGCCAAGAATAGTTGTAGACCCCAGCTCTACAGCTTTTTCACTTGAGCCACTTGAATATTAGTCTTTAAAATTATAACTGTATTTTTTTGTTTGTTTAACAGAATGACAATGCAGAAAATGTAAGTCAACACATAAAGAGTTTGCTGTGTACACCAATAAAAAATGGGAAAAAGAATAAAGTAATAGGTAGGTATCTTTACAAAAAATATTTTTATACCTTTCATAGAAATATTTCTGTGCTCCATAGTAAAATCTCAGCAACATGGAATCTCAACCCAGGAGAAAAGATTGTTAATTATCATGTTTTCAACGAGTAAGTCCACTGCAGCCTTGACTGTAAATTGCTTACCTAGTAAGTTACCAAGTACCTGTAAGACCCTCGTGATACTTCACCATTTTTATAGCTTCTTTGCATTTGAAAATTTTCTGTAAATAAAATTATTTTCATTGCTTCCTCTTGACTGTGTAGATCTTTTACAAGGCAGTGAAAGGAAGAGAAGATGAAAATCAGTAGTAAATAAGCTCTTCAGGCCTGAGCTGTCTGTAGTGCTGGACTTTCAGGCAACAGTAGTGGCATATGGAAAGGCAAGCTGAGCTGCACAGTCATTGACAGTTTCCTCAAATAAGAATCAGCTACGGAAAGATTCATGCATTAGAAGAAAGCTAGCTGCTGTGCAATTTTGGTGCTGTGAATTGCCCTTTGGAGGTCCCTGCTTCTATCTGTGGATTACACAGGGAGCCTACAGTCCTATCATAAGACACTAGTTTAAGTGTCTAAAGCTACCCAGTGTAACTGTCTTTGCACCATCTCCTTTGCTTTTGCTAGAACTACTTTTCTTCTATTTTAACGAGTGGCCATAGTACCACTGGGGTAACATTTTCAGAAGTAATTAGATATCACATAGGTCCACATAGGCCTAGATGCTTTTGGAAACTTAGAAGCATAGTTATCTCTAGTTCCGTAAAAATACTGAGGTGGCCATCATCTAGGTCCTAAACAATGAATATACACCTAAATAGTTTTGGGAATCTGATCAGGGAATAAGCTTAATGAGCTTTAAGTCTTTCAGTGAGTTTAAGATTTATCTTAAACAAAGGGATGATGATGCTTTTGGAAATTACCAGGACTTCCCTGTCCCATGAAGAGTAGAATGAGTGTCAGCCTGCTTTCCTGGCATCAGTAAGTTCTACAAGCAAACAGAACATAAAATATACTGATTCCTACATAGCAGCATGAATCCAACTTCCTCAGCTTTACAAAATTTGGCAAGTAAATGTTAGGAGTTCCAAGAATGCATTTTTTAATGGTCTTCAAATAATTTTCCTTCAGAATTACGGCAAAACTGCATAACCCAATATATATAGTAAATATGAGGTCCCTTTTTCATTAAGACAGATCTTTTTTTTTTTTTCAACTCCTGAAGCAGAAAGAGAAGCATCTTCTTTACCTAATGGAGTTCCCTGAAATTTCTTTTGATGTCAGCTTCTTAGAGTTCTTTCATTGCTTTAAATATTCTACCAGGCCCTAGAAGACCAAGATGAAGACTGAACTGTTGAGATTTCATTAAAGATATTTCACTATGCTGTTAGCTACTGATAAAACAGTTGCATCTGATCTCATGTAGGTTTTTTGTATTGTAATTTTTTGTGGATGTTCAAACTGAAAAGTTTCAGTCAGGCCACCCATTTAGGTGAGCTTTTCAAATCTGAGTAATTCTTACGGGGAAATGCTCTTTGAAGTTTTTTAAGGTTTCACAGCCTGCCTGATGTTCAGGTCTTTAACAGGGTAAGGTCAAGAAGTTGTCTTTGGGACAATACCTAGAAGTTCCTTTAGCATACCATATACTATGTAAGACTATTATTACAGGTCTGCTTCTTTATTTTTAAGATAATTATACCCCAAACCAGAATTTGGGAAGTGGGGTGTGCGGATGGGCGTGGGGTAGGAAAAACTGTCCACAGCAAAACCAAGCAAACCTTACTGGCAAGAAAGATGAAAAGAGCTTTTTTATTCTCCTGACTTGTGCATTTTTCAGGTATGTGGTGAAAGCTTCACAGAATCTTTCTGTGGTTTTATAACTATATGTCCCACTGAGAGACTTTTGAGTTCCTTTAATTGTAATGTGTGGACCCCTCAATGCTTTGGGGAAGCTTTTGAAAAAAGGTTACAGTTGAAAGTACTACATAGTGTATTTACTGCAGTTCTCTAATTTTTTTAAGAGACATTTACATGCATCCAAATGCTGTTGTCTTTTAAGAATTCATTTGTTTTTGTGGCTTATTCACTGTTGAGTCTTAATCTTGTTTTCATTACATCACAGTTGCTATGGAAATAATTATAATGTCATAAACAGTACTAAACAGAGATCTAAAAGTGAGTTTCATGATATTTTCCTATAGAGTTTTATGAGTCAGCTTCTTTTTCCCAGGGAAAGTTAACCTTATTTGCTGGATTATATATTTTTACTATCATTCATCTATCTAGTCATCTCATTCCATTAAGGTTCAGAATCCTGTTTGCAATATTCAGATACCACAACACCTGCTACAACAGCTAACAGCTACAGTTACAATATTCTTACTGATATCTTTAGAGGAGACTCTGATACTAAAATGAGTTCCCCAAACAGAATGTCATTTGGAAACATGACAGTGTTACATTGTCACCAGACATTAAAACTTCTACATGCAAGGCCAATGTTCTTCTAAAAACAGTTTGCATGTGTGTGCTACATTCTTCTCCTCACTTTTTCTCCCTACTGCACACTTGCTCCCTCAAAGACTTTTTCAATTAAAAACCTCAGTGAGCTTTTCTAGTCTGTAAATATGGAGTACTAAAATACTGGAAATACTTTCATATAAAAAATTATTAGCACTGACAAGACTTTGCAGTAGCTGCTGATTATGTTCACCAGTGGTACGGCTGTAAAATACTATCCGTTATAATTTCCTCACTACCAATAAGCAGAGAGGAAATCCGGCCTCCCTGACCTTACAGTGGCAAATGTAAGGTATTCAGATTCTGTTTATATATCCTGTCTAAATTAGAACTAGCTCTACTGAAGCAGAAAAACCTAAGAATTATTAAGAGTGTTCTGGAAACACCATGCTAAATAGTTATCTTCTCTTTTGCTGGTTAAATACATATTTAATATTTCACTCTTTCTGCTGCAAAGTATTCTTCATAAAATACATAAAGTATACAAACTGGCATGCAATAGCAATTTATAGAAAATGAAAACTTTTTCATTTAGTAATTTTCTTCAGAATTTTTAATTTGCAACTATTATTTTCACTGGGATAATTATGTGCAGTTGGCCAGGAAAATGCTAGCTTTTATGCTCAAAACTGTTAGAACTCACACTCATGAGAGTGAGAAAATGTTTGGACTCCCTTAAGACAACAGTCACCCCCAAAGCAGTTTTGGCCAAAGACAACATATACTTACAATGCAGCTGCTTTAATGAATATTCTGATTTCTTAGCAGAAACTGCCATCCCCTAGGTAAAACTAAAGTAAGGTGTATGTGTGAATATCCGTCTGCTTAGAATGGTGTCAGGGAAGTTTGGTAGAAGCTACCTGGCAGACCTTTCAATGGCATGTGCACAGAAGAGTTCAGAAATTCTTAACAGAAGATAAACAGATGCAGCCATCAACAAGTGTGACCTAACAAGTTGAATTCGGCAAGATGCTTTTCAGTGAGTTCAGTAGTCTTTGGAGCAGGCTGTAATTCAATCACATCCTCATAGGATCAGCAAGTATACTTAAGCTTTGAGCCTCAACATGGGTATTCTCTGTTTAGTTCATTTATTCTAAAAAATTTCCAGTCCTGACTCAAATAAGGAAGTGAAAACTATGTGTACCACTGTTCTGACTTTCATAAATGTTCTTTTGGCATGGTTACAAAAATTTAATTAGCCTCCAAAGGACAAATTGTCTTTAGGGACTAAATCAATCTAGAATACTATTAATAATAAAAGTTAGGATGAAAACATCCATAGAATTTCACAAGATAATCAAGTCTGTAAAGCCTTACATTTTTGTTTTACAAATCCTAATAAATACTTTTGAGTCTACTTAGTAATATATAACATTTTAGCATTTATTCTATAATACACAGCACTCCTGTTTGTCACTTTTATGTACATTGGTGGTTTATACTGTAGGTTAAACTGTCCTAGACTTAATTTTTCTCCTGATGTTTCAAACAATAGGTGATATGTTGTGAGTTCTCTGTATTACTTCTTTTAATTTCTGTATCCTGGCATTAGGGGTTTGCCAGCTTGTGAATAAGATGGAGGAAAACTCAGGCAAAATCAAGGCTTTCAACAGAAATGATGAACAGTTCCTGGAAGCATTTGTCATCTTTTGTGGCTTGGGGATCCAGAACACACAGATGTACGAAGCTGTAGAAAGAGCCATGGCCAAACAGATGGTGACATTAGAGGTGAGCTGAAAATGTAGGTGGTCCTTAACTAGCCTAAAACAGATCCTCATTTCCTCCAGACCCTGTCTGTTCTACACGAGTGCAGCTAATCACATGGATACCGAACAGAAATTGTTCTCTCCCAGAACAGCATTTGGCCTTTTGAGTTGCCCAGGAATTTTTCTACTTGTTTCCATACCTGCCAGCAGACTATTTTATTTGGTATTGTACTTTAACTTTACTCATGAAATTTAGCAGTGAGCTGAATGCGTCTTTTCCTCTGCATGAGGTTACACATTGGCAACATAGCAGGTTTGTTCTGTTGCGTAGGAAGAGGAAATGGTTTGGGGGATTAGGGGCTTCCTTTTCTTGTCTGAGGTTTTCTGTGATGATTTTGGCTCAGTGCTTTAGACAAACTGGTTTGTGGAGTAACAGCAGCATTATTGTAGGTTTTCAGCGATTTCCTCAGGCTCCATCAAACCATATCAAGATGAACGTCATCTGGTCTCAGCCTTTGAATTGGTTACTGTTAGGTTTAATAGCTAAAGAGGGCTTTAGTCTGAGAAGCTGAATTACTCAGAGGTGATAACTTGAAGCTGAAAGTGAAAAATTTGTAGACTTTGGATCTCCTAACATTCATTATGTAAACAGAGTGTTTGCAGAATTCCTAAAATGAGGATTATGTACCCCATAGCCTCTAAAAGAAATGTTGAAACTCTCAAATAAACCTCTTTTAAGTCACGTTAAATAAAAAGGTGGTAAAATTATTGTCAAAATAATTTCAGTGCTTTAAAGAAAAGAGCTGTTTGCTTATATGGCAGATTAGCAAATGTTTATATGGCAGATTAGCAATTCTCTCTCTTACTTTAACACTTTATAGATAATACAGGAAGTCCAGGGAGATTATAGGTTAGTATATGAGATGGTTTCTTTACAAAAAAAAGTCAATCTCTAATGGCTAAAAAAACTCCATACCATTTTCATGTCCTGTGTTCTCAACAGCTAAAAAATAAGAGCTTATTTTGTTAATTTAAAACAAACGTACTTTCCTTCAGACTTTTTTTGCCAAGTTTCAGTTAGGGCAAAACTTTATTTTATGTCTGAATAAACTCCTGAAAGGATTATTATGCCAATAATGTCAGGCTTATAATTATAGCTGTTTCATGTATTATTTGTCTTTAAAAGTGGGGCACGAAAACTTTCCAAAGAGAAAATCAGAGTTCTTTGCTCTTTTGTAGAAACTATTTACATTTTCTTGACCTAATTATCTCAAGAAGATTCTGTGCTGTGGGAGATTTGTGAAAGCTCCAGATATCTCCCCATATGCTTTCAGAGAGCTCCCTTAAAACCAGCATAAGCCCTGCATGGACACTAGATTTCATCAGCAAATGCAATGCAGTGCAGTGCAAGCTGAAAATTCTGCTTTAGGAAAAATAACCTTTTTATCACATTGCTCTTTTGTTTGTACTAAGGTCTGCTTTTCTCGTTCTGTAGGTTCTGTCATACCATGCTTCTGCTGCTGAGGAGGAAACGAGGGAGCTGCAGGTAACAGCGGTAATTGAATTTTTTACTATTACTTCAGAAATACTCCATTAATAGAACAACAAAGGGCAGTCCTTTACACAGATGTGATCCCTAAACATGCAGAAGCACGTTTTCCAGAAATAAAAATTATAATGAAGCTTAAACTGAATGGTTCATGAGTTGAATCAATACATCACATAAAAGGGAAACGTTACAATGCCTACAATGAGAGATAAAGGTTGGCCAGAGAGCTGCAATTACAGGAGAACAAGAAGTATACCAACTGCCTTTCTTATGAGTTTAAGTGACAGTAACAGCTGATGCAATGCTAATATCAATTAGCAATGATTAAGTATTTCAGCAGCAAAATGTTGGTAACTCTTCTTTCTGCAGCTAAGTCTGAATGTTGTACATTTTATATCTTTGGTACCTTTCAAGCATCCCAAGTATGGGTGCAGCTTTATGGCCTTACACAGAAATTCTGTATTTAATTGTTAATGCAAAGATTTTTTTTATTTTTATGGTTACTTTTCTGCGCAGTGTCCTGTTCTGCTCATGTTTAATTCTGCATTTAGAAATCACTGCCTAAGGAATAACTACAGCTATGATTTCAAGTGTAGTAAAAGCACAGCCTGTGCTTAGTCTCTCTAGTGCTCTCTGTTGGAGCAGACATTCTGGGGAAACAGCATCACCCGTGCTGTACGAAAAAAAACAGAAGGGATGGAGAGGAAGGTGGACACAGGGAACCATGAGCTTGGTAGCACGGACTGGACAAGCAAGGTGCCACAGAACAAGGCACAAGATTAACAATAGTTCTAGAATGCTTAGTATCACACAGGTTTTGAACCTCAGTCCTACCATGCTGTTGCTCATCCATAAAGAGGCACTGACAAGACCAGCATGCAATGCACCTCCTATGGTTTCTCTTCAAGGCTTGCCTTGTCATCTCTGTGGTTACATCTTTGCTGCTAAATAAAACAGAACCACAACAAACCTAGCACTGAACCCGTTTCTACCTCTACTGATTAACTGTCCACATGCTTCCTAGCACAATCTTGGCCCACATCAGCTACCACTTTCTAAGGCAACACCAGAGCACGCAGCACAGACCATCTCCAATAGACAGTGTGGATGAGTGCACCAGATTTGCCTTCCTCTAGCCTACCATCTTGCAGTGCTATTCAAGCAGGTTTTGCACCCTCAGATATATCACATATCCTCACATACCTGCTAGGGCATGAAACAAATACCCTTATTTTCATGCTATGAAGCCATCACTCTGAATTTTAACAGAGCAATCAGATTAGTTCAGATAATTTGAGCTGAAAAAAGAAAACAGGCAGTAATAATAAGGGTATCTTAGAACTTAAGGGCACCACATGGAGCCCAAAGCAAACCATGGACCAAGTGCTATCTATATAGTATGGACAAACCAGTTTGTGGCATTTCACCTCACTGCTAGAGAATGATCCCTGGCCTGTTCTATATAGCAGTATAGATCTAACCACCTCATTGATAATTTGGTTTCTTCTTTGTGCTTTTGTGTACAAGATACCTAATTCAATGACCACTCCTAAAATTGCTCCTTTAGGCATTATTCTTTCCTTTAGAAAGCTTACTTTCTTTCTTTGGTGCCACACTCCACCACTTTCATTACTCAAAACTTCCCTTATGGCATATAGACTTTCTAATTGTGTTGATTTTTATGAAAGTAGTTCTCTTCTGCTTTTTTTTCCAGTTTGTTTTTGTTTGTAAATGCAATGATTCATTTCTTCATAGTTGTCACTCCTCTTTCTTCTGAAGAACAGAGAGCAGCTTAGATTTCCATGTGGTATGTGTCGCACAAAAGAAAACATTGATATTTGATTTTTTTTCTAAATTACTGACTGTGCAGTAATTTGTGATCTGCTAAGCATTATGGAAGTGCTATTACTATTAAGGTAAAAGATGCTTGAAATACTTCTTGCTTTGTGGAGTCTCTTTGTGTTAAAAGATTTTACTACATACTACCACATGTATGGCCTCCACTCTGCTATTCACCTAATTTAGTGTATCTTCTGTATTTTTGCAGCTGGTTCTGCAAGTACCTTAGTAATGTATTAGACTATCACTCAGTCCCTGACTTCCCAATAACTGAAGCCTCTGTATACCTTTACTTCATTGCCAGCTCACCTCACGGATGTCCATGATAGCCAAACGGTCAAAGCTGAGTCAAAACATGAAAAATCTAAAGGAAAGTTTATTAAATTGACAAATTACTTGTTTTATAATGTGTTTAAGAATAAAACCACAGCCAAGATTTGGTCTGCTTTTGTCTTTTCAGATGTACACCTTTGCAGTACAAAAAAAAAAAAAGTAGTTCTTTCTGTTATTTTGTAACTAAACACAATGTAAAATTTAGTATAAGAGCTTTCCCCCAGCTAGCACGCATGCTGTCACAAAGTCACTGAGCAGAATCAATGGTATATCAAAATAGATACAGGATTTGAGCTTTATAGCATAATACCAGAATTGATACTTGTACCTGCTATCTTTGAATCATTACAGTTAATACATACTATATTAGTGAGACATGGCATTGGCAACAGAAATTACTATTGTTTGTCGCAAGTGAAATATGTGACAACAGATTTATCAGCAAGTGGTTTCTCTAATTTAAAACTGTAGCTTTCAAATACATTTTATTTGTGGACTCCTGAAAGGTTTAGAGTGGAAGAGCAAAACCTTACAGACAGAATTACAACCTACTGACAATAGCCTCAGTTCTCTCCTTAATTACCCTATGATGAGATGCAACTGTAGACCCTTAACCTAAAAATCCACATGGTACAGTCACATGGTTAATACTCCTGCACTGCAGTCTTCTAGTTGAATCAAGTAAAACCTTATTCCTAAAACACGGAAAAGAGACAAATCTTGCTCTTTAAATATCAGGTACCCTTTGAGATACAGGATCATTGCTGCCTTTTTTCATTTGTCTCTGTACTCATGAAGTAGAACGCAATTAAATGTTGTAAGTATCAACCTCTGTCATTTTTTTTTCTGAAACTCTTTGCTGTTTCTGTGCATTGATAAAGGCAGCAGTACTTGAAAAGAGATAGGGCCATGTGAGTTTCAAGATCAAGTCATTCATGTTAAAGACATCAGGACTCCTGTTCCTAGTCTTAACCTAAGTCCTGGATAAGTAGTGACAAAGGGAGCACCTGCTACCCAAGTTGAGAAAACTAACTTACTTCCTTAGCTTCTCCTTTTAGTTGTGGGAGAGAGACAGGTGAATCTAGAAAGCAGTTCAGAGCAAGTGATTATTTTATGTACCGAATCAGGGAAATATGTGAGCATGGCAGTTCCTTTCTTATGCAAGTGATTCTTTCCTTGCAATCTAACTTAAACTGTCAGCAAGGTGTAGAGATTTTTTTTTCTTTTTTGGTGTACCCACACAGACTTTCCAAAAGCTTCTGTGAAGTACTTGGGCTAGTATTTTCCCCCAGTGAAGAATATCCTCTACCATATTACTGGGATACCTTTGTGTTAACTACCTTGCCATTAACACATTATAGAAAGACTTCAGTTTTGAAATCAGCATGTGGAGCAGCTAACTAATATAACCACCTTGCCTGAAGTGATAGACAGATGTTACTTATAGTTTATTCTAGGCTTCAGATTGTACAGCTTTGATGTAATGTGTGGAGATGTGATCCAGGTGCCTAAGTTACAGTGATGTAGCAAGTCACTGTCTATAAACTGGACCATTCCTGGTGGCTGAAGCTAACATGTACAACTTTTGTTCCACTATTGAGGGTCAGCTGATGAATGGCAATTTACTTGGCTTCAGAATTTCATTAATTTTTATTTTGCACTCATATCATAGTATCAAGCCAGCCAAAATTATGTTTCTGGATATACCTTTTTGCAATTTGCTTTGTTTTGCTTCTAAATAATCTGATAGCACAGAAAATAGATGCTTCATCAGGCAGTTGGACTAGATGATTGTTGTAGGTCCCTTCCAACTGGAACTATTCTATCCTATCCTATTTATCATCTGCTTTGTGTAATAGGATGCAGTCAAGTTTTTCACTTTCATCATCATTTCCACATACCACAGAATGTCATATTGCATCAGTCACCTCCTTTGAGCCTGGATACTGTCTGCAACCTGTGTTTTATCATACAAAGCAAATGAAACAAAGCAAAACCAGTCAGTTGCCACGGTGGTCCCACATTTTCCTTAGCCTTCCTTTTGCTGCCAGTGTATTTATAGAAATGATTTTTGTTGCCCTTCCCATCCCTCAGGAGTTCCAACTCAAGCTGAGCTTTGGTTTTCCCATCTTCATCCCTGCACACTTCAGTAATGTCTCTGTATTCTTCCCAGGTAGCCCATCCCCATTTCCTCCTTCTATGTACTTCATTTTTTCATTTGAGCTCACTCAGGAATCCCCTGTTCATCTATGCTGGCCATTTACCATGTTCGCTTGACTTCCTGCATGCCAGAATGGACTATTCTTGTGCTTGAGGCTTTCCTTGAAGGTAACACCTTGGTGTATGAAATGAAGTTATAAACTTTATCTGTAGGTTTTTCAATCATAATAGAAGATAAGTTTTTAAAATTATTTTCTATATTTAACCAGCTAATGAAATTGAGTCACTAATTAATTATTCACTACTAATTACTATTAATACAATGCCTATAGTAAGCAATAGTAATTAAAAAGTCACAGTTATGCAAAGAGGGGAATTAATTGGCACATTTTCTTCTTTTCTTGACTGTTTCATGCTCTTTATAATATTCCTGAGGTGGAGAAATTGAGCAAGAGGCTGTAGTTTGGTCAGTGCTTACAGAAGCTAACCATAGCTCAATAACTTGAAATTATAATAGTTGATGAACTTTCATGCTGTAAAGTGGGGGGCAGATAGCTCTATTGGCTTCAGAAAGTGAAAGAGGAAATATCTAATCCAGTTAAATAACACTTGAATAGCTGTAGAGTCAAGTTTTTTATGTCTCAGCTGAAATGAAACTTACTGTTGTGGCTGTCAAAGGCAGGAGATCAAGGAAGGGAAAGATAAATTATGAATGAAGTCATAACATAGGCATGAAGTGTTCTGTTGAGCTCCTACTGTGTCCTACGAGCCCCTTTCCTCATGAAATACCAGACTGCAGTTGCAATTTTTCAAAATTATGTCATTAGAGTTCCTAAATGGTTGCATTATTTTCCACTGAACATACAGGCCTGGTGGTTCTTTCACATGCTCATAGGCAAAATACCACATGAATCCAAACTGAGGGATGCAAAATTACTGGTACAAGAAATGTGTAAGAATGTTGGAATTTTTTCCTGTGTAAACACTATTTTTCATAATCTTTCATGGCTTTCTGATTCAGACACACAGGAAAGATAACAGCAAACTTAGACGGAAAAGAGATTGGTAGATGTAGTTATGGAGAGAGCTCATTTGCGTGCTACATGTAATAATACTGTTGATTATGACACATGCCTCCTTTTCAGTGTCTGGGCCTCCTAGGACACAGTTCCCCATGCTGGAGAAATTTTTCCCCTAGAATTGCAACGAGGAAGATAAACACATCGGTTTCTTTCTTTCACCATTTCAGTTTTACCTGATTTTCTTTTAAACCACACTCATATTGAGGTGAAACAAGTGTAAAGAAGTAGCACTGAGAACGCCACCTTTCATTTCACTGAAAAAACTGATACTAATTTTTGTTCTATAGTGTAAGACTTGCCATTTATTTTGTTAGTGACCCTAACATTTGTATTTTGAAGGGCAACCAATAGCTATACTCTGAATTCTGTAACTAGAAAAAGTAGAGTTGTAATACATAGAGCTGTAATACATGTAATACATGGAGATACTACTAAAAATAAAAGTTACAGATTTTAAAAAGTATAGAGTTGGGGGTTTTTGTCTACTTTATAATTTCAAATTTCACACTGAATGTTTATGATTGTACTCAGATTACATCAAAAACTTTGTCCAAAGGTTTTAAGGATTATTGGTCACAGGTGAACCCTAATTTTTCAGGTTTCTAGCCCTGAGAAAGCTCTGCCTGTGGACATGTTCTGACTACCATAGCACTGAATGTGGATTCTGTTAGGAATTCTGTTTTGCTGACATCTCTTTCCTCACCATTTTTAGAAAAATATCAACAGTTACAGATTGTGATGTCTGCACATCCATAAAAACAAACATGTAACTACACTGCCTTATTTTCTCTATCTCTGTTTCATACATACACTTGGTTGCAATTTGCCTTAGGCGATTTAGATAACAGACTGACCAGGTAATCCATTCCTTATTCTCTTGGTCTATGGAAAAGTGTTGTTAAATCTAAGCAAGCAAGGTAATGTTAAATGAGAAAGGCTAAGGAAAGATGAATGCGAAGTAATCATCAGGTTTCAGTATAATATGAAGGTAAAATTTAGTATCTCACTACTTCTCTGTTGAAAAAGCAGGTGTTTCTGTTATGCTTTATCTTTCGTAGTGCTGAGCTGTGTTCTCTTACTCTTCTCTAGGCTGCTGTAGTACCATCTGCACAATCTCTCAACCTAACTGACTTCAACTTCAGTGATTTTGAGCTATCAGATTTTGAAACAACACTGTGTACAATTCGAATGTTTACAGACCTCAACCTGGTGCAAAACTTCCAAATGAAACATGAGGTATGAATGCTGTCAAATGCTGCTTCACATAAAGAAACAACTAATTATTAGAAAATTGGGAGAATAGTGAAATGAGCCTACAGTAAATATAATTGGCAATCTGTATTAAAGAGTAGTTAGCAAAATAGGAAGGAATATAAAGTGGGCAGTACTGGGGTTTGTCCTCAGTTTGGTTCTACTGAATGATTAATAATTTGGTTAATGGACTGTAGAATACTTTTAGAAAACTTGGGGAGTGGAGATAGAGGACTTGGTTAAAATTCAAATGAGTTTGAAAATGTATAGCAATATTACAAAACCAGCAAGAATAAATATATAACAAAAACAGTCAAATGCATAAATTAAAAATGGTAAACAAAAGAACAGCTAATGGTAACAAGACAAAATAATTTCACAGCTACTAGTATCAGAAACCATGTATAAGTTCAATAATGTGCCATAGTGGCAAAAAGGAGAAAATTTCATTCTTTACTCAGAGTGGTATTTAAGGCCCATTGACTAATTATATTGTAGCTCATACATGAAGAGAGACAGAGAAACAAATTAATTTAAAAAAAAAATTAGGAGATTGAGCAAAGTTTGAGTAAATTAAGCTGGGTTTCTCCAGAAAATGAAACATTGAAAAGGGAGATGATAGCAACTTTTCAGTAAGTGAAAGACTGTTACCAAGAGGAGAGTAATATTGTTCTCTATGTCTATATAAGGTAGTAAAAGTAATTAGCCCAGTCTTTCCCCCACAAAAGCTTCTATTAGAGATCAGGGGGAATTTTATAGAGAGTGAAGACTGAAACAGATTACTTATGTGGGCTGTGGAAATTTCCCTGACAGTTTTTACCTATAGAGCTAGTTGTAGATATGCATCTGTCAGAGGTGATCTAAACAGGTATTCTTATTTTGCTCCTGGCCCTGGATGTAACTAGATAATCTCTTAGGCCTCTTCCAGTCAATACACGCAATTTCTATTTGTAAAAATCTTCATTTTTAAGTTCTTTATTTTTGCTTTATATATTTTTCAACATAACTTCCAAAGTTCAGTATCAAAATGCAAGATCAATTTGGAGGACTTCATGGGCAAACAAAATAGTAAAAGAAAACAAGTATTTATTTTGTAGGTGACCAGTTTATAGACCAATTTAGATTAGCAGTGTTTAAGGGCCAAAAGGAGTACTGGATTATCTGGTCTGATCACTTGACTATCCCAGTACTTGGTCTCACCTTTGTAGTAAGGCCAAGAACTTGTACTTCCTTAAGGGTTATATCCCAGAAGAGCAGAAGTCAGGCAGCCCAGTAATAGGTGGCTTCTAGTTCCTAGTGGAACAACTGTAATGGATTTGCAAAACCAGTGTAACACTATGGCAATAGACACATAATTACACATCTCAGTAGAAGCAAGAGAACAGTGACAGCTTTGAAGTTACACCTTCAACTTTCCATGCTAGAGCTAAAGAAAACCGGCAGTAGCCTAGCACTCTTTTTTTAACAGTGGAAAGGCAGAGAGTACTGCTGCTTTTGTCTGTGCGGAATTGTTTATGTGGGTGAATGATACTAGATTTTCATTTCTGTCAGTACAACATCCTTCGCTTGGAACACTAAAAATTTTCTTGAACAAACCAAGGCCTAGATTCTCAGCCAGCGTTTAACATAGAGCAGTATACTCTATCTATTTAAACCAAAGGGTCTGTTCTAGTACACATCAAATTACTATCTGACCTTCATACTTTTCACTTTCTCAGAAGTAAAGTATAACCCACAACTTGTAATACCGTTGTGTAAAACATCCAGGACACACTTTCTTCCTGCATAAAAAAAACCTACCCAGCAATATAGTAATCGCTGTCTTTCTATCATACTTACTTGCTTTCCAAAGTCCAATTCTGCTTGGGTTTTGACAAGCTGATACAAGGGAAAATCTACATATTCATTATCACGAAAGCTCTTAAGAGAACCCTTTAATTAAAAAATTAATCTTTATCAAATATATCACTACAAACAATGATTTTTTTCTCCCAGTTAGCTCAACATAACTCAGTTTCTGAATTAAAAGCAGTGGATGTGACAGTAACATTTAGCCATTAGTAATAAAAACCCGAACCCACAAATATTACATACTCAATGAGAGGCTGAACTAGTGGCTGTAAGCATATTCTTATCTATGTTCACAGTTAGAAGTATGTTATATTTGAACTTAATTCAGTTAAAAGGAAATTTATTTCTGTAAGAGAGACAGTTTTCAAGCAGGATTAGAGAAGGATTTGTTTTCATAAAAAGAATAGATTTCTAATACATTTACAGTTAACTATGTGATACTGTTTCTTAAAGGTTCTCTGCAGATGGATTTTAAGTGTAAAGAAAAATTATCGGAAAAATGTTGCTTATCACAATTGGAGACATGCCTTTAATACAGCGCAGTGTATGTTTGCTGCTTTAAAATCTGGTAAAATTCAGGTACATTTTGCTGTTTCTACATTAAGAATCTTCTGGCTAAAAAAAATCTGTAATGATGCATAGTTCTGATTGTCATGTCAATAAAATGTTTATCACTTCATGGTATTGCTAGTGCAATCAAAATATTTCTGCTGAAGACTTCTGGCTTTAAGGGCATGGTTTGTGAAATTGTTGTCATGTTGTTATGTACCCAGTTTCAGTTAAATCCTCTGGAAATGATCAGGTGGATGTTCCCAATGGAAGTATCTCAAATAAGCCACGTACATGATTAAGTCCTTTTTTAAAGTTAATGCTTATGCTACAAGCAAGTCAAAAAAGTGGGGAAGAAAAGGACTGGCCTATTTCAGGATGTTTCCTTATAATATTCAACAGGAAATTTTATAAGTTCAAATACTGAGCTGAGTGCAGGTTTAGACAAACAATGAAACATTTTTTTGAAATAAAGATTTAAATGCTTATTTCAATGCTTTTGAACAGTGTTTCAATGTTCCACTTCAAAGACACATAAAAATTTAAAAAACAACCTAATCACTCTTTATTACAAATGCTGAAAGGCTAGATGATCCCCAAAATAAGAAAGATACTGATTCAAGATTTTTCCAAGATATGTTTCTAGGGGTTTTTTTTATATTCTTGAAGAAAACAAAATGTTCCTGTTCATTCTGAATTAATGTAGTTTTCCAGTTTGATTACAGACAATTGTTACTAGTTGGTTTATACTATTTTACAGTGGGCACTTCTGAGAGAATAAATAAATCCTATTTGTAGACCAAAACCCAGTACTGATAATGAAGAGGCATTCCCTTCCTCTGCGAACTTTGTCTCGCTAAAAAAAAAAAGGCAAAATGTGCTGGAAGAGACAAAGGCAAGGGCTTTCATATTCCTTCTGTACTGAAATGGACGTGGTAGTTTTGCTCTGTGTGCGGTCTAGCAATCTGATGATGCTGATAGCTTGCTTGCTGTTTTTGGAGTCTTTTCAGTCTCCACTGCAATTTCCATAAGTTGTTTTATTCCTAACTACGTTGGATTCACTCCACACTGATTTTCATGCCCTAGATTCTGGAGTCAGAACAGCACTGAGCGTAAATCTCTCAATTTTCTCTAGTTTGAAGAGAAAAGCAAGCATTGGGGGCACATCTTCCTAGGAGAAAAATAAAATCAGTCATTTCCAAACTGATTTGTCTTTTGACTAGACTAAGGACAGGTTTCATTATCTAGAAAGCAGATGCAAATCTAAAGAAGTTGTAACTGCTTCAAGAAAATTTGGATTTGATTGTACAGAGGGTACAGCCCCCAGTGGCAGTGCTGTCACAAGCTGTTCTTCAGATTCCCGTCCTGACCGTTGTGCCTGCTATTCTTGTCCTATTACAAAATGCTGCATGAATACTGTAGCTTTTTTCAGCCTATTTCTCACTGGACAGATTTAAATAAATTCTCTACCCAATTCTACTGAACAATATTAAAGATATGAAATAGTCATAAAAGAGAAACTGTAACCTTTTCTCTAATCCTTGTTGGAGCTCCAGAACTCATTATTAAAGAGTCAGATATTGGTTGATTTTGTTTTCCATGGGTTTTAAACTTCTGTTAATTTATTTGCCCAGTGATCAATGAAAAGAATGATATTTTTCCCTTCTGATTATTCCAAGGACATTTGTATAATGAATTTATTTTTATACCTATTTAGGGAATGTAGCCTAACTCCCTTGAGGAAATAGAGGATCTGAGCTAAAAGTCATGGGGCCAGAATTTAAAAAAAATCCCCATGCTCTCTCTTTGCTGCCAGGTGACATTATGCAAGTCACTTCCTCTTCTTCTGTGTCAGTCTTCTCATCAGTATATACAGAGCTAAATGATGTTCCCTCTGAAAACTGCATTGAGGCCTATGGAGAATGTTTATTACTGTGCACCACAACTTCAGAGATAACCTTTATTCTCAGCATACCATTTTATGTCTGTGTCCTCCTTGGGCTTGAACTGTATCTGCTATGTGGGTAAAGACAAGACAGCAGATACAAAATACATTGTGCAAAATAAATCCCCATCACAAAGCTAACTCACTACTTGTATTACTCTTTACATACAGAGCAAACTGACTGACTTAGAAACACTGGCTTTGCTGATAGCAACTCTAAGCCATGATTTGGATCACAGGGGAGTGAACAACTCTTACATACAAAGGTAAGCAAGTCTGAGAGAAGTTAAATAAAAACAAAATAATACCAAAATCACAAAGCTAAACAAAGTACAACCTACTTGATTTGATGATGTGAGGCTGTGCAAAGGAGCAGGTTTTTACAAAGCAGTAAGTGTAAGAACAGCCATAAACATTCAAGAGTCCAAAGCAGAGATGCACAACCTCAGTTGTTGACTAAATGTGATGGCAGATGATGTGAACTCTTTGTAGACTGTGCAGGGGCAGCGTCTTCCTGCTCCTGTTCCAGATGTCCCTTCCCCCATTTCCCATACAGTGACAGCAAAAGGTCCCAGCTTCTAAGGGACACTGTGCAGCTTTTCAGATTGCTCCCTGCCCAAGCAGCTGTTCCCCGCCTAGTCTGGGCCAGCACAGAGCTGAGATCTGCATCCGTCTGAGACAAAGGGGTCTCCCTACCATTTTGAACGTCGATTGTTTAGCTCATTATTTAGCCGTGTCTTTCCAGAATTCTAAACTGGTTTGGATAAGATACGTATTTAAAATCACATTAAAAATGTATGACTGTTTTGCATTGATTTGGGGTTATCTGTACTCTTTAACTTTGATCAATTCTAGAATTACAGAAAAACCTTTACAATGCAAATAGTCAAAATTTGTTTTAAAACCTTGAAACAAAATATTTTTCCTAAACAAATATTTTTCCTAAGCGAAAAATATTTTTCGCTTTGAAGTTATCAAAAGGAAACATCTGAACTCTTCTAAATTTTTATCCATATTTTAACTAAAACTACTTGGGGTTTTTAAATTTATTAATAGTTTCAGATCTGCCCAAAATGTGTTTTTCAGTGAATTTAGTATTCACTTCAAACAACAGTATATGTTTCTTCGATTAAATAAATAGCTTGACTTAAAACATGGTATAATGTGATTACTGTGATACGGCAATGTGTCCTGATCTGACCAGAGATGGGGAAAAGATACCCAGAAACGTATACTTGTATCTTTTTCTGGCAGAGTTGGAGAGTGGTTTTGAAGCTACCTTTGGAAGAAGTGGTCTGCTGTTCTTGCTGTGTGTAAAGTAAGATACTAGGGGAGGAAAAGTTTGTTGGAGGCAGAGAATACTGAAAAGCAGAAAATAAGTCAGCTGAAGCAGAATTCCTGCCTTTCAGATATATGTTCAGAATAACACTCAGAATGATGTGTCAAGCAAAACCAAATGCTAAAACCCCACAAAACTGAGAAAGTAACCTTTTTCTAGTTCCCTAATAGGGGATTCCAGCAGTAACTGTAGCCTTGCAGTGATTGGAACTGGTTAGCTATTTTTCACTTTATTTATTTAAAAATAAATTTCCTGGAAGACATCTGGAGATGCGTCATCTCCTCTCAAAAATGTCCTGGGAAAGTGTCAGACAGCAAAATCTAACATTCGCACATGCTGTAAAGCGGAGATGATCACAGCTAAATAATTCTTTTTCAATAGAAAGTCCCATGAATTTTGGTTTTAAGTCCCTCATTTAAATCTAAATGAAAAGTTATTTTTTTCCAGGAACGGATCCCTTTTGTTTCTTCCTTGGAAGCTGGGAGAATGGGTATTTAGCATATGATTCTTCTCTTAAGCAACAGGGTTTCAAAAATTGAAGTGGTCCTGGTAGTAGAAATTACAGGAAATGAACTGCTTAAAAGTCTCTTGGTAGATATGCAGGGGTTTTATTTTCTTTTTCTTCCAAACCCACATGTAAAGTAGGCAAGCACAGAGTATGCATAACTGCATAACCAAACCACTGTGTTCAGAAAGCAATGGTGCCCTTTGGCCTGGCGTGGTGGTTTAACAGAAATGCTTTGTACTACAGAAGTAGGACCTGAGTTTATTTCCAGCACTTGTGTCTTCCCAGACAGCCAGGGTCTGTAAGTACTGAGCAAGCTCGAGTTTGGTGCAGTACTTGGGAAGATAACCTAAGATATTTCTCACATATTTCTCTCTTCAGTCAGGATGAACTTTAGGGGACACAGTATGTGTCCCACTTAATTCAATGGGAATTTCACCCAGCATGTGTTGGCACCATCCTACAGTTTGTTTCCTTATAGAAACACGCAAGCGTATTTGCTCTATAGTCCTTTGCAGAGATCTCAGAGGAGGTGCTGGGCAGCCAGCCCATAATCCTCAGGGGCTTGCATCCTTTAATCTCCCTTTCCGCATTTTTGTTTGTCTTTCCATCTTTTTGTCCACATTTTTGTGCTTCTTAAATCCCCGGAGTCTCCTCTTATGACTTTTATTTGAGTCTGTGTGCACTCACATAGGGACCCAATCCTGCAACTGCTAATTCATGTGAATGATCCTTAACCATACAAAAAGTCCCATGGAACTATATGCTAAAAAAGAATTTCTTACATGATTAAACATTTGTAGGTCAGATTATAATGAGAGTAATAGATTCAGGATCAGTAGCAAAACAGACTTCCGAAAGAATCCCAGTTTAGCTGAAGAGATGATATAAGCGATGAGGTACATGGGGTTGAAAATGAAGATACAGTAGCAAAAGTTAAGAACCATATTATGCAATGAGGAACATGGGGAAATTAGAAATCCTCAGAGAGGAGGAGTTTCTGTATTTTGTGTCAAGCTACTCAAACAGTAAATTCTATTTTCCAGACTAAGATAGCTTTAAATTCTGCATCCGTAGAGTTGGTTTCATGCTGGTTTTCACTGTCTGTATTACAACCAACACATTTCCCTTTTGGATTTTACCCTGGGGAAAGGGTAGGTAGCAATACTGCAATAGTTTTGTCATGAAGAGAGTGGTGATGGATGAAGTACCAATACAGTTAACTAACACTGGGAAATTACTTATCAACATTTTGGGCCCTGCACCAGAGTCCGCTGAGGTCAGCTGGGAGTTTTCCATTGGTATCAGTGGGCTTCCGATTAGGTCTGCATTATTACTTACAAGCTCAGTAGCTGAGCTGACTAAATATGCCAGGCTGGTGTGTAAAATGTTACAAAACCGAAAACTGTCGCTTAAATTTTGCTTGTGGGTGAACCCTTCTTGTTGCCCTTCCTTTTTATACAAGAACTTTCACTCTTTATAAAACCTTGTATTGCATTCTCATACCTTGTGTGCAGCTGGTCTCTACAGGTAACAGAATGCAGAAAAATAGAGTTGTCAGTGCTCTGACAAAGTAACAGTATGGTCTTTTTATCTGTACTCCCCCTGTACTTTTTATCTGTACTCCCTCAAAATGTATTCATTTTGTTTGGCCAGTTACACAAAGGGGGAAAGGAACTGTTTAAGAACAAGCATGGGTGGGGGGCAGTAAACTCATGAGAAGAGGACATTAAAAGGGAAGTTATTTCTGGATTAGGAGTATGTTTAATTTGATTTCTGCATCTGATGGGTCTTTTTACTCCTCAGAAGTGAACATCCACTGGCTCAGCTGTATTGCCACTCAATCATGGAGCATCATCATTTTGATCAATGCCTTATGATCCTGAATAGTCCAGTGAGTGCCACATTTTTGTGTATGCTGAAGGAAACTATTCCCTATTTTACTTTTTATTTTTAGCTTTTGGATAGATTCCCACCCTTATACATTCCAAAGTGATCTTTATTCCTTTTTGGGTAAAGAAAGCAAATGCAGCAGTTTTGAAATCACAGTTCCATTGCTGAGTGCCACCAAACCTTTCCAAGTGTTGCCTGATAAGGGAAGCCTTGCTAATATCCTTTTCAGTACCTCTTCCTTGGCCCAAAGGAAAAAAAAGGCTTTGCTGCCATTTTCATGACCTCCTATGAACCACCAAACAAACCCAAGTCCTTGCTCTCATGTCAAAAAACATTCTGACCTACACATACACAAAGCAGTCCTGATGAGACCAAATCAAACACTGCTAATGTTGACATTCCAAAGTGAAGCCAAACCTAAGTTAAGTAAATATGCAAATAAAACGACATTCTTCTTGTTTTATTTTATTAACTAATTCTAAGACCAGTTATTTGGCATGCAAAATCATTTCAAAGCAGTACATTTTCACTGCTTATTTTGTATCACAGGAATGGATGGTACTTCTGGCATGCTTTGTATTGTAGTGAAATTGTATTCAGGAAAATATGGAAGAAAAGTGGAGGCAAGTTGCCATTTCACCAGCTCTATAGTGCTTTGGTTTAACAGTGGGCTGCTGAGCTTATATTTCTATGTAATAGCTTGTTATTTATGTTACTTCATAGAAGGAAAATACTTTCATTTACATGGAGTGTATAGGCAGGTACTGGAATCTGTTATAGTTCCTCTGCTTCAGGGGCGGGGGGAGGAAGGAAAGAGAAATGCTAAAATACAGCTAGTGGCAAATTTAATTTTGATTAATGAAATGGACTTAAAGGCTTTGATGTTGCTCTGCTTGCAGTTTCATTTTGTAATAGTCCATTATGATGCTTTTGCTGTGCAGCTTTCTGCCATTACTCAAGAAGACTGGAATTTTTATTTTTAAATTGGGGAATCTGCAAAAGGAAGCCGGGTAAAAGAATGACATCAGATACCAGCAAGCAACCCATAATGATTTAGTATCTAAGAGACATTTTAGCAAACTGGTGTGCTGTTGCCCATTTTACTGATAATACTGCTTTTGTTTTTTTGTAAAGGGAAATCAGATTCTCAGCAGCCTTTCCATTGAAGAATACAAGAGCACACTGAAAATGATAAAACAAGCCATTCTTGCCACAGATCTAGCACTATACATAAAGTAAGTCAGAGGCAAGTTTGGCTGGATAGTCATTGCTGCATGTTTGGATTGTGGCAGCGTGCTGCAAAACCTTATTTTAACTTCTTTTAAAGGAGGAGAGGAGAATTTTTTGAACTTCTAAGGAAGAAGCAATTTAATTGGGAAGATCCTACACAGAAGGAGCTATTTTTGTAAGTAAAAGCAGAATAATTAAGAAGTCAGTTAATATTCTTTGGTGCCAAATCTTCCATGCCATGTTGCTGTGAACTTCATTAAAACCAGCAGATCTGTGTGCTCTGGGCCTGTACAAACTGGCACTGGCACAAAGGTCACTGAGTGACTCCCTGGGTCTGAATTACTAAGTCTGCAGCCTGTATAATAAACTTTGTTAAGCAGCATGTGGAGTTACATGAGCATTTCTGTTTTTCCTAAAGAGTGTAGGGTTCCTGTCTTGGTACCATGTTCTTTATGCTGTTGATAATTTATACTTAAATATTGAATTGCTGAAACCAATAACTAAAGATTCAGGACAGGCAGTTTGTTTTGAAGCCGATTCCATACCAGCAGTAAAGAAAAAAGAAGATTAAGAATGGAGACATATACTGTAATGCACAGCTACAGAAAAGCAGGATTACATAGGCTGTCTCAGAAAGGAAGGATGCCATATTTCAAATTCAGTGCCTTTAAAAATGAGTGTAATTTTAGTCATGTTCTGTGTCTATTCCCATGTCAGTCCTTGGCTCTCATACTTGAATTTTACATTCCTCTTTACTAATCACTTGACTTGGTGGCTACATACATTTCATAATACAGTTATTCATAGATTTCTTTCTGTTTTTTCTACAGAGCAATGCTGATGACTGCTTGTGATTTATCAGCCATAACCAAACCATGGCCAGTTCAGCAACGGGTATGTGCTTAATTTTAAGATGTGCTGAATACCAATTCTGCATAACAGCTTCTGCTTCCTCCATCCAGTCCTTATTGCAAAGGCAGTGGTAGAATACAGAGCCTTAGGAAGCAGTCCTTCAAAGTGCTCTATGTGGATTGAAGCCTTTGTGAGGTCTTTGTGGCAAGATCTATGCATTTAGCTATGTCACCATGTTAGCAGTAATCTGAAGGTAAATCAGGAATCTTTGTTCTTTCCAACATTCCTGTGTTACTACAAGGCAGACAATTGATAACAACACACTAGTATCAGCTGACCTTTTTCTATATGTTGTTCATTCCAACTGTTACTAGTGGTAAGATGCCTATGTACCATTTTATTATTTGCTTTGTCAGAATAAATCTCAGCACATGCAGGTGTTTTGTTTGTGCATGGATGTGTGCCTGAAGAATTCTAAAAGCTACCTGTTAAGCTGGAGAGTCTCACTATGGAGGGTCCCAATGCGATATATCCTAAGGAGAGAGAGGAAATGCAGGAGACAGTTTTGATTGTAGGTAGCAAGCAGTCTTTTTAGAGCTCTCAATGTGTGAAATCTCTTACAGATTGCTGAGCTTGTAGCTACTGAGTTCTTCGATCAAGGAGATAAAGAGCGGAAGGAACTCAACATAGAACCAACAGTAAGTGGCAGAATCACCTCTTTCAAAATGGCTTCTACAAACACCACTTCACATTCCTTTCAAAAGCCACAATCTCTCCCACTGACCAGAATATAGGACCAACTCCTTCCCTGTCTTCCTAGTTGTCAGTTTTCTTCTGCAGTTCTCAAACACCAACAGTGGGTCATTATTTCTGAGCCAGAAGAAAAGACAGTGTTATTTCTTTTAAATTGGTATTACTAAATTGTCTAGGAAATACATTCTGAAATTGGTACCTATTTGCAACCTATCCAAAACCAGTAAGCTTGTCTATTCGTCTAGCAATTTGGGCTCTCAGTCCAAAGACAATCCCCTAGGGCAAGTCATGCAGTCAGATTACCTGCATTGCAACACAGTACTGATACCTGTAATGTGCTGAGCTTGCTGTGCTTTTTAAGATGCTGCTTTTTAATTCCAGCCTGTCTCTTCGGTTTTGATTGCATTTTTTATTTAATGCATCTAAACACAGAGCTTGTTTACTTCTTATCTGCAGGATCTAATGAACAGAGAGAAGAAGAATAAAATTCCCAGCATGCAGGTTGGATTCATTGATGCTGTTTGTTTGCAGCTGTATGAGGTATGGTGCCTAAGAAAGAATTGCAAGTATCTAAAACCAGAACTGCTCACTGTAGCCTCTTATAGATGCAGATTTAAAATTAGAATAAAAATCAAATAAAAAACTAGTCCTTTAGTAAAAAAAAATTGTTTTGTTATATATTACATATGGTTCATTATTCAGTTGAAGAAATTATTATTTTAGTATTTATCATTCTTGGTATGTTTGTCTGATTAATGTATTTTGTTATAATTTTTTAAAACAGTGGTAATTGCTCTGCTCTGTGCATTTGGTGTTAGATCCCTGGGTTATATCCTAGATTCCAGCAGCTCCAGTGAGCTGCTATGATCATTAGGGAAGGTCACATAACTAAGGCTTTGTTATCTAGGAAAAGAATGGTATCCATGTAGTGCATTGATAAAAAGTGTTGTTGAAGAGTTTTAAAGAATTCAGAATTCAAAAGTTTGTTTCGTATAGTGACCAGCAGAGGGGCCAGGATTCTTCTCTGTGTATTCTGCAGTCAGTCTTAATAGTTATAGAATCAGTGGGCTCAAACGCTTTTTCCCATACCTTGTTGTCCTGCACTGTCTGAGCTATTAAACTCCCACTTTACACTTCTGAATAGTGTGACTTCATTCCAAAAGCCAACAGAACCCTTTATGCAAGTAAGGACTGACTGTCATAGTGTGAGGATACATTTTTATCACTTCTGACAGGAAAGAATAACATGCAAAAATGCTTATGAATTGTTCTTTTATTTATTTTCAATTCTGTATTTAAATATCAGAATCCATTTTTCCTTCACTCTGATGTAGTAACACAGCCACATCATGAAAAATGCTTGATTGACTTCAGTCACAGTTATTCCCAAAAGGCACTAAGCGTCAAATGCAATTTATCTATTGTGTGCTAACTGTCTTGAATTCAAGTATTTCTGGGAGAGCTCCTCTGAATCAGTTGATACACCATCAGTGAATATGGTCCCATGGATGACCTGCTGTATGTCTGATTACCATTCCAAGGTCATCCTTGTGACCAGCCTTGCTATACATTCAAAAGACTGGCTTGCAAACGAAGTCCATGCATAGTACTTCACTAGGAATACTGGACAGGTCACTTGTGCATAATACAACAAACTTACTGTGGTTCCTTCTGCACCTGTGTGCTACATCATCAACATGACACAGCTACATCAGGTGCTCTATGGACACTGCCGCTCCGTCTAATCTGCACTAGTGCCAGGTAATAGTGTTCATGTTTGGTGTGCAGCAGGAAGCCTTCCTTATAGTTCAAAATACAAGTTCAATTTCAGTTACAGATAGACCTCGTTTTTCAGTCATTCGGGTCTCTCTCATGGTCATCTTTAAGAATTCTTATTTTGTTGTTAAATGTAATCTGTTTTACATGTTCTTAATTTATTTCAGGCCCTAACGCATGTGTCAGAGGCCTGCTACCCTTTATTGGATGGCTGTAGAAAGAATAGGCAGAAATGGCAATCCTTAGCTGAACAACAAGAGAAGAATCTGATTAATGGAGAAAGCAATCAAGCCAAACGGAACTGAGATGCTGATTTAACAACCACAAGCTTAAGTTCACAAAGAAGACATAGTAATAGGGGAGTACTGCATTTTGCTAAACACTGTATGAATTTGGCTTATGTTTTGCCACTGCTGTATTATTTTTCCACATTTCAAGATATAGCATGACCATGTATATGCCAAGGTTATATAAAGATAGAATGTTTCTTTTATTACATCTGATTGAGATGGAAAAAGATCTGCAAGGGTAGTTTTTGCTACTCTGTTCCACAAGAAGGTACGAGTGCAGTTAACTCAACTGTCCCCGACAGCCTGTTACTTTATAGATGTATATAGTTGTTTAGTGATCATGTTGTGGCCAGTATCTTAACAGACTACTGCATTTCGCACCTTTTTCTTCTCTTCCAATCTTGCTGAGTTATGCTATAAAAGTAATGAGCAGTCTTGCCTGTTCTTTTTCCAGGGTTTCAGAGGAAAGATTCGGACTAACTCTGGGGAGCCTAACCCAGCATATAATATGCTAACCTCTTTGAGGAGATAGAACTGGGCTTTGAAGTGAAAAAGCCCCAGCATCTGTGCACCCAGTAGTTTTTTTCATATTAGAGGAATGTCTTAGCAAATGTCTTACATTTGGAGAAATTTTTAAAAACCTTGTGAATTACTAGGCAGTGGGGGTCTTAGGAGTTTTGTGGTAATAATAATTATCCATGATAATGGAAACTGCTTGAAGATTGATGAAATGTCACAACGTAACTGACAGGCTGCCATGGAAGAATGGCTCCTATAGAAAGCTGCAAGAAGCACACAGAGAAATGGAAACTAAATAGGATCATTTTTATATGCTGGTTTTAACTTCATTTGGAAGTTGAATTTCATATCATCGTAACCAAAAGACTGAATCAGAGGCAGGAAGAGTAGAAGAGAATGCGACTGCAAGAGATGAAAATCTGAATCAGAATGATGCAGAAATGGGCACACTTCTAGTGATTATCAATGACTGATTCTTTAGGCCAGCACTATTATGAAATGGCTATGACCACTTCAAAGAAAGTTCTCTGTTAACATATTTTAAAAATCATTTTTAGCATTAGTTAATCTTAACACTGATTGATCACAATGTCTCAAAGGAATAGGAGAAAAGAATACTGAAAGCAAAAATAACTGAGAATGCTACAGGGATTTGCCATTTGAATATGAGGCATTAACGTTCAGAAAAGTAAGAAATCAATTAACTTGCACTAGTAAAAAAAGCAACATTGATGTTTTGTGTAAATGAAGATGACTAATAAAAATTGTTCTGAATTGAAAGCCAATTCAAGAAAATACACACACTGGACAAACCCCAAAGGAGTAATACAAAGAGTACTTACTATTCTTTGGGTATACAAGATTAGGAGATTAATGTCAGCCATCTAAGTAAAATTGGTTAGCAGTAGGTGTAACTTTGGCTGCACAGAGACACAAAAAATGTTTGGGTTTTTTTTAATCTGTAGTAATGATTTTTCAGTTAAAATCAGCAATACTATTAGGCAAAAGTAATACATTTGGGATTGTACTTTGAAGTATGGGAGTTTATTTCTATCACAGTAATCCAGAAGATTCTACTTGGAAACTGCAATAAATTCTTCCCAGGAGATGATCAATTCCCCCTTGTAAGAGGTTATCAGAAAGACAGTGAAAACAACATTTTATCAGTCTCTGCATTTAGATAAACTATACCAGAAGCTAACAAAAGATGAAGCAAATGTTTCAAAGTGTTTGACAATACTGAGTTTCATAGTCTTTTTTTTTTAAATGTACAATAAGGATTCTGATAGTCTGCAGCATTTCTGCCAACCTAAATTGTCACTGATTAAATCCTATATCAGACTTCTCTAATGACTACCAATAATATATTATTGCAGCTGAATTTGAAAACATTTTTCTACAAAAGTATTTCTCCTGATTTTTTTTTCCAGATTTTCAAAAAAGTATGGAATTCAACAATAATTAAGCATTCCAGGGCTACTGTTATGCAGTGCTCCATATGTGTATTTATATGCATATACAGTACAATATATGTATGTAGTATGTCATAGCTAAGCAGAAAAATGACAGCAGCCTGTCCCACTCACCCGC
>JANZLQ010000007.1:11476035-11535096 GCA_026212715.1 Elanus axillaris | reverse complement strand
CAGCCTGTCCCACTAACACCCCCCCCCCAAAAAAAGTTTTTAGGTACTTTTTGATAAATAGGAAACTTTGCTTCAGGATAGACTTTGCATAGTCCTTGTATATTCTTCTCCTTGAATGCTTGAGATACTGAAATATAATTATTATGCTAACTGAGGAGATACATATTTAATATAAATATGAATAAAGTATATGTATATAAAGGTGTGTTCTTGCTAGTATGGTTGAGACTAGTAATTCATGGTGACAAGACAGCAAATCAACTATGGTGATACTACAGTGTAGTGATGCATCATTTACATTAGGATCCCAGTATTTCTTTGCTATATTGTCTGTTCAGTGAAGCTTTACTATGACATAAATTTATAACTACTACAAAGGAGTGCTGGATTCATACCTTTGACTTGAAAAAAATGGATGTGACATTGCATTTTTTCAAAGGTTCACTTAAAATGAACACAGTTATACAGTATGTGCATATATTTAATTACATATCTGTACACATCTATCCAACAGAAGTTCTTCCACTATAAAGATTGGAACATACACAGAAATGTGGTTCATAGTAAATAAACCATTTAACTATCATAATACACCTGTATCTTCATGTATTTCTACAAAACCAAACCCTTTAAACTACTGGCTTAAGAACCTTAAAAGCATAGATTGTTGTACTTGATGATATTTCAAAGAGTGATCAAATTGTTTATGTAGTGTTTTACTCTGCCTGAAGGCAAAGTCAGAGTGTGCTGGTTTTTTGCCAAGCTGTTTTCTGCCTGAAATTCATTGCCTTCAGAATTCAGCATTTTCAAACCCAGCTAGTGGATTATAGCCATGCAGCTGCCATTAATTTCATCTTGAGTTGTGTATCTAATTATTTTAATCAGGTCTCAAACCTGTTCTCCCTAACTTATACGGTCTAGCTAAAGCCATCAGTGAGGACTATAGAAGAAACAAGCTGAAACAGAGTTTATCAGTTTGTCAGTTCAGTCTTAACTCCATTAAAACCTTTGTGAAATTTGATACTGAAGTCTTAGGGTACAAAATTTGTCCCACTAATTTTTAATACTTGTCTCAGTGAAGACATCTTGGTATCCTACTTGTTCTCAGACATGAACATACTTTCTTTTAAAGTCACTCCACAGCACAGTTTAATGCTAAAAGTGTACTTTTCTTTCAGTTTTTGTTCCCGTTCTGAAAAAAATTACTTGTCATATGTATTAACATACAAAAAATTACTGATTAACTCTACCTCTTCTAGTTAAAAATAACAGTGAGGCTCTTAAGCTATAAGTAGTACTTCTTTTCCAAAAGTTAGCCACATGTTCAGTATTAGCCATAGAATGTCTAGGTTTTCTGTTATCACACAATAAAAGAAGGGAGGGGAGAATAATGTAATGTTGATTTTGGAGATGGTATTGATTTTTAATTAGTAGCAGTTTAAAGTTAAGAGCAGATTATTCTCATATTTTCACAGAATACAAGTACACGTGGGCTAGTGATAAAAGTGAATAATCCATTCCATTGATGGAACAACTGATCTCTCTTCAGAAGAGAGGACCGAAGCCTGATTTTATGCATCCCCCTCTGACAACTGCATGCATGTAAAGATAAAACTTTTGAACTCCGATCCAATGCATTTTATCTGGCAGTGGCACAAACTGACAAAATCAGAATAATGTCTAATTCATATATAAGATTTTTCAAAATCATTAGGTAATTGATTTTCCAACCCATTATACAGAAAGATTATGAAGAATTAGATCTAGCCCCTTAAAATTAGGGGATGTTGCCCGAGTGATCTGGTTGGTGCCCCTTGCAGTTATGCATGAGATGTTTGGATGGCAAAAATGCCTCACTCATAATAAATTCATACATTTTTAAAGTTTTATAGAGACCTAGTATTTCAGGCAAATTTATACATTTTCTTTAGTTAGGAGTGATGCTGTAGTTTCTTCTTTGTGTCAAATTGCATACAGTTTACATTCCACAAGATTTCAGCTTTATTTCACAGTTCCCTGCTGTACTTCTTCAGGGTCTTGCACTAATTTGAAAGGTAAGCTTGAACATTGGAGCTTGAATAAAAAAATGAGTTTAGCCACAGTATGATAAATAATGAGGGCTAGATTTTTTGGTTTGGACTTTCAGAGGAACAAGAAGCATCACAGAATCTGGCCAGCTAATTAGTGATGTGCTAAATACAGCAAATTGTGACAGCAAGAGATTTTATCTTTGTCATTGCTAGATTAATGGAAATTGCATGGGAAAGTTTATTTTCCACATAAAGAAGTTTTGTTTCCATAGAGAAACTCGTATCTAAGTACCACTGTTTGTAAATGTGTATTTATGTGACAATGCTATATAATAGCTAGTTTCCACTAACTTTCACAGCATGAGCTTGTCACGCCAGAGCCTAAGGCATGCTCGAATGCCCATTGGAAGTCAATTGTATGATTCCCATTTACCTCAGTGGGAGTTGGAGTGAGCTGTATAGAAAGTGAAAGTATGGGTCAAATCCACATTTTTTACCTATAAAGAGGGACCAAACTCTTACCCTTGGTAACACCTGCCTCACCTGCTCTTTGCTGTATTCAGCTATTCCTGCTGATGCCCAAGGTATCTTACAGATGTAACTGAAGTTAGAATTTGAGCCCTCTTATATATTCACACAGCAGACACCTGCATGTGTCTCTTAAAGAATGTAGTGTGAAATGCACTGTATATACTTTTAATATACATTTCTATTATAATTCAATAAAAATCTTAATCACAGTCACTAGCCACTGAGTTTGTCCATTTGTATTCTTTTACCTTTTAAAAATATTTGAAAAAATACATAGTTTCTGGGCACAATATTTTTGTACTAGGTTAAGGGGGTTACTCTGTATATTATGTTTTGCCTTTGAGCAGCATTAAAATCTGAATCTTATGTGTTCTCGCTTGCTTCTGTCCTATGACTACTTAGTAAAACTAGTTACATTATTTAAGAGAATCATTTGTCCTACTTACTGTGCAGCTAATAGAGAATATAGAGTCCAGTTATTTTCTATGGTCAAACTGCTACTTATTACTTATTTCCTCATTCTTCTCTTTGTACTGTTTTCATGCTTTTTAAAATAAAAAGGATGATGTCAAATTTTACTGTTTGTTAATTAATATTATTGAGGTTGAATTTTCAACACCTCATTGTTCCCCGATTCAAATCATTGCTTCCCTAAATTAGTATTTTATAATAACTTCTCTAGGTCCTAGAAATCCTGAAGAGAAAAACTTCACTATTAATATCAAGATACTTACAAGTACTACTGAGATGAGCCACTGGTAAAGTAACTCTCGTTTAAAAACAGCAAAAAATAATTCACTGCTACTAACCACTAGAGAGCACTGCAGCTACACTTAGGAGCTGTCAGAAACCCGTTTATTTATTGGGTAAGTGGAACCGGCCAGTACAACCGTTACACAGATCAATCCTCATCCTCTGCCCCCAGGTATCAGTTCCTGGGGTGGCATGTAAGAGAGATGGAAATAGTGAACCCAGTGACATCAAACAAAACTGTGACAAAATTATTTTTGACAAAAGCCTCATCATGTGCTAACTGCTGATCCTAGAAGTAATTCCAGACCAATGGGCTTCTTGGCAATTTCTGTTCTTTGCCTATTAGGTTCTCCGCAGCAACACTTCTAGCTTGACTTTTTTTAGCTCTAGGCAAAACCAAAAAGTATGTACATCCCTGAAAACAACAGTCTCATTCAAAAAGTTATGAAGGGCCAGATTTAGTTCAGCACAAAACACAAGCACTGTTTGCTTGAACCAACTGCAACTTGTAAGTGCAACTGAACAACTGTCTATGTACATCTACATATATCAGGTAACCATTTGCTGTTGGGACTACAAGCTTTCCAGCCCACTCACCAACCTAGTCATGCTCCTGCTTAGTCTTTAGTGGCCTACTGAATGTTTGAATTCATTTCTGAGAAGTGGCACCATTTTCAACAGCAGTACTGGAATACATTTCTTAACCAGCTCAGAAAAGAATATAACCTTGAACGAGGGTATTTTTGTTGAAGAGGGGAAAAAGGATATTACACTCTGTCTTTCACATCTTGCACAGTTAACTACAATACCTTTACAACAAATGGAAAAGACAATAGCTCCTTCCTCCAGCTGTATTTTTAGTAGCAGTGGTGACAGCTGTTGCTGACATGCATTTTACAGTCCTGTGAGATCTCACCCTTTTAAGATTTTTTTGAAATAATTCAAATGTGTGAGTTTGTTACACAGTAAGCTTTAGGATCTGAATTTATGGAATCTGACAGCCATTGAGTTTTTCAGCCCTTCTGAGGAGAGTAGCATTTTTTAGCATCTGTAGTTGAAAAGTATCACAAGTTACAAACACAGAAACATTCCACTTCAGTATTTACAACTCAGAATTTCTTGAAATACCTGGCTGCATTATTCCAAAGCTCTTATTTTATTTAACACAGAAATTTATTTTTACACTTCCTGAGAGATCAAACTGTTCTCTAAACAGCTGCATTATTTTCTATTCTGAATCTGTACTATCAAGTAAAGATAAAATCCTCTTTACTGCTGAAATATGAGGATAATCAATTCAGCCATAGACTGCTACTGCCCACCCACTGGTTCATAGTGGCTGATAAGCAGATCTATACTTTACACAGGTTTCTTTTGTTTAACATCATCAAAGATCTTTAACAAAAACTAGGAGTAAAATCCATGGTTAAATCATAGCATTAGTTTACACATGATACATTCATATATAGGCATTTCTTCAGAATCCTTTTTTGCAGAGTTAATCAAGTCACTGGCACATTATTTTATTATATATATGGCTTTTTAATAGACGTTCATTTTACAAAGTAGAGGGGTTAATTTGATCGAAGTCACACAGAAAGTCCATTTCTGGGCTGGAGATAAAATCAGGATCTAGCTGTCTATTCTGCTTTTACATGAGACATAAAGAAAGGAATGGTTTGTCTTGAAGCCATCTTTTCCTTTTGGATATACAAATATTTAAATATCTGAGCCATATGGGGTGCTCTCTTACTATTATGCTGAGCTCAGAAGAACTCTGAAGCTCCCTGTTTTACAGATGAGATTAGATTCAAGTCACTAATCCAGATAATCACAGTAATCTTTGGTGGAGTTTGGAGGTACATTATAACCAAGAGCAAAAGTATATGATCAGCAAATAGCTATGTTGAAATGAACTAAAAGTCCAGTTCAGATTTTGGAGAAACTGGAAACACTGATGCAGACTTTCAATACTGTACATTGTTTGCTCATTGGACTATAACTCAACCCCACTCTTTGATCACATTTCATACTTGAACAAAAAGAAACTACTTCCCTACATTTGCCTGCTACTAAGTATTTGCCTGGAAAATACAGGAAAAGAGTATTAAGATACACATTTAAATACCTTAGATAAAGCTGACACAAACCCCTGTGGGTCAACAGACATATCAGTCTCTATGTGACAAGTGACAAATGGCACTAATACTCAGAGACTCACATAATCTTTACTGGAAAAGCACACCTATTTTTATTGGCAATTGTTCGCTGTCACCCTCTTTTCATTGAAACTAGGCTAGAGTCTACTATTGTAGGTCACCCTAGGATTCATTTTAGCATGCAGTAATGGATGAAGTAAATACCAGAGTTGTTATTGCTTTAAGGAAATCCTGCCTTTTGCTTCTAGATTCTTTTAACCTGGAGGTTATTAGCTCATGCACTTCAGTTCTCTCCAGTCATCAACTCTCCAAAACATGCAGCACTTTATGGATCACAGCCAATACACAGACATTAAAAAAAAGAGTGTATACAGACACTTAAGAGTAAGCTTTAAGATCCACAGCCCACTACTAACTAATTAGAAAAATGGATCTATACTCACTGTAAATTTCTAAGTAATCTTCAAACGTTGAGTCTTCATGTTGAACAGATTGCATATTAGCAGCATCCAGGAGATTCTCCTTGAATCAAAATAAAACCAGAAACTTAGCTAACAGGCAGCTGGAGTAGGACAAAATCTAGCTCAAGTATGATCTAATCCTGCTGCAATACAACATCCAATTGCAATACAACATCCAACTGCAATATGTACTTTGAAATGATTTATCCAAGAGATGGTGTTTGTTAGGCTCCACTGAGGCCTTTGTTGCTAGGCCACCCATAGTTATGCTAAAGTTGGCTTTACTGGCATAGAATTATCTGTTTACCATATTGACATAAATTTGAGTATTGTGGTTTAAATGCTTAGCAAAACTTCACAATAAGGGATCTAGGGGCACTTGAATGATTTAAGTGCCCAACCATCTTTGCAATCTATTCAAAGACATATAAAAGAATCATGCAGTAGAACACATGCATGAAACACTGCCAGATCAGTTCACAACTACCTGACAGAAACCAGTTAATCTGCATGGTTTTAACAGGAATTAATCTCTCTCTTAATATTATATATAATAATATTGACATAAGTGTATTATGTTTATGCTGGCACCAAGCCACTATCACTCTATGGTAAAGCTGGGTTCTAGTGCCCTAGCTAATTTTAGGCAGAACAACTTGAAGACAAGCCACAAAACAATAAATAGGATAGATGAATATAACCCACTGCAAAAGCATTTTTGTCACCCTGATCTTTGGAACTTCATTGTCAATTACCATCATAATACAGCTTGGTACGATTATCACAGACTGGCATGATGAGATTGGCATGACCATATAAGTTAATAATTTATTTTCATCCACCTCATTTAAAGATCAAACTTCAAAGGTAGCAAGTTTGTCCACTTTGAGTGTTCTGAAGCTGGCACATTGAAGAAAGCCATGAAGCCAAGAATACACGCCCTTAGCTTTCACAACTTTCATGCAACCAGCAATACTAAAAAATAAGTTTTCCCATGCACCATCTAAGCAAAAATTGTAGTTTTGAAGACCATACAAGGAAGAGGTAGACAGAAAAAGGAAGAAGGTTGTGGAATATTTCAACATTAAAAAAATCTATAAAAACAATTTTAATTATAATTTTAGAAGGAAACCCAGCTTTTGTAGGAATTCAACTCTGAATAAAATGTATATTGTATGATTCTAGTACATGTAAGAAAACTGAAGTCAGATTTTAGTGTGTTAGTAGTCCTAAATAACTCATGTAAATTGTGAGAAATTAAAAAGACGACTGCTTGTTCTAGCACTGACATTCCATCAGACCTCAAAGAAGAACAGTTCTTTATGCTGTCAGAGCTACACCAACATAGAGACACCATGGAACTCATAAATATTGACCACCTGTGGAGATACTTAACTGACAGATCTGTGGGGCTGATCTGAACAGGACCCTAAGGATTCATGCCCAGTGAAAAGAAATGTTAAGGAAGGGAAAAATGGGACAGAAATGGAGCAACAAGCTTTGATGTGAAATTCAGGATCCAGCTACTCACTGGTCCCATGGTGAAAAGGTTTCCAGTTGGCTGATTAGCCTGACTTCTGAGAGAGACCAAAGAAAGAATCACAAGGGGGGAAAGGCAAGTTGTGAGATAACTGAATGGAAAAGCACATCTGAGAGATCTTCCCATTAGTTGAGGACTTGCTCCATAAGACCCTCCCTCTTTTTTAAGGTTCAGAAAAACCGAAGTAAGTTTGATGTAGAAATTCATATTTAACCTGCAGCATGTCACTAATCTGAGTTATTTTTTCAGAGGTTAAGAAGATAGGCTGGATTCAAATTAGGACAGTAATCATTAACATTACTTTTGTTTAAACATATAAACACTACTTCAGATACCTTAGCATTTCTTAAATGAAATTAAATCAGCAGGTTCTTTGAGAGAATGCAGAAGCCACCTAAAAAGTAGAAAAGCTCTCCTGAAATGGTCAAATTAAAAGGTCATTTCCTATTAGTTTTTATGTATGCCTGAAATAATTTGAATAATTCATGTTATTTCAGGCCTCAATTTTCTACTGGATACAACAGAAGTGGTTCAAAAGTCGCACTGCACCACTGTCAGAAAGAACCCTTCTGCAAAGACTGTAGAGTTAATAATTTTGTTAAGCAACAATCAATTGGATGAACTATAACCAGACACCTGGTATTTTTATGTATATATACACTAAATATGTAATACAGCTTGACAGTGATAACTACAAAGGTCAAGATACACTCTAATGCAATAAAAAGAGATAATCTGACTCATTTTGCCCATTTTCTGAGCTGGCTGAAGGGTAAGATGGGCATCTGTGATTAGCACAGCACTGAGCATGGACTATGATACTTTTTGAGACACTCAGTTTGGATTCAGCATCATGCTAACACAACTACTCATCTTCCATTTTGTAGCTGGCTGATTTTTACCTAGTTCCAATTACAGGGGCTAGCATGTATATATTTCCTTAAGTCAAATGTCTTGCCTGTACCTGACAATGCTACTAATTCTGGTGATAAAAAACTGCACGAAAATGTGGGAAGAAACTGCATGTAAAAACTACATAATGAGACCTAAATGGTGTTGTTAAGTAGATATTGTGAGACCATTAGGAATACACAGCCTTCCATCTGGCACGCTTCTTTACCCTGCAAGACAGGAATACAAGAGGTAGGAAGAGGAAAGAACAGGTAGCTAGTACAGGAAGAGTGGCAGGCAAACAACAGCAGCTGGAACAGTGGAAGGCAAAAGGACAAGCTGCAGCCTGAAGAGGAGATGTCCACAACCCCAATCCTTGTCACTTGCAGGTGAACCTTCCTACACAGAACACGGACATGGCTGTGGGTTCCTGCTCTCTCCCAGCTGCAGCTCACCAGGTAGGTTAGTGCTCCAACATGTTCAGTGTGACCCCATGCTGGGGGTACTCAGCAATCCTTCATTTGGCAAATGAGATTCTTCATATTCCCCTCTTTTCCCCACCCAGTTTAGGCAAACCCCCCAGGTTTGAAACAGCTCCTATGTACAAGGAGGTGGCTCATTTCAGATTACACAAATTAGGAAACACTCACAAAAGGAGCTTTGTTGGCAGATCTGAGATTACCTCTGCAAATTATTGCTGGGAGAGTCTTCATGAACTGGAATAGCTGTAGTTACAACTACAACAGACCAGCTTGCACCAAATCCCACCTTTCAGAAGACCAATGGTCTGGAAAAGTTAATTTTAACTCTAAAGCATGGTCAGCTTCTAGCACCATGTTTGGCTGCAAGTATGGCACCTTTCCTTACGTCACTTGCAACAATATGAACCTACATTCTTTTTTCTTTTTTTTTCAAGTGAGAAATACTAGTTGAGCTATTTTTCCTTTCCAGTCTGTTAGCCAGATTAGTACTGATTTCAAAATGAAGGTGACTGGAGTGAAAAGCCACACTATTCTGGCATCAGTAGCAAAGTTCTGAATTTATAGTGACACTTCAGTAAAACCTCTTGTTCCAGGCTGCAGTCCATAGATGTACAAGATTATGATAACATGAGACACTGTTAAAACTTGGTAAGCAGAGCACAACCCATCACCTGTGCGCTAAGCAAAATCCAATTCAGTGTTTAGGATTTACATTTACATTTTGAAGCTAACAGACAGCAAACTGGTGCCATCCATGTGAACTGAATAATTATAACCCTAAACTTGGTGAAGACAAAAGCTGGGTCAATAGTTTTGCTCAGTTTCCTGTAGCACCAGGTAGAGGGGAAGGGGACTGGGGAAGAAGAATCTAAGTCAGGGTCTGCATTACCCTTGAACAGAAAAAATCTGGGACCTATGGAAATCAACTACCTCAGGTAAATTCACTTAGCTGCGCATATTTTTCTGTTGTAGGAATGGGTTAGATGCACATAGTGTTCACTAAATGTGTTATAATGAAGAAATGTGTAGAAACTGCTCAGAATTTATACTGTTTATTAAAAACTGAGCACATGAATACAGAATATCATCCCAATTTTCCTAGCTCAGCACTAGACAACAGGCAAGTGGATAGTTTTCTGAAACAACCTGCAGACATTCAGTAAATCCTCGGCCCCATGCTTATTATGTTGAGCACAACAGATTTCTAACAAATTATATTAGACAAAGTAGAGCTTTGTGTTTGGTTTGCTGGGTAAATATAATGCCTCCAGTTGCATAAAGACTCTCTTACAAGCATGAAGATACAACAGAGACAGAAATTGTCAAGAAATTTTCTTAGTCTAATTATTACTTTCACTAGATAGCTGATTTTTACTACAACTCAAATATAGTGAATAAAATGAATGGATTAGCAATGCCTTTTTAAGATGAGCAATAAAGATACTGTCATGATTTGGGGCAATAAGGGAGAGATTCATCAAGCAGTGTGGTCACAATGGGAAATTTGATTAAACTACAGTAAACTTCTCCTTGAAAAGATCAGTGCATCAGTTGAGCTTTAGTCAGCCACATCATCCTGTAAATTACTTTCAAGATAAGCCAGTACATAAATTCTCTCTGCGCAGATACGTTACTTCAGAACAGTCCTCCTACAGACAGAAACATGGCATATAATGGTACTTGGAAAATAGACAGAAATGAAAACTATGAGAAGTTTATGGAGGCGATGGGTAAGTCTTACTTTTCCAGTGCCTTCTACAAGAATGACACCACTATGGCTGAATACAAACTCGAGCTGTCTGTGAACTACCTTCTGGCTAGCCTGTTCTTTTGCTGTTTGCTGCTCTGCCCTTGCATAGTGTACTGCATTTATTTTCAAAAGATTCCACTGGGGGGGGAGATACTGAGAAATGTTCTGATTTTAATTACGTTATGTTAATCTTAAGCAACTTCACTCATTTCAGCAGATTTATTTCAGCAGGGGAAAGAATCCTTAAATCTACATTTGAGGAAAAGGCTCCGAGAATTTGAATGATAAACTTTAAGCAGAATTCTATAGAAGGAATATTATTTTGATAACATGAAACTAGTTCAAATATTACACAAGGAGGAAATTATCATTCTTCAATTTTATAGCAACACATGATTCAAGTCCTTTTAACATCCTGATACTTACTTGAAGTTTGTACAAACTGTGCGCTATATGGTTATAAACATAACCACTCCAGTTGGATAGTGGTTTGCATTTTATCTGTGCTGGTGAATACAACCTCAAAAAAAGTGAAGAAGAATAAAAATTTGGGTCAGAATGCTGGAATAAACTTACTTGACCACATAAAAGTCACTAAAAACAGACAAATATGATGCTCTAGGGCCTTTTTCTCTGACTGATGTTAATTGATTTTTCTAGGTGTTAACATGATGAAAAGAAAGCTAGGAGCCCATGATAATCTGAAGATCACTATTCAACAAGATGGAAACAAATTTACTATTAAAGAATCAAGCAACTTCCGTACCATAGATATTGAATTCACTCTGGGAGTCAATTTTGAGTACAGTCTGGCTGATGGGACTGAACTTACTGTAAGATACAGTCTATATAATTATGTATTTATTATATGGTAATAACTTCATGAAGTACAGTATCAAGATGAATGATTTGTTTTTAATTTAAATTTTACTTTTGAAGTATGACTGTTTAGGAATGCTTGCAGGTTATATACAAAACCACAAGGTAGTCTTAACTGTTAATAGTTCAACACTGTACCATGAAACTCAGAGTTCCATAGAGTGCACAAAAAGCAGAGTATGTAGCTATTTTCACACGATGAAGTCCTGGTGATGGCAATTTTAGTTCTTATAATGCTTAAGTACACCATCTAGAGTGCAGAGTGGGTATTTATAAAAAATGACTTTGTTGATACAATTAATTAAAATAAGGTATACTGAGTACTAAAAAAAAATCTAGCTTGACTATTATGCAATTAAATAAAGTAGTGGTTTTATTAAAATTTCATTTTTACAGCCTTTCCATCAATGTCCAAAAAAGCATTATTACTGTTTTAATCTCTTCTCAGTTTTAAGCTTTCCTGCAGTTTTTAAATCAAATCAGTGTCATATGTGTTGCAAAATATTTGGGTTTTTTTTTCCCATTGTAGGGTTCTTGGAACATGGAAGGAAATAAACTTGTAGGAACGTTTACTAGAAGAGATAATGGAAAAACACTCACAGCATACAGAGAAGTCATAGGTGATGAACTTGTTCAGGTGAGTTAAGTAGCGACTTACATACAACTTTACAATACAATGAACTGAATAATTTTTAAAAGCTGTTCAGATAGTAGGAAATATTTTCTTCAAGCCAAAAAACCTCTTTTATCTTTAGTTAAAATTCTCAAGTAATCTATCAAAACTTAAAACTTTAAAATAAAACTTGCAATCTGTGATTTTTACATTTTTCTACCCATGAACTGTATCTTATCAATGCATTTTGAAGCCTGTGAACACAAGCTGTATATATACACCAAGACAAGAAGACAGAGATAGATAGATACATAGATAGATAGATATACACACTATATAGATGTTCTGACGGCCCTTTTCCAAGTGTCTACCTTGTAAAAGCTTTACCACAGGAGCTTACTACAGTGTAATGCTGTCAGTGGATGATGCATGCCCTTTTAAAACAAAGTTTGGGGTTGGGGCAGGATATGATGGCACAGAGGGGTAAGTTTGAGACAAAAGGGAAATGCTTCATAGGTCTGCAGTAAAGCCAGAAACTGAACTAAACTGTAACACTTTAAGATCCTCTCCACTAGCAGGTCACAAGCTTCTTAAAAGAATAAATTAAAAAAAAACCACAACCTTATTGACAGGTATGAGATTTGAGATATCAAAACCATACAGTCCAACCCTTCAGCATTTCTTCACACTCCTAATAAAAGCAGTCACATAGATGAAACGTGTTAACTAGTGCTATTAGGAATAAATACGGCACTTCAACATTTTGGTTTTTTTCTGAAGCCCCGAAAAGCTGTCCCGTGGTGGTTAAAACGTTTGCATAGAGAATTTATGCCTATTGACAACAGGCTGCTTTCCTTATGCTCCCTTCCTCAGAGCCTGCACAAGGGCTGGGAGGCCCCACAGGGCCACCAGTCACAATTAATTAAATCACTATTGACCATCTCTCAATAGCATGTGTGAAATGAAACTGTGTAATAGCAGCCACTGATTTTTTTTCTTAATTTCTTAACAGACCTACAGATATGAAGGAGTTGAAGCCAAGAGAGTCTTCAAAAGGGACTGAGTACTTCACCCAGAACAGCACTAGCTTATAAAACCAATGAAAAAAAGACCATTTTTCTACATATCCTCTGCTTTTTTTTTTTCCTTTTATCCCCTCACAGCTCCACCTAAGCTGCAATTACTCAGCCCTGTTGAAAACACAGGCTAGTTCCTTATGTTTAATGTTTTGCCTTGAATAAATAAAATCCAACTACAATTTGATACAAATGCTAAAGTGTTATTTGTACGAAGTCCTACCTGAGTGCCATATTGTAAAAGGCTGCAAAAAACTATTTTCTATAAGCAGAACTTTACTATTTTTTGCACTGCTCCTCAAATGGCAACTTAGTTTCCTTACCTTAATATTTATATTGATAAAGAGTTTCTCTGTGTATTGAATATTGTGTAATAAGGATGGCAAAACTGAAAAGAAACACCCAAGTCTCTCAGACTATTTTATGTAAATATAAATATGGAATAAACATAAAATATGGTGGGATAATACAGCTTACTTGGAGGACTTGAATGATATCCCATTGATACATTGCTCATATCAATAGGAATAATACAAAACATGTACTGACGATATATAGGTATCTCACATAAAATAATTTCATTGTATTTGTTTCTGAAAGTATGACCATGCTTTTAAACATGCAGATTTTAAGTTGTTCCCATTTATTAGGGGGTTGAATCATTCTGTGTCAGGAAGAGTATTAGCAGGCTCTGAGTGAATTTCTTTCAGGACATGAATAAAAATATTGAAGGTATCTTAACAAGATAAAGAGTGATTTCAGACTACGTTGACTTCAAACACTGGTGTTTCTGATGGGTAACAAATACGCACCGTGTTCTGCTCACGTTGTCCAGTCTGTAAGTGCTGTTTTCAACCCAGCCTCACCTCCCTTGAGTTTTGCTGTTTCCTAAGGGTTGCAGTAGAACTGCCTCTCAAGGGTCAGCACCAGTTAAGATCTGCTGTGTCCCTTTAACTATGACTCCTAGTGGTCATCTAGTCCTGTCCCCCGTCTACGGGGCAGCTTGCTTCCCAGCCCTGGACCCTTTCTGACACATCAGCAGAACAAACCTGTGTGCTGCTGGCACTCTTGTCCTTCAGCAAATATGGTCTGAGCTCTTTTTTTAGCTTCTGAGCTTTCTGCAGCTATGCTTCTACTGCCATAGTTAGAGAAAGAATGATTCATATAAGGCTTTGCTAAAAGGTCACAATACCACATGGGCCTGAACACAGCCCTGAGGTCTAACCCAAAATATGAAAGCAGCTGTATCTGTAAAGTCTCACAGCACTTTACCACAGAATTCCCTGATGATAGTAAACAGCTAGACAATCTTCTGCCGTGTGCTTATTCACATGCTGGTTGTTACAGGTCCAGTTTCAAGTATCATTTCTGAATGGGTACATTTACATTATGATTTTAATGAGGTTTTAAAATACCTTGCAAAATTTACTCCCCTGTTTTCTTGGCTCTTCTTTATTGCCTTTTTGCTGGCCATAACCGAATAAAAAAGAAAAACCGATTTTCCTTCAGTTATTTTTATAACTGAATCTTTTCTTAGCCTGTATTTTTGTGGTCTTCAGCATCTCATAGCTCCCTCTACTGCCAAAATGCTATCACAACGCGAACAGTATTCTAGTCGGGAGTGAGATGACCCTTCTTCACAAATTTCATTTCCTCCCTGTAAGAGTCGGTCCGAAGAATGGTATTATCTCAATATCGACATCAGGGACAAGAGGCCACAACGAGCTGCCTGATAAAAGCTGAAGAAGGGAGAGTACTGCATGGTATGAACAGTTCTGTAAGACTCTGTTGATAATAGCAGTACGAATGGTCCTGTATCACTCTCCGTTAAGCTTTAGTGAACTGAAACAATAAAGACTGCATAGCTGCCATCAAGAAGATTGCCTCCAGCTGCTGTTTCCAACTTTGATGAAGAAATATTAAACCTCAAGTGAACTTTGCTCATTATAATGTCATTATAATGTGAAAACACACCTCATGGTCAAAAGCTACCCTCTTCCAAGTCAGACCACGCCTCGCCTCAGACACTCGTCCCTGGGCATGTGTGAAGGCCTCGCTCGAGTTGGCGGAGGGGCAAGGTGGACCACAGGAGGGGCAAGGTGTGTTGCCTGGCATAAAAGATGTCTTCCTAGCAAACGAACTCTCGAAAGGTTTCCCCACCAAGGACCACGACGACCAGGAAGACCGGCAGTACACTGCCTGGACCTGGGACCAGGAGGATGCCTTTGGACCCACAGTGGTAGCTATAATCCTCTTTCCTCACATTACCTCTTTTCTCTCTTTTCTTATCACTCTTTCTTCCTATTGCACGCCGCTTTACGGGCAAAACAATAAAGATTGACTGTTTGATTGAAACATAACACTTGTGGCGTGTCCGCCTTTAATTTTTTGCACTTCAAGATCACAGCAAATGAACCTTTCCATCACACATCCATCTAGTGGACTGTGACACTCTCCCAGATATGGATTGTATGTAACTTCCAATGTAGGTGTTTTGTACATAATCATCTTTCAATGGATAGATATACCACATACATCGCAACAAAGAGAAAATTATTTTCAACAGTCCTTCAATTTTCAATTACAAAGAGATGTAAAACTGAGAAGCAAAGGTGTGAAAAAACTAAAAAAAAAACCACCAAACAAAAACAACACCCTAAAATCTGGAAATAATGCTATTACAAAATTCTGTCTATCTCTAGACTATTTTGTTTAGATGCTAAAGCCTTTAAAAGAGAGAGGGATAAATAATGGCTTGCAATAAGCCATGTGACAGCCTCTTTCAGTTAAGCTGTGCGCACTGAAAAAGCAGACTAAACTATAGGACAGCAGCCCTAATCATCGAAGAGCTGTTAAAGAGTGTGACCTTCATTATCAGCTGCATGTCATTATTGCTTCTAAACTGCATATATTAACAATTACATGTCAAGGTTTCAGGAAATTGGAGAATGCCATTATATTTCTTTTAGAGACTTTACTGGCTAGAATGAAAGCTGTATTAAGTTTCTGGATGTGTTTTCTCTTTCTTCCCCGAGTATGCTGACTATTTAAGTCTTGCATCCTTCTGGTTCAGAAAGTGGAACTCTAGCACCAATGCACTTACCTCTGCCACGCCCAGCCCAGTAATACCCTGATTCACGGTTATTTTGATCTAGGTTACCAGATTTGTTTGACTGATTGGCTACCATAATCAGTAGGGTATTTTTTTCATCAATATTTGAGAAATTATTTTAGTTAATTCTGGATTACATACAAGGCCACAAACTGAAAAGTAATATGATAATTATTAAAAAAAAGGCACTCAAAAGTATTTAACAACTCCAAATACTGCACACAGATGTTGTCAGCAGCTGTACTTAAAAAAGCAAGAAAAAATCTTTAAAGACTTAGTCTCCAATACTTGCGATAAGATCACCAATTAAAGGGATGGAGGAGAGCGGTACAGCTTTGATAAACTAATAAATAAGATTGTTATATTAGAATTTGAATGAGATAGCCTAGTAAATTCAACTAGACTTTTGTTTCCAGGGCAGGAATTTCAGAATTACATTACTTTGCAATTTAATAGGAAATCATTTGCTGTGGGGAAACCTAAAATCCACAATTCCTTTTGCTCAAATGAGGTAATACAGATGGGTCCAAGACTTAAAGGGGAAGTATTAGCATTGTTTCCCCCCAAAATCTCTAATATACTTCATCTAACACACATACACTACACCGATACTTGCTATATAAAGACAAATTCAAGTTCATCCTTATTTCTAATGGTAGAACTTATTAAAGAAAATAGCTACCCCTAAGTGCATGCTTTTGAGAAGTTAAACTCAGATATACCTGCTCTGCATTCTGCAGCAAGTATGGCCTTTTCTCATAGTATGAGGCTAAAAAGGGTTGATAGCTACTATGAGGAATTTTTTTGTTTAGTATTATCCTAAGTTTCTGGTCACTCTTCTAGACACAATGAAAATAATTGCACTCCTTTCAGTACTGAGTGAACTGGCTGGGCTGAGGGTAGCGCATCCCAGCTAGGAGTATAGCATCAGGTTGTGCAGCTTAATTTGATTTCTTACACAGCTGTGCATCATGTAAGCAAAGCACACAGTAGACACTATCTGGGTAACCTTCTCCATGTTTGTTTAGGGTGTACAAGCTCCAGCTAACTTTCCAGGATAGGAGTGTATCTTAAAACAATTTCAATTTTCCTGAACTCCTTCACAGCAGGGCTTCCTAAAAGGTCTTTCATTTCTCCCAGGGCATCATCTGCTTTCCAAGAAACTGCATCAGGAAGAACTGGTGAAAATTTATTTCCCCACAAGTCCCAGTCCAACTTAACAGAGCAAGGCCAACGCGGTCTGACAGGACTGACCACCTGCTTTTCCCAACACCCTTGTCTCACCTGGCCAGGCGCCCTGAGGACTGGCAGGGAGCAGCCACCGGTAGTGCCCAGGTACTACTGCAGAAATGTCAGTCACCAGCTCGGAGGGAGCCTCCACAGGCATCACTTCTTCCCACACCAGCAGGAGAAGGAGGAACTCCCTCCGCGTCCAGCAACTTTAGCGCCACCAACCGCCACTAACCGTCCCCAACCACCGCCCCCCGAAGGGCGGGGCGCTACCTCAGACGACAAGGGCGTTGCTCGCTCGCGCAAGCCACAGGGCGGGGCGATGTACGTGCGCTCCGCTCCCATTGGCTCCCCACCCGGAAGAGCAACCGACGCCTGCGCGCTGGGTGCCGCCGTGGGGCGCTTGAGAACATGGCGGCGGCGGCCGGGCGGCGGGAAGCGCAGCAGGAGCAGCAGCGGGACGCGGTGGCGGATGGCGGCCGGGAGCTGTCGGGGCAGTCCTACTGGCTGGACCTGTGGCTCTTCGTCCTCTTCGACCTGGCGCTCTTCGTGGTCATCTACCTGCTGCCCTGAGGGCGCAGGGCCCAGGTCAGCCGCCGCCCGGGGAGGGCCGGCTCTCGGCGGGGCGGGCTTCCCCCGCCCGTTGGGCGAGGAGTCGCTGCTCTGAGGCACCGGCTCCGGGAGGGAGAGGAGGGGCAGCGGGCGGCCCGGGCGTGAGGGGAGGGAAGGAGGGCAGCTCCTGCCGTGCCTCGCTGGGGTGCTCGCGGGTGAGCCCTGCGGACAGGCCCTGGGGGAAGGTACGGCTCGTGGCAGGGGAGCGGGCAGCAGTTTTGGCTTTCCTTGCCTGGGGCGTCCCAGCCTCACCAGGAAGGCCTGGAAAGCACGAACACCGCCGAAGAAACGTAAAGCCAATTCCAAAGAACCAGCAGCCTGATTATTTTTTCCTTGAACAAAACAAACAAACAAACAAACAAACAGAGTAGCAGTTCTTGGATCAGAAAGCATGCTTGATGCATCTGTCGTGGTTGCTGTATCTTCCGAAGGGCTGCAGAAGTAATGGGACTTCTTCTGTTCTCTGTAGAGCCACTATCTAATCACAGGATGCACCTTATGAAAACAAGCAGTGGAGGAGGAGGACCATTTGTGCAGCACAAACAACTGGGAACACGCCTTCACTTGCATCTGAATGCAAGAGGCATATATATACACACTAGTAACATATCTCTGTATCACAAGTTTTACTGTTCAGGTTTTTGCCTGTACCCTGTTTCTGTGTTATAAACTGCCTTAAAGGTCACATAAGACAGCGTGACTGTGCTGTTGTAATTAGTACCTAAACATTTTTTAAGTAGCAATTAAAATATGTACTGTTTGAATAAAATCAAGTGAAAGGACAGACTGTAGCATGGCTGAGAACAAAATCCAGCTCTTATATAGACTGAAGTAGTACCTCAGACCTTTTCCCTCAGTAGATGAAGCTTACCCAGCTGTTTCTTTCAAAAAGTTTATCATGAGGGTTTGATGCTGTTTGGTTTTCTGTTATACTTTTCTTCTCTCTTTATACCACAGTGTGCATGAGATTCCAGCTTCAGCAGTTAACTGTGCCTTCTGAAACATGCCAGTGTTTAACAGCCCTTGCCTACTGATTTAGATAAAATACATTTGAATTTCCTTGCTATAAACAGCGAAGGAGCAAGCTTACAAGAACAGCCTTCTTGCGTAGCTGGCAGGTTGCATGTAAAGTACCCTCTTCTGTGGACAAGTGTAAGTAGACAGTAATAGGTCTCAACTTCCATATGCCCCATCAAAACTTCCTCTGTCTCACTGTAGTGAGACTTTCAAAACAGTGTTAAATGAAGGAGTCTCTTGCATTCTCAGGAAAAAAGAAAAGGGAGCCAAGTACATGTAGTAGGCTTTTTACCCGATTAGGTTTTGGGGAAGACAGTCTTCAACTACAGATGAAGGGGTTTCAGTTTTACTGAGTATTTTTCCCTTGTGAATACTATTAGCTAATTCAGAGAAGTACAGTTCATGGTTGTTGGTTTTTTTCAGGAATAAATAAAAATAACTACATTTCAGAGACTTTGAAGTGTAGAGTGCTTCAGTGTCTTCTAACATTAAATGAAAACAGGCTACTGTCAGGTTAAATAGGATTCAGGATGCAAAAGTGGGCATATGCTCTCTTTCCCTTTTTGTTTCATTGTTAAAGATAATTCTTCCATTGACAGTAGCTTTCTTTACGTATCAGACCTATGCTTTAAGAACAGAGATGCCTTTAACCTGCTAGAATTTTTTATCTTGGCTGCTGGAACCTATGAAATAATTCAGTCATCGGTTTCAGAGTTCTTGACTCATGGTACAAAAGAGCACTAAACTGTGATTGCATTCTCACAAACAGAAGAATGGATTTTCCAGTTTTTCGAATGTAGCTATTAAAAAGAGACAAGTTCACTACTCCCCGCCCCCCCCCCCCCCAAGGAAATCTCAAGGGAACAACCTATTAGGGAAGCACTGTAATAATGTTGCTCCATTTCTCTTTTGGTAAGGAGGACAGGTGAGGCTAAGTCTTAATAGCCTTTAGAAAGTTAAAAGAAATTTCAAGGTATCTTTTAGTAATTTAGTTTTCTCCTTCAGCCAGATCTGACATACAAGGTTTTACTTACCTCAGAAAGCTGAAAGCTAACAAAGTGCAGGCTTGCAATGTGTTGGGCTCAAGCTATTTCATATGCTCCTCGAGCACATGAATATACCTATAAAGGCAAATTTCACTTATCCCTAATGGAGCAAAGGCAGAAAGGTAGAAAGCTCATGTAACTAATCAATCTGTTGTCAACAAGTCTGTGGGATCATGGTATTAAAATTGCTTTGTGCATTTCATAGGTATTTAGAAAGCTAAATAGACATTAACAGCTTTATAAACAAATACTTCAAAAGATGAATTTTACTGTTCAAAAAAAAGTAACTGAGCCACCATCTCTGCAAAACTTGACCACTAGTAGCAGTATTATCTGTCACTGTTGAAAGATGTAGTTCTGGAAGGCCAATTTTTTTTTTTCTTTTCTAAAAGTGTGGAGTACAAAAAGAACAGAAGACAAAGATGGTTTAAATTTTTATCTGATAGTTTGAACAAGCAGAACTTCGCAAGAAAATAATTCTAAAGACTGAAAAATATATTAATTACAAGACTTGTTAATGTCTTTACTGTTACAAAAATTGTCTAGGCTCTTATATAAATCTATAGCCAGAAGGGGACATTTATAAAAAAATAAATAGGCACCCTAAGTAAGTTAAAACAAGTTATCACATATTAGTCAGCAAATATTAGGTACGTACATACATACATGGAGTGCAGAGTCAAATATAAAAACAAAGGTGCCTCAATTAGCTGTCTATTTACTATAATTAAATACCTCGTAAACATGGGTCACAAAGTTGTCTGGTAAGATTGTTTCAAGCAAAGCGAGGAGACAGAAGTACATCTAAACTACTGCAGCTACTTTAAAAGTAAGTTTACCAGTTGTGCTTACTGGAAGCCAAATTCATTGGTATCAGTAATAGGCATTCATATTGCTCACTGTACAGGAATATGAACATTGCTATGCATGTTTAAAAATAAGTGTTCTAACATCATTCACAGTTGTTGCTGTGCTATTCATACATAAAAATACTGTCATTTCAAATACAAGATTTTTGCAAAACATTTTACAAATTATACATTATTTACAAATTCCAATAATCTTTGTTTTTACAGAAGTATTAGAACACAGTCTTACGTAACTGGCTATATATATTATGTAACATTGCTAGATGAACTAAAAAAGTTCAATTTACAGGTTCTGAAATCTCTCAAAAATAAGACAATTGGGAATCTTCCAAGTCTTACATTTTCAGGGTTCTTCTTCTGCATTCAACTGATTTTCTTACAAAAAGATAATCTTTTTAAGTTGCTGTTTACCAGCAGCCATACCTAAACATGCATAATGATTTGCACTACAAATTCTAGAATTTGTTTTTTTTCCAAGTGCTACAATAAATTTTGATCAAGAAGGTAGAAATAAGAAGATTAATCTGAGATACCTGGTTTGTTGCACATATGTTCCAGTTCTACTGTAAGTTACATGTAGTTTAAAAAAAAAAAAAACAAAACAAAACTGACCTTGACACAGAATAACCAAAACTACTGTTTAAATTTATACCTTGGATAATCATGCTAAACAATTGCCAACATTTGGTTGAAGCACTAAAACTCATATAAGGTTTATAAACATAAAAAAGCCTTTCTGACTAACAGTGCAAGTACAAGCAAGAGTGTTTATTATGGATATTTAACCTTCTTGCATTATTTTCCTAACTAAAAGGCATTGATGTTTAGATCTAATCAGCAGCACCCCAAGTTAACACTAATATGAATAATGGCAAAATTTAGCTTTTTTGGATTGTGTCAGACTTTGCTGACGCTAATTGTAAGTTATACATAGTTCAATGTTACATTAAGATTGAAACAAAACTCTAAGCCCCTGCCTCTGACACCACAAGACACCATGGGTCATTTCACAGATGCTCAGGGCTGCCATGAAGGCAAAATCCTGTTGGCCCTGCTTTCCTCCCCAGCCCCCACTGGGCCATGTGCTGGGCCTCAACACTCACTACTCACTAAATAATTCTGTGCACTGATTTAGCTAACCAAATAAAAGCCAAATAAATACTCCTCTTTGTTACTGAAGTCAGTTTACCAAAAGACATGGTAAATGCCAGAGCTGCCAAAACTGCGGAGCAGAGTGCTAGAGCACAGAAACAGCAAGGAACCTCTTCTTTTCATGCCCCCTCAGCCACCACACTCTGAACAGCTGGAGGTTCAGTCAGCCTGATCTCCTAATACAGAATGCATCCATGTGTAGGACTGCTCCAAATAGGAAAAAACATCAGTAAAATCAAATGTCTGATCCCCATTAAGCATTGCTCAAAATGTCAAGCTGAAAAAAGATAGGAAGTTCAATAAATAGCAGCATTGACTTTGCATGCAATTGTAGAATAAATCAGAAATGAACATAAGTAGTAAATACATCTAAAACCATACAAAATTTATCTTTCATAGTTGCATAACTATTTTAAAATTAGCATCCTATTCTGCTATATCAGTTCGTAGCTTATGTGGTTACATTTAATTTTAATAACTATATATAGGGTGAACAACTCTGGTGTGTTTAAAAATGCACACTAACAGAGCAGGTATATTAATAGGACAGTCTATTACTGCAGTTTACTTGAATTCCCTTTGAAAATCTTATTTAACACTTGCAAACCAGAACTGTTTTTAAAGAATTATTATTATTAAGGCTTTTCAAATAAAAAGTTAAAAATTTGCTGGGTAAACTTGTATTAAAGACACTTGAAGGTTTGTGAAAGCACAGACTCTCAGTGAAGTTAGTCAAAAAAACCCACGTTACCTCCTGCTACTTATCAGGACAAATACTGCTCTATTTTAACTACATTTACTGCATTATATATGGTAATATGTTTATCCCTTCTGTTAGTCTAAGTACTTAGTGACCACATTCTGAAGGAACACTTTTTAAACTGCGACTAATTAAATCTTGTTACAAAATTAGTAACATCTAGTTGATCCCACTGCTGTAAGATGCATATACACAAAGGGACCATTTTTAATATAAACTGTAGAAGACAAGCTGAGTAACAGAGGTAAGCATTAAGGCAACTAGAGTAACAAATCAAAGAACCAGAAGTTTAGCACCTCTTCTCCTCTGTTCACCTCTATTTGCATATTCATTTAAACAGCTGTAACTCCTAAGCAAAGTACAGTCAACTTGGGTACCTGGTTATGACACACAGAGAGATTCAAGGTTTGTGCCCATTTACAGACTACATGAAATGCAGAAGTCAGATCCAGATTATTTTTTTTTTTTAAGAATCTATCTACTGCAGTGTATGCCTTCTACATTTGCCTTGTACCTTTGCTCAGATGTGGGATGCCTGGGCTCAAGGGTAGCATGGTATGTAGCACTCAGTTCTACTCCAGCTGATGGAGGACGTTTTTCTTTGTGAAAACTTCCACTATCTGTAAAATATAGCTTGGGTCTCTGATGATATTTCATCCTGTATGTGTCAGTCATACAACTATCTACTGAAAAATAAGTTGTTAGGGATACATTATCATTTCCATCCACATAACTGGCACTTGGTCCCGTATGACGAGATCCTTTCTTTAAAAAGTTTTCAGACACAGACCAAAAGTCATTAACTGATAAGCGAGGTGGAGAATCCGGTTTATGAACAAACAGTTCATTCCCTTGAAAAGGCTCTTTAAGCCTTTGTTCATTTGTAAATATGCTTGCTTCTGATGCAGATTTTAAAGGCATACCTGTTTGCCTTACTGGATTATTTTGCAACATTTCTGTCGATTTTACATCAGCTGCCGAGTTATTTTCTGATCCTGGTGAAGCATTCAGAGCGTATTTCTTGGGCGGTAAGGGGGGAGGAAGATTCTGGTACACTGCTTCAGGCACCCAAAGAGCATCCACCCTTCGGAGTGGGTTCCCGGCATGCTCACCAGGAAGGGGAAGCACCATGGGCCTTTCTGACAGGTTCTGTGGCACACAAGTTGACAACCCCACCTTGGGACCAAACGTTCTTGCATAATGAGACTGTGGCTGGGAAGAGGAGTGAAAGTCATTGTTGATCAGCTTCCTTCCACAGACATTTTCTGTATAGAGGTGGGATACGCCGTCGGCACAATATACTGACACATTCATCTTCTCAATGTTGTCTGGATTAAGCCACTCTGAAGAATTCTGTTCATTTGCCTTGTTCCTACTTTCTGACTTAACAATGTCTTTAAGAACTGGCTGTAGAGCTGATGATTGGAAAAGTTTCCTATTGGTCTCAGGCATTTCAGCTCTAAATACAAAACACACAGGGTGTAAGTATCCATAAAAACATTTTAAAAGCTCAAATAACCCAAGGATTTTTTTCAAAGACAGCCATGGTAACACTGCTTAAATATTCAAACCAATCAGAGAATTGGGATCTGCTCAGCATAGAGCCATTTGATTAAAAGTTGTATTAAATCACTCCAAGGTTTCTTTCATTTGAAATGTAACGTAGCCCCAAATATCTGCAAGAGATTGAATATCTGTAAGGTAAGATAAATTCCTTCAACATTCGGGCCTACGTCAAATATGACCTCTGCTCTCTTCTAAGCATTCCTGTGACTCAGCCTGATACAGCCACTTCTCAAATATTAGATGTTACTTTTGGGTGCTAAATTTGTATTTAGGTTCTTGATTATTTAGGAGGTACTGAGCACTTAAGAGTTCAAATTAGAAACAACAGGTATCTAGCAGCAGCTTTTAAGCAGAAGTTACCTTTTCCTCCCCTTCCAACCAAACATTTCAAAACTTTGTGGTTATTGTGCTAACCACGAATTGGTTAATCATTGCTTGTTGTAGTATATCAAGTCAAAACAGGAAACCTTAAAACCCTTTTGCTCTGATAGGATGGTTTAAAGCAATGTAAGCTATTTGGTTCCACTGACAGCATCAAAATTAAAATAAAGACAGAACATTTAGCCCTATTGGTTATATAGAATACAAAAGGCATTGTCTGTCAAAAATATTCAATACCTTAAATTTGCATGCTTAATATTGATTACTGTCACATAACAGAATTCACTATTTCTTTAAACTATTACATAGTAAACGAATACTAGTATTAGTTACCTCTTTATTGGAGGACTGGGCACCTGCAAATGTAATTCTGTTGGGAAATTAACATGAGGTCTGTAGTTCACTTCTGAATTGATCTGGTCTTTCCTCAAGTCTGGGGGTAGTAAAAAATTATTTCAAAACAAGCAGAAATACAGTCCAATTCCTTCTCTGTAATTCCTCAGAGGTTACAAAACCAAACTAAACACAACAGTACAATTAATTCTTTTCAAGATTTGCCATTGATCAAAATAACTATTTTTAAGACAATCTGTCACAGAAGGTCAGATCTTTTATTCCTCCAAAATAATCTGGAGGAAATGTTCCTTTTCTTTTCCAATATTACCAGAAAATAGGTAATTACCACAGTTTGAAGTCCTATAGACTCGTTTTCAAGATCATTTTAACACTTCACCTAATTAAAAGCACATTTTAAAAGCAGCTTTTTATAAAAGCATGTTTATTCAAACATCCAAAGTAATTTAAATTACAAAATTAAAACTATTTATTATTTCAGAAAATTCACATCATGTAATAATAATTAAATGGAATGAATACCGTAGGGATTGGGGGGTGGTTTGGACTTTTTGTTGTTGTATTTGTTGGGGTTTGGGGTTGTTTGTTTGTTTTTAAAAGAAATGCATTATGCATTCTTTGAAACAGATTTTAAAACTAATAGCAAACCGTTGTACAGTTCATAGAGATGCTGAGCAGACATAGAGCACTCTCAGTCATTTGCCCTAAACACACAACATGAGAGTGCCTGGGCTAGCACTACTACACTCACACTCTAGAAGCTCCTTTTATTCACAAAGGTAAAGAATCATTCTCTAAAAATACACAATTTCTGAACAATGTAACTCCTAGTTAACAGTAAATAAAGGAAGCATTGAAGTATCTATGTCAACACCACATAGAATACAACACTTTCTTGGCAAGTGACAAGCAAGGGTCTATTTGTTTAGAGATAAATATTAGAAGTCTTCCCAATGCAATGATTGGCCCATTATAATTGGTCACCTGCTCTGAAGCCATTCAAAGGCAGTCTTATTTTCTGTATGTATAGACTAGATTCATAACTACTATGCCTACTTCAGAAAAACAGGAATTAAATTTTTAAAAAGGCAGCATACATTCCCTGATCTCTAGTAGAATAATCTTGTGTTCAGTAGACAGTACCATCTTAGACAATTTCCAATAGGATAATGTAGGCTGTTCCATGCTTTCATCAATGAAAGCTACAAAAATTTTGTATCTATTCTTAAATGATGTAACCTTACCAAGATAAAATATTTTTTTATTCCCTTGTTATTTCCCCAAGTTTAAATAAAACCTTGGATCCTCTGAGTCATGAACATACAACTCAAAAAACCAGTAACAGAAAAGAACTACACTAAAAACTCTGGATGATGCTGTTGGGCAATACTTGTTTTGAGGGGCAATATCTGCTCTATCTTTAATTGATGAAGACTAAAGACACTAAATCTTTGACAAAGAACACAGGTTGTAGAGGCTAAAATGGCATATAGCAAAAGAGACAAAGCCCCCCATGTCTTTCCTTTGAGCCTCAAAATGAAAAAAATTAATATAAAAAACCTTGCTATTCCAGATAAGCAACACCACAACCTTAGAAAGAATAGAGGAAAACATTGTTACTGAATGAGCTCTGAGGTAGTATTTTGAACAGAAAACACCTCATTCTGCTACTAATTTTAATGAAATGTAAATAGCTTCACTGAAAAAAAAAAGCACAGGCTCTGACATTATTTCCTGTGCATATTTCCAATTCAGTATTTCATCTCAGTCCCAACATCAGGATACAGTCCTAGGAATTAATTAAATTACTAGATTAACAGTGTCTGAAACTAGCGGTTTTAACTTTCAGACTTTGAAAGTATCTACCTTTCTATGAAAATACGTCTACTTAAAATTAGCAAATAAATCGCCCATACAACATCTCTTTAATTCCCCAAACAGCCTGATGTGATTACAGGTTTTACTTTTTTTATTTTTACTCCAAGCCAAACCCCCAAGGAGTGTTGGACGTTCAGCCTTCCGAGAGGCAGTACCATAAATTGGACAGGAGATGGCAGCAAAGGTTAAGAAGCTGTTTCCTTGGCAGGCCAGTGGCTCCCATTCAGCCAGAGCTGCTCAGCGATACCGGGTGGTTTGTGCCTTCAGAATTCCAGCTAACTTAAAAATAGACGTGTTATTTTCTCTTCTGCTGACAGGATATCCATGCATGGTCAAAACCAAACGCTGACTCGATTGGGAAGTTTGGCTGTACGTTCTTTGCAAACCTAAATATGGGACACAAGTGCTGTGCTCAGCTGGAGACGGACATCCTTATCGATGGGGCATAAGCAGCCTACCAATAAATGAAATGTAACTGGGTTTTGACGTACAAACCGGTCTGCTTTTATGATTTATGAACATCTGTTTTCACAGCCGAATAGCAAATTTGCAAAAGATTAACAGCTACTCTATAGCCAACAGGTAGGACAGACAAGTTCTCCTCTAATACCTCCATTTACACATACAGAGCATTTGCACAAATCTGCAAAGCCCAATTTTGGGGAGGGAAGGGGAGCAAACTACATTAAATTCAATTTACTTCTAATGTGTTTTATCTGCATGTTTCTTGTACTTTTATTACCTGATTTTTATTTTTATTTAAGTTGCCAGTAAAAAAAACAAGGTGTAGTATTTTTTGTAACAAGTAGCATGTCACATTCCTCTCTCTGAACCCACACATTTTTGTGTATTCAGCTGAAATGACAGACAAATTTACTGGAAGCTTTGGAAATGTGGAACAACAACATAATCCCAGTCAAGAAGGTAAACAGATTATAATTTGTCCAAAATAGAGTTTTATTTTAAAAAGAACAGTGACCATCTTCAGGAACAAAGACCTTATATTCAAGAAACTGTCCTTTTGGAGCAAAATTCAACTGCAAAACATTTCTTATATATTCATTAGTGGATTTTTCTCCATGGCTTTCAACACCTTGCAAAAATGAAAATGAAGTTCCACTGGTTTTTTTTTTTTTTGTTGTTGGGGGGTGGGCGGTTGGTGCATACTTGCATGTGTGAGAGTTTAAGTTCTGAAGTAAAGCAACAGTCAAAGAACACCAACTATTACCCTCCTTTCATTCTGACCTGCCTCATTAAGTTTCAGGTCTTTGTTTTAAAACCCAATCTGGGACCTTTGCATCAGCTATTTTAAATTTGCAAACTTCTCACATTAATAAAGTGAATTACAAATGTGAGAGTGCTTTACACTTCAATTTTCATGGGCTGCTTAACTACATTTGGTAAATCTCAAAAGTTTAGGGTTTGGTTTTGTTGTTGTTTTTTTTAAACCAAAATCTTTAGTCTCTCATTTAAAGACACTCCAGCACTTACTTGTTTCTGTTTTGTGTTAAGTAAATTAAGTAGCTGCATGCTTTAATTCACTACTCAATTCTTCAAACACAGCAGTCACATACATTGACTGCACCATAAGGGCAACAACTGGCTTTCCTTAAGTATAGTTGCATATTTTAAATTATTACTATAAATGTATGGATTTCCTAAGAAGATGAGTTTCCTTTTTCAGAATTATGGTTTGTTTGTGGGGTTTTCTGAAGTGACAAATAAACAAAGGCAATTTGGATTCTTCTTTATATACTCACCAGAGTTTCAGAATGAATCTAGATTTCAGTTGGAGTTATCTCATGCTATTGAGCTGAGTCATTATTAATAGCAAAACCTCTGAATTTGTAATATTACAAACACTGTTTTGCATTTATTTTCAATGCAAAGCAATTTTTAAATTAAAGGCACTGATTCCAAGTACATTCTTTCTTGAGATCACTGAACAGGGAGCTTTTAATACTGCATCTTAAATACGAGGGCATCAAGCACTTGGCCAATTTTAATCACAGTGCTTATTCTACTGATAGGTTAGTTCAAGAATTAAGTGCTCTGAGCTTTGGGGTGCAGGAGAGGAAGAATCTAGAAAACAGGGCTTCTATAATTTTGTTGTCAAAATAAACAAACACCAAATCATTTCTCCTTCTACAACCAAAAAATAAATTGGAATAATGACAGAAAGTTAAAAGTGGTATAGCAAACCCACCCCACAATTTAAGTCTTGGAAGAAATTATACTACACATTATTTGAAAAGAAGTATGATATCTATAAAAATCAAACATTTCCTGGGGAAGTGGCCTAGTATTTATTGCACCTCTTTGTATGAGCACCATTCTATTGTTCCAGCAACAGGAGATAATGATTTTGGCTGGCCTCATGCTGACCTGTAATATTTATATGCCAAGGCATTTATCAACTTTATAAAAACCCAACAGACATATTAGTATGTCAAAGGAAGTAGATTTACTTATTACAAGTGTTTCTTCCTGGTAATGCTTTGTATCTTGAAGAAAAACAAATGATACCACAGTTGACCCAGACATTTTTTAAAAAAATCTTCCTTAGTATCTACCAAGAAAACTCATGGAAGTGATTTTGGGGAAAACACAGGGAATGAACAAAGTTACCATGATTTTTCTTTTTCCTTTTTTTTTGGTGGGTGGGCAGGGGCAGGCAGGGAAGAAACATGCACACTTGCTAAAAAACCAAAAGCCAACAAACCAACCAAAAACAACACCAAAAAACCAAAACCACACCACCAAAAGCCAGAACATTAAACCAAGAAATAAGTTCTCTAAGCAAAATATAAGCAACAGAAATCAAGAATTACATTTAATTATTTTAATTGGATTAAAAAGAAAGCACCAATTAAGGCCAGTGAAATGAATTATACTGGATGTTTTATGCCAGTATAGAGTCATTCAAAAAATCAGAGAGTCATCAAATGATAGAATGGTTTGTGTTGGAAGGGACTTTTAAAGATCATCCAAGTCCAACTCCCCTGCCATGGGCAGGGACACCTTTCACTAGATCAGGTTGCTCAAAGCCCCATCCAACCTGGCCTGGAACACTTCTAGGGATGGGGCATCCCCAACTTCTCTGGGCACCCTGTGCCAATGTCTCACCACCCTCATCACAAAAAATTCCTTCCTCATGCCCAAGTCTACCCTCTTTCAGTTTAAAACCATTGCCGGTTGTCATGTTGCTACAGGCCTTGGTAAAATCACTAATTCTGGTGAACAATTGTGTTTTCAGTTCTCGTACAGAGAACCTACACCAGCCAGAAGCAGCTACGCATTGGCCACTTCCGGAGGAGGCACTGGTATATGACATGCACAAGGAAGGACAAACTGTTCTATCAACCTATAAAGAAAACGCTTTGTAACAAAACACAGGGAGGACTGTGGCAGGAAGAGTCATTGTATCCTGATTATGTAACAATTTAGAAAGAAGCTGTAGCCTCGCAAAATGATACTCAGATTTTCCATACCAGAATACCATATTTAAAATAGATCTAAGCACTACCAAAAAAAAAATCACCTAGCCTGTTACTTTGGTGCTAGAGGTCATGCAAAACAACTTTTTGGGAGACATGTCATGCTTCTACATGACTCAGCACACAACTGAGCACTGTGACTGCTGTCTGAAAGGAGATGCTCAGAACAGGTAAACTCCTACCATGCATATTCATGACCTAGCACAGAAGTAGGGAACCAGTACTGCTGCTACCACCATAACACAAACAGTTTTCTTCACATAATGGTGGAGCATTGATAAAAGCCAACCCCTCTTACTTTGGAACCCATGTATCATGGAAGATAGCTAGGAATTGATTTACACTGCACATTTGGTCTTCAAGAAAGCCAAGAAACTGAATAAAAGAAGGTGCTCTGTGGAACAGAATGTTTTAAATGCCCCTGAAAAAAAGTGATAGTTACTGAACTGCTGCTCCATCACACTTCCATAAAATGTACCAAGAAGGGATATGAACACTCTCCATCTTTATCCATCAGTCTAACTCACTGAAAAGGTTAAGAACGTGAACAAGAACAAAATTTGGAATTCACTGTGGAGGAAAAAAACCCACAAAACAGATTTCTTTTGCCATTTTAAAAAGACACAGAGTACACAGGCTATGAGTCAGCAAGAGAGCTCTCTGCTGAAAAAAGTATATGAAAAATCCCTAACATCCTGGCCAAAACAGCCACAAATACCATGCCAATTTTCTTCTAACCCATCTAAATACAGCCAACCTGATACACAAGTTATCTAACTTTGCAATACTTGATTATGGCTTGTAAAACAAAAAGAAAGCAATAATTGTATATACATTTAACAATTTTATGAAATATCATGACCTTAACTTATGCAGCAAAATTATAAAATACAAAAGGCTAATCAGAAATCTGTCCATCTCCTGTATGATACTATTAAGTTAGTATTAAAATGTTGGTACATCTAAATTATTTTTAGGAAACGTCTTATTCTTTATACAAGTTAAAGTTCTTACCATAAAAGTTTCTGTTCTGTTGGGATACTGAAGGTAACACATTGTCAGCTTTTTTGGTTGACAAGTTCTGTTCACTGTAAAAGAAGCATACATGTAGTTTGAAGGCTTAAACTATTTATGTATGATCACAAACTTTATTGCCCGGAGTGCATACAAGCATAAAAACTTTGCCTGTGTGAAACTGACTCTTGTTATCATTGTCACTTTTTTTACTAGCACACACACTTCACAGAAGATACACAAGATAGTAGGGGTGGCCCTTTAATACTTATAACACTGCTCCCACACATGAAAGGCTGTGCAGATGCAGTGAAATTCAGGATTACCCGAATCATTTAATATGGACAGGTAAAAAATATATAGTTTGTGAGGCTCGTGTTCCCAGTTTGTTCTGGAGATTGGACACCCACTCATCCCAGCCTTACTCTAGAGTACAATAGCGGGATACCTAATATGCAGCACATAAAAAGCAAATTTTCTTGATCTTACTATTACATCAGCCTGCTCAATAAAGACAGCTGGTTCCCAAAGTTATCAACAATAGAAAAATGGTGTCACCTATGAGAAAGAACTACCAATTTTTCATCAGTATCACCCATGTCTGAAACAAACAGATTTTTCAGTGTTAATAGTTTATACTCTGAATATTTCAAAGTTAAACATATAGCAGCATCTGACTATGAAAGCTTAAGTTTTCTAAAAATGCAAAAAATCTCATTAGTATCAATATCTTAAGTACAGGTAACCTGTTAGCTAACATTCTAATCTTGTCCATTTTCCTAGTTTGACATTTTGCTATTTAATAACACTTTGTTGTGACAACAAACATCATTCTTCTAAGTTCTGACTGCCACTTGGTCTTTCATTCTTTCATTCATAGGGATTTTCATTTAAAAACTTTTTCTTAAATTGGAAGAACACTGGAAGATAACAGCAGCAAACCCAAGAAGAGAATTTAAAAAAAAAAAAAACAACTCAGCAGATTTAGTAAAACTTGCTGGTTTAGTTAAGCAAAAAACATGCCTTACCAGTCCAGATAGGGAGCTGACAAACACCCTGCCAATTCCTTCCTTCTCCAAGAGGAAGGCATGGAAGAAGATACACAGTGGCAATTAAAAAAAAAAAAAAACAAACAAACCCAAATTCTTGTTATTGAAAGGACAGAAAACCAAGAAAAACACTGAAAGGAATAGGAAGAATGGAGGAAGAACCTAACAGAAGACAAAATGCTAAGTAATTTTTTCCAGCTTCTAAAAGAACTTCCATGTAATTAATTTGTTGGGGTTTTTTTGTTTTTATGAGACAAAGTCTGAATAGTTAGAATGGAACTAGTGAGTATTGCCAGTCAATTCTAATTACTGGCCATATAAAATCCTTCTAGAAGAAGTCCTAAGAAGTCATTTGTATTTGGATAAAGTACATTTGGTTTGGGATTTTTTTCTTTATTTGACAACTATTTAAACAAGAGTGTAAGCAGATTCTTAATGAACTAATTGTTTTACATTTATCATACTGTCCCTCATGAAAAGACACATGCAGTATTTGAGCATCCCATTACCTCTTGGGCATATTGAAAAATGACGGATAAAATGGTTATAACTGTAGAAATCACGGTTCAAGGCAACTGTAAATTCAGAAAATATAAACAAGGCTGGGAACAGCTTTAGACATATTTATATTATTATCCAATAAAAAGCCCATAAGGTTTTGTATAGAGGGGTTTTGTACAGTGTGTAGGGAGGGGAGAAGCGGGGGGGCAGCAGGAGGAAAAGAGGGGAATAAAGGCATGAGGTAAAAAGTGTTTTTTAATGGGAACTGGACATCACAGTCAAACTCCAGTTCAGAAAGTCCATAAAGCACCTAAAACCAACAGGCCAGAAGAATGCACTTACAAAATACCACTCTATCTGCTGTTGTCCTTAATAAGAATCTGCTACTGGCTACTGGTATAGACTGAGTGCATGTTAAATGAACCTTTGGCCCTATCCTGGCATGGCCATTTTTACGTCCTTATTTATGCTTCTATATGCAAAAGAAAATAATTCCCCAGGAGACTATGAACTAAGCAAATGACCAATTTTGCTTTCTTGCAGTTCCAAAATAACCAAAGACATTTCAATTCATACAGAAGCTGTATTTTGTATGCTTTAAATTAAAAAAAAAAAACATATCACATAATCATCTAATTGGAAGGGACCTCTTCAGATCATTTAGTCCAACCCCCCTCTTGCTCAAGCAGGGTCAACTACCATGGGCTGCCCAGGACCATGTCCATTTGGGTTACAAATATCTCCATAGACACAGACTCCACATCATCTCTGGGCAACATACTTGTAACTAAGTATACATCCATTCTTACTAGGTTTAACAAAACTTGGCTACTAACCACATATTTTGCTAATTTTTTTGTAATTCTACACTTTTCAGCAAAGATTTCTTTCATATAGGTCAAACAATTATCAAGTACTCAATATATACCTGAGGTGTTCTAGAAAACTGATTTTCACAGCAACGACTAGGAACAGTATACAAGATTAACCTACTGCCATTCCCATCTCCTTGTCAGGGACTGTCTGTACAACTGTTACAGATATGATTTATATAGACACTTGTATTCCATTACAGATGGCAAGTTACCCACAGTCTAAAAAAACTTGTAACTAAAGAAGTATAGCAATTATTTCAAATTAACACACCCTGCCCCTCAGCAGGGCTTAGCAGTCTTGGCTCAGCGCCATAATAATGTGGCTCAGTGCCTTCCAAACAGAACTAGTGTTGCAGCCTCAGAGTGAAAGTAAACTTAACACTTACTTAATTGTCCATACCCTTATTTCTAGGTAAGTTGCTAGCTTTCTACATACCTGACCATATAACGTCCCAGAGCATATTTTCTTGTTTTTTTGGTTTGGTTTTTGTTTGAAACAACTTAGTTTTCTGTAAGCACAATCTATGCAAGTTCTAAGAGCATTAGCATTACCTGCAGGAAGCATTTTCTTTAACATTCTTGACATCTGCCTGATTGATTCCTTCAATAATGGGTGAGTCCGGATTTGCAGATCCATTGCTGATATGATCACTGCTTTCATATCCAGATTCTGTCCTCTGAATTTGCCAGTTATCACTGTGAATTTTTCTCTCTGTAAATCCTTTACTTTTTTCAGCATTCCCTTTTCCCTCTGAATCCAGTGAACTTCTACTTCCTGTATCCTGTTTTGTTTCATCTTCATATATGGTCATTAAACCTTTCTGGATTTGGTTTTCTTTTGGCCAATGGTTAAAGCTTCGCTCCTTTTCATGCCTAGATTTACTGTTCGGATTTGCCTTGTGCTTTGGACTATGCTGTTTTTTCTCAGTCTCACTGAAAATGCTGTCTACGTTTAGAGTTTCTCGCATAGGTTTCCAACCTTTACTTCTGCTTCTGCTGCTGACGATACTTCCTTTGTCTCTAGAGTCTTGACTAGTGTCTGTATCGTAGCCAGTGACACCATCAGTCCGGGTCCTGATCATTGGTTTCTCCCCAGCTGGAAACACTTCTGTTTTATTTGATCCAAGCACCTGTACAGAAAGCTTTGTTTGGTGAGGTGCACCATCATGCTTATAGGAGCCTCTTCCCTGGCTGCTGTATATGCGCTGATCAGCACAGTGTCTAAATCCATTTCCAACTGGAGGAGACCCCGACTTCACATTGGAACGATCTTCCCCAATCAAGTCTTACAAGAAGGAAAATAAAAAAGGTCCATTAACATTATTAATATTTAGCTGATACTGTTACAGTACTTGTGTTTCTTAAACTATCTGAAATTCAGTACGTATTTCAGAATACTGAGAACTGGGAAACTCTAATCTTACAGTGTGTTCTCTTAAAAGGAGAAAACAATACTGCACAGCTAGTGTTGATGCTAAGAACTATTTAACCCATTGATTCTCTGGTCATATTTTTAAAATGTACCTCTTTGTCTCCCAGACTCCTTTCTTAGTCCTCTGTCTGCATCTTTTCGTAAAGATGAGAAGTTTTTCATATCAGCAGCTTTCTGAGCACACTCTCTGGATATGTCCTTTAGCCTGTCCTTTTGATCGCTGTAACCTAACTTAGCTGCAAAAATTTTTTGTCAAAGATAATTACTAGAAAGTCATTCATCATCAAAACACACAAATATATTTATGTACCATAAACATTTATTTTTAATATTAGTACTACTTAAAAATACTAATGAATTATATAACATGGACTAAAAAAATAGATTTATAGTATAGATTTAAATGTATAGGTATCTCCAAGGAGTCCACTAAATAGAACTAATGAAAGTAACCAAAGCAGCATTATGTCAAGTATGTCTTACAAACACCTCTTACTTATCAAAATTGAATGCTCAAACCATTTTCAAAGCATATACTATTTACATCAAATTTTATGAATTATACTGAAAACATGAATCTAAGTTTCATCTTGTCTAAAGGTGAAGATTTACTTTTAATAAAACAGAGTAGTCACTGTTCATGAAAACAAATCCTTCTATTTCTGAAAAGGTAGATACTGACCATTTTTGAGTTATCACTCCATCAAAAGGAGTTACCAAGCCAGGCATTCTCAGTTTTAAAAAGTCTAGGAATTCAACAACAAAGAGGAGAAACATCTCAAGAGAAAGCAGCATCTCTCTGCCTGAGTAGGGATGTTCAGAGCAAAGGCACTGACAAGTAATGCAGAAGTCACTGTCTCACATGACTTCTTAGAGCTTGATTTGCTTGGAAGCCTCGTATACAGATAGAATGGACTTTTAAACAGATAAGACAGCTTTTTTTTATTACTCTTTCCAAACATAAGATAAAGACCATTAATATACAGGACTACAAATAATGCTGCATGCCACAACAGTGTTGGGGAGCAGTGTTCCTTGAATAGCCAGTGATCCACAGAGCCATACCACATGCTCGAAAAGATCACTCGGCTTCAAGTTTCTAATGTGCCTTTTTTAACTGACAATGTGATTTGATTGGAAGGCATGATGATGTTTGAGAAATGGATCGAGGACTCAAGAGCCACTTTCGTGTAGGAATAATGAGGGGTAAGAAAAAAAGTTGCCTTGACAGTTCTCCAAAAAAATTAATATTCCATGGCAGATACTACTTAAACATTAGTTGTTATTCAAAGATTGATTCAATTCAATGATGGAATTCTTCCTTTAAAAATGGTTCTAGGCCAGAGGTTAGCACATATCTGAAATACTATGAAATACTTCAGGTGATAGCAAGATAGGTTTGTGGTAGTTTTGGGTGTGGGAATGTGGGGTGGTGAATACATACCTGGACCTCTACCACCACTAGCTTGAACATGGCTTCTACTGAATGCTGAATTATCTGGCTGAAGTTTTTTATTACTCTTTTGATTAGCGGGGTCTCCAATTCCATTCTCTTTCATGTGGTCTGATTTAGGAGCAGAATGCTTTTCAAATCCTATCAAATAACACACATCTTTAGAAATGAAAGGCTTCCTAATTTAAAGTTTCTAATATCCAAATTAAAACTTTTAATTGCAGATTAAAAAAACAAACAAAAGAAAAGCCTCGCAAAAAAACCCACACTGCATTTCAGTATGTTAGGCAGTAAGGTTCTGTAATATTTTATATGTTGCCATATTTATAGTGATAGACTGTAGTGGAACAGGGTCCTCAATTCTTTCTTTCCCGAAGCAGTGTGTGTCCTATCGCTACTCATTACGTGAAGACGAACATATCAAATTCAATCAGCCTTTTACTTAATTTACTTGTATGTTATGTTTAACAAGACAGCAGTACAAACTACAGAACCAAAAGACTGAATTCTTAAATACTGAGACCTGTGCTATATGAATCTTGGAGATAAGAAGTTTCCTGCAGCTCCTTCTGATTCTTCCCAAAGTTCTGAATTGTGCTCTGTGTGTGTATGTACACATATACAAACACACACGCTCCAAATGTATCTCTGTATTTGTATGAAGCTTTATAAAAGTATTTTTATAGCATTTTAGAAGATATTTTAAATATATTGATACACACAGAACACCCACATATACAAATATACAAAGAATTTCTTCTGAAATTATTGAAATTGTATAGTTATGAATAATCTACAATAGAAAAATCTTTTTTCCGTGTTATCCATGAGTCTCAATTTGTATTCCCTTATCAGACACAAAACAAACAGTTCTAATATTGAATACATACACAAATCTATTTTCTTCTGAGACCTTTAATAGATAACTATTGATGAAAGTATTTAAGAAGAAAGCAGCTGATCTATTACTTTCTCCTTTATAATCCCCATTTCAGAAATATAGCTGACACTTATTAAAAAAAATAAAAAACATCTTAATTACCCAAGTCTTCTCCATTTCCTCCTGCTGCTTTGCATTGAGACCAGTGAATAATCTGCTTTGGAGCATCTTCTGGAGATACAGCTGTGCCATCTGGGTTAGCATAAAATAGCAACAATGGCTGAAAGTGACATCGAATGCATCTGGAGACCACATCTTTCCATTTTGTTCCAATCTAAGAAAAAACAAACACACAAACAAAACCCCAAAACTAATCAACACCACTGAACCCAAAAGAATGGAAAGAATAATTTATTAAGTAACAGGTACCAAATGCCTAATTTCAAAGGTACATTAAGATTCAACACTTTGGCATGTGAGTTTATGTAAACTGCAGCAAAAAGCTAGAACCAGTATTACATGGGCTAACAATCAGAACATCAACACTATGAATACAGCTGCCAGTAAACAGGTCATCTTTTTCAGTAAAAGTAAAAATTCAACAGTAGACAAGTGCATTAACATTCCAAGTGCCCAGTGTTTCAGAAGACAGAACTATAAAGTAGTGAAGTCAATTTCTAAAATTAATTTCTGAAAACTGATTTACAAAAGTAAAAGTTTATTAAAATAGAGACATTTGACTTGTTTCAAGTTTGGTGTCAGAAGAATGCATTCTAGAAAAGTGAAAATCATTAAATTTGGTAGCAGTAAAAACAATATTTACCTCTTTTACATTAGCATCATCAAACAGCACCCATTTGCAACTCTTGGTGTGAAAGGCAAAGGCACAGTAATGTCGGCTTGTGTAGCAAATCATTCCCACAAGAAAAAGTTCACTATTTTTGGCATTTTCATCTGTGACCCTATAAAACAGCTGTAAAAATGGTAATGTATTTTAAAATGTGTAAAACATAGCCTCAATTTCCAGACCTACTACTGGCATTTCACCAAGGAAATTGGTATTAAACAGCCTGTTGCATTACGCAATTTTTCATGAGTATAAGTAATGATTTTTGCACTTATTAGGTCTACTTTAACATTTATTTTTGAAAAGTTGAAAGGGTAAAACAATAAAGGTCTGGAATAATTCCACAAATTTCAAAATGAACATTATATTCCTCAATTTTCAACTAGGAATTTACCTCCATTCATTCATCTTTGTACTTAGGCACAAGACCAACAATTCTGACAGGACTTGTCCTCTCACAGAAACCGCATCAAGCAGCACATTACAAAGAATGGTAAAAGTAGACATAAACTTTGAAGTTAAATTGTGTTTTAAAAATATGTGTGTGTGTGTGTATATTTGTATTTGTATATATTTACATATACATAAAATACATGTGGAGTGAAATTTAGCAAATAGTAAATCAGATACCCCAGGAAGATAAAGTTGTGTTGCCAGATTCCGCATAACCTCTTCTGTCAGGTCAGAGTGTTCTGAATCCCAGACTAAACCAATTGTGACAATCTCCGGACAATTCATAAGAACACGACGAATTTTTATTTTTTGACCACAATTACTCTAGAAAAAGGGAAAAAAATGTGACAGGAGGGAAAACAAAGTTGTTTAAAAAATGGAAGTCCAAAGTTAAGTTAGTAGACAAGAAATGTTGCAGAGTTGTTTTGTTGCACTTTCTTCTAGTTATGAAATTTAATGATGGTGGCTTTTCCTAACAATTTAAGGATAAAATTCTTCATCATAAAAACACTCTGATGAAGACTACAGCTAAACTTCTACATCCAACCACCACCTTAAAACACAATTCTTTGAAAACATCCAAGTCACCATCACAATTTCTCTGTTGTTCACCCTCCATTTCATCATTTAAGCTTAGGTCTATATGTTCTTTTGTGCTTTTCTATGGTTCCTAAATTAACAGTATTTACACAGAACCATTTAAGGTGGAGAGGAATTAAGCAGGACAAGCTAAGAGAGACTGTTTTTGTCAACAGAAGCACAAATGAACTAAAGCAGCTTCAATCAGAAAATACACCTCTTTCAACTCATCAAAACCACCTCAGTCTATGTTGAATATGAAGAATAAAACACAGACGTAATAATTCGACTTTCTAAACAGGCTGCCTGCACCTACAATACCATGTTTATCTATAACTGGAGCAATAAAGTATAAATTTAAGGGCTTTTTTACCCTAAACTGGACTGTGCTTAAGTGGCCACAGGTAATCCTGCTTTTAGGGGAATAATTTATCCTGATTTAATATGCTAAAATGTTCTCACTTGTATCTTAAAGTAATGCAACATGTTTGTTGACTTACAGGGCACTTTCTGTAGTCATCAGTAGTATTTGCTGCCTGCAGCAATTCTGCAAACATTTCCGGCTTGAGACGTTCATGCCTCTCCATCATTCTTTCTACTTCATTACTGCAAAAAATAAATGGAAATAACTGTGGATCTCCCTTCTCAGTTTTCAGTCAACTCTCAATTAACTAAATCTTAAGACTAAAAAGAAAAGATAGAGAGGTAAACCAGTAACAATATATACTTTTTGTCAAGCTCTCTCTATACCTTGCTTTTGAAATCCAAATGTAACTTTTGGACAGTGTCTCAACAACACATTTTAACAAAGGAATACACATTCATTTTTAACACAGCATTTCTCTGGCATGCTTTGCTTATTATTGGAAAGTTGTATATAGAAAAATCAGATACAAGAATAAAAGCTCTTACCACAGGGCTGTGGTAGAAATGTAACGTACAAATTCCGTAAAAGGCAATGGGTCTGATGATGCTCCACAACTGCGACACACACACTATAAAATTAAATATACTTTTGTTTTTATTTACTCAGGACAGTGGAAACAAATTATTTGTTAAAGCAATCAAATAAAGGTCTGACCTGTTCATACAGTGTCATAGCAAACTTCTGATGAGAAATACACGATTTTGAAGTGCACATATCTGTCTCACTGTTTGGCACTAGGTGAAAATGAATCCTCTCAAGGATATTTTCCTAAATAGAAATAATAATGTAAATATAAACTGAACTGAAGAAGTCAGAATATATGAGCAACATCACAATTTAATACTCCAACTAGTCCCCTTGGCTCCAAACAGTCCACCTATAAGTTTCACACGTATTTAATTCCGTTCCTATTCACAAACCAGCAGATGGAAATTATCTTAATCTCAAGATTTCCATACATTAACAAAACAGCATTAGACAACAGTTGCCAACTGTTTTTCCAGAGTGCATTCTCCTTTGAAGGAAGTGAATCTTCAAGAAAAATTTCAAAAGCTGTTCTTGCAGTAAGACATGATATTAATGTCATTGCGTGCAATGACTGAAATATTTTTTGGATCAGGCCTCTCTCTCAGTTCTTCATGCTTTTTCTCTGCCTATCAATCTGATCACATTTAGCTCATGTGCCAACACAACAAGTATCACTGATAAAAGCATGGAAAAAGCTCATAAATAGTACATGCCTCATCTCATTCCAAGTCTCACTTTTTAACCTCAAAAGAAAGAAAAAGAAAAGGACTATGATTGTCATCAGTTTAGCCCCTGAATCAGCATGGCCATTTTTCTTCTTTTGACAAAACATCAGAGGTAATGGGAAGAAGTAAATCTATTCAGGTAGATCATTCAGACAGCTGATTACTTCATGGGTCCAAATGCATTTTGATTATATGGAGTACTAATGAGAGATTCTCTTTAATGACTGCAATCCATTAACCTGACTGCAATCCATTAACCCGACTGCAAGAGCTCAAACAGCCACTTTCAGGACTTCTCTGCTGGCTTTTCCTAGGTATGTGAAAATGCATCTGGCAGCTAGATATTCATTTGTGGATACTTCCAAAGGATGTCCAAAGCTGAAAGTAATCAAAGGAGCAACCATATTTTCCTTCCCTCAAATCTGTGTCTGAAGGTTAACACTGGGAGGGGGAGGGGGTGGCGGGGAGGTTGTTGAGGCTTTTTTTAATGGTGAACAATTTTCATTGTCTACAGAGGACTTCTTAGAAAGGCTTCTCTGCCAGTGTTCCATGTGATCTTGAATCATCTTTTATGGCCACAGTAATGGCTCATGTTTTTCAATGAGATTCTTCATACAGGCAGAAATTAATTGCAGCAAGAGTCAAGATCTTCACGTATTTGTTCACTCTTGGATAAGAAAATGGAAATCTCTTCTGCAGAAGTCTTCAGTAATGAGCTGGCTAGTCGTAACGGAACATATTTCAACAGGTGATGAGAGAATACTTGGAGGAACAGACTATGCATTCAAATCCATAGGTGCCTCTTCTCCCAAGAAGATAACTCTTCTCTCCATCCAAAAACTTTCAGGAGTGATTTAGTTTATCATCCTCACTGACCTCCTGTAGTAATGATGTTTCACATATACCCCCTGCCTGAGCTACACAGTTAGGGAAAAAGTACGGCACAAATGCAAGATTACTTCATGCCACACTACCAGACACTTAACTCCATGTGTCCATTCCCCTCAACTGGCATAAAGAAGGTCAGTAGTATTATGTCACTTGTATACCACTTGTGAGCCTGGAGCTATCAAAACAACAGGCCAGCTTGGCATGCACGAAACTAATGTAATTCTACTCAACTATCACAAAACACACTTACAAAGCATTCTGCTGCATCATCCATGAATCCAAGCTGGAAACGCTGTTCATCCTTAAAACTTTCTGCTAGGGCATGTCTCATATTATCTGATGGGAGTGCTTTTTCTCGACTGTGTTGAAATTGTGAAAATATTGCCTAGGAAGAAATATGATTACTTAGCTTCATTAGCTACTTGACTAGACACTGTGGTTCTACACAAATACATCAGTTCTTACGCACCTTGCCTAAACAGTAAATATACAAAATGTTTATAAATCTATGCAACTTCAGAAATTACTGTTTTGTCTTACAGTTACATAGGTTCCGTGTTCTGGTGCTCAATCCATTGTAAGAAGTTAAGCTACCAAACTGAACTGTGATCCAGTAGAAAAACAACAAAGAAGTATATAAAAAGGCAAGTGATTGACTTCAGCTCCCAGAAGCATTACAAGCCCTGGTCTGTGATTATGCAACTTTTTTTAATTTGGCCACTGGAATAGTGGTTCATGCCTTATGTATCTCACCTTACAGACGGTATGTACTTCTTAAAGCATAATGTAATACCACTCAGGTTAAACACCCATCATTCATTAAATAATGTAACATTTGTATTACATGAGAGTGTCTATTAAAATTATGGATATGCAAAAAACTCCCTTAAATTAGATAAAATGCTGATAATGCTTGCCATTAAATCAACTCTCTGCTGAACCAGTGCACACAATACAAGAAAACAGGTCAATATCTGCAGTTGCAGACCACAAGAATAAATTGCACTTGATTTTTTCTTCATTTCCCAGAAGATATAGTTAGCTACTACTTTTCTTTTTGGCAGAGATACATATGCAAGTGACTTCATTTAGCAAGTAAGGGAGGTTGATTTTGAAAAAACCTTAAAATTAAAATCTATTAAATGAAAGAGAAAACATTTACAGATATTAAAGTGTGTATTCTACTGTCAAGAATTCTAAGTCAAACTTTAGAGAAAAATAAACATAAAGTCAAAGCAAATCAGGAAAAGCCTTGTAAAATATAAATGAGGATATGCACTCTTCACACAGGCCTCCTACAGTTAAAAAAACCTGGACAGTAGGCAAAGATAAAACAGATAAGCAAAGTTTCAGTGCTAATAGAAAGTAGCGTTTTAACCATGATGCATTCCAAGGTCAGTGTCTGTCAAATATTTAAACTTCCCTTTCATAACAAAAAGCATGGACTACTGATAAAAATTACAGTCAATATCTCAATGTAAACATTCAAAATTAAGTTTTTAACAGATCTGGTAATACAAGTTAACTCTGCTTTGAAAACATTTATCACTTCTTATTTTGGCTACTAGGTCATTTTTGGCATGCAACTGAGCCTTCCATGTCCAGCTAAAAAAAAAAAGTACACATAAGCAGTTATGCAGATATGTATGCTCATTTTAGTGGCCTGCATAGTCAAAGTCCCACCCAGCATTATCCAGAGGAGAAAAAAGCATATTTAACTCTCAGACCACCGCCAAAAGAAAAAGTTAATGGATTGAACTGAAGTAAAACAGAACCTATTGGCTATGCTTTTAGTTTATCGGAGAGGCTGATATAGATAAAACAACCTTCTTTATTGGTAAAAAAGTAAGAAGGGTTAAAATAGCCCAAGACCACAAAAAAAAAACCTGCCCCCAAAAAACAACCCAAGTCACAAACAAGTTACCGAAATGCATCCTCCTCCAGCATATATACTGCATGAAAAATCAAAATGCCCCAGGTTCTGCACACAGAACAAACAGAATCACTCAAGCAGTATCTCTAAAAAGCCAAGAAAGCAAAACTAGTAATGTACATAATGACTGAAGACAGATACTTCCAAATGTGTTAACCACAATGTTTCGAGTTCAGTACCTAAGCTGCTGGCCATGGAGTTACAAAGATCACAACTATACTGTTAAAAAAGTAACTAATCCCATTCTACAGGCAGCAATACCACTTCTTATCAGTATTCTTCGGAACATCAAAACAGGAAGACATGACAGTCCAGGCAATGCAAAATACTCAGGTATGGTAAGCCATTTAGATAAATTGCACAAGATGCATCATGGGTGTAATCAATACCTCAAGAACAGATACTTGAAGAATAAAGAAAATTTCAAGTCCTAAATTACAACAGCCTTATGAAGCAGCTGAAGCTATTGTATTGCTTTTTAAGGTGACTTAAAGTGATGCAAAACCTATCTTACTTTGTACTGGAGCCCCCAAAACTACAGAAAGAGAGAGGGTATTAAGGTACAACAAGTGGTATGTTTAGCTTGAAAAAAAGCACCACTTGGTCTTCACAAGTACGCCACTAGAATGGAATGATTCATTATTTACAGGTTCAATTGCAACACACCATGAGCACTACCTGCTTCATGTTTCTGAGCACACTGCAGCTACTACATTATTTTTACTATGATTTCAGCAATATGATTAGTTATTAATAATACCTAGTGCAACACATACATTCCAGCAATTGTCACCCTTCAATCCCTCTTCATTTCTTAAGGGCTGTTCCAGTGCAGCATTGAACAAGACTGTATATGACCAAACTTCTCATGTAATATAGGTCAAATCAAAAGGAAAAGGCCGTAAAGTTTACTGTGTTACGACATCAGATATGAACATGAATCCCTACACACACAAAACTAAAGCTATCATCCCGATACAGACACAAGATTTTATCTGAAAAAATAGGTATGCCTGAGTTATGGTCTGGACTTTAAGTACTAACAAGATCAAGTGTCCAGCACACAGAAGAACACTGATGTGCCTCAAAACACTAGCAAAACAAAAAGCCCCAACAAGTTCTGTAGAGTCAAAAGCTTGTAAAAAGGTTGGAATAAAATCCTCAGGAAGTTAGTCTGAATATGTGTAGTCTCAACCTACTTCAATCTGTTGGCTTTTTAAAATGAAACATTTTAACCAAAGAAAATAAAATGGCACCATTTTGAAAAAACTACGTTTGGAAAAAGACAGACACACATTTGAAACCAGCTGTACCATAGTGCAATCGTGATAAACACTAAAAATAGCTGAAAAAAACTATACAGTACATAGATTATACACCTTCCAAAGGATTAAATAAATGTCGCTACAAACAGTTCTTGCCTAAAATGTTTATTTAGTAACATGGTTTGGTCTGCGCATCTCCCCAAGTATGAACTCTAAAATACTTTGCTTATCCGTGCCTACAATTAAGCATTATCAAAAAACCACTTCCTCAATGAACTACATTTTCAAATAGTGTTGTCCCTTTCAGCTCCCTCCAGATGAGTGATTCCCAGTTCTGTGTATCACTATACCTACTACTGTATTTGACTACACCTTCTACAGTTATTCTACAGTCCTGTATTAGTCTCCCAAAAGTGTCTTGGCTGTCAAATTGCAGTAAGAGTAGAAGTGCATACTACAAAAAAACAACACAAAACCAAACCCTATACATTTTTTCATTGGGATTTTTATCCCGATGAAACAGTTATCATGCTTACAGCTACTTCCCTGTAACTGCAGGCAGCCAAATATCAGTGCAGTAAAAGCAGTAAGAACCTAACAGAATTAGACATTTGTTTACAGACTTCAGATGAGTTACAGAACTGTTTGAAGTGCAAGAGTTATGCACTAGTTAAGATATGCTGATTTGACTTACTTTTAAACACTAAAAAGTTACCAGCTTTCATTAGTTTTCCAGTACCACTGCCTGCCCTTTATTACTTACAAACTGAACAATTAAGTTCTGCACCATTACCATCAACTACAGTGCAAAAAAAAAGAATCTTAAGACCTCATCAGACAGTAATATAGTTATTGTAAGAACTGTATTCTACCGCTACAGGAAAGAACTAAAGCATATGCATGCAAATAGAAGAAAAGATCTGAGAGACTAGCTAGAAATTTTCAAATAAATTACACTGTCTTTAAATAGACGAAAAGTTTTATGTTTAAGCAGACCATAAAACTCGTGTACTGTAAAATTTCTTCTTTAAACACAAGAAAATATTTCTGCTACAAATATGTTACAAATGTCCTTAAATCTAAATTGTTTCCTTACACAAGAATTACTTGAGTCACCCAGATATATGTATGATAGAGATATAAATTTAGTAAAAAACAGTTAAATTCATTCCCTCACTTTGAAAGATGATTCTTCCAAAAATTATTACCTTTAAAGCACAAAATATGCAGGCATCTCCCTGACACACATGTCCAGTTAAACCTCTTAAACTTCGTCGAAATATGTCAAGTTGCCATAATACCTATAAAAAATAAAGTTTCACAGAAAACAAGCAATGAGTTCTGAAGGTTCTACATTTAACACAGCAACATTAGTAGAATTTCATTTTTTTTAATTTCATATAACATGTACAACTTCAGCACCAACACTGCTACAAGAATTATGGTCATTTTCCATTATTTTGGTAAATGGTAGGGGTGGAATGTTTGCATTCACCACTCAAAATTTAGATCTTTTTAAACTTTTTGGAACAATGGCAAACAACGTAGTTTGTGTAGAAAAAGAGCTGAAGTACTCTTAAGGAAACAAGCAGCAAGCTAAACTGTGTACAGAGATTGTAATAGTCTTATGGCTTTATGTAAGAGGAATGCAGCTATGGGGTTTACTTCATCTCTCCTTTCTCTTTCTCCCTCCCCTTCTCCATGCTTTCTTTCAAATAAAAAGATAGAAACATAGAAACTGAATTGCTAGGTAAAATGCCAAGCACCATTTCAGGTGAATTCATACTACATTCTTATGGTCTCTTAATAAAATGATTGCTGAAATGAATTTTGTTTTCCACAGATCAAAATAATCCTGGTGCTTAATCAGGTATGTTTCTACCTTTTATTTGTGTTACTACTCTATATAAATGTCATGTCACCTTTGTTACGCTACACTGCTTTCATCATCTAATGTCTTAGGTACACAATCAGTGCAGTAATTCAGAAAGTTGCCCATTAAAAAAAAATAAAAACCCCCAAAATGAGTTCTCAGGAGGCACAGTAAGACAGCAGCTGTAAATCCAGAAAAAAAAATTCCTATCTATAAATATAAAAGCTAAACTGAATTAGGATGCATTAGAAAAACAAGTGTCTGAACCTCAATTCTGAAGGTTGAACAGAGGTTATAAGAGAAAAAAAGAAAGGAACACATTCCTCCTTTTAAAGGGGCAGCCAGCAATCATCAGCTACTGTGTGATAAACAGCAGCAGTAGGTTGTGAAGTAGTAGGATTGTCTGAAACTATAACTAAAAATGACTTAGGGTTTAATTTTAGGGTACCCTAAGGGAAAACAGCAAAACTGCAGGAGAATATAGGTCATGCTGTTCCCATTGAATGTAAAACAGCAAACTCCTTCTACTAAATCTATTGTACATTTTTATTTCAAACATCTCTAGATACCACACACACCACATACATATATCTCTCGTATCTCTTATGTTTAAATCCATACCATTTTTAAGACTTACAGTTTTTTAGGAAGTCTACCTATCTATTAAGCCCTCTGCCAGTTTGGAAAATAATTCTGTACAATTTGAAAATGATCAGGTCCAAAATCTAAGCATAAAAAAAAATATATATATTCTTCTGCTCTATTTGCACAGCCTAGAAATTTGTTGTTGCTGTTGTTAATTTCTAGATTTAAAAAGACTATAGTATAAACTGGGCCTGGTATTCTGACTTGCAGACAATATGGAAAAGCTAGCAATGCTCCATCACAGAATTAAGTAGATCCCCATATTCCCTGTCATAAGTAGGCTTGTGAAAGCTCAACTTCTTATCATGCTAATGTCACTGTACTATTAAACTATACTTGACAGAATTGAAGAGCCAAAATTTTTTCAACTACAGCTAGAAAAAAAACCAGAACAGTGTGTAAACACATGCAAAAAGTTAGTCAGTGATACATATGCATATAAACAGTAAAAAGAAAAGAAAGTCATACTTCTTTGGTATCAAGTGTATCTCCTACTCTAATTCCACAAATCTTTCCTAAGATTAGGATCAAAACTTTCAAATACACATGCATATTCTGATATGCCCCAGTACCACAGAGTCATGTGCTAGTTCTGAGAAAATGGCATTTTAATAAAAATAGCGTCCTACTCAATACAAGTAGCAGTACTGGTTGCTCCACATTAAACAATGTCTTGTAAATTTTGCCAAGTAATAAAACTGCTATGTTTGACAGAAACATTAGTTTTAAACTTTAAAATTTGCTGCTTGAATTTTGAGTCATAAGTTTCCAAATACAAAAGGAAAGTTTTCTGATATTCTTAATGCATGTAAACAAAATAACATGCTGTCATTTTTTGCAAAATTAAATATTTAATACTCTCAATTCTGTACAATGCAACACTAAACAAAAATACTTCCACACAGTTGTCTTTTTTTCCTACAATTGCCACATTTTCTTTTTTATTTGGTTTGGGGTTGGTTTTTTTTAGGAAAGTCCATTCCAAAAAGACATGCTATTCTGTCTTACTTGGAATCATTAAGAAATTTAACTGAGAACTGCATTGAATTGAACACCACTGAAAAACACACTGTATTTTTCTGTAGAATACGCATACTGCAATACAAATAGTAAAAACAACCTTGCCAAGAGAATATTTTCTCTACTATGTCCATCTAAGTTGCTATAAAACCAGAACTATTTAATAAATCAAGTTCTTACCTGAACAGCACTATTAAGAAAGCAGCTGTTTTGTCCTGGCTCATTTAACAAGCCTTTTGTAGGAGCCAGGGACAGTATACTTCCAGGCTGATAAACTTTTCCAAGGTTACCCCCAGGTTTTCTTAAGAATTTCACCCATGCCATTATTTTTTAGACTTTATAATTGCAATATTTACATTTAAATATTTAAGGATATGTTAGGTGGAAGGCAAAGAAAAAGGTCCTAAGACAATTGCTCTAAGTCATGGCATTCTATTCAACTCTGTGCAATAGTAACCATTCATTGGTTTAAGTCCATTTTCCATGAGCAGCTGTCAGCCATCTATCAGGATCAGTCTTTCCGTTAACATACGGCTATACAAAGTTTTTAACTCTCAGACTTAAAAAAAAAGTGTCCAGTTAAGGTTAAAATGTGTTAAAAGTTATTAGAATAAAAGTTCGTATTGAAGAAGTTGCACAGTAACTGATTTCTCCTTCCAGGGATATCAATAAAGTATTACTATAAATCATTAGTTATATTATATCACAAGTTTTATATATCACAGAAATGGAAAGTTCTTGACAGGCATTATACTCCTGTTCTCTCATTTCGTTCCATCTTCTCTTTACTTTTAACTGTGACCCATGAAATATATTCCAGTTTAGAAGACTCCATGTTTATTTCATTCTCTTTCCAGTGAATCTGAAATAGGAAAAAAACAGAAAATATAAAAATAGAATTTTCCAAAATGGTAAAGACCTAAATTAGAAAAGAGATCATAGCCAAAACAACCTCTTAATCTAAAGGCAGGTGCAGTAACCAGGGAAGAGGAAGAGAAACAATTGCCACCTAAAAGTTGTTTTAAGGCAGAAAAATTAAATTATTTCCTCTGTCATAATCAATTATCTTCAAACTTTTATACACCTCTAAAGATCACGATAAAATTACTGTAAAGATTCTGGTAACAACATGCAACAGCTTATAAAAAAAATATATGAGTTATTCTAGCTTTGAATCTCCAAGTCTAACAAAAAGATTACCAAGAAGTAGGTAGTTTTATTCAACACTTGGAAGCCCAAGATGGTTTTGATTTCAATATCCCAGCATATCACATGAACTGACACATATTTCTATGTCTTAAGATTACTAAGATGTTATAGATGGATTCTCAGTAGTACTCAGCTTTCAAAATTTTGTACTACCTAGTAAACATCATTACGTCATTAACCTAGTTGCATTCTTAAAACATCCAGAAAAACATAGCTAATAGCAGAGTAATAACATTCTGGTAGCTGTCCCAATAACTGCTTCCAAAATTTTCAAATTCTAACAAGTTGTTTCTCTCATTGTTGACAGTACGTATTTAAGGTTAAATGACTCATCATCCAGAACATCACCACAGGCACATGTAAAGCCCATACAGTGATCATCTCACAACAATGGATTATTCAATCAGTTTGGCATTATTACTACATCATCCACATAAACATTTGCAGTAATGGCACAGAACAGAATAAACTTAAATAAACCAAAGTGATTAAGGCTGCATACTTGGGAAAGCAAAAAAAAAGGTGAGATTTGGGCCTCACATTACAACCAAGATATTCACCTTAGATTTTATAAGCATGTGAGATACAACTTAGTAGTATACTTCAAAACTTGCAGACTTCTCACTACAATTTTTTCCACTGTGCAAGCCTTTTCAGATTGGTGAGCAGCATTAAAAAACAAAAATAGATTTTGTAACTGGAACACTCTATAAATTGGAAGATAACCTTCCCCAGCTCAGAACAACCAACAACACATTCACATCAAACAGTTCTACAGCTCTCAAATATTGTGCAGCTGGGACACCACAGAAACAAGTCACATGACTTTCAAAAATACCTACAGGAAGTCTTGCATCCCTAAACCCATTCCCCTTCATTTAAAAGAAAAATTGGTACTTGCTTGTATTATCAAAAAAGAAAAAAATCAATAACTGGAACCTAACCAAAAGTCCCTTTTGCCCCATGCGTAATCAGATTTGTTTGTTTGTTTACTGATGTTACTGTATCTCACCCATAAGTAATTTGATTTAATAATACTGGAAATTGTAAGTGTGATTTGTAACAGCACTGAGCAAGGAGTCTGAAATCTAACTGGAAACTGACCTTGACAGAATATCACGTGATAATCTTGTTTTCTTTATGTTCACCTCAATAAGCCCAGAAGGCAGAGGGGGGGAAGATAGTGAGTACCTGGAAATGTGTATCAGTTTAAGATCTTATTAGAACCTTAAACGAATTTAAAGGAGTATCAACTTCAAAATTCTTTTTCTACATAAAAGTCAAAGCGGTCCACAGCGTAACAGCTATTCTTCTACAAAGGACCAAAATAAAAACAGGGACAGAAGTGAAGGTAAATAAAGATAAACACAGAAAATGATTAAAGATTCTCTTAAGTCAGGTATGCGGAAGTGATAATATGATCTATACAGAGCAATTAAAGGAAAGAAAATATTTTTAACAAGTGTTTTCATTAGAAAGTTTCAGTACAGTACATAAATAGAAAATAATGAATCACTGCAGTAAAGATGAATCAAGAGGAGTCAAGGGAAATACCCAAGGTATATAGCAGCTTATAATCAGATACATATATATAGAGACACAAAAAATGCATATACATGTATGTATATTCAAGAAGCCAGTATGACACACCAAAAGCACTTAGTAACAGGAAGCATCATTTGGCCCAGTCTTCTGCTATCACAGGAAACCATAACTATCAATTCCTAAAAATAACTGTTATGACTATGATTTTAAAAAACAAATTAAAACACCCAGAAGAATCTTACATTCAACTCTTTCAACCATCAAACAGCTTCCACTGATTTCTGATTTAATATTTCTGTATCTGTGCTGAAAAACTGACCCAATACCTTTTTTGTCACAAAAAGAGCTTGCTCCTTGACATACCAGGAAAGCTTCTTGAGCATGCATTTTCCTGGCAATACAGAGTTCTTAACTCTACTTTATGTAATTTCCCATATGGAGAATTACATGCAATCTTCTCCACCCTCCTACTGCTGTACTAGAAGACAAAACTGAACTTAAGATGAACAATTTTTGGCAATCGGCAATATCAAACTGGATACACTTAAGGGGGGAAAAAAAACAGGAAAGAGACTGGATTGGCAACAGTACAGATAGCCCATGGTAGTCATAAAGGTATAAAGTGTATTTGCACTCCAACACATGCTTGAGATGTCCCTCATTGTATTCCTACCTTTGAGTAGATGGGAGCAACAGGATCAATACAGTTCTGACACAGAAATACCAGGCTTGCTATCAGGGTCTCCCACCATAAAATAAATTCCCTACTGAATACACTACACCTCTCATCTCCAAAACTGCTCATAGTCAGCATATAGCAGCCAAAATGAGGGAAGACAATAAATGGAAAGTAAGGTAGACTGTATGCCAATGATAAAATACAGAAGTTACTGGGGGGGGGGCAGGGGGAAGACATGTTTCTAGTATCTAAATTTCATTTGGAAACAGATCTCACATACTCAACTGTGAGGTTGGACTAGAGTTTGTTATTTAAAGAAATCTGAGGATAGACAAGAATAGCACGATTCCTTTCCAGCCAAAAAAAGAGAGAAAAGTTGAATCCTTGCTTCATAAGCAAGTTATTTTCTCATCTCAAAAAAAGTGTAATGATAGACCCAAAGTCACACTAAATTTGGGAAACAGTTGTGTTTTTTTCTTCAATGCAAAAGGGAGATAGCTACTACAAACACATGTGTGAAACTGACCCCTAAGATCAACAGACAAGAATTATAAAACATTCACAAAAATTTTACCTCTGTAGTTCAGTCTTTGGACTTACTTGCATTAAGTCACAAGGGTAGAAGAGATTCTATCAACTTTTTTGTTTCATTATCTACTTTCAAGCACAATTTCCCCATTTCTGAACAACAAATTTATGCATGGATAAGGGTGGGGTCGGGGAGGGACAACATCTGAATTTACCTAGTCTGTATTTTAACTGCTATGAAATACACATTCTGTTTTTGAAATGAGTTCTTCCAGAAAAATCTAAGACAAAGAGCATTCATTCATGAAGAGCTTCTAGAAAGTCATTTTGTCTTGCATTCCAGGGATGCCCTAGAACAGACATGCACTAAGCATTTAGCTGTTGGGCTGGGTTTCAGAAAAGTTATAATGATGCACTGCAAGAATGTAATAAAAAACAGTTCAGGATTAGTGCTATGTTACTGTCACATTATATTAAGATGCCTGCTGTTTAATTTCACATCCACAAAGTTCTGAATACAAGCAATTTCAACTATCACACCAGGTAAGTAAACACAATCTAATTCTAATGAACTGCAGAATATATTCACTGCATAGTTTTCATATGTGGGCCAGATATTCGTTTTCCAAAGCACTGTGATATTATATTCATATGGCCTTTATTAACTACCCACAACATTAGCACACCTTTTCCTGAAAATTTAAATACAACAGTAGAAAGATCAGAAGCAACTACTTAAAAATTATTTTCATGCAACCATGTCAAATTACCCTTTCTATAAATGCATTCTTTAAACTGCATATGTCACACTAAACATATATCACCACCACCCCCAGCAGTTCAAACGTGTCAAATATTTAAGAAAAAACAAGGGCTTATCAGAAAGGTAACCTTTTTAAAAGATCCCTCTACTACTCAACTAGAACTTCACGCCAAATGGGCAGTCTAGTCCCTTTAGTTTTATCTACTACTCCTTCTTTCCCAAAATGGTCATAGTCAACCCACAGAACAGACAGTAGCTGTGAAATAATACTATCTTGACACACAGTTCTCTGGCCAACATGACTCGTAAGTCCTAGCCTGGAGTAGGAAATTCCACTACACTTTCTTACTCCACTAGTCAGAGGGGCACTGTAGACAAACTTTGCAATGGTGCCATAAGCAATGGGATTAACTTCTGTCATCTATCTGTCATGACAGCCTCTCCCTAAGGAGAGGAAGTTTATAGTAGCATCTTGTTTTGAAATTTACATTGTACAAATACCTCAAAGTTTGGTTTTGTTTAAAATAAAAAAAAAAAGAAAAAACAAAGATCAAAGAAAGCTATTGTGGAAGATACTGCAAGGATGTATGCTCTTTAGTCACAGCAATTTTTTCTGGATTTGGACCATCCCCCAAGAGTATTATTCCTCTGCTGACAAGCCTACCCTCATTGTAGATTGTTCCATAAACCAGAGAAGTGACACAGCTGATCAGCCTTGGTTCCTTCCACCTCCTGTAACATTTGGTTAAGCTTTTAGATGACTGGGACTCGGGCCACTGACTCCCTTAACCTAAATTCAATGCTGTATAGGACTTAGGATTTGAAGTCTGTTCTTACGTGTCTGTGGTAAGCCAGTGTTTCTAAGAGTACTGTACTATTTATTAGCCATTGGGGTTTACCAGTTCTTTGTAAATTCTTGGCTTGACAAAAGTGTGGGTGACTGAGGATAGATCGTAAGTCATTAAACCATACAGAGTCTTCAACAAGTGCAGTCTTTCAGCAAAACAGTTACTTCACATAGTGTTCTTGACATACTATAATAAGATTTTTAGCAGCCGGGAGTTGAAGACATATTCTCACCCTTCAGGCTAAAGGGCAATTTTGGATGACTGTTTTCAACCAAATACACTATATAAGGGCTATGAACTATCAAACCAACTATTTATCAGCCTCAGTTGATCTACCTTGCCTAATTTCAGTCACTATTCTTCAGTCATCAGTGATCTCATCAAGCACCTGGCTACCTTTAGTTGTGCAGCCTTACAGGACAAAATATATGCCTGTCACAAATTTCTGGCACTTATCTTTATATCTTTCAGAACAACAAATACACTAGTCAGTAAAAATGTGTGTTATCACCTGTTTTGTCAGTATACTCTACCACGTAAGTAACTGCAGCTGGTGTAGCCTTTCCAGTGCAAGAAGTAGCATCACTAAATTAGCTTAGAATCAGTTACTGTTTTACCTAAGCAAATCACTTTCTACAAGCACATTTGGGTTTAGACATCTTTGATACGCATTCAGATAAAACTGATGAGATAAACCAGTTGGTTCTGTGAATATTGAAACTATCCATGCCTAGCTCCTGATAGTTTTATGCCTCACAGCTGAGTTACCGCACAGTTTTCTCCCTAGTTGGGGTATATTCCAACTCTGCTCTTTACATCATCTTACAAGGTCTCTCTCTTCCAGCCAGCTGCCTGTTTTCATGCATTCTGTAAGTACATAATCATCTTTAAGACTTCTATCCCTTCTGTCAAATTGGGTGGAAACCTGCCAATGGGTTCAAAAGTTGTTGACTGTGTGCATCTCAAATTTGGCTGAAGAGTTGTTATTTACATCTTCTCGGCTTCATTTTGCAACTACTCTCAGTGTGTTGCATAAATGACTAATGGCAAATCTTTCTCATTCCCAGTGCTAAGGTTACTTATAAGCAACACAGCTTTTTGCTTCTGCAGGAAGTTCATGCCCATGTGCTGAGCCTGGCAACCAACCCAATGGTCTGACAACTATGGTAAATCAATTTCTAAACTGATACAAGTTATAACTTAGGAATTTAGATACAAGACAACAAAAACCTGGAAGAGTGATTAAATGTATTGCAAGGGAATAAACTTTGATGGGAAACCACTAGAGTTTTCTGCAGTGAGCCAACATTATTAGGACTGTGGTTACTTTCTCCTCCTCAGCAGAATGAAATCCACCAAAAATTCAACAACTTGTATTTGCTGGTATTTGAGCGTTTTCCACAGCTCAAAAGCTTGTCATTTAAAATTGCCCATTTTTGTAAACAGAACAAAAATCTGAATTGTACTGTGACAATACTGGAGGTTGCAATGATTTTTCCCCACAATTGAAAAAAACAAAACAAACCTGAAACGAAAACAGTGAAGTTGCTTTAAAAATGTAGAAAAAGACTGAAATTTGAAATTAATAAACTCTTACATCCACCTCAATGGGGATGGCTCCATTTTTTCAGTCCCTGCACAAATCCTGTCCCCTTCCACACTTACTGTTGTATTGAACTGTATATATCAGCAGATCTCATTTGGTGTAATATACACCTAATGCTTTTAGTAGTCACCAGTCTGTCTTTGAAAATTATACTATTCACTTCAAAAGCTGTCAAAGAAATATGTTTACAAGAATGCAATTTCTCACTGTATGAGCCATCAGATAAACAAAACACTGTTAATAGCACTTACTTGCAACACATATAACATGAAACAAGTACCACTATAAGACAAAAAAAAACCCAACCCCAAACTATCACATTTCCAGCAGTGACCTATTAGCCTTGATTTTGTGGGCCATGTGCAAGTGTATCAGCCAGTGGTATTGGTCTGACACATTCCTCCTGCCTTTAGTCACTGACTCAAGAAATCCTCAAAAGACAAAAGGGATGTTTGACAGTTATCTTTTCTAGAAATTCTTCCAACCAGTCTCTGATGATTTTAAACCCAGCCTTTTCCTATTTTAAAGAGTTCTATTGCCTCTTCTCCAACCCTTACCCAATTAGCTGTGCCTCATATGCCAAACCACTGCTCCTGCACATCATACTTCTCTGTATCTTTTCAAGGAGAACCAGAAGGATAGATGCTATCCCAGATGGCTTTTGTACGAGTATACAGTTTTTTCTTTAAGCTGTTCCAATAAAAACTTTCCTGTTTGCATCAAAACCAAAACAACAGGTTCACAGCTCAGCATCTCTGGGCTGTTACAACTAGAAACCAACTCTAGAAATAGTTACAATGGGAACTCTGAGTAAAGATCTTAAAGAATACAAATTCCGAACCCATTACATGGGCCAGCATTTACAGTGAGTCATTGCTCAGAAACTACAGAGAAGATTTTTGTTTCTCCATCTTCCTCCTCCTTTACAGAGTGCTTTGTTCAAAGATTACCATGTACTCTTTCTTGAGTCTCAAAAGAATTATCGTTACAACAGTAATTCTCACACTTGCATTTTTATCCCGGATTAACTGCCTGTCCAAACTGTAACCTTGCCTTTCAGTTTTCTGTGGAGATGTTTGATCATTAACAGAAGTGCAAAATACTGAGTTCTGTTCCTTCCCAAAAAGCTTTCTGATTCCGTAAGTCACCAGGAAAAAACTACATAACTGAGTTGCAAAAAATAGTAAAATGAGCATCACCTTTAAGCCCACCCATATTTTATAGGCTTGACAGAAAAAAATGTCCTGGATCTTTACGCTTCATGAATTTCTTAACAAATCTGTACAAACCTATCTACAAATATTTCACTCAGTCCACGCATCTAAAAATTCTGATCCAGTCCATCTCCCTGTTACAGCCTCAGTCCATCACCTGGCCCTAACAAACACCAACTTGTTTCCACTTAAACCAGAGGACATTTTTGAAGAACTCTTTGAATGGGTTTTATTCCCATCACTATGTGCCTCAAGTGACTAAACACTGTTATTCTATCAAGGGGTATTAACCAAGGAAAAATGGCAAAGTGTGGCTACCAAGATCTTGGAAAGCAATGTAACTGAAACACATGATAGTGCTAATACCCTGACCCTGAAGTCCTACGGGTCTCATACCCAAAGAATTCTGTCAGTAGTACATTGTGCACACTGTATGACTGAAAAAGATTCTGCACTATCAAGTTTTGATATTAAAGGCAAGTGCATATTTTAGATGTTTTTATTGTCAACATCGCACAGGTCCAGGATAATAACCTTTTACACAAGTAATTTGATATTAAAAAAACCCCAACCAGTAAATACATCTTACCTTGCAACAATTTGTTAGGGGAAGAAAGGATTCTACGCCATTTGATGAGGGTAATTTATATTCAGACTACAACATGAGCTCTCACTATTGTGATAGCTAAAATCACCCTTTCGTTCTACAACAGAGCAGTTAATAATAAGGTCAGTCAAGGCAATTTCCATTGCCTTGAGAAGGAAAGGGGATACCATATCATCAGTCAGGCACAATACCATTCATGCAATTTTTTGCTCTTAAAATAATCCTAGTAACTTCAAAGTTAAGCAAGAGGGGATTTTGTGCCTGTGCAAAATAAAGCATTAAACAGAAATATGTAAAACCCACACTTATTTTGGGAGGGGCAAAACACGTCAAGAGAACAAACGCATTTCCTCTGAAAAGCTGCTTTTAAAGTATTTGCATTGAAAATCAAAGGAAGGGGTAAACTTAAACTTAGAACAGGTGCTAAGCAGCCACTTTGCAAGGACCTACCTAGTGCCTTCGAAACTCTGCTTGTATGAATACAGCAAATAACACAGCCTCCGAACACTGTAAACCGATTAAATTTCAAACAGCTCCATACTACCTGTACTGGCATTTCCTGTTCTAAACACTCTTTGAAAACACTCCAGAAAAAACTCGCTGATGGGCATGTGACTACCACGTTAAACATTAACTTCACAATCTGGCTCCTGCAGAGCCAGCGTACGAGCTCGCAGCGTCTCGGCACGAAACCCGTGCCCGTTTCGCCGGCAGCCCACCACCCCTCGGCTCACACGGCTCCCGGGGGCAGCGCTGGCCGCTCTCGCCCCCCGCCCCGAGCTGAGTTTCACCCTCACACCCACGCCGTCCCCGGGAGGGATTTAACCCAGGGGCCGCCGGGGCCGGGCGCGCACCGACCAGCTCGGCGCGACGCCGTGAGGGGAGACGGCGGTTACCGCCCCAACGGCCGAGCGCGCGGCGGCCGCCCCTCGCCGGACCGGACCAACCCCCCCCCCCCGCCTGAGGGGCCGGCAGCAGGTGAACGGCCCGCGGCGGTCCCGACACCGCCGGTGGCGGGGGGGGGGGGGGGGGG
>JANZLQ010000007.1:11374563-11475935 GCA_026212715.1 Elanus axillaris | reverse complement strand
GGTAGGGGTGGTTTACAAGATAGATTCATAGCTGTCTGCATTTCAAGCTGCTGGAAATGGGCATGCAAAGTGGATTAGCATGATCACACCAATATTCTTCAGTACAGGTTTTGTACAAGCCCCTGAGAACAAGCATAATCTCTCATAATTACTGCATATGCTGTTGTCACAGTAAACGACAGCCTTGCCTCAAAATGTTTAAAAGTCTACTAACCTCCAATTCTTCCAACTGGGCATTGGGTGCAACTCAACAGACCCAGGAATACTGCAAGCAAAGTTCACGTTTGGATGCTGATCTGCAAATCCCGCATGAACATGTTTCATTGCTGCGCTTCATTTGAAGCGATTCGCACTTTGTTTACATTACAGCAAAAGCAGTGGCTTAAATCTTGTTCTTAATAGGGCAAAATCCCCATTCCTCTTATACCTTCCTACAAGCAGCCAATGCTCAGGTCAGTTTTAAGTCCTACTGGCCAGAAACATAACAGAAGATGACTCAAAACTCTGAGAAGACGGACTCAGATTCAGCTCTGATTTCTGCTGCCCACAATTACGTGGTTCAAGGTCTTGCTCAACGAGACCAGAAGAAAAACCAGGGAACGGTGAAAGGCAAAGATAATGTGTTCTGGTTTGCCTCCCTTCTGCCTTGGGTTTGAGCAGCTGGAAGGAGATTTTGAGCAGAGATACCAGGTCAGGCACAGCTGTGTGAGGTTGGCAGGCGGGGAACAAGGTATGTTTTGCAGTTGTCAGCAAAGAAGTGGTAACCAAAACCACAAAAGAAGTTAAGATCAGCGTACACCAGAGTAAAAAGGGAAAAGAAGAACCTTTTATTATAAATCCCAAAGCTATTTATTACTCATACAGTCATAGATGTGATATTTGTCCCCAGGTGAGACCTACTAAGCTTGTAAATATGTTTTCATTAAAATCAGTTCCCTAAACACTCAGCCTTTCCTATCATCATTCTATGAACAACAAAATTCCACGCTTCATAGATGTCCTCGCACAACATGCACACTTAACATTTTTAAGAGCAGAAAAAGAGCTGACACCTGGGCTTTGCAGTCGCGCTCAGATCCGAGCCATGCTATGAAGTAACCAAGCCACAGTAAACAAACAGGCCTTGCCTGAACTTAAAACTTAAGTAAGAGAACAGAAGCTACGAGAGCAGCTTCACCCTTGATCTGTAGGATCCCTCAGGAAAAAATGAAGAGGAAGATGAGCTGGTCATGAAAAAAGCGGGTTGTGCAGCCAGCTCCTAAGAAGCCAGAAAAATGTACTACTTTATTTTTTTAAATGAGTATTTTTAAATCAATATATTTAAACCAGCACATCTTTCTTTGAACCAGCTGGTGGGAGACACCAGTGGTGACGAGACACGGAATTAGCTGAAACTCGAGCCTGATTCACTCTGGCACTTCTCGTGCTCCATTACAACTTTTAAATCAAGTCAAGCAGCTTGTGGAACAGGAAGTTGGTATCCACTTATCCTTATCTGCTTTCTCCACTGGTTCAGAACACTTAGCCCCTAATTTATGGGGTAGTATCAATAAACAAACAAATAGAATAACTGCCCCCTGAGGAGAAAGGAAAGACGGGGGTCAAAAACTCTCCTGCTTTCTAGACACTAGACAGACTATCTTGTAAATGTGAGTTTGGTCCAAAGGGAACCAGGCAAAACATTACTTGTGTTTCCACGCTGCTGGTTTGACGGTAGAAACATTTTAAACATGTATACAACATAAGTGGTTTTACCAGTTAATTTGGGGATACGGACAAGGGGTAGGATTCATACTGACTGCGTAGCGTCACTACATGCACTAAAACCTCCAGAAATCCCAGGCAATTTGTATTTCTAACTGACCCTCCAACTGACTTTCTCCTTGGTATCATCATGTGCGAGACAAACATTGGTGAAAGAGGAAACAAACAAAAAAATGCTGCCAAAACTCTGATGAAAAGGGGACTGAGAGAATATTTTTTTCTTTGCTCCATTAGTGTTCCCTGGAGCGTATCAAGTTGGAGTCTCAAAACGGGGAAACATACTGAGGACAGAATAGCAAAGCCGGCACGAAGCTGGCAAGTGGAAAGGTGACACAACTCGTACTACATTCTCCCTTCTGTGGAGGGGATCTGTATCAGATGTCTCCATTAATAGGAAGTTATGGGAAAAGCAGGTATAAATCAGCCAAAGTTCTTCATACCACAGCCTGGATGCAACGCTAATGCACAGCACGGCGTTCTGGAATTCGCAGCCAAGGTGGAACATTACTATGGGGACTGTTAATTTACCCAAATGTGTTGTCAAGCTCATTATGACACTTAATTTCCAGCATTAACTATTTCACCAGTAGCTGTCAGTGAACTCCTCTAAGATGGATGCATCAGGCCATGCCATGCCACAGCCGAAAGGCTGCAACCCCTCGGCAGGAGAAGTCGGCTGTACTCGGAATTCACCCAGGGAGCCTCACGGTGTGGCTGGTGTAAAGAGAACAGCACCCGGGCCCTCATTTTAGCAAACTGCCCCATCACGAAGGGACTTGCCGGATGCCCTCGAGATTCCTACGGAACTTTGTCCCGGCAGAAGTAAAGGCATTTCTCCGTCTCCGCCCGGAGCAAGGCGAGCAGACCTGCCCGTGCCCGGCTGCGGGACGAGGGGTTCCCTTCGCTTATTTGACTTCGTTGTGGGGTTTTTTTTGGTTGTTGTTTTTTTTTTTTTTTTTTTTAAAGTCCTAATTAACCACAGGCTCGCGAAAGCCGTTAGTATACCTTTACCGTACGGCCGGTTACCGCTTTAATCTCGCAGCTACTCAGACGCGGGGATAAACCCGGCGAGGATTAACCAGGTCAACTATATCCAGCCCGGAGAGCAGCTCGGGCTACGCTCCCGCAGAGCCACCAGGCGAGGCGGGGGCGGCCCAGCGCGCGCGCCCCTCCTTCCTCCCTTCTCCTCTCCTCCCACCCCCTCCCGCTCGGCACCGCGCCTGCGCAGTGGAGCGGCCGGAGAGCGGAGGCAGAGCGGGGCGGGGGGATGTGTTGCGCGTCTTCCCGAAGACGGCCCGGATCTTCCCGAACGCGCCCGGCGCCAGGAAAAGGGAGGGGGGAGCTGTGGGAGGACAGCCGGGGGGCGGGGCGAGGGAAGAAGCGCTCGAAGGCGATTGGAGGGATCAGGCCAATCACAGTGCCGTGTCGCCGCCGACCCTCTCTGGCCGGAGAAAGCCAGAAGTAAGTGGGCGTGGCCGCCATAGCCGGCGTCTGGCTTGGGCTGCGCATGCGCGTTGGGCGCGCGGGAGGGTTGCCCACCCTCCCCTCAACGGTTCGTGTTTGACGGCGTTGCGGCGCCTCAGCCGGCGGGACGGGACGGGACGGGACGGGGCGGGTTGGGGCTCCCCTCGGCCTGCCGAAAGCAGAGGGCTTGGGGAGCCGTGGCAAGGTAAGGGGCTGCCACACACACCCCCACGTACCCCGTCCCCGGTTTATCACTGGTTGAGGGAGCGGTTGTCCCAAGTGTAAAAGCCGGAGTGGCTGCCCCTGAGGTAACTGGGAGCAGCTCTCGAAGTCGTCCTGTTGCAGCCCAGGAAGCCTCTCTTGGGGCTGTTCCAAACCACTGGGTTTTCGAGTTAATAACCCGTTAAAAGGAACGAGGCAGCGGTTGCCTTTCCAGCAATTGTTTCCCCGTGCTCACTTCAGGATATCTGTGTGTCTACGTGCATTGGCTTTACTTAAGATGCCCATGAAATAGCCCTGGTGGAGCAAGGGCAGCTTTTAAGCCAAACCCCGAACAAGTGTATGTACATCTCAGAAGTTGCGTTGCATTTGGGTTCTGTGTTGCCCAGAAAGATTTGATCTTGTATATCACCTGCCCGAAGGTCATTGCCCCAAAGCCATGTTCCTGTGACTTTTATCTGGTCTATTATTTTGAGGAGGGAGGGGTGTTTCCCTTTTTTATTTGCAAAAAGAATTAGATGTTGATGAATAACTCGTATTTCTAGTTGCTCAAGTACCTTCTATATTTCACTATTATTATCATCTTTCTGGATAAACATGTAGATTTCATCAATACATTTAATTTCTAGTTTAGTAAGAATATTTTAAGTATTACCACACCCAACATCAGTCTTTAGCGCATGCTGCTGAATACAACTTTTTGTATTCTCTCTCTTCCAGTTGCCTTTTTTATGGTCTTTCAGGATTGGAAGAGTGCTTATGTGTATGCAAGCATGTTCACTTTTCCAGTAGCATCTGCTGCAATAGTAAATTAAATAATTTCCCTGTGAGGTTCCCTTCCAGCATCTCCCTCAGGTCATCCAGATTGCAGTAATATTTCACTCCAGAACTGTGGAACACAAGGCGCTGCATCAAATTAGTTTGCTGCCTTGTTTAAATACTACACTTTTATTGGTTTTGTATCCATTTTCATTTAAAAAAATCAATTTTATTCCATTTTTTATCAGATTATTTTTGGTAGTGTTTCTTCCATTATGTTGCTAGTATAAGAAGGCCACCCGTTAAGGCAATTTTCTCAGTTTTACTCTCCAACATTTTTCATCAAGTGGCCAACTTTCCCCTTCAAAAAAACCCCCGAAATTCTTTGGGGAGATTTTAATTAAATTTTTCAGGCTTTTGTTAAATATCTGGCCTTATTTTCAGTGATGTGGATAGTTATCTCATATTCAGAAGTTGGAGTTACTTAATACAGGATTTGTATGAACTGTGTTTTCTTGAGACTTTTAGATGTTATGGCCAGTAATTGAGATGTGTATACCTTTTACTTTTTAAACAGATGCTGTATTTGTTTGCCTATTTTTTTTTTATGAAAAGTTTCCTACGTTTTGTGATTTTTGAAGGGAATTGAGTATCTGATTCTGACATTGTCCTAAGATTCATACAATATATTGGCACAATGAGCATTCTTAGGTTTTTTGTGTAGTTCGTTCTTAGCTATTTATTGATAGGTATTTGAATTTCTAGTTCTCAGTAGAAATTTTAAGATAGAAACATGTTAAAAGTTGGTGTGTTAAAAAAAAACATTAAAAATCAGGTTTTGTGTTAGGGCATCTTGTTATCATATATTTATAAAAAAAACATTCTTCTTATCATTTTGGTTAGTGTCAGTTTAGTCCTTGATCCTTGTATGACTTCTTTGCAAAGCCAGTCAAGCAAAGGCATCCATGAATCCAAAAGTAGGATTATGACCTCATTCTGATTATGACCTTGTTTTGATATTTTTGCTTCTCTGTGGACTCTGCTTTCTTGTTTGCCTCTGCCCTTTCTTCAGCACAGATTTGTTTTTCACTGTTAATCTTTCAGAAGTCCCTTAGGACTTACATCAGTTTCTTCTATTCCTTTTTTCTCAGAGTAAGTGTAGTCTGTGAGCTTTAATTATGGTATATTTTAAGATTCTCTACCAGCGAATCTTAATAGAGTCTTCCACACAGTTTAGACAGAGAATGACACAGGTGCAGCACAGGAAGCCTAAAATGAACTAAAAGAAGAATTTTAAAATTAGAATAAATGATGCAAGTACAAAACAATGCTACAAAGGCAAATGATTTCCTGTTGCAGTTATTGTCGATACAGGATGTATGCTACTCATGATGCAGGGATGCAGAAAAATGTTTACATTGCTTTAGTACTGATGTTTATATAAAGTTTGATAGTGATACAGATTGTTAAAATGGAGAGTTGACTAGAGAGTTGAAAAAGTGTTAAAACTTGGAGGAGAGGGATCCAGAGTAAAGTAAAATAGGCTTTTACAGTTCTACTCACTAATCCAACCATTCAGCTTGGCTCCAGATTAACAGGCCAATATTAAGATTTTCAAAAGGAAGAAAGAACAATGTAGCAGAGTGGTTGATGGGGGGTGGGGGGGTAAGGGTGTGACACAGAACACAGAGAACGGAGGGGGACCAGATCCAGATCCTTAAGTATATCCAGGGCATTGGGTTTTTGCATATGTCCAAAACAGGTTAAAACACATTTATTGAAAGTTACGTACCCAAAGAAAAATCTTAACATAATTAGGAGACATCTAAAGGTTTAAAAGTAATTGCATTAAATATTTTTCCTCAAAGCTGCAGGCATCATACATCATTTTCATAGATGATGGAGGTGCAAACCTGTGTTTCACAGCTGCATGCAAAAGGTTTTATTTTTGTGTTAGAACTTTTCTGTTCCAGTGTCATCTATACAGTTGTTGCCACTGGCTGATCTCTAAATAAATTGTGATTCCTTCCTCTAAAATATTTTGGTTTGTATCATGTGTTTTGTATACACAGTTTTTCTGTGAATATTTTCATACCTGTAGCTGTACTGGAACACCTGTTCCCTGTTTCCTTTCATATTTCTTCTTAACATTTGGAACAGTTTACAACCTTTTCAAACAGTTACTATCCTCTTCATGTTCAGATGGTTCATAAAGCAATTATGTCTGCTTCCAATCTTCTCAGACTGGAGGGGTAGAAGACTAAATTTTGTATTTCTTAAAAAAAATAGTTAAGTATTGTTTTATTGAGTAGCTAATTGATTTTGTCAGTGTTACTATTGTTCTGCACTGATCTTTCTTCCTCCTCTGATAATCATGTGAAATCAACTTTGCATGCTTAACAGGAACTGTGTCAGTACTTACTGGGGGATTTTGCAAAAAAATAAATTATCAAATTATGTGTAGTGTCTGAAGCAGAAAATTACACAAGCTAATGCAGAATTTAATGTGTGGTTTATTAGTTAGATCTTTTTTTTAAAGTATTTCACTGAATGTAATTCAGCACTACACATTATACTGCCTGTTAATGGTCCGGTCTGTTTTACTGACCTATCATAAAGAATGTTATGTGATCAAGTACCATTTATCATTGATTTTAAGACACTTATGGGACATTCCCATTATGATTGAAAAGTATGTTTAATTCCAGTGGCTGGCAACTGCCATTGTGTTTTTGTGAAGTAATTACTGAGCTCTTAAGAGAGTATCTGAGGCTGTGCTACTCTGCTCAGAAGAAAAAGAATTAAGAAAATCATTCTAGAAGAATCTACAATTTGATAGGTATCAGGGAAACTGGGCACTATTCCACATAGACAGTAGCAGGATAAAGTTTGATTAAGATGAAGGTTACTTAAGATGCTATATTACTAAACTACTTAAGAATATGTGATTTTCCATTTCTCTAAGCCTCTGGGATACTGTCAGGTCATATGTTTAAACTTTCCTGCCCAGAGAGGAGAAAAAATCTTTCAAATTCCAAGACACTCTGGTAGTTATTTGTCCTCTGGAGCAGTGGTTTTTCACTGAGCAGTTAGCTCAGTGCTCTTCGTAATATTGCAAGAGTTACACATCGTAAGGAGAACAGATTGGTAGGAAGGAGAGCCATAATGGAGTAAAAGAATGAGAGAAAAAGTAAATAGTATTTTTATTATTTGCAATATAAAATAATAATTCAATGCATTTCCTAGGGGGGATGAAAGGAAGCCCAAACAAAATTTTAGTCCAAATTCTCTAGGCTGTATGCTCAGCTGTGTTATCACAAGAAGATCCAAACCAAGAGCAGAACAAGTAAAAAATATCTCTTCAGCTTACGGTAAGCTAAGTGAGGACACAGTATTTCATGGGTAACTTTACCTAACTATATTCCAGTCCTCAAGTCTCCCCTGCCCTGAGTGCCTATATGCACAACCTTTCCTTTTAAACATACTCTAGCAAAGTTTTCCTTATGTAGCCTGTAGCAAGCAATCACATGAAGCTTAGTCATCTGATTGCTCTCATTCCCACATCCTGTATAGAGACTAAAATTTACATGCACATCCCCATCCATTTTCTTCTTCAAAATAGTCTAGTGGAGCATTTCTTTAAAGACTTACTCAGGCAGACATGTTCAGTCAGCTAGATTCCCACTCCTTTTTTTTATCTTACCTGGAGCGCTACCTTTAAAAGGTATATTTTGCTCTTCGTAGCCTTTCTGGCTGTGCTTGTGCTTATAGACATGCTGCAGGCCTGGTCCATGCATACTGGGCCTACAAGAAAGGGCTAAGCAAGCACAAAACATGGAGAGTTGAGAACAGAATGAAGAGACATACAATTTAGGAGGAGTATATGGAATAGCAATAACAAAAGTAAAGGTGAAAAATAAGAATGAAGTAATGAAACAAGGGTTAGTATGAGCAGTAGAAAAGGAGAAGGAAGGAAAAAGAAATTGCAGCATAAGAAGACGTGAGCGAAAGAAGGAGAAAATTGATCGTGTCTGAAAAAGCATCACTGTTTTATTCACCTTAAAGCTTCAGAAGCAAGGCGAGTGTTAATAAGGGTTAATTTATTTTAGCTAAGTTAAAAAAAAATACAGAACACAGGAGACCACAAGAGAGTTTAAATAAAGGGGCATTACAGACTTACAGGGAGGACCCTGCTGCATGCTGTCTCATGGGCTGAGATTCTAAACTTCCTATCATTTCTGTTCAAGTTTCATCTTCCTCCTCTCGATTAGCTGTAGACACACTTTCAAAGAGTATAACCACCATTTTTTAAGTTTTCTTCCTTTAGGTGTAGGAATAAACACAATATATTTTGCTCTTACTTACTCATTGTACGTTAACCTGACTATAAATTTGTTCCCAGTAGTTTTTCAAGTGCAAAAATGTTCAATGAGGTGGCAAAAGCAATTTCACTTAAGTCATCTAGAATTTCACCCTGAGAAAAAGAAACATTGGTTTTCATTCTTCTCCAGACTTTTTGATGATAATGGGCCTGGAACAAGATCTCTGTGTGCATGATTGTGTTCATTCTTTAGGAACGAGGGAAAGGGTGGGGGTTGCGTAAATCTTGCAAATGAATATTTTCCTCTTGGATAATCCAGTTTCCAGTCCAATAATCTACTTCTGTGGAACAACAATGCAACTGAAATCCCTTCCTATTTTAGGCTGTTCTGCTTTTAAAGTTAGCTCCTGGAACAGAACTATGAGAAAATTCTATGCATGCTGTATATGTCGGGTACTTTTTTGAAACTCTGTCCTCATCTGGGTGCTTTTAAAAACATAAAGTTTTAATGAAGATCCTTGTGTTGCATTGGTCTTGCACAATCCTTTCAAATTTGCAGGTCTGGTTTATTGCTTTCTCTTAAGATATAAGCCAATAAGAATGCATGTCTACAACAGAAAAAGAAAAGAATGAGAGAGATGTTCCCTTAAAAAGCTCATTCCTTGGATTCACATAGACAATGTCTGTGGTTAAATTGAGCTTTTTGGGTGAGACCCAACATGAAGTAAAACAAAGACAAAAGAGCAGTATTCAGTGAATATAAAATTAGGAGTAATACAATAGTTAACATTACGTAATATATATTCTGTCTTATTAAAAGTTGAAAATACAGGAAATATAATAAATGATAATAGATAATAAATGCAAAAATGTTAGCAAGTATTTAAAAAAACTGACTGTCCTGTGTGAGAAACTGAACATTATTTGATTTAAAGTCTGTGAGTTGAGTCCATACCTCAGTCTATACCTAAGCAAAATTTAACACAATTGTGTTATAGAATAGGCTGATTTAAAGAAAAAAAAAAAGGCAGTTGGTAAATGTTCTCTCAGTGCTTATTGCATTTCAGGATTTAGCTTTTTCTTTTTTTTTTTAATCCTTTCTGAAGTTTTCAGAGCTCCCAGAATATAGTCTATGGTGTGATATAAAAATGTTTAGCCCCACTTCTATGCAGAGAAGCAACTGGTTTCCATTTGCAATCTAGTAAGTTACTTTGCAGCTGTGAATTTTATATATATGACTTTAGTCTGTACAAAATTTAAATCCCAGTAATCAGAGAACATGATGACTTTGTAGATATTACCATGCTGAGACATCCATACTTTTTTCTATTTCCAGAGCTAGCTAGTTCAAATACCTCTGTACTATGCTTTAATTAAATTGTAGAGAAATCTATGGGAATAGGGTTTTTTTAAGTTATCACATAAATTTAAAGCCAGATCAATTCTAACGTTTGGTAAAAACTTTTCTTTTAGTCCCCGGTTATTGATTCTGTTGTAAAAGCATGTTACTACTATTTTTCTGGACAAGGAAAGGAGGAGTAGGAACCACTTGCTCCTGGAGTCAAGAGTGAAGGTTTTCTTGGTGAGGCTGAAAGCTGAAATGAACATCTTAACTAGTTTTCTAGTTTTCTGTAGCATTGACAGGACACAGTCACTAATGCAGATTGGCTTTTTTGTAGAGGACACACACTTTTTAGCTTCTCCTCGTACAGGTTTAAAAAAAAAAAAAGCACAACCCCCCCCCCCAAACAAATTCTGGAGGAGGAAAAAAAAATGACGTGGAAGTAAATGGGATAAACCATCTTTTTTTCCATAGGCAGGTAGTGCCAGACTTGCTTGCTTGCTTTCTGTGATACAGTAACAGCTTTTCTAGACAGACGAGATTGTTAAACTGAAAAGAGGGGATTTAGTAAATTAATTGTCAGATGGGCAAAGATATACCTCAGAGGAAAACATGGCAATATGTTACACTGAACAGCAGGGGGAAGTTGTTAGACCTCTGTCCAAAAACTGATACTGAAACTGGTATTGTGTAAATTTTTTCATTGGTCGTCTTGGCACAAAAACTAGAACTTGCTAATGAAATTTGTTGACATCACAAAGTTGGGAAACAGTCCCTGTAGGGTGGTGTCGTACCAGAATAATTGGATGACCTTGAGAAGTAGAGAAATAAAATGGGATAAAATAGAATAATATAGAGTACAAGGTCTCGTGCTTAGGGACTAACAGGAAAGGCTGTCTGTTAGAAGCTCAGAGCTTGTCGGATGGAAGATGAGGGAAAGGGTGGCTGTGAGCCACTGATTTGATGTTGCTGTGGAAAATGTAAATTCAATCCTAAGTAAATTTAGCCCTATATTTCTTGTACAGATAAGGAAGTCCTAATGCCATATGTGGTACATGTGGCTGGTGAAACTGAGAATAGGTCTGAGAATAGAACTGAGAATAGGTCTGGAAATCCATATGCATGAAATTGGACTTAAAAAAGTTGTAAAAAATCCCTCCTGAAAGAGAGGAGTGGACAAGAGACTAAAAGAACTTGGATTGTTTAGTTTAGACAAGTGAAGCGTAAAAGACCTTACAGTCTTCGAATATACTAGTTGAAGCAAGTGTGACAGGGAAGGAAGCTTGTTTTCATTTTTAAAAAATAAAAAGTTTTGTTAAGTAATTCTGCTAAGCTGGGTATGAATAAATTTATATTGGAAATTAGAGGAAGTTTTTTAACTGGCCAAGCCTCTAGACATTGCTAAGAGAAAATTAAATGTGCAAGGGACACATTCTAGAATGGAACTTGTTTTGTCCTGCGTTTCATTAAGCTGTAGTTAGAGCACACTCAGGTCTGAACTGTCTCACTCCAAACAGAGTGTACTGTAAGTGGTTTCTCTTGCTTCTTAGAAGAGAAGGACATCAAGGTTGGGGCAAATGCCTCCTGTATCCATCTCATGGAACTGTAGCATTTCAGGTCTGCTTTACAGCTTCCTTCCCACTGATGCTTCTGATTTCCACATTTTCCATTCTCTGTGCCTATTTTATAAGCCGTATCTGAATGAACGATAAAGTAGCGTCATTAAATATATGGAGACTTTTTTGTTTTTATTTTGAACTGTGTGCAGTATCACTTTCAGCAACAATAAATTAATGAAATGTATTTGAATCACTGCAAAACTGAGCTAGAAAATAAGCACATTCCACTTTAATTCAGTAATGCTTGCTGCAACTGGTCAGCTTGCTCTTCTCCCTATTTGAACAGCATGTTCTTATTTTTTTCCTTGCCAGCAAATAGTCAAAATGTTCTCATTAAGAACTTGAGGAATGACATATTGCTAGAATTCAGCTGCCAGAATTAAGCCTTACTTGGCTTCTTGACGTGCAGTAGGCCAGCCTAGGAAGAGCCTGTCATGCCTCAGATGTTTGTTTATAATAATTTGTAGTTATCTTGCATAGTCATCTTTCAGTAATCTTAAGTGTAATGACTACAGTAACTACTGTTTAAAGTTAATATTTTGCCTAGCTTGAGTAACTTGGTTCTACAGAGAAACTTTACAAAGGAAAAGAAAGTAGAGCAATACTTTCCGGACTGCTGCATGGCTGCTAGCCTTCCTATACTGGGCATGGGGATTCTTAGCCTGGTGCTCTGTATGCCACCCAAGATATCCTCTTTTCCTACACTGTCCTTTTAAATCCTTCTCCATCCTTTTCCCAGTCCTACATCAGAGGAACTGGATGTATTTTCTAGCAGAGAGGTCCTGTCATGTCATGAAAAGATTTGAAGCTTTTTTTTTTTTTTGAAGGCGAATGTCCAGATGCCCTTCAGAACTCCAGAGAGATCCAGTTCTAACTTATACTTTACCAGCCTGAGGGCATTCCTGCGTTAATGAGTACAGCCAGCTCTGAACTGGCAAAGTTCAGTCTGTTCTTTGTACAAACCCTGTCGAATATTTTAATCTCCATTTGCTTTTGAAAGAATATCTGGCTCACAATATTCAGGCTTATTTTTACTCTTACAGTGATTTATAAATCCTCTGCCTCTTGGAAGTGTTACTTAACTTTGTCTCACAGTGTCTCTGTGAAGCAGGGAAGTATTGCAAGTGCTGGGCCAGGTGTTTTGAATGAACAGTTTGTTGACAGGAAATGCAATTTCCATGTGAAAACAAAATATTTTGAATTCATCTTGAATTTAGTTCATAGTTTTGGCCAAAAATAACTGTATGAAAGAAGTTATTTGGACTTTTTAACAACTAAAGTTACATCTTCTATTTAAAAATACCAAATACTTGTTTGTCGAAACTTTTCTCAGTTAAAACCTGCCTGCTGTAGAATGAAATCTGTTACTTCAAGTGAAATGAAAGTAAAATGTTATTCTACTAGTAATGGTTCTTGTATTCATTATGCACCATAGCCTGGGATATTATGTATGTACTCATGTAAACCTTTTTTTTACTTTATTTCTTTTTTTATTTACCAAGAAATTTCTTGCTTTAAATGAAAAAAAAACCAACCCCCAAATCCAAACTCTCACTGTCTGCATAAGTATTTTTGTTTTATTAATGAGAAAACTGAGGAACAAATTAACAAATTTTATATGTTGTGTCCAAAACCAGTCTATGATAGACTGGGGTACAAATCTTGGATTTTTCAGACTTTTTTTTCCCCGACTCTTCTTGTGTTCTAATCAGTAAACTGAAACTTTACTTTCTCTTTTATCCATTTTCCTTAAACTTTGTATAGTGATCATAACTTACTGAAAAGTTCCTTTAATATATTGTGAACTGATGCGTACTTAACATGTGGAACATGGTGAGTGTTGTTGTGGGAGGGTGAGGTGTCACTGCATAGGGTCAGGAGTCTTGCCAAAGGTGCAGCTGAGGTCAGGCTTTTGTGTTCCCTGCAGCGCCCATACTCTCTGTTAAAGTTAACCCTGGCTCTCTCTGGTTCCAACTTAAATTTCAAGTGCTCTCATTCACGTGTGGAAATTGGCTTTCCTCTAACTGCTCCCCTAATGGGTATTTTGATGTAAATTAATAAGCATCTGTACTAATAGCACTTGCTATAATTGTCATGGTACTTTAACCCAGGATTTTCGGAAGACAGCCAGAACGTATTTCACAGGACTGCCAGATCCTTCTTTTATCGATCTTTGACAGTGCCCAGTAGAAGATATTTATAGAAAGATGTGGGGTGATCTTTCTCACACAACTTTCTATTTTCCAGTGATAAGCCCCAGATTCAGATCACATAGTACCCATTATCCATAGTAGGCATAGTTACCACTATGAATTTGTTTAATCCTGGTTTTAAGTTATTAGTAGTTTTTGACCCACACCATCCTATAGCACCAGGTTCCACAACTAGGCATTTCTTGAAAAAGTATTTATTCTGTTAATTTTAAAGCGGGTTCCTTATCATTTTATTAAGAGTCAGTTTGTTCCTGTGTTATTGTTCCCTCCTCATCTTGTCCATAACATTTGTGGAGACCTCTGTCATAACTTCCTTTATTTGTGTTCAGGTAGTCTACTGTTTTCTTGCAGAGAAGTTTTGTTTGTCTTTTTGTTTTCTGAGTCTCCTCTGTTCTACTCTTAAACCATGCTAACTTTTTTGGAGGGAAGAGTTATAGCTCTTTAGTAGTTTCTACTTACTCTGAACACTTAGCCTGCGGGCTGTTTAAAATAATGTATTATTTCCTTGAAAGGATTTTACCATTTCAATTGCTTTTTAATTTCCTTTTAATAAGAGAATTTTATATGCATTTTTTAAACTGTATCAGTATGCTGACTGCATTTTATAATTATTTTTTATCATCTATGTTCCCACCCCCAATTACATAACAACTCTGGCAAACACGTTATTTATAAATAATTTAGAGCACTTTATTTGTTTTTGAACAGTATGGAGCCTCTGGGAATAAGGAAGGAGCCAGCACTACATGACGTGTCAGCCCTGTAGGGATCTTCTGGTATTTCTGTCTAGACAGCTAATAATTTATGGACCACACATTGAGAAATCCTAATCTAACGTATATAGGATTTTATGCTCCACAGTCTTACTGTATTTCAGGAAGTATATTTTATCCTGTTGTCTTAGGTATGGCCCACAATATTTTGTTCTGTTAGTAAAGCCATCTAAGAACTGAAGGAGAGTGTAGGTTATTCATGCTGGTCTGAAAATAATTTTTAAAAGATCTTAGTAGATGTGTGCTGATTTTTTTCCCCTACAGTTCCATGCAGTTTCCTAGAGTATTTCTGAGGGATTATTAGCATTGTTTGCGCTTCATCATATGTACAATGCCAAACAAACTACATATGTAGTTAGGCCCAGCTCTGTAATACAAGACATCCATTCTGATGCTGAACACACAGTTGCTTTGGTAGTGACAAAAATTTTAATTACAGATACACATTTGAGATACAATAAATGCCATGAATGGTGAAATTCTGTCTGCACAGAGGTCAGTGCCAAAGCCCGTGTGTGATTTCAATGGGATCAGAATTCCATCTCCAGCGTGCTTTTCCTGCTTCTGACTGATACAATGCATATTAAATTAATTAAAACAGAGAGATACTTTGAGATAATGGAATAGTAATTTATTTCCACTATTGTTGGTTGTATGGATTATGCAGAAGGGAAAGCAGCCAAGACATGCTGACATATTTAAGACATCTAAGAAGGGAGTATGCAGTTAGAAAAAAAAGTACATCCAAAGTACAAGATGATTTATAAACAACATGCTTCTGGACAATAATAAAGTTACAACATGAATTGTTCATTTCCTGGTACTGATACATAATCTCTATTGTGCAACAAGTAGAAAACAAATCAGCAGTAATTTTTTTGTTGAAATTGGGAGAGAGATCATACGCAGTTTCTGTTACCCCATTCATGCAAACATACCTTATACCAGACATAAGCAAATAGCACATCACCAGAAATCAGCGTCAGAGAGACTGTGGCCATACGGATTCAAGAACAAATTTCAGATCATCTGCTGTATGTAGTACTTTTGAAATTATTTCAGTGCTGCTGGTGAAGGACTTTGATATTAGGGTAATTTGGCATTTTAACTTAGCTAAGTAAAGTGAAATATTAATATATAGTTTTTATGAGTGTGATCAAAGTATGTGAAATACGAATGGCATAAGTGATACCAATAAGCATAGTTTCAGGCCATAACTGTATAAGGTTAAAATACGAACTCCTCCTGAGGATTGTTATTGCTTATACCAATTTATCCTCAACAGTGCAGACAGTGCAGGCCATGAACCCTGGCTTTTCATGCCAAAAGAGGTTTAAGGTGCATATGTTTTAAAAAAAAACTTATATTCATGGAGCTGCTCAGAAGTATACATATCATTTCTTTTTTACATACTGTAATCACAGAGTGTTTTGTATAGATTGGGAAATAGCAGATCTATTTCCTCATTTCACCACATTTTAGTGAAAACATTGAAATGAATTTTTAAGTTCACTTTATACTGCTGCAATGGGTACCTTAATGTAAATGAATATGAGGCCAAAAAAACTTTGGGAACAAAGACTTCTGGACATTTTAAACTATATATTTACTCCTACCATGTTCTGCCTTTTCATCATACCTTTCAGTCCCTTTCTCTTTTGGAAGCAAGGATGAGTGTCTTGTGATCAAGTGTACATGACGTTATGAGCACATTTTCTGAAATATTTATATACCTGTGATTGTATTTGTGTAAAGCTGTTGTTCATGTGTTTTTCCATTTAACCTATCCTTTAAGCTGTATTCCTTACAACTAAAAGAAGCTTTTAGAAGCACCACTGAAAATTTAAAAATATTCATTTGTTGATCTTTCCAGACCTATAACTAAAGAAACCTTTATTCTCTCACTTGAGAGCCATCTCCTTGTCTACAAAAATTAATGCAAACTTGATCTTTAAAGTTCTTTGTCATTAGTTACCGAAAACTAGTCTTTCCTCTAGTTGTAGCGTGTATTTCGAGTGCCATGTTAAGTGTCTCACAAAATAAATGTAGGTGTTAAAACCCATTGAAGTTAATAGAGAATCTCTGAATTCCCAATTTTAACAAGAGATCTTCCTTTGTGGCAAAGGAATTTTTTTTTTGTCAGAGAGGTTTGTTTATTGCAGTGGAACTTACGCTGTAAGGCTACATCTAGGCTTATGCAGCCAGGGAACATTCCTGGACACTGGCAGTCAATCCTCTGTGCTGTTAAATACTTAGCACATTGTGCTGTCCTAGCTTCTGCCAATTAACACTCTCCCGAACAGTTCCCAAGCCTGGTCCCAATAGGCAGTTTAGCAAAAGCCACCCAATATGGGAAGATTAAATAGTATGGCTGCAGACTCTTCTCTGACAGCTGGCCTCAGTTTTAAAAAGAGCGATCTGGGCACATCTGATTTACTAGTGTATATGTAGCTCTATGATAGTAGAGCTAGGAAAGCAGGAGGTACAGTGTTCTGCTGCTGTAGTTGGTAACTGTAGTCGAGTGTTGAATTAGAGCTACTAGTTTTGCTGTGACGCAGCTCATTTCAGAAGTCCCAGACAGAATCTGAGGACTTAAGGACTGTCGGTAAATTCCAGCCACATCTAATGCTGTTACTTGGACTATCAACTGAACACATGCATACCAGGCTCAGTACTTCTCAAACATCTTAAGCCTCCTGAGCCAAATCTGTGCCAGTGGATCCATAGATGTATAGGAAAGTAAAATTACCATTAAGTGTCTTGTGTAAGAAGCAAGGTGGTATGCTCTGCATGTATAGGTTATTTTTACAGACTATACAGTAAAAATGACTTATCCTTTCTTCACAGTCCTCACTGTGTATATGCTGTGCACCAATTTTCTCATTATTTCTGTTAAATTGGCTTATGAATGGTTATGCTGGCTCATAAAAACCAAATTCCACCAGAACTTGTTTGCATTGCTCCTCACTATAGCTTTTTCTTTAGCCTTCGCATTTTATCCTTGAAGAATTCACGTTTTTGTCATTGTCCATGTAATTGTTGTACAATGTGCACGTTTAAGATCCCCAAACTAATCCCTTGCTAGGAAAGTGTTCTGAGTCAATGAAGTTGATTTTTTTTTTTCTTTCATAAATTTGTTCAGGACCTGTACATTTGTGTGTGCAGTATATGTGACATACTAAATTAAAGGAAATAGATGGCAGAATTTCCTTTGCCAGCTACCTGCCTTGAAGGCAGATTTGAAACCGTTTTTACAGACACAATTTTCAGCCACAAAAATATAGGCAACACTTTTTGTTGATCCTTCCACTTTAAATCTCATTCTACCAATCTCATTTTTGTAGCTCAATGCCACCATTAAAAAGGAAGATATCTGGAAAAACATTATTTTATTTGCTTACCATCATCATCTTCTGTGGGTTTAATTTTGAGATAAAATTTGATTAACATGTTAGCATAGAGCTTGCAAAATTTTATGAATACTCTGATTTAAAGAAAAAATTAGTATCTGAGATACCCAGGAACCTTTTGGACGTTGCATGCACGCTTGGAGACCATAATGCCCTGGAGAAGCATCTAGGATATGTGAGAGTGGCCTATTGGTTGAAGTATCCTGTTTCAAAACACATACAAACTAAACTGTGTATTAGAGTATGCAACCTGCAGATGTTGGATACTTCTCGAACACGAAAGCATTTAGAAACAAACAATTATTAAACAGATGCTTGGCTCTTAGTAGAATGTAGTTGTAATGTGAAAAATGACACTGAAAACCAGCACCCTCTTACTGATTTGGCCTGCCCCCTGTGTAGTTATGGATACTTAATAAGAGTCTGATACTTGTATTTCTAAAATGTCAGAGCTTGCCAGCCTATCAAGAGCAAGAAAACTCGCATGCTTTTAAGTCCAAGTATATACTATGGCAGTAGGGTCTATGAAATTTATTTCTAGTAACAAAAGCATTTGTGGTAATGTAGCTCAGTGATACTAATTTGGTATGTTTGACATAACCAGTCACTGGTAGAGATTTTAGTTGTGATTAACACAAACATTGTAGACTTATCCAGGAAATACCTCTGTAACTTTTTCATGCCACTATGTAATCTTTGTCATTGCCAATTTACTACATTTTCTGTAAACGAATCCACGTGACATGGATATTGATGTCCATAATGAAAGCTGAGAGTCAGAAAGGACAAAAATGGCCTGAACTCGCTGTCACTGAGGAATGACAAAATTCTTAACTTTGGCTGCAAGCACAGTTGGGAAAAAAGTTGATTTGTCAGAGCTTATCTTGAGCAGGCAGTACTTGGAATGCACTGAGCGCAATGTTGTGGTATTGCTCAACATACCTATCAAATCGAATCCCTTGATAGTAGTGTCATTATTTTTTTCTTAATACACTTGTTCTTAAATGATGAGCAGAGATTTAGAAAGTGAAAGAAGAACATGTAAACACAAATAGAAAATATCTCACTCACATTTGCCAAATTACTTTATTTACGTTATGTCTACAGATGAAACTAGGTGCCAGAAAAGAGACACTGCATCAGACACTGTTACTTATACTCCAGCTGCCAAGGAAAAATTTTGTCAGTAGCCTTTAGTAATATTTGGACCAAAGATACATGGATGTGCAGCTTTCAGCATTTTGTACGATTTAGAGTGCAGCTTCTCTCACAGGTCCTCTGTTTCTGGAACAGTGTTGGAATCTGAAGGCTGAATGAACATTACAGGAATATTCTCGGATGTCCATCCTTTAGGAGTCCTATTGAAGGATCTTCTGGTAGCAAGAGGGTTTGCAAGGATCATGAATCTGGGATCATTTAGCATCAGTAGATTAAAATCTGGTACCTTGAATTTAACCAGCTTTGATGCTCTCTCAAAACCACCAAAGGGAGTGGCAACTCTGTAGATATTAGAGAAATAAAAGTAAAATATGATTTTAAAAATACCTGTTTTCCTCCCAGGAGCTGAAAAGAACAGAAGCTATTTTAATGATACAGTTTTGGTACAGTTTCTTGCTTACAATTTCAAGCTTTTGGGAAAAGTATTCTGATTGTTTTTCTGGCAGACTCTAAGATCTGCTTTATTTTCCCTTAGATAAAGCCTTCAGCCGTCTTCAAAATTCAAATGGACAGAAAAGCCAAGGGAAAAAGATGTTGCAAGAAAACTTTGTCATTGGTGAGTCACAGTTACTAAATTTATTTTGTGGGTGATAAGTTGATAAATCTGAAAACGTAGTTCAACACATTCTCTCTAGCAGGTAATTAGTTTAGGAAGTTCTCACCCCATTTTCTCCCATCTCCAGTTGCTTGTTCCTCCCACTACACTATATTTCAGAACCATATTGTTGTACCAGTTAGAGTGTATGTGGGTTGTGCTATAAACTTGGATCACTTCTGGGTTAAACAAAGACCCTTCAAAACAAAGGAGCATGTTAAAATCCAAATTATTTCAGCAATCTGGTTTGTATCGTTATGCTCAAACAATTGTAACAATACAAGTGAGGAGGCGGTAAAGCCTAATGTGAAGCAGAAAAGAACAGCCAAAGACAACAGGCTCTGGAAAGGAGGGGAATGGGTGAGGACTTCTTACATCAGCTTTGTTTCTGAAGAAAATGTTTATGTAACTAAGCCTTGAAACACTGGCTGAAATTGGCCCCTAATCTTCAGCCAGTATTTCTGATGTTATTTAAATGTAAATGTTCCCCCAGGCGATAAGCCTGAGAAACTAAAAGATAAGAAATACTAAGCAGGAACTGACTGTTACATACATTTGCAAATATTTAAAAACAACAGTATTTCCATATACCTCCCATCGTTCTTCTATATTTTCAGGTTTCTAAGCTGAAAAAAACCCAAACCCCTGAGTTTTTCCTGTCACTTTTCCCAGACTCTTGTGTATAAGGAAACATGACCAAACAGAATATTATATGTGCTCTGCATTTTGATCCGCTGCATAACTTTGCTGGGATATATTTTGGCCAGTTAAGAGTGTCAGATTTTTCAGCTACACATGAGCACCTGATTTCTGCAAAGCTAGATACGTAGTGGCATGCAAAAATGTATTTTTTTTAAATGGAATTTCACCAGCCTTGGTAGGTTTTGTGTGTTCAATACAAAACAACAGATCTGCTGGAATATCTTTCTGGTGGCTTCAGGTATTATAGCAGAAGCCCAGAGAAATTAATACCAACAGGAGCTAAACGAGATCTCTTGAATATCTATCTGATTAGGATTTTCAGCAAGGTAACTATAGATAAAACAAAACCTAGGGAGAATTAAGTACACACACACTCACACACACACACAAAAAAGAGATTAATTCAGAAAAATTAATCTGTGACCTAAAAGAAATGGTACTATTGTGTCATTACACATATATTTCAATGAATTTCAGTACAAACAGCATTTGTTGAAGGGGATGGTGTTAACTCCAAAGGGTCAGTCCTGTAAGATATAAAAAATCATGAAAGTTCTGGGGGTGCACACTTACTGAGAGAAGAGCACTGCTTTTGATTAAGCTCTAAAACTGTTTCTCAAATGAAGATAAGACAAGATTTTGCAGCAGCAGCCAGTCCAGGCATTAAACTCTCTTGAGGTCAAAGGAAATTCTTTATACGAAGTGCCTGTGGTATTAAGCTTTTCTTGTGAAACTGTCTTCTAGGTCACAGTGTCAAATTGGATACCGTATGATACTGATTAAAAATAATTGCTTGGTAATTTGCACAGAGTGAATGTAGTGATCTACATCTCACAGGATAATAAAGATTGTTTTAATTGCTGCTCTAATTAAGATACACATTCTTACATTGTTGTAATATTTCATTCTCATCAATATGTAAACTAAAAGGATAATCAATATGAACAGAACAATAATAGCTATATAAAATGCAAAACAATTCTTTAATGTAAAACTTTCTCTTTGTAGTATTTTGGGGGTTTTAAATTCAGCATGTTTCTTCTGTAGGTAACAGAAACAGGAAGGTGTTCTACAGAAATTCAAATACCTTTTGTGGGGAAAAAAACCCATGTAGTTGCTATACAGTCTGGCCTCAGAGAATTATGCATTCCTCCATGCTAGGCAGAAGCATGTGATGATTGACATAAAGGAGAGTACAGTAATTGGCTAATAGATGTTAATTTTCCTTTACAGCAGCAGTATTTTTTTGTGAGCAATAACTTGTCTGACAACATGGTGTTGTAATGACCTGTGGTGTGCACATCAACTGTATCACTTGAGGTCTGATTCATTGTGTAGAAGCCTAAAACTCATGTGTAAAAAATTCCAGTAGTCATTGCTCATAGTAAGGGCGGAAATGTTGGTTTAGAGCCACAGGAAGTGGCACCAGGAACTGTAAGAGATAGTTTAATATTCACTTTGCATATTCCTAAAAAGTAGGTATATGATTTAACAATAGCAGACACAACCATGTTTATCTTTAGCTGTTGTTTTAGCAGGGCTTCTTTTTTTTTTTCCTGCAGTCTTTCTTATTGAACATTATATTGTCTTAACATAGGAGACTACTTGTAGTTGATTATTTGGGAAAGTCTGAAGAAATGTTTTAACTGTATTGGATTAGCACCTTTTCTTACATAACTACAAAAAATGTGAGTTTCACATTTTAAAATGGGACTGTCATTCTTTATTGCTAATTCTGTGGGAAAAGGAGACATAGGAGCAAAGAACCTGACCCTACAAAATGCTCAGAGCTTCATGGTATCTTAGTGCAAGAGCTAATGCCAATTTCACAGAGGTATTTAGGTGCTAAGGATCTGGCTAAACACCCAGTTTCCACTAATGTCACATCATTTCAAGTTAGCACCCAAAATTCCTTTGAGACTGGATCTCAGCTTTTTTACAATAGAGTTCAGAATCCATTAATCAATAAAAACAGAGCCCAGTCCAGATGGACTGGATTCCTGTAGAGTTTTTGAAACAGTAGTCTTTGGGAATTGAGCAAGCTGAGCAAGAATTTATCTGGTAGGAGAGGCAGAACTAGTCAGACTTGCTTGACTTATGTGAGTAAGATGTAGTGCATGTTACTCATAATCCTACCTTTGACATTTTATCCAGCTCCAAGAAAGCAGATGGAATAAAGGTACTAATTTAACTACTATTACAAACTCCTCAACAAACACAGATTCATGCTGTCTTTCCCACAGATGATTACTAGGTGCTTCCACACTAGTAAGAGGCAAGAAAAATGTTCACCAGTAAATAGTTCTTCAATCGTAATAGGAATTAATCTCCAAGAGGAATCAGATGGCATGGCTCTATTCTGAAGCATTTGTCTGCTAGCACAGATTTATTTTCAAGGAGGAGGAAGGGTAGCCTGGTCTGAACAGTCTATTCTGAGATCCACAGAACCCAATTCTGGGTGTCTCACAGAAAGCCCTGCCTTGGAATGCTTGACGTTTGCTGCCACTGCTTCTTCCTTTATTGACCTGCCAGCATTGCAAGATCTCTGCAGCATAAAATGCATACTAGACCCCAACTAATACCTCAATGAATTCTTAAGTTCTGATTCTGCTACTGTTATGTAAATTGCACTGCTACAGGGTACAGAGTCGCCTCTTCATTGTTGGCAGTGGAAAAAAAAAATCTGAATGCTGTTTAGTGCTGAATATACTTTTAAAGCATGCATGCGTGCGTCTGTTCCAACACATCAGACATCTCTAGCTGCTAAAGTTGTGTTGCTTTTACAGTTTGTTGTGTAACACGGAAAGCTGAAAGGTACCTGAATATGTCCTGTAAAGTCTGAGTGTCATTTTAACAGATACCACTGAATGAACTGGGAAGAATCTCAGGCCTGTTTCCTTTGGGAGTCCTATGCATCACACTTACTGTTAAACACAGCCCCTCCTGACTAATGATGACTGTACCAGTGTTTTGCAGGAGAACAAACATAATTGCACTTTACTGAATGATGGAGCATGATAGAAAGTCTTGATTGATACCCTCACTGGTAACAAAATGGTGCTATTATATTGCACTTCAATTGTTTAATACAGTATCATTTGCTTTCTCTCCAAGACTGCAATTAAAGAAGTCAAGGATACTGTGACCTAGATGCACAGAATGACTTAGTAGGATTGAGACACAGAAGTCCAAAGAGATATTTCACTTTACGTGCAAAGCCCATAGGCTGCTAAATTCCTGAGATGCCTAATGTTTTCTTTATACAAATGCAAAGATCTGCCTTTATCTTAGCTATACTGGCAGCTGCACCTATCTTACACCAAAGCTCATCTGTGATTCTCTAATGAATAATCTTTTGCCTAAACTTTCAGGCTTGAAAGCACACATAATATGCTGCTGGAGCAAGCTTTGAGCAAAATAGCACGTCAAGACACTTTCACTCAAAATGCATGGCTGTTAGTGTTGAACCTCTGTGTCAAATAATAGTATGTCTGTGACTGGAGTGGTTCAGCAAGAGATTTGGATTCTCTTCAGTTTGAGGGTGTATCTTTGTAAGAGTGGAACTCACTGCTCACATACAGTGTTCCAGCAAAAATGCTACCCAGAAATAAAAAAATTACTTGGATTAGACAGAGTAGGACTCTTAGCCTAGACATCAGGCCACACAACTAACAGCAGAGAAGTGTAGGACCTGTTTGCTGCTCCTAAATCTGTTTGTTTAACTTATTGTAAGCAGTAATTCAAGAAAGTGTATTGAAAGATCTGGGAACTCAGATGTAGGCCCAGGTTTCTCTTTCCCCAAGTCAGTTTCTTAATTGTTCAGCTAGAGAAAGATGTTTATTCCCTCTGGCCCAAAGAACTTAATTATTTTCTGTACTATGGCACAGGTCTTAATAAGGGAAGTGAAGAGTGTTCCTCCTCTTCCACAGAAGAGCCAGAAACCAGGTTGTTATACCTCTCCTCGGGGTTGGACCTCCCTGTAGAAATAAATCCAGGCTGGCCACATTCTAGAAAAATGCTCTTTTGAAAGAAATGAACCTAACTGTCTATACACATTTTAAAAGAGTACATGTGACCCCTGCTCTGTTTTTGGAAAGGAAGACCTTAGTCTAGCCCCGACCTGAAGATAGGTAGACAGAATTAGGTGCTGGTGGCCTTAGCAAATAAATTTAAGTCACATTTAGCCTTCTCTGTAATGTTTTCTGTTGGTTAGCTTGGCATGCAGTGTGCTGTCTGTTTTGAATCCCATAATCAGACACCCCACTGTCCTGTGGATTTTTGAGTGTAGACACCTAAGTCACGGCTGTAAAATCCTCTCCAAGAGGCTAGTATCTTGAATTTCAATTTTGCAAATTCTCAGTTTCTTTTTGAATCTACTCCTTCTTGCTAGAAAACATAAATCTGAGTGTACTGTATGTAACAGCTTTTCTAGGTCCACCAGGCATCCTTTTATTTTCTTCTGGATGTGGATTTTTTCCATGAAAAGGAGGGTTGTCATGGATTATATTTATGTCTTGTGTTTTGAATTTACCAATTTCACAGTCTGGATCTGGATTTATGTGTCAGGTTTTAGGTTTTTATGGCAATTACAAGGGAGAATACTGACCTTTCCCTTATATGAATGTACATATGTTCAAAGAATTTGGACTGTGGTAAGCCACAGATCTGCCATAGAAAGAAATCCAAACAGTTAGTGTTGTAAAGAGGACAACTAACAGAATACAGGACCACAAAGCCGCTAAAAGTCCACAAAGAAGCCATCAGATGCCATCTTAAGACACGTATCCCTATTAATGGGGCTTCTGTGCCCTGACTGATTCTGTCTTTCACAGTAATGACTCGCATGCTCAGAATCTCTCTTGTGAGAGGGAGAACTGATTCTATTCCATGCATATGTATCTTTGGTGGGTTTTTTTGTTGGTTTGGCGTTGGGTTGGGTTATTTTTCAGTTACAATGACAATAGTACATAAACTGTACTGTTACTGTTCTCATGTTAGCAGCTGTGGCACATCTCTCTGACTTGTATTTGCTATCTTTTGAGAAGAGTGTGCCACACAGAGTGAATTATTAAAATCATGATGTATATTGCTGTTAGGAAATCAGAATTAGTGTAGTGTCTGCAGTGCCAGTTTTGATCCTGAATTGTGTAATATTTTAGTCCTTGCACTCACAGTTGAGGCCCATCTCAATGGCAGGAACACAAGTGATGTTTGTGCTATTTTTCTCTAACTTTATATTGCCATGAGCCATTTTCTTTTTCAATAGATTGCTGTATGGTGTTTTGAGGAAGGGTTTTGGTCTGGCTCAGCTGTCTGAAACTCAGCAGGGGTTATTTAGAGAACAATTGTCCGTAACTTCAATAAATAAAGATAGTGTGAATAGTAGGAATGAAAGCAAAAGACAGAAGTAAGAATGTGTTTTAAAACTTTCAGAATAGTTAAAAACCCAATATTGTCCAAATATCTAGAAGTTCTACTGAAAGCCTTAGTATACTAGTTACTATGGAAATAAGTTCACTCTCGCATCCCATTCTACTTTAAATGTTTTTTTAAGTCTGCTTGTAATATTTTATCTGTTAATTTGTTAGTGAATGTTATTGAAGATATAAAAAAAAGTTAAATGCAATAAAATATGAAATCTGCTAACTATTTGGCATGAGAGATTGGTTGAGGGATAAAGTTCATTGTACTATCATTACCTAAAACCAAGCCATGTGAGTTGTATTAAAAAACAAAAAAGAATGGTTTGCAACAGAAATACTGAAAGGAGTTTGAAGCATTGCTATAGCCCATGTTTCCCATTTATTGAGGACACTGGATTCTGATTCTTTCTTTCTTTCTTTCAATAGTTTCAGCAATTCACCTTACATTCCTGGTTCTACAATTTAATTTGGGGTCCATGCTTTAGAGGGTGACTAGTTTCCTCCTTAATGCTCTTTGTTTACCACTTGTAATCTGTGTGTATGTTCATGTTTATGCATATACTTGCAAACGCAGGTGGTAGGGGTTTTTTACAGCTGTTGGAATTGTTTCATTTCATAGTAATTTTTCTCTGCACTGTAAAATTCAGTGTCCATTCAGAATTACCTGTTAAAGCTCCTGTAGTCAGGCAGTTCTGGCTTTGCTTCAGGTTTAAAAAGTTTAGGATATAAAGCTTCCAGCAGCTCTGGATCATCCCTAATGGCTTCTATCCAGGGAGACTGATAATACTTCGGCACAGAAGTAGTGTTGAACTTTTCAGGAGGAATTTCTTTCAGTGGTCCAGAATATCCTGCAAGGTGATCACGGCAAAACCATTATAATAATTGTATTTTCTGCTTTCTTACCACCATCCTGTGTAACTAAGAAGTAACATACCATCGTTTCACAGTTAGGTAAAATGAACAACTGGATCAACTTACCTGGCCAAAGCTACACAGAAACAGAAAGCTGGCAGGGGAAATTTGTAGCCTTTTAGGTGGCTGTTCCAATAGCTTCCACCCTCTTTTGAGGCCAAGTTTATTTTAGTTTTATATAAATTTGTTTCCATCATTATAAACTTTTGTTTAAAACCAGACTATAGCTACACAGCTCTTTGGCTGAATTAACAACAAGGTTTTTAAAACGTCCTTTTGGTTAAAACTAAGATAATTCTATAGTCTTTGGGTGAAATTTTCTAAAAGGATTAAAAGGAGTTAGGATCTGTCTTTGCCTCTGATTTAGATGCTTTAAAATGTTCTACCTACTTGGTTCTCTGGTCCTTTTCATTATCTGAAAAAGTGAAGAATCATTTTTTTCTGCATAATCATCTGAGGATCAGGCTCTGAATAGAATTTTACTGAATAAATAAATTCCATTTTCAGTCTGATATTTTCTAAAGCCAAGTACAATATGGCAGGGATAAATAGGGGTGGGGAGCCAGACCTTTATACAATTTGAAGAATTGAAACCAGCAAGGGATTATCCAATTATATGAGTTCTACTATTTATTTGAAAAACAAGGGAAATCTATTCCACCCTTTTACCTTCCCACTACGTCTAGCTCTTGATATTAATGCTGTTTCCTTCTATAAGCTTTAAAAATCCTCTGTGGTTTAATATCTACTCCTTTTGCCTAAAGAAAGGCTTGAAGATTTCTATCATGTCTTAGCAATGGAAATTACCTCTGTGCACATTGTATTTGACCAATGGATGCACAGAGTCTTAGCAGTTACTAACAGAGTAGCATTGACCTAGTTTACATAGACTAGAAAAGGTCTGCACAAAACATGCATTGAGTAATTCTGAACAAAGAATGAATTTGTAAAAAACACAGTCTGCTCATGGATAATTCATAAACAGGAAGAAGGGCTATATCACTGAATAAATTAATTAAAACAAATTAGCCTTCTCTATTCTTTAAAGAACACAAAATAAGGCTTTCTTGTAGCTCACTGCTTTAAATGAAGACAACAGTACCCTCACAGTAAGGACTTAAAAAAGGACAGTTTATGCAGCCAGAGGCAAACTCCCTTTTAAGTTACTCCTCTGTAAAGGTTTCTAGCAAAACTTACAGTGACTTCAGATCTGCATTTATAGGTAATTAATCTACAATTGATAACTTTCAGACTGTTGAACAGTGTATTGCATATTAGAAGCAAAAGTTTGGCAAAGAAAAATCAGTATGTTAATCTGGTTTTAAATCTGAGGATCTGTTTCTCAGTGTTTATAAGACCAGTAAATATAGGAGCAGTTTCTCTTGATATTAGTGTATGTTTTCAGTTTAGGGAGAAGTAGTACAAAAGGCATATCAAATCTTTAAAAATGAACAGAAGCAACTGAAGAGCAACACTTTTCAATTCTGTGGGAGATTCTGATTAGTTAACTGACTCAAATTTATCTATATCTAATACTAAGTCCACAAACAAATTCTTGTTGAAGATACTATTTTATAAAGAGGTCCTTCCTCTGCTGTGAAATGAGTACTAAGTATATTTAATGTCTGTAAACTCATATATTACCTGGGGCAATGTTGTCAGGATGTGGTGGGCTCCGGGGATCAGGTGTATTGGGAGGTGTCATTGGGGCATGCTGGGGAAGTCCTTCCACACTGAGGCCATCCATTCTAACGCTCTGTATGGGCTCTCCACGCTGCATTTAGATAGAAATAAATATCACTGACAGCACAGGCAAAAAAAGCCTCTGTGATTCTCTGTTGATGATTGGAGTGATAATCCAATTTACAGCCCAGACCTGTGACCCAGGCTATACTATCTGAAGGCATACTGTCCTGCTGTTTGGTACCCTGTTTGCTAGGTAGCACTCCCTAGAATTTTTTGGCTGTTAGCTGGAAGATGACAGTTTCATAACTCTCTTAACATTGTCTATGTAAGTAAAAATGCATAACTTTTCAGTGTTAAGAATGATATCCCAGCACAAATTTAAATGTCTGTATTACAAGTGTGTGAATGCTTTATTTAACGGATTGGAGGTGTTGTGAGCTATGTCAACAAGACTCCTAAAAGCCCTATAACCATGCAGCTGAGTTGTCTGACCTTTTCTTAAGTTTGGGATATTTAAATATTGATATGCAGTCTATGAAGAGAGTTCGTCCCATCTGCTGCTTACACCAATCACCACAAAATCTACCTGTGCATGCGGGCTGTGTGGTTCACAGCAAAGAGTAGATCTGGTCACTTTGGCAGGGGGGCCCATAAAATGTGTCCCCTGGATCACTAGACACTAGAAGCTGTTATGTGACAGACAGAGCACCCTTGCTACCCAAAGATTCAAGACATCTGGCAAGTTTGCTCTGTTTGAGTTTCAAAGCACTGATACTTCAAAGGGTCTCTTCCCATATCAGTTGAAAATTCACTGCATTTGTTGAATTGCTTTTGTTTGGGATTTTCTTTTCCTTTATTTGTATTAGAAATAACAACATTAGTACAGGTCACTTTCTGGAGATTTATGATATGCTGTTATTTTCCACCCTCCTATCAGGTCATCAGTTCTAAGGAAACATCCAAAGGCTTAATCATTGTTGCATAAATATAGAATTAGAGTCTCATAAGAAGTCAGTATCTTATTTTAGCTATGACACACAGGCTAAAAGCAATTTAAATATAGACTGTTTCAGAGTAAGAGTTTCTTAAAGTAGGAAAGCAAACAAATAATACTTGTTTAAACTTAAAAAAGAAAGATCAAGGCAGAATGTTTTCTAGCCATCCTGAATTAAGTTAGAAAGATTAACTTTGGCAGGCAGAATCATAAAGATGATGCAGACAACACCAGTGGTGGCTAAATAGCCATTTAAGGGAAGGGAACAGAAACCAAAGAGGCATAATTTTTTCACGTCAGAATGTCATACTGACTGTACAGCATGTGTACTCTGTGTGTTTTTGTGGAAAGAAGTACACTAGAGGGGAACCAGAGGGAGAAATTGGGGGCACAGCATTCATATATGGACTTCTAAATAATAGTGTTCTAATAATAGCTTCAGGTGTTGAATACAGTTATTCAGATTTTTATATGGGATTTCTTTTGTGCAGATTTTTTTTAAAAAGGCAATTTTTTGAAACTCAAACATGATCCCTGTGTAATTTAACTTCTGTTTAGTGAGTGACCAAAGAAGTTTGAAATATCTGCACCATAAAAAAAAAACCAAAAAGTTTTCTTCTATGACATGGGATATTAATACATACTTTTCTTCCTGAGTAAAGTTTTTTTTTGTATGGGAAATGTAAAGGCCACAGAATTACAAATGCATTTACCTTTACAGTCAACAAAGCATAGAGAATATCTTCCTCAAGAAGGGAACAAAAATATTTCAGAGATTTCAGCTGTGATTTTGGAAATACTGAAGTTAGCTCCAATAATCGCCTCTCTGACTGTTGTGAGATCCCTCAACATTTTGGTTAGCATGGGCAATGGTAAATTGCAAATGTGTCTTTTATTGTCTGCTCCCAAAGCCTCGTTATGAGATACAACTAGACAAAAAGTTTTCTTCGAGTCAGTAAGTTGCATTCATTTTATGGTTTCTGATTAATTTACAAGTGTGTGTGTATTTTCTTTAGTAAAATTAAATATAATAGGAGTAAGCCCTTTGGTGCTTTGCTGTTCCGATTAATAAATTAATTGTTTCCTATTTGTACCGATGCAAACTTCAGATTTTGTCACAACAATACATTACATATAGTTACTATTTTTCTTATTCCAAGTGAAGATTAAAGAAGAATTGAGTCAAAGTATTTGTGTGGATTCTGTAGGGGCTGGATCCTAACACAATCACAGCACCACCTATGCAATGATTAGTTGTAAAAGCTTCAGGGAAAGAGAATTGGTATTCTACAAATATTATTTCCAAGTTAATTAATAATAATTAACTTTTGTAGCCTGCATTTCTTTTCATCTTCAAAGCAGCTTAAAAGTACTAGGACAAATTCTGCTTCTTTAGTCATGTACCTTTGTATCTGAAATCAGTAGGGATGCATACATGTAACTGAGAAGCAGAATTTAATACAATACTGGAATTAGAAGGGTTGGTTGCGTTCTGTATTAGACTGGGCATGCAGTGTTCATGTTGGAATAATTAAACCTTGCAGCACATTGGGGAGTTAGGTAAAATTTATGAATAATGTTGTCCCTATTTTCAGAGGTTAAGCAAAAGGTTTAAATGTTTTGCAAAGGCCACAGATGAGACAAATGGCAGGTGCATCTAGTTCCTGCCATGAGGATTCCCAGGATACGTGAATGCTTTAACCCAATTCCTGGAGGACTAGTTTGAAGAATAATTGTCTTTCAGTGACAAGCTCCATCCTTTTTCTCCCTGTTGAGACAGGCAGGCCCAAAGTGTATTAGTACCAGTTGTGAGAATCATTTTGCTGCTTGGTAACCACGCTGAGACCACCAACCAATTTTAATAAAAATACTTACTGGTTGCATGAAGCAGAATCTTACTTCTTTCAACCTTTTGAATATCACTAACTAGTTAATTTTCAATAGTCAATGAGCCAGTTATTACAGGATGAGAACTGATCACTGAATTAGAATTGAATGAGAATTTTTTTAATCTGATGTCCTTAAGTATTAAAGTTTTCAGATTTTTATTTGTGTCTAGAAGCTCAATAAAATACAAATGGCTTATTTCATGTTAGTCTCATTCTAGTACAGGATTTTGCTTTTATTCTTTCTGAAACTACAAATAAATCATGCACAATGTGTATCATGAGCACCAAGGGAACCCAAAGTAGTCTCATTGTGTTTCATTAATAAGTTATTACAAAATACTTACGTTTCTTGGCTTGTTTGCTACATAATGATAATTTTCATATGTGTATTTGTCAGATCGCCGCTGACGTTTCTTGAAGAGTCTTGCACCTCTGTTGCTGAGTGTTGATAGTTCCTCTACCATGATATCTCTGGGGGTGCTGACCTTTTTTCCAAGGTTTAAGCTGGGTGAGACTGCAATACAATGGATAAATACATACCTCTGTTTTTCTTAAATGCCTGATATTGCATACCCTACACCTGAAATCCAACAACATGTTAATACATACTTATCTAACACATAGCATAGCTTCATATAGTGTTAATGAAAGTAATCATTCTTCCAAAATTTTGGAGCAGAGTATTGAACACCACAAACCTGTTTTTTTGAAGTTGCTAAGCACCTCAAGCTTGAAATTTACTGCAGTTGAATGGCATTCAGCTGTTATCAAAACCAGGTCTATAATGTCCTACATACCATCTTAATAGCAGACTAGTAAAAACTGGCTTCTGCTGAAAGAGGAACAAAATTCCATCTGACTCAGGGTTCCCCACATCAAACCTTCAGTTAACTTTCTGTGTCCTGCATTGGATAGATGAGCAGGTAACCCCTTCTAAATATACCTACCAGTTTCTTATTACTTATAAACATTTTCAATTATTCTTTAATTTCTGCTTGCTTTTGAAATCCAGGGCAAGTTTTGTACTTAAAGCAAAGTTTGCTTCAGAAAGTCTCTATTAAATAGTATTTTTAAACTATTTTTAAAGAAGCTTTCAAAATAACGCTGAAGGTGTTGAAAATGAGAGCTCTAGCAAAGAATTACAATGTCCTTGTAACACAAACTGATATGTTTAGAACATTTTCTTTTTAATTCTAAGAGGAAACTGAACTACTAGATGCAGTATTACTTTTTTTGCTGCTTGGGAAAACTTCCTTCTTTGTCTTTAGTGACCTCCTGGGTCACCAAATCCTGGGGGATTTGAAAATGAACATGCATAAGCAGGGGAAGGGGGGATCAATTGGGTCGGTAAATGGAGAACTCTGAATATAAGTAACTCTGCTGGTCATCTTCATGGTAATGTTCTGGAAACTGGGATGCTGGTGGCAATGAACAAGCTGTTGCTTAGTGACTGAACTCTCTCACTAGATGACCTCAACCTATAGATAAAGCTTAAACCTTAGAATACAGTAACTTCAACACTGAACAAACTTATTTTCTTTTACTTTAATATTTATAATTTTATTAATGGAAATTGTTCTCCTCAGTTGTTCATAAACTTCAGGAAGAAAAATAGGAAGATGCGGTGTGCTTTCTGGATTATATCAATGGTCTAGTATGTTTCTTTGATCCACTTATTCAAAGTTACATTCTGTCATTTCTTTAATAATAAGACATTCTATTCTTCGTCTATTCTTATGGTCTACAGGATTTAAAATTCTGAACTTTGACATATATTTTAATGCATTAAAATGAAATGAAAGCAAATTATATGTAAGACACTGTATCTTGCTTCCAGAGTGAGCACACAGGAAGCCCAATTTAAAATTAACATTACAAATTAATTAACTGCAGAAAGTATGTAATGTCAAAGTTAATATTGCATATGCAGGGTTTCATTCTGAGTAAATGGCATGTTCAACATGGCTTATGTCTCCTAGTAACTTTATGTTGGAAAAACAATATGATCTGTTGACATATAAGAAAGCTTAATTGAGACAGGTATATTAAATATTTAGCTGAAGCAGTATAGACAAGAGTTTTTCATGTAGTAAATCAAACAAGTTTGTGGGCCCTGGAGTGCATCACTGTTGATCCACTTCTGTTTGTACTGATTTCAACTGAATGTTTACAATAGATTTAACTGGAGTGAGAGCAAGCTAAATGTATTGTGAGTCCAGAGCATGCACTTCTGCTTTAAAAATAGTATGTGCAAAGAATCCTAACAACCTTCTGTTATTTAAGAGGTAACTACAAAACAGAGAGTTCTTAACATGGAACAAAATTACTCAGCTTGCCCAGTGTAGCCATATCAGTGACAGATAGTGGTGGGGTTTTGGCTCTGTGGTTGAGGTAAGTGCACTGGTTATTGGCCTGCGGCCTGAAATTTTGACCCACAAGTCATATTTTGATTTTATCATTTATCAAGATTACTGCATGGGTATGGACTGTTGGATGGTTTTTTACTAGTCAGGAATAAGAAATTTACCCCTCAAATCAGCAACATTTTCACGTAGAAAAAGCTTTTCTTCTTTGTACACAGAGTGGGTAGTATGTACATCCTCAGAGACTGGGGTCCCAAGGTGATTCCAGTTCTCTGTCCAAACTGCTCAGTATTCTTCTGGGACACACTGGATATTACCTATTTTGGGTCTTGCTGTTCCGTTATGTACCCCTGTTCTTGTTAATGTTAACTGAAGGCTCCAAGGTACTTTGTAACCCACAGTTGTGTACTATTGTGTATCCAGGCAGCATCCCAAAAACATAAGTGTGAAGTTCATTTGAATCCCTTGCCAGCTAAAATCTAATCATCTGTCTAGTTTTACGACGTGTCTAGGGATTGTTTCAGTGTCAGTGCGGAAAAGGTGATGAAGAATGAGTAGAGGAGGACATTTAGAGGATGATAGAAAGAGAACATCAATGTCATAAATGGACATTGTAAGTAAATACTGGAAGTTTAATTCATAGTTTAATCCTAATCTTAACCTTTTAGCCTCATTTCTTAATTTGTTCCTGCCAAGTCCTTCCTGTCCTGCGCTTAAAATCATAACAGACTGTATTTAAATATGATTTATATAGTTCCTCCTGCATTCACTGCCTAATCCCCCGTTAATCCTGCAGTTTACAATCTTCTAAATACCTTAATCTGGATTATAAATTTTAATAATGAATATCAGATAGTGTGTTTGTTGTAGTATCAGAACTAAGATTTTTTAACTGTATCATGAAAGACAGGTAATCATGTAGCTACTGAAGAATACATTTAAGAAATAATATGGAACTGGACATGAGATCTAAGTCTAGTGGAAGGCTAACCTGATGAACTCCAAGGGCTTCCTTAAACACATTTATTTACATACATGTACTACTCTACCAAGTAGCCTTAGAAATGCGATGATTAGTCCAAGTCTGCTAGTGAAGAATCAAGGGCTTGGGGAGGTCACTATACCCACACACTGATTTACTACTACAGTGTCTCTTCTGAGACCATAAGGGGGCTTAGAGTTAGTGTCTATTCCTGCAGCTTTTTGTGATGTGTCAAACTTCTCTAAAATACAAAGTCATGTCCCACAAGCCAACAGGAGATACAGACTGTCAGTCATTTACCAGTCTTGCTCAGAGATTGGTAATCTTTGAGATGCTGGTAAAAACTTGGCTGATTTTGTATTTTATCAACAACTGTTTCTGCTATGAATATCTTTTAACAAAGAATTTGAGATTCACTGTTTACCTGAAAGCATTATAATAAAAAGGGGCTGAAATAAAAATGAAGTAGGTATGCTTTCTGTGTGTCATTCCACGCTACTGAGGCTTGGAATAAACAGAATCTTTTGTTACTCTTTACCTCTGTTAACAGTGGAGAGTTTTGTAGGTCTGTGAGACTGGCTGAAACAGTATATTTAATTTTTTACATAATTACCAGGTGCAGCACCATCATTACTAATAGAGATGCAAAACCCAGAAAGATAGCAGTTCACCTTCCAGATCTCAAGCTAAGCTTGTTGAATTAACACTTAAGGGAAAAATAAAATGTCAAAAATTAATAGAGCTGAATTTAACCATTTAAAAAACAGATTTCTCCTTGATTTTTCCAGGAATTGTTCAGATTTGGTCCCAAAGAACTAGCATATACTTTGTGTGATTACAGCTTTGGTTATCCTTCTGTTTCTTAACTGGTTTCACTGAGCTTTTACGATTCTAAATTTTAGAATCTTATCACACCCATTTCATGAAATTTCATGGTGTTTTCAACATTTAAATATCCCAGGCATCCAAAGAAGATGCAAATGTAGAACGTACACTTAAAGAGTTAGTATTGCCTTCAGTGGCCACATGCCACAGCATATCTTGTAGGATAAGCTCTCATGTCTATGTGAATGAATCTAAACTTGACAGCAAATCTGATAATACATAAATAATAAAAAGGGACAGCTTATGTGAGGCAAATGCCAAGCATCAGCACAGATTATCCAACAACGCCATTGATTTCAAGGACTGTATGGCAGATTTATTAGTATTGCTATGAATAGTAGCAACATTTACCATGTAAGATGCCTGGTTCCAAACAAACATATGAAAGACTTTTTGTGGTTTTGCCCTGAAGAGCTTACAGGCTATTTATTTCAGGCACATATAGTACTTTTTACAGAAAAAAAAAAGGAGTTGTAATGAAATATGTAAAGGCAGACTGACTTTCAGACTTAAGTGTGTGTTCAGTGGAGAATGGAAAGAGGAAAGAGGTATTTGGTTAGGAATAGAAATTACAGAAAAAAGTATGGAAATCTCAGAAGGACTAGGATGCGGCACTGAAACTCGTAGCTTCTTTTTCTGAAAACCTTATGTCTCTTGTCCTGCTCTTCATGTAGTCACAATGGTCAGTGAGTGAGTACAGAAACCATCTTCAAATTCTTAAGAGCAAAAGCCCACAAGAAAGATTTTCAATACTGGAATTTAATGTTCAGTGTTTTATCCTATGTGAGTGGTATAAATTTCATAAATTCTAAATATTAATGATGCTCCCTTTTTTTTTCAGTGAGGCTTGTGGGGTGCTTATCACTTTAAAAAAAATTATCTGTTATGTAGGTGGTAAAAAAGGCTTCATTGGGAGGACTGGAAGGATCTTCAAAAGTATCCAGCACATACCTAATGAAAGCCAAGCAGATTTGTATTCCTAGCTGAGTTAATTGCTTCTTACGGTGTCACACTAGATGTGTAATTTTAAGAACTTGTTTTAGAAGATCAAACTACCTTCTCATAATTGTCTGCATTTTCATCAGTGCAACAACAGAAAAGTAAAATTCCTTCATATAAGATTAATTGGTGGCTGTGCATTAGAGAGAATTGTCAAATGCTAGTAAAATTTGTTAGTTAAAAGATTGAGAGGAAGGAACAGAGATGTAAGCATTTGTTTCAAAATTTTTTATCATTCTTATAAAAAAGCAGAGTGAAACAGAGCAAAAAAAAGAGGATACAGATCAGCATGTTTCCTAGATGATAGCCTTTTAAAATGGAATTAAGTAATGTTATTAACCCCAAATAATATTCTGAAAGGCTATCCTAGCAGAATGTACATCAGCTGTTAGATTACTTCATTCCTCCACAGCAGTTGTTCATCTGAAAATAGCTTTCAAATGAAAAGAGGCAACTACAAAAGGATTAGTTACCATAGGCAGCATGATACTCCTACAAGATTATTTATGGCAAAACACCCAGAGACAAAGCTGTAAGAGAGTTAAACTCTATGATTAAAAGAATATATTAGGGAGGGCTACAGGACATTGCATATACAGTAAGCTGGGTTCAACGCTATACCATTTCTGTGTATTTCATCCATAATGGCTGATGCTTGTTGTTTCCTCTCTTTGACCATGGCAGAATGTGATAACATTGTGATTTTCTGATACGATTTTTCCTTGCTGAAAAAAAACAACACATTTTTACATTGTTGAGCCAGCTTGCACAATTCAGCTAACTTCAAGTTCTAATAGCCTGTTTAGAATGGCTGAATAGTGAAGTTAGTTATTTCTGATTTAGGAATACTGCACTTTTAATTGTCCAAAATGCACTGGCACTTCTTGCTTGCAGACAGATGCTAGGACATGTTCTGATGGATAGAAGATTTGAAGGAATGGACTTTGAGTTGACTGCATAAATTCTGTAGCAAAATCAGTGTCGGTGATCTAGGCCTTTTCACATCTACACATTATATTGAAAGATGTAAATTCGTAACTAGTATTTTAATTACATCTTGTTTTATGCTTTCATAAATGTTACATTTTGACATTTCTTAATCTAATAAAGAATTTGAGGAACTAAATGAGATGCTCTGGCATCTTTAAAGAAAGTGCATTTCTGACTAAAAAAATAAGCATCTTTTTAATTGCAGAGTCAAGAGGTTACATAAATGTCTTTTATATGACAGTTTGTAGGACAGACAATGTCAAAATATTTCAGGAAACAATACACTTACCCTACTGTTTTGTTGTGCAGAAAAAAGCGATCTCAACCCTTTAGTTGAAGCTTCAGGAGTTAGTTATATATGGGGATGACCTGCCTTGTCCAGGGTGGTTTCTACTCTTGTGCTTGGATCTGCATGGTACCTAGTACTGAGGCAAACTGGGGGCTGATCCTCTTCAAAGGGATTGGCATCCAGCTGACATCAACCAGTTATATATAGAATCAAACACTCCAGCCACTCATATCTTCCTGGCGAAAGAAGAGAACAGAAAAGATTCAACTGCACCCACAACAAAGACAGTTTATATCCCTTTCAGAGCTTATTGGAAGATTTAATGGAATGCTCCCCTCATACTCATACAGATCATCTCCTCGTCACCTCTGAGAATAATAATCTCCGTGTTATAACCAGGAAAGAGACATTTAAAAATAAGGTGTTAAATATATGGATGGGCAAGACTATATCAGATGAGAATGGCATGGGCTAATCCTTTAGTGAAAGATGAAACCATGCTTCAGTAGTAGCTGATGGCTAAAGTCAGTGGCAGATGGATGATATACAAAGTCTGTTCTGAAAAAGAAATGAGAAATTTTTCAGTATTATATGTGGCAGGGAGTAATTGCTCAACAAGTGCATACCTCGCAAACTGTTATTCAAAATCTCTTAATTTTCTTTGTGCATTAGGAACAGAAACCTGCAGTAATTTGAAGCTTAGTAATATTTGGCATTCCAGGATACTGTTGTATCAGTTTATCAAATAAGTATTTCATGACAGCAACCAACTTTGGACAGAAAGAAACAGTGGCAGAAGGAAGCGTTCCCCCCTTACCCTCCTGTCTGAAGGCAGCTAGCTGAATTATGGGGCAGTAAAAGCAAGATGAAGTTTTTGTATTTCTAATTCAGTTTTGGGGTTGTTCTAGGAAGTTTCTTGTTCTTATGGAAAATTGTAGTCTTGTTTGGCTTGGAGTATTGATCAGAAAATTGCTTGGATCTTGATATGACAGGAGAAAGGAATTCTGACTGTAAGTGGAATCTGGAGAGTAATAAAATACACCAACACAATGTGCATAACTTTTCAAGCAAGAAGCACTCTGAGACAGATGAAATGGATGTGCCTGATGCAATGTCCTAAAAATCTGCCTGTTCAACCAAAAAACAGCATTATTTTTTCCTCAAGCTTTCTATTCCTAGGCTTAGCTTTGCAAAACATTATTCCGAGACCTAAACATCTCTACCCCAAAGAGGTGTTAATTTTAATCGTCACTATCAGAATTTGCCTGCTGCTGTTACTCCTTGGTAATTCTTTTCTAGATTTTTGCTTGGATCAGCCACTTTCAACAGTACCAGCAAGCATGGTCAAAGTCTTGGTTGAATCTTATCTATTCAACTAAAGGCCAAGATTGTTCTCAGTGGTTCACCGCCAAGCTTTCAAGTGGGATTGCAAGAGAGTCTGTCAAGGGTTCATGCTACTCAGTATTTTCATTAATAACTTTAGTGAAGAAGTAGAGAATGTCAATTAAATGCCAGCCTAGGAAAATTACAAGTGATCTGTAGGGAAGAATTTAAATGTTAAGTTAACTTGATGAACTAGAAAAAAAATAAAAAAATCAAATGCAATTCAGTAAAACAACATCCAAATGAAATTATAAAATAGGCATCCAACTGATTGAACTTGTCTCTAAACTTGAATTTTTGATCCAGGAGGAAATATCAAGAGGCATCCCAAACGGGATAGTGATGTGTTTAGTCTATTTCAATTTCCATGAACTGATTATTTGATAGCATAAAAAATACACTAGTAAGGTACATTGTGCTTTTACACTATCATTGGAAGAGCATGTACAATTCGGCCAACTGTTACTTCCAGATGACACCAAGCTCTTGAGAATGGCAGGATTACCATTCAATATTACACTGAAAATTTGTTGAAATAATTCAGAATCAATAAAATTGGGAAATAAAAAGCAAAGTAGTTGCACATAAGAAGAAAAAATCAATTGTAGGGAAAAAAACTTAAGGTACAACTGCCCAAAACAATATGGCAGAAGAATTATATTAAAACACAAAATAAATATTAGTCACTAGTGCAGTACAAAAAGAGGCAAATATTTTGAGCTTTGTGAACAGAATATCAAAAGGAAGATAATCTATTTTACTGACACTGAGGAGCTGAAATGTTTTTATCATCTTTAAGAAAGATACAAAGATGTGAAAAACTGAATGAAATCCAGGCAACACATGCTAAGGAATATTATTAACCTGTGTGGAAAAAGTGAAAGAATTTAGTTTGTTTGGCTTAGCAAAGACAAGAAGGTGGTGATGGTCATGATAGCAATCTATTCACATGGAAAATGAGTCTGTAATCTAGACTCCGATCTTGTTCACAAAGTTTGGAATAAGAAGTAATCATATTATTTTATCAGAATTATAGACAACATATTAAGAACTTTCTTGGAGGATAGCTGGCATTGGAGAAGAACATCTAGCAATGTTGTGGAAAGAACATCCGTGGCAGTTTTTAAAAGCAGGTGGTTTAGACATACTGGTCCTGCCTCAGAGCATGGGTATGAACTTGATGACTTTAGATTTCACTTTTTAACCTTTTTTTTTATAATTCACATGAAAACAGATAATCCTTAGATAGAAGTAAACTTTGTTTAACAATCCCACCAGTTAACCTATTAGATTAGTGTTTTACTTTTTGTTGGAATTGCTACTGGAATTAGCTTCTATTTTGGCAGTTTTATTTCCAGCACTTGGCAAATCCAGGAGCTCCTGTTTGGCCTTCACAAAGGGACAGTACTCACAGGTTTCAGTTACACACATACATTTTGTTTCTGTTTAAGATTTTCACAGGCTTTCACTTATGCATCTAGGAGCCACTTCTGATTTTGTTTGCAATATTCTACTATCTGAGGAATGGAACTACCATAAGAATATCAGATGTTGCATTTGGTGGCCCTGAGGAAAAAATGTGAACACAAACACCGAGATGTTTGGCAGTTTTGTGAATTCAGCCTGCTTATTTGTGATATCTGTGTACAGTTCCAAATGTTTATGGCAGTATCTACGTTTCAGCACAGTGCTTCTGTTTAGAGTTTTAAGAATGCTTTCTGTACTTTCACTTATTTTGAAACAATTTTCTATTTCATGTGTTGTCACTGCATTGTTGAACTTCAAAAGTATATTTTATTTCGAAGAAAAAGCAATGGTAGCAACTTCCACATGACACAAACTGAAACTTTACTGACAGATGTTTTTATCTGTAAATTTTACCATTTAGAAGTTGAACTTCAAAAAAACTTTGTAGAATGATTATCCTAGAATTTAATTTACTACTTACTAGTGTGTCAAGATTTTGCCATTAACTGAAATAGAAATAAGTATGCGTCATTGTAGTTGAAATAAAGAATATTTGTAGTTGAAATAAAGAATATTTAACTGTCATAGCTGCAAAACTACAACTGATCCTGTTGAATGCTACTTTCCTTTATGATGCTCAAAGAAGCTCAGGGCCCCATAAAATATACCAAGTTGCTAAAACATTGTTCATACATATATGTGACTAATAGAATGTCCATAATAATGAGTAAAGGTTAAGGAAGGTGAAAGAATTACAGTACTATGTGAGATCATAACAAAATCAAACCTTGCATTTCAATGAGAAGTATTATTTAGCGAGTGGCAGACTAGGATGATTAAGTGACCCTGTGAACAAGGATAACATTTACCTGTCTTCTTCCTTTAGGTCATTTTTGTTTAACCAAGTAAGACACTTCCTTTTGGTATTGTCTTTTCCAGCACCGTGTGGGATCTTCCCCACCACACTGCTTCCTGTGAATTGCATAATTGACCAGAAAGGTGGACCAGGCTGGCAAGTAGAAAAAAGCCTGAACTACATACTGTCATCTGATTCTGTAACTCATTTCTCTCTCATTTTCTCTCCTTTTCTGTCCTTGTCTTTTCTTTGCTGCTTCTCCTTTCTCTTCTCTTCAGTACGGAAGACAATGAGTTACTGTAGTTTTTTCTCAAACAAGACTCAAACTAGAGGCAATTTAAGTGCTGAATAATGCCTTAATTCTTAGCAGGTGCTTAAATTCCATCCTGAGACTGTAACTGCCATATGTGCTTAATTTTATGCCATGAATTTAAATCAATGAACAATTCAGGGTATTAAAGTTAATATATGTGTAGTGTTTTAGTCATGATATGAGTGAAATCAAGAGGTTCAGGGATTAGATATGCCTGTTCGTAAAAAATGGGGTTGTAGTTATTACACAATAACAAAGTCACTGCTCAGTTAATGACTTAACTAATGTTTCTGTATTCCATATCCATCTTAGCTTCAGACGGCTATTTACAGGTATAACTGTTACTGTGAAATACTTGACTGGAGCCAAAGATAAATTAGGTAGAGATAAACTGCCAACAGTTCCTTTTTTAAATGAAACTGGTCCTTATGGACGTGGAGGTCAATAAAAAATAAGGGATGCTGGAGTTTTCCTTCTCAAGAAAAGTTCCACTCTCTTCCTTTGCAGTGCTTAATTTCAGTAGTAGTCACAATAAAAGTGTTAAATTTTAAACACAGACAAGTGGAAAATGTAGCTGGATTTACCTCACAATACACATCCATGTATGTATAGGACATGTTTGGTTTGTGTTTAAGTCAGATGATGTGTATGTAACAAAGGAATGAATGTAAGTAAAGGCTGGCATTAGGAAAGACCTTGTTCCATTTGTCAAGCAACAAGTTGCTAAAGAAAGCCTGTGTTTTATTATATTTGCTAAAACAAAATCTTAGAGACCTGTCACATTTTCTGTCACAGGTCTTTCCAACTTGTATTTTTGCCTTTAATGCATTAAATAATTTTCTTTGTCAGTTCTCTCACCTTCAGAAAAATCTGCAGATGTGTTTCTCACAAATTTAGCATGATCTAACTGAATTAATGTTTTTCTTGACAATAGTAGGGAGGTTTGTTATGTCTGTAAAAGTTAAATCCTGAAGAAAATAGACCTATAATCCTGCTTTTAAATAAATTCTGAAGTTGAGCTAACTTAAACCTCCCACATGTTGCAAATGAAACTAAGTCCTATTACTCTTAAAAATTTTCATGAAAAACATCTTGAATTCTGACAGAGGCAGTACAGGGTTCCCTCTTTTCACTTCTAAATTCAAATTTGTTTGAATGAAAAAAACCCTGTAGAGTTATCTGGAATATACTTCCCTGCCTATGAAAAGTGTGGAACAAACCATTTTTGTGAGTATGTCCGGTTTTAAGTTTTGCTTAGGGGAAAAAAAATCATTATTTTTTGCAGATGAAAAATGAAGTATTTTTCTTTCAGTTACATGCTGGATTGGTAGCTTCTCTGTAGCTCCATTGGATAGACTGGCAAGAGATTAATACACTTGAGGCCTTGATGTAATGTTTTCAATAATGTATAATGTATTTGAAAGGCTTTTCAAAATATTGTTACTGTTGTCTTTCTGTTCAGGATCCAAAGACTGTCATTGTTTTTCTGGGATCCATAGGAAGACAGTCTAGGATTTAGTATTCTCATCCTCAAGTTTTTTTAAAGAAAATGGGATGGTTTGTTTTGAGGCATTTACATTTGCCACATCATACCTAGTAAAAATTTACGTAGAAAGCTTGCAATCCCCCTCCATAACCCACCATAAAAAAAAAAAAATCCCTCATGTTTAGCTGCCTTGGGTGTAACATAAAATGACCTAAAGGAAGATGATAGGTAGATGTTGCCCTTGTTCACAGGCTCACAAGCTGGCTTAATCATCCTAGTTTGCCCTGTGTTAAAGAATACTTCCCCTCATTGAAATGCATAGTTTGATAGCTATAACTCTTTGGAGACTGTGGTCTGTATTTGGCAGAAGCTAAATGATCCATAATAGTAACTACAAGAAGCAAGGAGCACTTCTTTAACAGCATTTTTTCCATGCTGGGGAACCCTTCTGCGTTTAGGACAGGCATATTAGAAAAATATTTTCAGTGCAGAGATAGTGACAGAGCAGAGCTTCGTTTTTTCCTGGAGGCACAGTATCGGCCCTACTCCTCACTGAGAATGTCACAACTACCTCAGCAGTCCCGGGGATGCTGTAGTACTGTGGGGATAGTTATAGTTTGGGCTACAAGAGCAACAGATTAGGGGTGACTTCTCAAGATTCATCACTTATAGTTGGCTCACACTTTCGTGCTTTATTTCCAGTCTTTAAGAGTTGAAAGACACTCATTTTAAGAAAACACAAAGCTGAAAGCCGGATTTAATCCAAAGAGCAAAGGCCACAAGCACAGGCCTGTACTCTCAAAGATTTACTCAGAGCCAGTGGCTGGCCAGGAAGCTTTAATTTAGTGTGTGCATTTCCTGATGATCCCTAGTTGAAAACTCATTCATTTCTGTGAGTGGTCCATTGCACTGTGAGGCTGACATACTGTTTGGGTTTTTTTTCTTTCATCAAAAGGATACAAGTCTTCTCACTACTTAGAATAACATTACATTTTGACATAGTGTCACAAGCATGTGTTAAGCCTGCATAAGGAGCTCTTAAAGAGAGAAGCCTTGCTTCTTAAATGTTGCATGGCATGTATATCTCGCTGGCAGGTCAATATTTGTTTGGAAATAAATACTTTTGATACTGAGTTTAATTCTAACTTATTTCTCCATATCCAGTGAATCTATTTAGATGCCTTCACTAGAGGACTTAGATCAGATACCTGACAATTTTATTTCATTAGCTTTTGATGCTGGTACTGTGTTTTTAAAAGGAAGCATTCCAAAAGAAAAATTAGTTCACCGAAAAGACTTGCCATTCTGCCAAGGTGTTGAACTACTTCTATCTGCTGAAGAATGCCAAACATCAAATTGGCAGAGTATCTTGAGGCCCTTGGTCTTGAAGGTGTAGGGGGAAACTGTAGTCCAAAATATGTTTCATAATTGTAAAGTATGTAGTATATTTTTGAAGTATTTGAAGATAGAGATCGAACACAAATCTCAATGTATATCTGGTTTTTATGAGCTCCATTTATACTATTAGATCAGCTGATCAATTTCATACTTATTTTCCTAGCTTTGTATTGGCAAATCTAACCATTCAGAATTAAGATCCATAATCTGGACAATGGTTTATAAATCATGTGTGGTTTTAACTGCATTGCAGGGAAGGTACATACTAATTTTAGTCTGATATGCACTTCAGGCATCTTCTCAGTTCTCTGAGAAGAAACTAATGGAAAGCTGAGATTCCTGTGAATGCAGGAGCTGGAAGTTAAAAAAAATATTTTGAAACTTGAGATTAAATCCTGAAATTTTTAACAGCATTACTGTCCTGGCTCTGCTTTGCTGCTCTTTGTCATTCCTGACTCAGAGAAAAAATACTTGCCTTCTTCATATGCATTTCATTCTTTTCTGTTTGTTAAGGCAGCTACAAGCTTGGCAATCACACCCACTGATTGTGGTACTCATTATGCAAGTATCTTCAGTAGGAGTTAGGAGACAGTCACTGAAATGCCATCTGATGACAGAAACCTTGCATGTGGCTTCTTTCTCCCTTGAACTACTGAGAATCAGAGGAGTGTCCAGAAAAGTTAGCTCCTGGAGTACAGCTCCTGTTTGTGAGAATAGGAACAAGACCAAAGTCTGGCATTGCTACCACACACATTATAGCCGTGCCATCATGATTAGCAATACTGCTGCAGACTCAGCCACAGAGGTGTTCAGGCCAAACATTGTCTCCAGTTTCACAGTCCAACTTTGAAGTGCTTCTACTGATTAAACTGTTCTGCAACTCCTAAGGGTTCCTCAGCCTGTGTCTGATCAAATTTATCTGAAAAGTGTTTTTAAAATCTTCTCTCAACAACCAACTCTAAACTCAGTCACCAAGCTTAAAATGTTGCTCTAACTTCTATAAATTTGGTGGTTTGAAACTAACTCAGAGAAGACAACAAGACTTTTGTTATGAACAGGGCAAGTGTCTTTATATGTGGTTTACAGTTCATATGTTTGTTTTTAAGTCAAGACAGTGTGAACTCTTAAAAATAAACAAAGAGAGCAAAATTCCACCACTTAAAAATCAGCCTTAAAATGGTAAATAAACACTGGTAAACAAAGCTGAGAATAAGCAGTAGGGAAAATAATTTGTGGTTTAAAGAAAAATAAACTCCTGGTCCTACCAGTAAACACCTGTTTAATTTTATGCATGCTTGGTCTACTGATTGCTATGGGGTTACAGTTCCAAAGCAGGACTGGACTAGTTGAAGCAAAAGTTCGAGAATGCTTCAGCAGAAAGGTGGTCTGCAGGACAAAGTAAAAGCTTCTAGAGCTAGAAACAAATTTGATCAGAAAGAAGAGTATTTGAATTATTTTGCTTATATTCAAGCATGAGCAATATCAAGCTTGTGTTTATTAAGTATGGCTTATATAGCTTTTCATGCTGAAATAATTTTAAATTAAACTTAAAAACTGGCAACCTGAGAATGTTACCTGAGTGTAAAGGCAGGGAAGTTGAGATGGAGTTGCAGCTAAGTAGGAACACGGTGGCATGCACTGACAGGAACTGTGTTGGCAGGAAATAGCCAATTAAAAAAAAAGGAATCAGGTGGCCAAGTGTTTTCTTAGGAGAAAGTTGGCAGGAAAACGCCCTTGTATAAAAAACCCAGTACAAATAAGGTGGAAAAGCTTACTGTAGTGCTTCCTTTTTTTCCACCCTTGAGAAAGAGAACAGTTATCAACATTTTGACTTGCTTAAAAAACAGGGGATCTGGCTGGCAGCTGTAGGTAGCCCTGCTGTGAAAACATTTCTGTGGCCGATACTCACTAATACTTTATGGTAACCATTACCATCTGGCCAGAAGCACTCTACAGAAGGTTAACACAGTAAGTCTTTTATTGCTGAGGTGTTTCAATTATTTTAAACACTTTCTCCTGAAACAAATATATAAAGCAAGCACATTTTCTACAAGATACAAAATAAACAGATGAATAGAGATGATACAAATAAAAGAAGCGTAGCTATATTGCAAAGCCATCTTGTACAGCCTATCAATAAAGAAAAACAAGTAGTGTAAAAGTGTTGCAGGAAAAGTAGTTTGTTACAAGAAAAGTGGTGTCAGTAGTCTTACATCTAGATGTCTCCGGTTTTATTTACTATTTTGCTAAAATCAGGTGTTCGGTATTATTTCTGTGTGTTCCTCCATTGCTTGGTACTCTGTACAGTTTATCATCTTGCCTGGGACCTCTGTGTAGTATTTCAGTGGACTTCTGGTCTGACAACCAATGTCAATATTCCTTTAGAATCTCAGGTTTCATTTATCACTTGCTCTAATTCTTTCCCCCAACTGATAAATTTACTGGGGTGTAAATTTATTCAGGTATATTTTTTAATCATATAGGGTTTTTTAAGCCTACTGAATTCTCCCAGAAAGGAGAACATGCCCTCATCTATAATTATAAACTGTATCCAGAGGTCGTCATCTTCTGAAGTAGAATTTTCTTCTTTTGGTTTTTTCGTATTCCAGGCAGATTCTTTTGCCTACATGAAGAATATAATCTAACATAACTTTTAATTGCTACTTTTGCAAGGCCCTAGAATGTATCAGGATCCACTTTATTATGACTGTTAACTGAAAAACATTTTGCTATTTTCCCTTGAGGAACAAATTCTTTTTTTGCTAATAAAAAAAAATCTCTTCCATCTGTTTTATGATTAATCCTTGACCGAATTCTTCCCAGCACTAGAAATACAGAAACCAGATCGTAGTACGGTCTTGCAGCTTCACAACCACCTGATATGCCATATCACAAGTACACAGCTTAAGTGTAAATGTGATTTATATTGGCAAACATTCTACTAGAAGAATTGATGATAACTAATGCAGCCACTGGAAGTTCTTGTTATTTTTTTCATCAGATATTCTATATTTTCCCTTAAAACATGTCCAAGCATAGCAGGACAAAGTGGGTAAAATTAATCTCATAAATTTAGTAAATCAATTAAATTAATTTCATAGGTGACATATCTTCCAAATGTACTTTCTAAGAATATTTTCTAAATGTTTTCTACTGTTGTACTGGTTAAGGATCAGCTAGGTATCTTACCAAGGGGATGTACCATGTTGTAAGCACAGTAGATGTATAGGGTTTACAGACTTTTTGAGTTGTGGGAGTTGCTTGTTATGTTTTCTGTAATGGAAGTATCTGACATAAAAAATACTAACAGATTTACTCACAGAATTTCAGGCTGTGCCATGTAACTTAAATTTCCTTCTGGGCTAGTAAAAGAAACATTTTTGCACTGTTGATGCTTATTGCTGGTGGTGTAGAGGTGTTACGGATGCACAAATAACCAAATCCAACAGAAGTTAAAGCTCAGGTTTATTCTTCGGTGAGAGTTGGTTAGATGTCCAGTAACGTTTTATAAATCCACAGGCACGGTGGTGTAAGAGGAATTAGCACTGCACAGGCGACTTAAGAACCCTGAAGATGTAAAGCGATGGCTCAAAACGCGCGTATCCCTCCCCTACAAGCTGAGGGCTCTCTCCCTCAGGAGTGACCTCGGTCGGTGCCCGGCCCGAGGGGGAGTCCCCGACTGCAGACCCGCTGCTCCCAGGAGGACCAATCCCCAACATGTCCTCCGGCAGGAGCCCCATTATACCCCTGCTGGATCGGACCTGGGGTCATTCATCCCTATTGGCCAAGACGGTCACCTCAGTGTACCTGGCACGTCTCGATTGGTTTGACCTGCGGCCTCCAGGGTTTCCTTCCCCTTCTCTCTGCCTGGAGGAGTTTCGCTTCCTGCCAGCAGGATGGGGCGGGGGGGACGTACTGCCACAAGGGGTTAAACTTGTGAGATGCAGGAGTCTAAGCTGTAGGTTCAAGTTCTGCCTCCTCTGGCCTGAGAGATAACTTGTGTGTGTTGCAAGGAAATGTGGCATCCAATACATCTTCTGTGGTCCAATTTCCTTGGAGATACTCGACTTCTTTCCAAGCACAGAACACTGTCTGCATTCCCTAAAGGGGATTTAGTCTGTAACTTTGCTACAGGCTTCAGGGACAAACATGAGCTATGTTACCCCCAAGCACACTGTCTCCAGTTCCCTCCTTCAGGCAGTAGTGAAACAATCTGCAGCTGCTGTGTCACTGAGAGATGAGCTTTTTCCACATCAACCTGCCTGTGCTCCCACAGCCCCCCACTGGAGTCACAGTCTCAGAGCCTCTCCACACTGCCGGGACAGAGGAAGGATGGAGAATATCACCCCTCTACAGGCGGTTCTCCCTGCTGAGTTGCAGCCTGCAGCAGAAAGGACCCAAATAATTTTGCATCCTTTTCTTAAGTCACTGTGTAGGGTGTAATACAGGTTTGAAAGATGACCCCAGTGACTAGTAGACATGAGCTAAAAATTCTGTTTCTTGATGCAAACATGTGCATGAGTGCCTATGACCAGGCACCTAATCCTATTTTACAAGAAAAATGGAGGAATGATGTGATACTCTTGCTACCCTGAGGAAAAAACATTGTGAACATGTGTTATAATCCCTTGAATTGAGGTGAGTCTATCCCGGAAACTTTAGCACAGTTCCAAGAGAAGTGTCATCCTAGGTAATAGTGGTTTCTTTCCAAGACATTTGTTCCTCTGAGTACAGTTGCTATTTGTAAGTGATTCAGACTAATGTCTCAAAGTCTGGAGGAACCTTCAGTCCAGACACAGGGCAACTGCCTTAACCTTGCTTTGTCCTTGGTTGTTTTGGGCAAGGCAGCTCTTGTACTCATTGGTACCACTGAGTTTTGGGCCTAAGTGTCACAGGGATGATACTATTCTTTATGAGGTAGGAATATGTCATGCAGTGGATATTCTGGTATTGGGTGTAGTAGTTTTTAATTCTTCTTCCTTAACATATTCCTCATGCTATACTCACATGAAAATGTTACTGTAAATTAGAATAAATTAGAGGAAATCCATTTGTGATTTAAAGCAGCTGAGGTCTCCCTCAGTGGCAAAGCTCCTGTTCACTTCAGAGAGAGCAAGATCATGTCTCCTTTCAGAGACATGCAGTGTATTTCAGTAAGTACACATTACATAACTTGTCCCACATTTCTTTCTCTTTTTAGTATCCCAGTGTTACAAAAATTATGTTCCCATTAATCATTATAGCTGCTCATCTTTTCCTGTGAAAATAAATTACCCTCTGCTGCCCTTCCTGCACAGGAACATACTTAAATCAAAACAAGTATATATACGTGATTGGTTCAGGGGAGGGAGTGTCAGCTAATGGGGGCTTTGCTACTGCAGAAGTATGAAACCAGGATTTGTCTCTGTACTCAGTGGATTGCAATGCTGTGTGGTAGTGTCACTTGCCAAATAAGATTTCCCCTTTAGCACATGCATAGCTTCTTTGAATGTCAGTGGAAACTGTGCATTCATTGCAGGGAGACCTGTGCTTGAGTATTAAATGTAATATTGAATCCTACAGCCTATTGTGTCATATCTACATCTGAAAACACTTCGGCTGGAAGAGCAGTGCTTTCTAGAAAGCCCCTATACAACTGGGAAAAAACAGCAGGCCTCTAAATTCCTGTTTCAGATTGTCACTGAGTTTATTGAGACTGGTTTTAGAAAGCATTTAAAATCTAGATGTCTAGTATTACATCTGCAGCACCATATTCAGGCTACAAAACAGTGGGCTGGTTTTAAGACATGATGGCCATTTATGCATTTTACTGTTGTCGGGTCTCAGTGCTTCTGAAAAGTAAGTCATTTTTATTTACATGCTTTGAACATGGATTTAGTGACTTTACTTATCCAACACTGTAATCATAGAGGCTAGGTTATTTTTAGACTTCACAATGTGATACTGGGCAAAAGTACTTTTGAAACAGAGATTACTGGTTACAAAACCACAAACTTGGACCAGTAACTGGCTATTTCTTTTTATTCAGGACATTAATTGGGAAGACAGAGATAGCAAGTTAAAGGCTGATTGCAAATGCTTCTCAGGGAACAGATCCTATATCTAGAGGTCACTTTTCTCCAATGAATAGATCTGAGGAAAATTCACTCTCAGGACAGGTTGAATTTTCTTTTAAAGCATATGTAAGAAATTAATTCAAGATTAGTTGTACATGGAAAACTAGTTTCTTATTTGGCCTCTGAAGAGAGATGAATTTACATTGGTGTTGTGGAAGAGCACGTTATATTTTGGAAAATAAATATACAGTACAAAAAAGACCAGAAGTTTTAGGGCAAAATAGGTTAATTTTATTCAGACAGTGAGGTAGTTAAGAATCGAGCTTTTCTGCTAACCTTTTCAATTTTGTGGTGAGAAATTAAAGCCTTATGTAGTGGAGGTGGCAGAAATTAAGAAGTCATCTAAATAAACTTTCTGGTCAACTTCAGCTGACAATCATGTGACTAAAGCAAGTCATGCTCCTTTTGCAACCATGCAATATTTGCTGACGTTATAGGTATTGAGTGTTGGTTAACATCCAGGCTTATGAAGCAGGGACACCTGGATGTGTTTTAAAAGCTTTCAGAGACTATTTGTTCAATAAAGTAGCAGAATGATTATTTACTGTTAAGGTGACACTTCTAAAGCTCTAAGTCTGCCTCTGGCATTTGTGAACGTTCTTCCCAAGGTGTTTTTGCATAGGCAGACTCAGTATTAGCAGAGAAGAAGAAGGGTCTGTTGGTTTTGTGTTTTTTTCCAGAATCAGAAATGAGATGTAGACCCCATTTTTGAAGTTATAGTCTAGCTGAACTTGTTTTCCATTTGGTTTTTCCATTATCAAAGAAGCTTAAGAGTTTCTGTCTTGTCACAGTTAATTTTGCTGAGGAAAAAGTTATGCCTTCACCCACCATCAAAGCAGTCTCCATGTGAAAATGGAGATTCTTCTTTCAGAAACTAAAGGCCAACTTGAAAAAGATTCAACACCATTGTTGTCAACATAAAAAAAAATTTTTAAAAAAATTGGCTTTTTTTTCCCTCTCACATGTAGTGAACAATTTTCTGCACTCGGTGGTGCAAATCATTAGCAACCATCTTTAGTGAATTTTCACTAAACTGTACTGATGATGTTGCTGTTCTACTTTGTGACATTTCCAGTGTTTGGGTATTTTCTGGTGATCCCATTAACTTCTAAGTTAATTGGAATACTTCATGGCTGAAATGTAGGAAGCCTGTAGTTAGGCAGATGTTGCTTTTGTAAAGTTAGTGTAAAAGTACTGAATTAGAAATGCCATTTCTTTCTTGCTGTGTCATCAAGATGTGTCATGACCTTATCTTTCAAAAGTTTTAACATTGTTCCGAAACGACTTTAAAAGGCTCTGCTTGTCAATACTAACCTCATTACGTGAAATTGAACGCTGTATCATTAGCTTAAGCAAGTATAAACTTTAAAACTGTAACACATCACAACTGAAGAAGTGTTAATATATCATACACCCCAAATATACCTTTCAATTTGACTCCTATGAAGTGCAAAATATTGCAGTAATTTTCATTGTGTAGAACACATCTACTACCATACTACTGTGCAGTTGTTTTGGGGATAATTTCTCATTTTTTGATTCAGTCTTGGCATTTCTTCCATTTTTTTCTTGAGCTGTTATTAGAGTCATGCACAAAAGACCCCCCAGGGAGCAGATTGCCATAGTAAGTATGTATTTTACAGTATTTTTAGAAGGTATACAATAGGTTAGATACTATTCTTTACTAAATATGAGCAACAGCATTGGAAGTAATACTTGCTGGATTACTACATCCAGATTACACCATGATCAGTCTGCCCTTTTAATTTTTTTTTACAAAAAGTAGTTGACTGCCTTCAAATAATCATGAATTCAAGTACATAACTCTTAAACACAGAGAATCAAAGATCAAATTTTGATCCATAGTTCCATCTTTGCCTAGATGGCTGCAAGAAGAAATATTTCAAAATAGAAGGAATATGTCGCTCTTGAAACATGCTTTATTCCCACATGATGTTGTTGCTCTTATTTTTTCCTTCACAGATTCACTTAGTTTATAAACATTCCACGACTAATGGGCCTGTTAGATGATTATCAGAAAACAAAACTCCTACCATCTCATATTTTCCACTTTACAGGAGTCCAACCATGCCATCGATATTTTGCATTCTCAGTCTTGATATCCTACAGATGTGGAATGAAAACTCCTTACGCTATATGGGAATTCATTATGGAATTACTCTTCTGTGTTTTACTTTACTGACTGATTTCTCCATTACTTTAGCTACACTGAATGTGGGCACTGTGCCCAGTGGAATAACACTTGCTGTACCAACACTTTTACACGCCTTAATTCAGATAAAGCTTATCTGTCAAATCAAATAGAAACTGCCAGCATTTGCAGATTATTTACTTTTCCAAATTCCTCTTTCGCTTAGGATAGCGAACAGAACTAAAAGGGACAAGAAACTATGGAATGCAAAGGTTGCAACTTCAAGTTGTCTTTATAGTTGCATCCCCCTCAAAAAATACATTGCAAGAATCAAAGTCATTGGTGCCGGACTTAGGGCATTTTTGAATAGAGGACTAGGAGTGTAAAGCTTATGTCCCTAGAAATGTGGACTCCCTGTCATCTGAACTCTGACAGATACTATTCAACGTAATTTCACTAGGAAAAAAAGATACGTATAATATAGACAGTACACGCATAAATAACAGAGGCTGAAAGTATTTTTCCTAAGGAAATACTTATCTTGATGCTATGATACTTGATTTAGAACAAATAGCCATGATCTGTAGCCATAGGAAAGAAGAGGTATGGATGTGCAATAGGGAGGACAGACACAATGTTTTTGCTTTTTTCCCTGTATTGTATTTACTGTTAGAAATGAAATTAGAATAAACAGCTATATAATACTGTCATAATCCTATTTGGAAGTGGAAGATAACTCAGGCGTGCATGGCAAGGAAGCTGCAAACACCAAAGTCTGCATGATCTTTGACAGTCCACATAATGCATTTTAATTACTCCAACTTCCTTCTCTTTCTGTGTTGTGCCACTTACTCTTAGTATCTTGAACAGAAACGGCTGATATTTTATGTTGTGTCTCCACTGGCTGGAGTTTGTGGACATGTATTCACATAAACTTACTATATGTTTGTTAGTTATCCTAAGGTTGTTCCTTGCTACTTTGCTTTTAAGGAAGATTCATTAGCAATGGGTGTGGTGGTTTCCATTCATGTACTTTCTGTCTCTTCTTTCCAGAAGATTTCTGTTTCCAGGAATTAGCATTGCTAATTTATTAGAACAGATTTTTTTCTTTAAGCTTTTTGTTTATAAAAATATTCTGCCAGCAAACTGATTTTATCTACGCTTATTATTATGCCACCTGTTTAGAAGCAGAGGTTAACTGTTAACTCTGCTTTGTTGAGAAAGAAGTGGCAAGTTTGACAAGTTTTACTCACTCATTTTTAAATTAATCATGCAACTTCTTGTTGAAGCAGTTTTCAAGGAGTCACAGAAGAAACTCTTACACCATCTACAGTGACATGATTTTTCATGTATGTCATCTTCTTCTGAGGTTAATGAAAGAGACTCCTGACATAAACAAGGCTTCATTGGGTGCCTTTGTATATGGCTGTGCTGTTCTTTTCTCTTTAGTGGCACAGTGAGCACCTCTGCAGCAGCTGAGTGTGCATTTTACTGTTAGCATAGATACAAAAACCCATGTGCTCCTTAGTAACGGACATCATCAAGACCATCTGAGTCTTCATTATTTAAGACTAAAGATATTGCCAGTGATGATTTGGCAGTGGCTTATGGGGAAACTCAAAAGATTCTGTTAATTTGGATGGGGTTTGTTTGCTTTATTATACGCTTTAAGTGGGACTAGAGTGGTGACATGGGAGAGGACCGGTGCTGCCATTATGATAAGACAAATGCAGATTCACCTTTTATTTCTTCTGATTTTTTAAACTAATCTCTCTAGTGCCCTTTGAGTTTAATTCCTATTCACTCTGCTATGGTTACTATCAGTAAACAACTCCAAAGCCTTACATTCTCTGTCGCAGAATTTGGTGAGTTTTGCCTGGCAGACTTGGCCATAACTTGATCAGTCTCTTGAATTACTAGATTGTTTCTTCAAAGGATTTGGAGCTTCCTTTGTATTTCTTTTCTGAGCTGTAAGAATGTAATTGTGCTGGTTGTTAAGTATGCACTACTCCTATAAATAGTTAGTGGATAATAGGTAAGGGTAAGAGCCAGGAATGCCTGTGTTGAAGTCCATTGTTACCATTGTCTCAACAGCCTTGGGCAATTCACATGTTCTTTCATTGTCATATTTTCTTCCATTTGTAAGATGAGATAATGACATATATCCACCCCATGTTGAGGTCAGGAATAATTAGCTAGTATCTGAGTGGTAGTCATTAAATACTGCTGTATGAATACCTCTTATATCATCTTATTTAGCTCAAACTGTAAAGTTTTATGGCATTTGAGTTCCGCTTCTGCTGCAGCATATATGTGGGCTGGCTGATAATTACATTGTTTGGCGTCTGTTGTCCGCACAATCTCCTATAACTGCACTATATCTTCTCTATTGAAATAGAGGCCTTGTCAGGGAAAGCATATAGTATATTAGCTTATATGGATTGCATACCATTGCCCTCTATTGGACAGCGCTAGACTTAGTTAAAGTGCTTATCTTGTTTTGGGCTTGAAAGCTGGACACTGAACATTTCTTCAGGAATTTGAGTTTTGAAAAAGGCAATTGCTTTGTCAGTAGTTGTGCACTTCAGGATCTTCCCCCTCCTGAGCCATTAACAAAGATTAGATTTTACTGGTCATGAAGATTTGCAAATAACTTTAGATATCACTGGGCATGGATACTGACTTAGCAATTAAGCCACCCTGAATTTTGTGAATTTTTTGACTGAGGAAACAGAAGCATCTGACAGCTACAGCCTAGCTCAACCCAAAAACACAGCTCAAGTTTTAGAAAAACTTGAGAGTGAAAAACATGGTAATAATCTGTAAGTTTGAAGTGTTAGTTACAAATTGACCATCTTTTAGCAGAAAATAAATTAAATTCACTAGCCAGTTTAATTATTGCAGCTAAGTACAGGACTGTATAGGGTCTTCACATTGCTGAGTGTCTATAACATGCTAGTCTGCTTAGCTCTTTAATAAAAGAGGGTAAAAAAATAAATATAGTCTGTTTAAGGTTGGTTTTTTTTTTCTTGTGTGATATGCCAGTATGACTCGGTCAGGGCATGAAGTCTTCAGTGGGAGAGAAACATCATGGAATAGCAAGTCCGTTTAGAATACTGCTTAGCACTATTGCCTACTAACTTGTCTTAGCCTTGTTTTCTTGTACTCCCTTAGCTGTCTTTCTGTGCTAGACAGGGACCAGAGTCAGGTGTTACATAGATTGCACCAGTCCCTAAAATGCAGAGGGGAAATAGAAGCATGGAAACCTACCACATCCTACAGTCTAATATAATAGTATTTTCCTTCTTTACTGTTAACACGTGATTTCTTAGGCTTTTTTTTTCCCTCTTGCTCTCTGCCTATCTCATCTTCTGTGGTCTGTGAGCATTCTGTGTATATGTAGGTGAGTGTTCATTATAATGCACTGCCTGTTTGGCTTAACTGTGCTTTTTCAGGAGGTATATATGCTTTGTCAAAAAATATAATGCATCTCATACACACTAGGGTGTCTGAAGGGGAGATCATGAATAATGGCAAAAACTGAAAACAGGGGAAAGTAATAAATACCAATGTAAGACACAGTCAAATTATTAACTGGGAAAAAAGTTACAATGTGGAAATGCCTTTAATCCTCACTGTAGTATGAATTTAGTCCTAAAGCGCTTTCATGTTCTCTACCCTCTGGTACACAGTTTATGGCAGAACATTCAAAGGAGTAGAAACTATTATAAAGGTCACAAGGAAAAATAAAGCTACTGTTGCTACTGTCTGAATGTTACCCATCCAGACATCTACCAGCTGCCATCCAAACCTGTATTTATACTGCTATTCATTTGAGGTTAAATACAGAGGAGTCACATCTAAATCCAGTAATACACATCTAAAACACAGTGATCTCTGTCTAATTCTGCCAGGGTAAATACCAGCTTAATAAAACACAGGAAGAGATGACTAATGATCTGTTCCTTTGAGAAACCTCCATGTTGATTTTGAAAAAGTATCTACCTAAAGTTCAAGATCTTTATGGCTTCCAAATAACAACAATCATCTCTTCAGTATCCTTGGGTGGATTATCTGGTTTGTTGATGATCCATGTCACAAGTACAGAACTATCCACTCTGACCTCTGCAAACCTAGATGGGTTTGGAGTGGCATAAGTATATGTTTGGGGTCCTGGGACTTCATTTCTCATACCAGAACAGATTTGCCTAGATGAGGAACAAATTTAGGTGCAGCACTGCATCAACATGGTTATATAGCTTCTGAGACTGAGCTGGCATTGCATGCCCAGGCAGCATGGTTTCAGAGCTATTAAGCCCTCTCAGAATTCATTGTCCCAGGATATACTGTAACACAAAAAACACTTCAGGTCCAGAAACAGAGGCATATATTCTGTTTCCTTGTTTGCTGAGTTGTCTTTTTATTTTACTGTCTAGCTTAATAAAGAGTTGCTTGTAACTTAACCATGTACTTATCCTAATGGGACCAAAATTAAAATTTCACTTCCCATAATAGCTTCATCCTTTTTTAGAAATAATTTACATGCCAAAGATTTTGCAATAATTGTACTGAAGTGATACCTGTATATGTAGAAGTAGGGAGAGAGAGGGAAATGTATAGTCCTCTATCTTGCAGCACTCTCCACACTGTCAAAAACTCTTTGATCCTTATCTGTCCAAATATCATATAGGCTTAATATCCAGTCCACCTATTTTAGGCATTTATTTATAGGGGATGGAGTTAATTTTTTTTAAGAATGCATCTCCACATCAATTACACAGGGGGCCAAGACAATAACTTGAGCCTTAACAGAGTCCCAACTGAGATAACTATACCTACTTCTGCACATTGAAAAGAGCAAGTTTCTAACAGAAGACGATGTTAGAAAATCTGATTAATGCCTTATTGTTTTGCCGGTCACATTTTTTAAAACTACAGGCTTCAAAATACTACAGAACTGCTGACACTAGTTCAGTGCTGGTGAATTCATGACCAATTGTATTTTGCGGTCCTGCACATTTCGGTGGGTTGAAATCCTGGCCCTGCTGACATAAGTGGTAAATTAGTAAAACTCCCATTGACTTAGCTGGGATCAGGATTTTGCTCCTGGTCAAAGGAGCATGTGGTCAAAGGATTTTTGTTGCCTTGTTGTTCTGTTCTTGGTGTTTCTTTGAACTGCTTTATTTCTCAGGGCATACTGATTCAGTAGGTTGATTTATTAATTTCTACACTGATCTTTTTATTTTATTTTGCTACCACATAGAAAATCTCTTGAGTTTTAAACTGCCAGAGGAAGTAAAGAATGGTGGAGAACTCCACAAAAATAGCAGAGAAAATAATTTTGAGCGTCACGTAAGATGTGAATTTTTGTGGATCTATAGCAGGGAATATCTTGGAAACTACAAAAGTTGTCTATTTGTTTCTCATCTTTTAAAAAAATGGCATCTGAGATTATTCTTTTGTGCATGCAAGTAATTCACCAGAGAGCTTCAGTTTAAGCTCCATGTTCCAATATACAAACTATATAATAGGCAGGAGATTTGCATTTAACTGTCAATACTGTCTTGAACAGACCTCAAAATCAGAGTAGCTGATGAGCACCTGATCAAAAATGCTGTATGCTGTTTATGCTTATAAGCTTTTCTGTTAGAAAAAATTATTAGAAATACCATAGAGTTGAGCATATGCTGACTTTATGTTGATTCTTGTTTTCAAAATTACTGATTTTCTGACATTAAACTCAAGTACATCCATTAAGAACAGGAAGTGACTGATTAAAACTAAGATGGCATGGCAAATTGTTAATAAAATTGAAATGTGGCAATTGTTTTATAACTGCCATAGTCCCATGAGGTTGTCCATGCTGGGAAAAGATACCAAGGCATCTATTATTCTGATTCTGAATGCTGCAAAGCTTCTTATTTTCCATTTTTGCCTTGGGCAAATTCGGCTTGTCTACAGCCTGCTTAAAATTATTGTTTATAATATACAAAATTATTTTTCCAGCAATTAGCATATCTTTCCTTATGTTTCTTTATTTAGAGGGAAAAAATAAGTCAGGACCCTCTGTGCTATTCAGACAAAATTATCCTCAGGTATTGATTTACTTTAAAGATGAAAATAGATCTAGGTACTATTAATAGTACCTAGGGTTTATCAACACCTTCTTTTCTATATGTGTCACTTATATTGTAACCTTCCAGGTGTATTTGGACTGTACCACAGCACAGTATGTTCTCCTACTTCTCCACTGACATCTATTAATTAACCATTACCCTTCTTTCTCCAGAAAAAAAAAAAAAAATAAAAGCCTTAGGTATGCATGGACACAAATACTCCTGGAGTCATCTAGTTTCGGATATAAAGTCCTTTTTTTAGGGTAGAAAATGTGTGAACAAACACTGAACATTTTACAGCATATTGAGTGTTGTTTGTGTCTCAGCAGCAACACAAGACTTCTTTCTAAAATCCAACAATATACCCAGTGAACAATTTAAAAGCACTAATGTTCAATTTGAGGAATTTAAAAGCACTCATTGCACCAAATATTCACGCCACCAGACTCGCATTCAGTAATGGAGAAGTCTGCCACGCTGTAGTCTTTTTAAACGCTCTTAAATGTTGATGAATGCACCAGAAAATCTAGGGCATTTCAAGAAACCCAAAGTACATTCTCTGGAGGGTAAAACATCATACAAACCCAATGACTGTTTGCCTGTGTAGTGAAATTTTTAATCTGTTGCAAATTACTGAAGTCAAGGGAGTTATGTTAAACTGTGAATCTGGCTTACACTTTTTTCTTTATGATGTATTTAAGAACTTACCAAAGAAGAATGAAAACGTGACCATGAAAAGGAATACTACTGAGTCTTTTTTAACCTTGTAAACCCTTCATAGAGCCAAGCTTTATCAGTTCCCCAAGTTTTACATGCATCAATCACTTTTTTTGGGTGCAAAATCCTCTTGCTTTACAAATGCAAAAACTGGTCTGTGAGTCATTTCACGTAGAGTGAAAATTTGATCTGGCTTTTCACAGATAGATTGTACATGCTGTCCTTATTTCCTTAAGAACTGTTTACCCAAATAGCCCGAATAGTGTAAAGACTGGGTTCACAATTCATTCTCAATATTTATTTCTTCTTTAAATAGTATGTTTCAATTAAGAATAAAAGCCAAGAGAACAGAGAAATGCAGCCCTTATGAACTAACCTACAGGAACTAACCAGACGTTTAGATGCATGTAAGGTAGAGAAGTAATTATAGTTAAGTAGATGTTAGTTGCAGGTTTTTATGGTGGGGATGAAAATATTCAAACGATAAAAATTGCTCTGACCATATGATTTTACCTGGGTAGACTGTGCTTCACTGCGTTTCCCTCCTCTGCTTAGTCAGCATCAAAATGAAATTCTGCTGAATTTGACAAGTTGCCATTTGACCTGATGTTGATTTAAGCTTCTAGAAGCTCACATCAGCACGAGGTCACTGACAGGCAAAGTCAGTGAATCTAAAAATGGTGCAGAAAAAAGAGATTAGGCTTTGCTTGCGTTCAGATTATTTAAACAAACAGGCAAGAATTTAGGGAAAACAAAATTGTGTTTCTCATCTGTCAACTCAAATCACTTTATTAAATGATACAATTTACACCTCTGGCATGCACTCTCAAAGTGTTCTTTGCAGTGAGCAAAAAGTCTTTAGAAGTGAAAAGCCTTTTATAAAGATAATACAGTCTTTTGTTACTAGGCAGAAATGCAATGTGAATAGATATTTGGTTGTGTTAAAGCAAACCAAAATGAAAACAAATTATGAAAAAGACTTGTGAACATCATCATCTAACATAACTAAAGAAACTAAATTTTCAGTTATATTGTGTATTCAAATACTCTGCATATTAACAAAGACACCTCTGAGGGTGAACACAAAAACAACGTACTTAAAATTTCAAGAGAATTTTGTCCTCCCATTTACTGAACAGATCTGTGCATTCAAAAACAAATGTAAGAAATACTTGCATTAATATAATCAGAACTCATGCGTAACAGTCACAACTATTTGATAGAAAGATGCTTTGCTAGTGGAGGAATGGGGTGAAGAACAGAAAGTGAAAAATGCCATGTGGTTCTTCGTAAAGCTCTGTATGCACTGATACTTCATTTAGTAGTCTGGGCCTGCTGCTTCCATCAAAATCAGTACATTGTCTCAGTCTGGTTTTAGCCTGATTTCCCTTGTAAACAAGTCTATGTGATCTGTCTGCATGCCTGTGTGTATGTCTGTCCTCTCAGTAATAACTTTGAAAATGTTTGTATGTTTCATTTCTGTGTGGTGGTGGAATAGATCTCAAAGACAGTCCACTGCCCACAGACTTTGTAAAAATAGACGGCTGGGTGGAGGGCAGATGCGCTTACCAGCGTTGCTATTGAGGGAACTGCTTCAGTGTGAACTCATTCCTTATTAGATATGAGAGAATCCATATGGGAAAGAGAGCTAGTAAATCCTCAGCAGGAGGAAAAAAAATCTGTAGCAGATCATGTTAAACACCCAAGTTTATCTACGATAAGATACAAAGCCACATGAAACTCAACTTCAGTAATTCTCAAGCTCACAGAAGTACTTAATGATGAATTCGTTCTTGTGAATAGGAGAAAATGATAAGGCTACACTTTGTTTTTCTTGGGACATTGACATAAAGTCAGTGATTCTGAAACTCTGATTCTGCCATTCTTACATGTTTGTTACATTTTGGGGGGTGGAGGGGGTGTTAGAGCTTGATCGTAGAGTATGTTTTTCTGTATTGCTATGTGATCACAGCATTAAAGCCTTTGTAATATCACTTTGTATCATAACTTTTTTTGTCATATCAAAATTTAAAAATCCTTTTGACAATTTTTAATTGTACGTACCTTAAAATTAAGCACACATTTCCTTCTGGTAGATGTATTACCTTAGAATTACAGCATTGGTTTCAATGAGAATTCGAGTTACGTATCTGACTCTAAGAATTAAAATAATTGTATTGGGTAAAAATATGCCTTGCTGCAAACACATTAATCTGGTTTCCTGTTTTAACAGTGTAAAGTATACAGATCAAAACAGAAACCTGAACTTTGCTTGGATACAGGGAATCATCGTATTATGGTAATATGGACAACATTTCAGCAAAATATGTAAGTATTATGTAATTTTCAGAATGTAGGCCTTCTGTGAAATACACACGCATTAGTATTTATTGAATAGTTAAGGCCTTGATGACTCTAAATTATAAATTTCATTTAATTTCACTTTGAATTATAATTTACTGAAACTAAGTGAAAACTTGACATGTACTTCCAGGGAGATAGGCCTGGATCCAAAGTAAAGCCCTTAAGGGGACCACCACAATCCCACTGGTTTCAGTGGAAATATTCCCAGCCATGATAAAAGGGGACATTATGGGACTCTGCAGAGAAAAATGTATTTTTTTTGCCTGTGTGGCAGAAAAACGTACCTGGTTATGTGTGTGGATGACTCTGAGGTGCAAAGCTCATTTTCAGGCATATCATGACAGCCTTGTTCATGCAATTTTTCTGAATCATCTTTTCTTTGCAAATTCATATTTTGTGAAATAAATTTGTAAGGTGCTATAGCAATGTGATCCTAGTTTAAAGGTTTACAACTCCCATGTTTACATTTCCTGCTTGGTCAAAAGGATTAGTTGATTTCAGGAGACTTCTGTTTGACTAGAGAATTACTGCCAAGTTAAACTCATTAAAGGTATATTTTTCATGTAATTATTTGCTCTTACTGGAAGTTCCACTTGGGTTTAATTTTCTTCTTTCCTTTATACCAGTTATATTTTATAATTGATATAATGGAAAATTCTTTGCAGATAGGAATGTTTTGTAATATGTTCTTTCTTACTGCATATATGGTTTAGTTCTTTCTAATCTAATCACTTTACTCACAGTTGACAACTTCACTGAAACTAAGGGTAGTTAACAGTGCTTCTGCAGTAATTTTAGTTGACTGTGCTTGACAGATCCTTGAAGAATGCCCCACAAAATAAGGAGGCTGCAGAGCACTTTGTAAAACTTGGGGTATTCATTTAATGCTTTAGCAACATCTAAACTACCCAATAAGCTTGGAATACATATATTTTTAGCCACATATTTCTATTGTTTAAATAAGCTGTAAATGCAAGATATGTATCACCAGCAAAAATTATTTACCATCTCTTCAGATCCATCAAGATAGTTTAATTGTAACAAACCGTCCAAATATATGCTACTTGTACTAGACTCATACCATGTAACACATGTCATAAACCCTCTTTCACATACCAATTTCTATGTAGAACAGGTAGGTTTTTGATAAGCAACTTATCTATGTCTTCCAAACTGAGAATACAAATCAAAAGCTTTCTAAACATTGAGCTACCTAGATACTAAGAATAACTGCCCAGCCAGTCAGATTACCAGACACTCTAGCAGTTAATGTTTAGCAAGTAATGCATTTCACAGAGAAACAAGGCTGTTCAGCCTCTGACTTGTTGGATAGTTTATTATAAAATTAACTTGCAATCCAGTTTAAATACACTCTAAATACTTTCCTCATACTTTTTGTTGTTCAAATATCATGGTACTGATCTTTATTCATAACACCTTTCTTCCTGTTGTGTTCAGATGATTTGATTAATTACAATACGTAAAACTGTATTTCATCAAAACTGTCTTGAAATCCGTCTAAAATGTGTGACAGCATAAGGTTACATATATCTACATGTTGTAGGGATTCAGGTACCATGACCACAGATGTATTTTAACTGTTGCTACAGTAAAAATATTCATTGATTTAATTTCTTAGCTCATTTTAAAAATGCATTAAAGAAAATATATGGCAAATAAGCCAGCACTTCTAAGTATTCCACTTCTATTGGAACTTTCCCAAGTCTGGTTATATCTAGTACCTTGGAACTCAGATATCAAACATACCCAGAAAATCTACAAGATCCTGTAAAATACTTCTTGCCTTCAAAATGCCCATATTTCACTTTTTTTTTTCACATTGACTTAACTGCAAGCACTTGTACCATCTCCATCTCCATTCTTTCTACATTTTTGTATCGAGCACATTGGTTGCCCCCCTTTAATCCCACCCCTCCCCCCAAGAAATGTTTATTTTTGCTTTTGATGAACAGAACAATCTTAGGTTAGGTGTAAAACTGAGTCTTTTCTAGAGGCTGCTAGCCCTGCAGTCATGTGAAAACTGTGCTCCATTCAATTTTGCCTCCTCATTTCTTTAGTTCAGAGATTGTCAGGCCAGCCAGAAAATTTCCTTCTCCAACTCAAATCTAAGGATTGTAAAGCTGGAAGAAGGGAAAATATACCAGGCCCTTCAGCGCTCATGTTGGACGCCTCCATCCCCTTGGCTGTGGATTGTAGTTTGAATCAGCTGTTGACAAGCAGTAGTCAGACCTGGAATCCACAGACATTGTATCAGGATCTGTTCTGGACCGTTGACTGCAGTAGGCATACTGCAGCTGGGAGCCAGCCTGCGTGGTGGCACTTGGGGCAGAGAGAGAGCTTTTGGGGTGTGATACAATACCCGATTGCTTCCCTCCTAATAAGGCTACACTACCACTTGGGGCTGGAGGCTCGTAAGAAACTTTTTGTTTCCATTCATCTGGTGGCTCAGGAAGTGTTTTCCTGCGAGCAGCTGATACTACGTTAGCAGCAATGGATTCCTGCATATTTTGGGGCCCAAAAGCTTCATCCACTAGGCCAAGAGGGGATCTTGCTGCTGCTTCCCAGGGAGTCAGTCTCTTGCCAGGCCTGTCGGCTGCTGTGTCTGCCTTGCTGAAGTAATCGGGGGCAGGCTGAAATACAAGAGGAGAAGTAGGAGACGTGGCTCGAGAAATGAATGAAGAAGGTCTCCCAGGAAGTGATAATGAGCGTCCACTGCTTCTTTCCTAGGAAAACAAAATACCAAATAGAGTTACAGTTATTAAACAACAAAAAAGGAAGCCCCTTCTCTTCACTTCCAAACTGGAACAACAGACCCTGAAAACACATGACATCCTAGCAATCCCTTTTTATGTCTACGGGTACTTTTTAGTAATTCAATTCAGTGGAAAGAGAGGAGGTATTAAAAGAGGCAGAGAAAGAAACAGGAACAAAGAGCAAATTGAATTTTTGAGGAAAGTAAATAGACCAAAGCCAGGCTTTTACTGAAAAGGTACGATAATGTTAGCAACTCCGCAGCTTTTCCACTAAGCTAGTGTGCCTTGTTCTGAAAAGACCATGCTTAATAATGAAGAAGGAAGTCATATTGTGACAGTTCCGTGTGTATTTACAAGGTTCTTTCTAACATGCAGGCACAGCCCAATTTATTTGGTAACAGGCTCTGTCTAGGACATCTGTCTGAAAACATATCTTTGGCAATCTCCTTTTTAAGAAAGGCATTTCTTACTCTAAAATTGTTAGACTTATACTAGTTCTCACTTTTCAGGGCACAAAAATGACCACAAAAAATTAAAGACATTAATGCAATCATTCACTTAATACCCCTACACGACGCTACTTAAACCTGGCTTCTTTAAGAGGCAATGCCCTCAAAATTTCAGTACATTCCGACCCATTTATATGAGCAATCCATTCATATTTGATAAATCCTAATCTTCTTAGTAATGCAGTACTTCGAAACAGAAACTGTGTTCATGAGAACGTTCTGCTGCAACAGTCATTGGCAGCATATGAAACAGGTACAGACTTTTCCCCAAGCCAGACATGTTCTTTGTGTTATGCAGACAAATTACATTGTTCTTACTGAGTAGTGTCTATACATGTGGTTCCTAAACTCATTGATTTACACCCATTGATTCGTACCCTGAGTTTTAAATGCCTCTAATTCTGAAATCCAGCGTGAAATTCCAGGCTCTTTTGCCAGAGGCTTTGCTAGAATTTCATTCAAACAATGTTGGCCTGTGTTACTTTTCCTAATTAGCTTCCAAAACTTAAAATACTGTGATCTAGATACCAGCCAACAGGTATCTGAACATACAAGGTATATCTTATCTAGCAAAGATTCACGTAGAAATGTCATGTTTTATAGGCTTTTCTGTACAGGATCTTGACACATTTAAGAAACTTTAGACCTCTGCTTCACACAGGCTAAGTTACATTTTAATATCAGCCTTGTATATGAGAGATGGAAACTGAGAAAGAGACTACTGATTTCATTATTTTCAGTCAGTTTGGTGGTGCACAGTCTGAATCTCTTAAAAAAAGTGTAGGGTGACACACAGATTATGTAATGAGAGTTTTGACAAGTTTCACAACTGATGCTCTGTAACAGGACTATCTTTTCACCTCTCAGATATGAACACCAATTTCCAGTTTGCCATTCCATAGAGGAAACTCCCCAACATTATTAATCCTATTCTAGAACATTGTCTATGCTGAGTAGACAGAAAATTTCCCCTTTATTTAATGGAGATTCCATTTCCAAGCCCTGTGAGTACTTTGTAGGATTCCAGAGATGCAGAGGGAAATGATACTGTTAAAAGAAGTGTTGCATAAAATATATGACTTTTCAAGACAGTCAGATGAAGATACTGTTTAATCTGCCATGTTCAGAGAAAAACTCCAGAGTTTATCAAGTTGCAGAAATATCTTTTTGGCCTAACAATTAGTGATGGAGCAGGAGCTAATTTTCTTCGACAGTTTCATCAAAGAATGAATAGTTATCAAGAATATTTCACTATATGTCTGACAAAATGGGCCATTCGACTGTGTTATGAAGGTAGAAGATTACCTTGTAAAAGTAGAAATAGTGTAGACAAAATTAAATGTGCCTGTTATGGTGAGCTCTAAATTTTTTTAGTACAGGTGGTAGATCAGATTAGACAGAAAATCAAGATCATTAATGGAAAGTAAGATACTATTCTATGATGATGGGAAACTATTCTACAGGTAGCTGTGTTATCATATAAGACAGAGAACTGACAGAAGAGAGCTAAAATGATCTCATAGAAAAAACCTGTGTATGAATCAAACTATACAGTATACAGGAATGAGCACAGAGTTTTGACAAGCAGATTTGGGGATGAGTGTTTTACTGGCTTGAGAATCTCCTATGGCCTTTATTTGGAAGAACTCTTTGTACTTCAGTCATATCTATCCACAGCACCTGTAAGGTCATGCAAATCATAAATTCAGCATTTAAGGGTTGTTGTAGAAAAAGCAGAATCTCAAATACTGATAATCTGGAGAATATTATTATCTTTTGAACTGGTCCTTATGAAAAAAAAATATGTGAAATACATTGGATAGGGAAGATTTTAGTCTCATAGGTAAATAAAAAAAAATCTCTTCTCCATTTTGGTATGATATTCTACACAGTTTATTAGCTTTTGAGCAGCATGGATCTCTATTTGGCAGGAAGATACGCAGTCAGCAAACTGGAACATCAGTAGTACCTTGGGAATGAACTTGGTTGTACTAAAATTCCTTGTATTCATTTTTTTGCTTTGTTTTTTTAACTTTAGTCAGACTCTCAGGGATAAAATAACTAGGTAATAATCCAAATAGTTCATACTGTCTCATGAAGTGAAGAACGTTTCATTATGTAAGGTTGGCTTTTGCTGGCTCTGAATAGGATTACCCAGTGATCACTCTATTAGATGAAAACATCTGTGATGGATTTTTCCAATGGAATTCTATTCACAGACTGACAGGTAACCTGCAGCAACCATAACAATTTACCTGGCCAGTGAGAGATTGTGCCAATTTATCTGGAAAAAAATATTTCCTTAAAAGTTGATAAATATTCTCCTTTTCTACCTCAGAACCCCAAGATAAGAATAGTTATTTCAAGTCTTGTTCATTCTGCCAAAGTACTATTTGAAAGCACTGGCTTCAATTTGCCAGAGTGGTTTATGCATTTTTTTCATTGGTCTCCTGGATCTTGCATATTTATGTACATTTCCAGACTTCATCTTAATAGCCGTCATCTGAGAGACTTTATTCTGACAGAAAAATGGACCAGATTATCCAAAGAATGTCCCAGTGGACCGCTTTGTTAGGTGCTAAGTACCTTGTTTGGAGACTAGATACATTGGCTATGGTGAACACGTTCCGTAGGATCTGTATCACTGAAGATAATAAATGATTACATCCTTCTGGATGATTGTTAAACCCACATCCAAATCACAGCAACAAAGTTCCTGCTGCAAGATCAAACTGTCAAACTATGGTCCTGTCAGCTGGATGATTCTCATCTGTAGACAGTTCTTTAGCATACTTGGTCCTGTTTTGATATTCCCAGACCAGTCAAATTCTCCTCCTTTCCTACTTGGTAGCTTGTATTTAGATACAGTTCTGATAATAGGCTGGGTTTTAACTTTAAAATTCTAAAATGTGAAATTGCATATTTATCTCCTCTAGATTTGGTAAAGTAAGAATTAATCTGTCCTTCCATGAAGGAAGGGCTGAACTGCGTGTGTTTTAACTAACAGTTATCTTTTTGGATTGTAAGAGGACAAAATCTGCAAGGGCAAATAGTGTTCCAGATGATCTGCCTGCAAAAAGGCTGAATTATATGGGAAGAACTTTGTCCACTCCATAAAAGTCTGAAGGAATTTGAGGAAAAAGTTACAGGAGAGCCCCACTTACTTGCTAACTTCCAGTTATCATGTTGTGTCTGGCTTTTGATGGAGAGGAAGAGGCTACTGATAGAAGCAGCTGGTTGAATTCTCTACATTACCCAAAGAGATAAAATCATAATTATGCTGAAGATGGGCAGAAGAGGGTTTGAAGAATCAGAAGATTCAAGAAGGTGAAAATATATTTGGCTAAAGTGAGCCTTAGATATTTTGAATTACATTCTCCCTAAAATAAATAGCAGTTCTCATTACGATGTAGATTCCCATAAGCTCAGAGAGAAGGAAACAAAATTTTGTATTAATTTTGGTTTTACTAAATTTAGGAAAACTAGTTATCCATTTTGGCCTGAAACAATTCTGCTAAGTTTTGTAAAGTGACTGCAACTTGAAGTGCTTATAACCCTTTGGATTCTGGGAAATATTTTTCTAATTTTCATGTCTGTTTCACAGAAAAATTATTTAATTTCTTTCATCACCCATGGAAGAAGTATAGCAAATGCATCAGTTATGTGCAATATGTCATCATACTTCAGTGTTTACCTTAAGGAGGAAGAATTTAGTCTCTAAGTCTACTGACTGCTAAGATTGTTATGGTAGTATCTGTTGTAACAAAAGCAGTCCAACAGCACCCTGCACAGCAGGTTTTTGTACATTGCATAGTGACATACTTTTGCAGTAATTTATTGAGTTAAAAAGAGACTATTTCTGTCTACCCAAACTTTATTCTGAAATTGAATAATCTTTGGCTTCAGAATATATAATACCACACATTTTTGCACACTCTGTGGCAAACAGTTTTAAAGCACTTGTAGAAAAGCATGATTTTGCTAAAAAACAAGTGTATCTCAAATGCAGGAACTTAGAGGCAATCAATTTTGCATTGATTTCATTGCAATTAATTTTTATTGGTAGTGTTGTTCCTAGGCTGAAAGTCAAGGCCTGCATATTTCTAAATTTAAAGCAGATCTGTATTTGATACTCATACTGATTTCTGTGACTACTTTGGTGTTCAGCCTCTTCAAACTGACAAACACAAACTTTGGAATTAAGGCAACATTTAGTCACTAGAATTCATCATTCATTTACTGGACAGCAGCAGCCAGACATAGTGATATTTTCTCTTATTTTCTCTTCATCTTTAATTCTTGGAGATACGTCTTTTGACAAGCATGTACTAAAAAGAGAGCACAAACCCCAGATTGTAAGTGAGACAGTGGGAATTACAAAGTGCAAATAGAGAATAATTATTCTACCCTCTGTCTCCCTTAGGCTACAAGAAGATCATAAAAAGAGGGGTAGAAATTTTCCATTCTTACCAGAAATTCAGGGAGAAGGGAAAGAAGAGTAATATGCTACTAGAATTATTACATTGTCACATACTGTATTACTGAAATCTTGTAAAACATTCATTATAATACCATACCAGCACTCAAAGTATTATGCTGCAAAACAAGCCAGAACCGTATACAGTGATTAATTTGTTACTTTCTACTGCCTTGTGTGAACGTTTTCAGAGGGAAAGATCTTTTCTACAATAATTATTGAAAGGAAACTGATTCTTAGATGTCAGGAAGAGGAAAGACAGTTCAGAGCTGTCCATTGCAATCATAGTCAGGACAACAGCTGCTGGCTGGCTTGGGTGTCTGTGCAAACAGATTAAACTTTAGGTTTAGGTTAACATTGATTTTAAAAATGCAAACTATTTATAAGCTGGTCAATGAAGCAAACATTTATCGTACCACAAGCATCTTTGATATTTATAAGCTATGTATTCATATAAACAAAAACGAATGTAATATTACTTCCAAAAGAAACTACTTCAGTATATATGTAAATGAATGTAAACACTGTACTTAGAAGAGGTGTATGCATGTATAGATCTATTCAATGTAAGTACAAGGAGCATGAATGTGTAGCTTTGATTCAATAATATCTAAATCAACAGTCCAGAAAAATTGGTTATTTGGAACTTACTGCTATTTCAAATTTCTTGATACTTATGAAAAGCTGAAAGACAAAAAGAACAATACTTATTTTCATAAGATAGTGAAAATTTTAGTGAAATGATTTCACAGTAGCTGTTTTTCTGTCTTAGATGACACATCTCCATAATAAGTGAAAACATGTTACGTTTACAAGCTGAAACTGCCTTTTCACCAATTAACGAGACATATATTACATTTTCAAAAAAAGTCAAGAGTTCTATTTTTAAAAGTAGGTTGGACTCTTAATAGTCCAGTGGAACTCTGCAACATAGCCTCCCACCTGATTAAGTCATTTGAAAAAAATTGACCTAGGTGTCTAAGTCATTAAGGCAGGGTTTTTTTTATCTTTTCATTATGGTCCTGGTCCTTAATCCCATATCAAAACATGTTTGAATCTGAGTTAGCATTAGCACTTGGCTTATGTTTACACAAAAAGGGGACAAAGGAAGAGGAAGCAGATAAAACAAAAATCTCAAAAAATTACTGTCTTTATAAAAGGCCCAGAGCGATGCATTTCGCATTTTGCTTTCTATGGGCTTGTAATGGCTACTGCAGTTAGAGACCAAACCACTGAGAAATATTAGGACAAAATAGGTAATACTTGATTCTTATGCCTTTTAATTCTTCCTTCTTTCCATTTTTTTAAACATTTTTTAAGCACCTCATATTTTAAACATAAACCACTTTTTAACTGAACAGCATATAAAAGGGAGACGTATTTTTAATCTTATTATAGCTTTTTTCATCCCAAGCTATTTACAATTTAAACTTTATGTAATGAAAAAATAATTTCTGTCTGAAATGCTGCCAGCTTTGGAGTAAATGCTATAGCTATTTTACAATATGAATACCCAAAATTTTGAAATAAAATGGAAAACTCATGTTTATTTGAAACTCTGGAAATAGTTTCTAGCAGGCTAAAACTGGAATGCAACGTTTTGGTTAATGGGGATACTAATGGCTGGAGTGGCAGGGTATCTTACCTGTCTAACAAATAAAAGCCTTGTCAGTGGCTGTACTGAGACTAGTAACAGATTAGAATCACATAGTTCATGTCTGATCCAAACTTCCTCAAAGCTGTCTTGTCAGAGCTTGCTTTCAAAAATGTATAGGGAATTTTAGGGCTGGAACCTAATTTATTCGAGGTTTAGATTGTATATAACTGTGGTATTATTTCAGGTGAGAATAATCTAGTTTTCATAATTAGTATACAAATTAATGAAACAGTTACTGTCAACCATCTTACATAAGCTTTGTGACAAATTCTGCTTTTGACAATAAAGTCCTTTTCAGTTGTCAAGTAATGGTAGAAGGGAAAAGTAAGACATTAGAATTAGGCCTTCACTACTGCAAAATGCCTATGTGGAAAAGAAATAGGAGTGCTGTTGACTTGACATAAATAAGTTATTCAGCTAGCTCAGTTTGCACCTGTGTAAATGAAAGAAAAATCAGCGCTTTACATTATCATTTAATCTTTATCCATATACGATTATCAAAATACAGTACAGTTATGCCTATCAAAAGCAAATAGCTGAAACTTTTTTGGCCACAGGCACCTTAGCTTCCTTGGAATAGAGTTTATTTCTTCTAAGGAAGAATATTTGCTGCCACCTTCTGGGCTTTTATATTACACAGCTTAGAGGAAGGTCTTGGAAGATGAAGCCTTGTGAATGAACATTTGAAAAACAAGTGCAAAGTTGGTCCTAGTTTCTGACCTTGCTACTTTGTATGAACAATGAAATGGTTTTACATTGATATAAAGTAAAGCCTAATGATATTTTTTCTAAAATAAAAAAAATATTAATTATATTGTAATACTTGAATGTGGTGGCATAATTGTTGCTGTACATATCCCAACTAAAAGATAAATTATCCAGTTCGTTATGATTTTCTTATCAAATCTTTCAAACTGAAATTTTCAGTCTTAGTTGTTTGATTTTTTCTTATTTACTTCATCCCAGATGATCCAACCATTTCCGATACATTTCAGCCAAAGGAACCTATACAGGTCAACCATTTTAAAGAATGAGAGTAGGGGAAAATACATGTCAATGACAAAAAATTCTAGCATCCTTTTCTTGAAAAGTGGTACCACTACATCCTTTCGAACTGGTTTGAGACTAATCTTTGTATCTGAAGTGTCTCGTATTTCCGTGCAAACTTGCCTAGATGTATTCAAGCTGAGAGCCTTAATATAGGCTCAACAGGAGCACCTTGCTTTTTATGGCTAGTTCCCAAGATCTCTGTTAGCAGTGATAATACTCTGTTAGGCAGGAGGATTGTATTCATTATTACAGGTCTAAACCGCTGTAGGCTGTGATGTCTTTGGACACCACACAGGAGAAAAAGGAGACTGTCCTTGTGCTTTCTCTGCCTGTCTAAACAGTAGGGTACGTCTGCTCTGGCAGGCTGGGTTGTTCCACCGCTCCTGTGCTGGCTGCACAGCTGGATTTTCATTCACAAAAAGTAGTGCATGTAGGCGTATGGTGCATACCCATGTCTCTTCCCACCTCTGCATCTGGACCTCAGGCTGCACACTCACTGCTCAGGACTGGCATGCTCTGCAGAGTGCAGCTGCCCCTTGACAGAGCCCAAGAGCTCCTGTCTGGGCCAAAGCAACCTCGAAGGGGAAAATGTCTGAATTGAAAACAGGGGAACAAGAAGCAGACTTTCAACAGGGTAGAAGAAACAGACACGGGAAGGACAGAGAAAAGACTGGGCAAAGCAAAACCAGGAGCTAGTAATACTTGATACAGAAGGAAAATCTATACTCAGCACTGGGTTGGAGAGTGATGAGACTAGGACCTGATGGCCAAGGTTGCTGAGCTTGGATGAGAAGCTTAAGGAATGGGAAATTGCCCTGTGTAGCTCACAGTGAGGCTATGTTAAGAAGACCAGGGCAAGAAAAAGATGAAGAAATGGGGCAAGGAAGGTACATTTGGGGACAAGAACCTGTGCCTACTACTGTATATTTTCTTCTAAGGTTCCATGAAAATTTCATCCCCAGAGGGATGGAGTTTGTCCTTCCACAGTCTCTCTGCTCTCACAAGACTGTGAAGCCCCGTTGGAAACCTGTGTCATCCTCCCAGTGCTGATCACAAGCAGGATGTCAACATGCATTTGCTGCCAGGTACTGCAGCAGCATGATGGCAGTTGTCTATGGTGGTTCAAGCCATGCTGGAGCAGCCTGTTGGTTACTTATGCTACATGATAGTATTCTGGGGTTTGGTTTGTTGTTCTTAGAAAATGCTTGGGTCTTAAACGCACAAAGCTACCTTGAAGCAATGCTAGTGAAGTTGGAAGGTCAGGTATTCAAAAGCTATGAAATGCAAGCATCATTGCCCAGTGCATATGCATTTTGATTAAATTCCAGGACTTCTGCCCCATCCAGTGCTGTTTCAGGGCTTCATTTAGGAAATACTAGGGTTACGTAGCAAAGAAGTATATTGTGCAAAAAGTGCTTTCACTGGTTGGATTTCCTAGCTGGTCACTGAGGATTCCCTTTCTGGGCTTCCACCTGGAGACCTGTGATCTGTTAACAGTCCCAGACTGATGTTAAGGATCACATTCTTTGATACAGTAACTAGTTCGTAGGCTACTGGACTCTTAAGAGGCTAAGTGTCTTGAACTGGACACCCAAGGCTAATGAGTGTCCTAGTATCAGTGCTGCAGCTTCATGCATTACTTATGCATTTGTAGAATGCAATAGTGTAAAAAAATGTAAAATACGAGCTATGGCTTCTAAATGTCTTGGATACTAACAAAATAAATCTATGAGGAAATTATTCTGCATGAAAAGCACACTTTCAAGTGTGTACATTAAGTAAAGAATGGTGCTAAGCATTGAACACCTAAGGGGGTTGGATTAAGCTGATACAGGCATCATTAATTCCAAATGCCTCATTTTGCAATCCAAATAGTAGTGTTAAACATTTTTTTTTTCAGAATTATATATACATAGTGTCAGGTGCTTGCTTCAGTACTGTTCCTGTAGCAGTACCAAGTCTGTCAAGCTTCTCTACCAAAAAACCTCTCTGAAAGTAATCTTAGGATGAGAAAAGTTTATCATTTTATCAGTATCATCTGAAATGCTCACAGTTGTGCAACAGAGTACAGTACAGGTGTGGATTTACATCACTGTAAAAAGTTATGTTGCTGCCTCTGATTTTGTGTAATCTTTTGAATTTTTAATGGAATGCCATAATGAAATTTTCTTCTCATTTGTCACATGGCTGCACCTTCTGACATCAACCAAACAAGCAGAAAGGAAGTATGTGGAAACCTTTTCTGAAGAAACTTACAGCCCAGTTTGGTTCATAAAAGATATTCAGGTAGCATGGCTAGGACTGGCAGAAATATCTGTACATATCTAAAACTGTTTACTTAACCAAAGAAAATTAAACTGCAGGCAGATTTTGAAGTTTTCTTGTCACCTGCTTAGGTTCCACTTTTAAGTTATAGGCCTGATGTGGGAAAATTACCAAGACTCTAGGAAGAAAACTAATTGTACCCAGATGCCCGTGCTTTGCTTTTGTTCACAGTATAAAGCAGTGGACCGACAACAGCCTGCACAGTGAGACTACAAGAAGTATCATTCTCACAGATCAAAGAAAAAATCATTAGCAGTTATTGACATTTGCGGGGGGGGGTTCCACAAAAACTTTCTTTTAAAAATTGAAAATATTTGTCCATAGGTCATTACTGTATTGAAACTTTTGCTTCTAATAGAAATGTACTGAATTCTTTGCTTTGCAACCAGTTAAACTTCATACTGAAATCAACGAGTGTTGTGCTCCATGTTACCCTTTGTAATCCAACATGTGTTACAGTGATTGGGAGTGTATTTTATTTCTGTAATGTTCCTCCTTTTCTTCTGTTTGTTGTGCATTTCTTAAATCAGTTAAAATCTACTGTTTGAGGTATAGATGGAAACATCAAAAAGAAACACTCCATCTGTTTGACAGTTTTGTCTTTACATCTAGTTAGAAATGTCCTGGTTACTTTCCTAGCAGCTTATCTTTCAATTGCCTGGAATTATGAGGGGACTCTGTTTTAAGATGTCTGTCGCAAAGACATAAAAAAGCATCAAGGATTCTTGTTTGAAAACACTTACTATTGTTACATTGATTACCCCACACAGGAAGCCTTCATCCAGATAGTCAATCTGTAAGCATGGTTCAGTAAGTTATTCTTCTCATTGCTGAGTTTCCTCAGCCTAAGGGAATGTGAAGTTATTATAACATACTACCACATAAATTTGTGCAGCTTTCACATGCACTGAAATTAGAAACAGTTTGTCAAGATCATTACAAATAGGAATAGATTTTTTCCTTTGAAAACTGCAGAGGATAACAGGAAACTGGATTAACATGCTCTCTAAAGAAAAAGTCTTTGCCAGCCTTACTCAAGGAAGCAAATGTTAAAACTACGGAAATACCATCATATGGTGAGTCTTAGCTTGTAAAGGAAGAGTTCAGGTCTGCTTCAGTAGAGATCCTTCCAACATAATATTTTCACTGAGCTTTAGGATTTTTCCTCGTTTTTAAGTAATTTGATAAAAATCTGAAGTGCTTCCTGTAGTAAGCAACCAGCCTGAAAAGCACCTGTCAAACATACCTCTTGAGTGATTCCAACTCCTGCCTTATGTAACCACATGCAAACATAATGTTTACTATAAAGTAAAACCAGTCATTGTCATGGGTACTACGAAGTTGTGATAGTAGCACCAAGTGTGCTATAAAATTATCAGGCTCACATATTTTCCCAAGAAATCTACCCGCAGTGAGTAATTCAGAGATTCTGAATCCACAGGTTTTTGGAGATCTTGTCAAGTTTCTTCCTTGTATACCCTTTCTGTTTCAAGCTGAGTAGACTCGTCATAAAATAACATTATGCCAAGCTGTGTAATTAAGATTTGCATTTGCCATGCCGAACTGCCAAAGCGGTCAGTGGAATCCTGGGTGTTTGACTTCAGGCACAGAAAGTTGTATCATGTTTTGTTAAAAAGGCAAGACTGGAAGACTGGATCTTTTTAGAACCAATCATTTTTTATTCTTAAAGCTACAAAATCTGGAAAAGGATCCTGGAAAAAGAGAGGAGAAAGATTTTGCAGATTGTTAGTTGTGAGGAGTGCTGTTGTTTCACTGTTTTTTCCCTACCTCATAGTGTACAGAGGATTCCCTGCAGAGATGCTGGAGCAGCAGAGCATGATGGTTAAGACTGGTCCTTTGCTGAGGTGTCCTCCTGGATACTTGATAAACAGTTCTCCTCTCTGATCACATAATCTGGTGTCAAGTTCTCTTTATAATTGCTTATGATCTTTTATCAGAGTTCACCTTAGCACTTTCGAAAACTCTCATGTATAGGAGCTATCTAGGATAATATGTTTGTAGATCTGTTGCCTCTCAGAGCAACAGTCTATTGATAGGGCCTGCTTTTTTTTTTAAGCAATTTTTTTTCTTTTTGCTGGGTATTAGCATTTCCATTCTTTCACAATATCTTTTTGTAAATAGTAGAGGGAAAAAAATCATGCCCAGTGACGTGAGCGATCTGTCATCCAAGAATAATCTAGAAAATTTCAACAAAGGCTGGAAATAGCCATCTCTGTGCAGAATAATTAAACCCTTCTTGCTGATTATTTTTTTCTCTTGTACCTTCAGTATTTCATGATCCTTTGATAGGTATTTTATCTTGTACAGTCTCTGCTTTTTTTTCTAGAGTTTTCTCCCCACTGCTTGGCTGCCTCTAAGCCTGGTAGTTTTTTCTCTCAAAATTGCTGCTGTGCCACTTAGCACTAATTTTCCTATCTGAACCACACATCAGCCCCTCACTTCCTAATTTTTTGAGCCTGCTGATACATCAACTTTTTAGTATTTCTTTATTTCAAATACAAATTTATGTGAATTATGAACATTCATTTTAGTGTGAGTATTAACAGCACTCTGCAAAAAAGAAAATAAAGTCATTGCCACATGATTGCTGTGGTGACAGCAAAACGGGTCACTGCAGCTTTAGGGCTGATTTTGTGTCTTGACTCTTGAATGTCTCATATAAAATAAAATTAGGTATAAATAAATAAATAAATAAAATAAAGCTAGGTATATAAAATCAGGGCCAGTGCAAGAAGACTTCAGACAAAAATTAACTGAAACCTCCTTTTGGTGGCTGATCTCAAAATGGCCTTGGCTTGATCTCAAAGTGAATTGTCAGTGTTTCTAGAAGAAAAGTGGGCATTCCCTGCTGCAAGTCTTGATATGAGTGTATTATAAAGTCCCATGCCATTGGCCAGGTGCTTTTGGAACCAAGCAGCTTATTGTCACTGGATATTTCTACATATCTTAGGACACTGGCAAAATTATTTCTTCCATAAGAGAGCAGGAAGCAAAAGAATGAGGCTTGTAAAAGATGGTAATGCTTACTCTACAAATGTTCCTACAGGAAAAATTCATTGAAATATCTTTCTATTTGTTTCATAATATGTTATCTTTTGCTGAGCAGGAACATGGTAAGAGTGGTTTGCCTAGAGAAGGGGGGAGAAGTTAAGCAGTTCTTTGTTCAAGAACTAAATTTTGTCTTTTATTTTTGCAACAGAAATTTTAAATTTTTATCTAAAAGCTACTCATCTCCAAAGCAAAGCTTTTCAATTCAGGTTTTATAACGAGGTTTATAACTGAATCAGAAAATGAAAGTATATAAACCCTTGATTGTGATAGGTGTTTTCATGAAAAGGCTGTCTAGAATGTGAGATCCAAACTGATGCAGTATAATACCTCTAGTATGTGCTATAATTAAATGTTCTAAAACCAACATAAAGCACTTAAATTCCTCTTTCATTGTGAATATACTGGAAGTATTGCTGTTAGGGGTGGCCTAAAATTCACTGTTAAATATGCTTACATAGTAAACATAACAATTTCATCTTGGTAGACTTGTCATATTATATTAAAATAATTCTAATAGCTTTTCCAGAAAACCATTTACAAAAGCTCACTGCCCTTTCAAAGTGAAATTTCACTTGGCTCCTCTCTACACAAACCGTTCATTTTCTTGACATTTCAGCAATGTTTGACATCATCGTTAGCTTTTAATTTGGACCCATGACAATGAACAGCTCAACTTTCCTCTAAATAACTGCTTCACAAGACATTACATTTTGGATAAAACTGTTACTTTAAGTAGGCTAGTCTTCTGAAATATTAATAAGAATTACAGCCTTACCTGATTAGTAAAAAGAGTCTTGAAGCCAAGTTGGATCCAAGCGCTGTGTGTGTAGAATGATGTGTGTATATGAAATTGAATTCAGAGTTGGACTTTGAATGGGATTTTCAAAAGATCTTAGCTGAGTTAAGAGGACTAGAGCCACTGGGTCTTTTGGTTTTAACTCTTACTGGTGCTTTAAAAAAATCCTTCTGTCATTGCTATAGGCCATATGAAATATTTGTATTTGAATAACAGCAAAAAATCCAAACGTGATCAAAATCCAAATTTTCAGCATAGATGCACTTCCTTTTGTTTCAGACAAAATAAAGAGAAGATACGCTAATAGCTATATTTTACATTACTATCACAGAAGCTGATTTTTTGCTTATTGCTGTAAACATGCATATGTTTTAGTTGACTTTCTAAGTGAACTTTTGAGTTGTGCCGAAAATGAAAGATATAGCAAAATTATTTTAAAGATGACAGTTATGCATTTCTGTCTTCCAGGTGAGTTTAGTTCTAGACAGATGACTCAGGAAATGGAAATGTTCTGTTTCAGTCCACAGCTCTCCCCTAGTTCCTATTGACTTCTGTATTTCTTGGAGTGCTGATTTCCTTTGCATAAGAATATATCCTAGCTTTACCTCTTGTTTCTTCTGCTGATAATTAGAATAATAATGCTTATTATTTCTTACTTGGAGGATGCTATGCCATAGAGGCATATGCTAGAAGTTAATTTTCAGTAATGTCCACATTTCGTACAGGATACTCAGTAGCTGGTGATGAATTCCAAAAGTAACTGAGCTGAGCCTGATACAAACTGGCAGCCATGCTGTGTAAGCAGCTCTATCTTGTTAGTAGCTACATGCATCAGCATCAACACTTGCGGTGGAAGTACAAAACTGCTAAAAATCTCCTCATTAAGGAAGTATTCTTGGGGTGTGCAGGTACAGAAGTGTGATTATAATTTACAGATGTATTTTACAGGAGACTGTAAGTAAAAACGTGTAAGGCAATATGAGGCTGATTGGATTTCTGTGTATCTCTAGCAGCACTGCTTATCTTTGGTAGGATATCTTTATTCCAAGTAGATACTAGTATCTTAAACTTCTACCTAAAATAGTCTATGTAACTTCAGATAAGACTTTACTGGAGGGGAAGGAAGGAAGGACGAAAGGGAAGGGGAAAGGGAAGGGGAAGGAGAAGATATTCATATTAACAGGATAGCATGGAAAATAGATTTCCCCTAAAATATACTGTCAGTCTGTACATGTAAGTGAAATGAAAAAAATAGTAACCAAACCAAAGAAAAAAAAACCAAACAGGCAGAGAGGAAAGGGACAAGTTTAATGATAGAAGAAAAATACAGATATTGACAGTGGAAAACAGATAAAAGGGAGATCTTCAAGGATTAAAATATTGCTACTTTCTATTTCCAGGTAAATGCAGTATAATTCTTCCTTGAGTTTTCCAAACTATTTTTTATTTTTCAAAATTTCCCATCATTCTCCTGAATTTGAAGAGGGAGATGGATCACTTCATCATTTTCTTCTAATACAGTCAGTATCCCAATCCAAAATTTAAAGGGGAGAGTAGGATTTTGGAGGTCCAAAATTCAAAGGAATAATTTTTATTGGCTTGATTAGACTTTGTATCCAGTCTGCTTTCTGCATGTACAACCAAATGCATTCTTCTCAATTTTGACTGCAGTTTCAGTTACCATCATGGAACCAAAATAAGCAGATTTTGTTCATACTGGGGAATGTTTTCTTCATCAAGATAGATAGTTCTACTAAAACCTCTATGATATAAAAATCCATAATCTGGTTTGTAACTAGCTGAATGGCAGTTTAAACAAATATATCAACGGATTCTACCACCTTTATTCACAGAGTGATGCTTTAATCTTTAGCTTCACACTTGGGATGGATTTTGATACCCTTAGTTGTGTGAAACAACACCTTGTTTCAGACCTAGCATCACTGATGTTAACAGGACTGCTTACTGAAAAACATGCTAAACTACTCAAATACAGCTCCTTGATTTCAGCAAGACTGTGTATTCACTGCAGTATTATACAGTAGGTTTCAAGACCACAGACTCTTAAGAATTTTCTACAGTAGCAGTATTACAATCCTTAGTCCCCAATATGACAAGTAAAAGGTGAAAGTATAAGACCAGAGTAAAAAGATTTAAAGTGGGAAAAAGCACTGTAAAGCCCCAAGTGAAAATAACAAAATGTGTACAAGAGACCAGTAGGAAGACATGGTCATATTTATGATTTACTGTTAAGTGCTAATTTCTGTGGCATATACTACTCTGCTTGCAAGAACCAGTACTCTTGAATATATGTATCCCTTCAGTTCTCAATTGCTGTGCTTTCACAAGAAACTATTGCATTACATTGCAGCTGCAAAACCCAGCTCACCTCTCTGACCATTCAATAATTTTGATTTACTGGCTTCTGTCTTACTTGCTGGATTCAAGGCAAACTTTGGCTAAAAATGTGTCTGCACTTGGGATGTCAAATTTCCCCAAAACGGGAAATCTTTAACAATTTTTCCAGCTGTCTTTCCACCGCTTTTAGTCTTCAGAACACTCCAGCATCTCTTATAGCACGTACTCTGTGAAATCACAGAGGCAGTTCATGATTTTGGATCACAGCTGATCCACATAGCTTACAAACTAAGCCCCTGGCCGATCAATCAGATTCCTGTGGAAGGACCTTTGAGCCAGGACAGATTCTGACTGAATTCAGTGAGGCTCTGTGCAGGCCAAAGGTCTATCCAGTTGTATTCTGCTAGTGATCAGTCAGAGTCTAATACTGTATCTATTTTACGCTATGTTAGTAATACATATTACTATTAATATCATTTAATAAGTCACGTCTTTAAAAAAAAAGTCCTCAAATCCCTAGGTCATTAGAACATAGTAGGAGAGGGGGCCAGAAAGAAAGCTCTTCTCTAATAATTTGACATACCAGGAATATTGCTTACTGTTGTTTCTGATGTAGTAGTCCTAAAGCAAAAACCTAGTGTCCTGCTTACTTAATACAATGGTATCTATTCATTTCAGGATGTTACGTGTATAAAACATCTGATAATATGCATAAATGTGCTAAAATTTGTATCTATTTTGATTCTTTAAAAAAGTTCAAATATTTTGGACCCAGATTTGAGGTGATACATCTGATGTTATTAAGTAAGCTAAGGAATACTATTGGCACTGTTTGTGTGCCAGGTTATCACTGCAAACAATTGACTGCAAGCAAAATGGACACTAAGTTTCAGCTATAAGGTTTACTCTTCAATAACTGATGGCTTCCACACCTGTGCAGTGACGCCAGCTTTCTTTGCTGAAAATTTTGGCCTCGGAGCAGTAAACAAAGAGGATGTGGTGGTTTCTGGCTTAGAAAATGCAGAGTAGCCTGTAGGTGAACATGATTCATTTGCTGAGATGGAGGCATTTGACTGGAACAAAGGTTGTGAACTGTAGGCTGGCACAGAGTACACTGAAGATGCCCGGACATTAGTAGGAGAGCCAGCACTTGGTGGTCTTAAAGGTAGAGCTTGCTTTGAAGCGGACAACTTTGATGTCTGCTTAATAGCAAAGCTTTCCTTAGTACTAGGAGGTTGAAAAGTAAATAAAGATGCATCGAGTTGATAAGGTTGATGTTTCATAATATCCAAAGCATTGAGACCTTTCTTAGGTTTTCTTTTTGTATTTTTGGTAGCAGCGGTGGACTTAGAGGAAGGCTTGGTAGCAGCAGGAGGATAAGATGGGCAGTGGATGGGATTATAAGCAACAGGTGGAGGTGCTCGGACATTAGATGAATATTTCCAAGAAGCTGGTAAAGATGGAGTTGGAGATGAGGCTCGTGCCATGTGTGCCTGCACAGTCTCTGAATCTACCACATACTTCTCCATTCGAGAGTGCCTTCTGGCAAATAACTGTGCTCCTTTTCCACTCATAGCTGGTGGCATCTCAAAGTGTGGCTTTGTTCCTCCAGCACTTGGTGTTACTGGTGTTGTCTTGGGTGTATGGTTTGGACTTGCTAGAGTTGCCTGAGGCCCTTTGAAAGGACCAGCTAGGTTGAGAGTACTTGGGGGATGGGCAGGAGAATGAGGATACTGTGGAGATTTGAGTGGTGCAGGATATGCTGCCTGAGGTGAGGCTGGTGCTGGGAAGGAAGGAGCCTTGTTAGAAGCCACAGCTGAAGGTGACCAAACTGGTGAAACTGGAGTATCAGCAGTAGGAGAGACCTTGAGGGAAGGCTTTGGAGCAACAGGAGGAGGGGCTTTTTGTTTAGATGCTTGAGTCTGCATGAAATTGCAAGCTTCTGCTCCCAAACTGAGGTAGTCTTCTTCAGGTCCTGACTCAAAACCAGCTCCAGTACCTTTTTTGCCCTCTGCATTGTGTACAAGGGACAACAGGGCAGGATTAGGACTTACTTTAGGTGTTTCTTTGAAAGTGAACATAGGTTTTGAAGTGCCTCTTCTCTTTGCCTCTTGCAGTATCCCAGTTCTTTTGGCTGGCACCGCAATCCTTTCATCCCTGGATGCTATGTATTCTGTTGGCTCGGTGGGTGACCACACAGTTGGAGCAGCTCTGCTGGCTACAGGAGCTGAAACAGGTCTGTATAAAGCCTCAGGCGGTGGGCTGATAGAGCAGTAAGGAGGTGGTGCTGGTGTATCTGAAAGAGGACTAGTGACATTTCTTGTGGGTGAAAATGGTGCAGCTGCTCGGTTTTGAACCCCAGAAGGGAAGGGTTTAGCTGTTTTATTCAAAGATGCTGCTTTTTGAGCTTCAGAGGACTGAAAAGGGAGGTTTGTGTCTGGTGCTAAGCCAAATCCATTTTGTTGTACCATTTTGCTATGATTCTGGCTCACGTTTGTGTAACTTTTGCTCACACAGGTCTGCTGTCTTGACATTTCTTCCTCTTTCGTTTGATAGACTGAAGAGCTTACTTTCTGGAAGCTCTCTGACATGGTGGCTTCCCTTTGTTCTTCTGTATGCACTGTGCGTGCCTTCATCTCCTCTTGTTCAGCTGTGATCTGATCCATCCTCTGCCGTCTCTTGGCAAACATGAGGGCCCCTTTACCTGTGCTCTCTGGAAGTGTCTGCATCTCGTCTCCACTTTTTGTCTTCTTTTCAACCTCAAGTAGACCACTGTCCCAGTCAAACGTCACAATCTTACCGTCGTTGTCAATGTCAGAGAAGAAATCTTCATCTATTTCTGACTCACTTGTTGCAAGCAAACTCACTTCAAAAGTGTTTTCTTTGTCCCCCTCTTCACCTTCACCTTCTTCACCCTCGTCTTCGTCACGTTCTAACTCCCCAGTACCGTAGCTGACTAGAGTATATTTCCTCGCCCTTTGACGACGCTTCTTGAACATCAACACCCCCTTGGAATTGGGGTTGGGAGCTGCTGTCAGCAGCAATGCAATACTTTTACATTTAGATTTGGCTTCTTTGACCTGCTTCTCTGACAGACTCTCACTTCGCCGGAGCCCTATGGAAGGAATCAAAGTGCACGTTTAATTGCACACAGCCCACAAAAATACAAGGAGACTAATAACAAATAGTTCTGCATTTATCTATACTGAAATTTACCCACTGTCCCCTTCCCCTTTAAGTGTATTAAAACACACTTATTTTCTTTTGTATAGAGACATCATTTTACTTAAGCTTTTCCCACAGTATCAATAGTATTGTAAATTCCATACACCCATGCAAGTTCAAAGGCTACATCACTTTCTTCAGGAATTTCTTAGGTCAACAGGAACATTACATGTGTCTCTATTTCTAGCATTCTTGATTTTTATTTCCATAAGTAATCACAGCATCAACAGGCAGACAATATTTTCTCATTTATTCAATTTCTATGGTTTGGTATTTACCAAGTGTTTGACCACAGTTCCTAGGCTTACAGCAGACGTTCCCAGCCAGCCAGGCCCATGACTGCATAACATCTGAGACCAAATGAAACTGAGTGTATTCTATCTGACGGCAGTAGCAGCTTCTGCCATTTTTGTGTTTATCTTACTCATATGAATTACAAAATGCATATAATTGCTAAAAGTCAGTATGCTTCTATGTATTAGCTATTTAAAAGCAAGCATACATCCACAAAGGCATACACAGAAACTATTAGCATTAACTTTCACCCCTTGGAAGACGTGGGAGTTTGGCCATGATGCTCAATGAAAGCGGGTTTCAGTCTTTTAACAAGCATTACTTGCCTTAAACATAACCCAAAATTGTATAGGATATAACAGCTCCAGAATGTTTCTTTTGAGAATGTAGCAAGAATGAATACACATTTAAGAACTGAATCAAGGAGGCTCAACTAACTTCTCAAGAGTTTTTGCTAGCATTTATCAATAATACATATTTTTTAAAGCATAAATTACTGGTGTTTATCAAGTAGTGGAACAGGAATAGCTGCAACTGTAAAGCTGATAGTTCCACTGTACGTCAGCATGACTGCTTCCTTGTTATGTGACACGGAGCATAGTCAGGTGGACATAGTCAGGTGGTGTCCCTGTTTCTTTCCCTTCCTTATAGTCTACCACCACATCTCATGAATGACAGCCTCAATAACTTTTCTGTTTCACATAGCTAGAATTAAAAGCTGTTCCTGCCTAAATTAATGGTCCCCTTCCACTTAATTTCAAAAGGAAAAAGTGTGCTTCTGATATATGAAAATGGAACAGTAAATTATTTAATACCTTTTGCTACCATAAATAAAGCAAATTCATTAAAGAAAGCCATATGATGTATTTTCTATTAATGATCCTTTTAGCCATGTCAGTAGATGGCGTCTGATACTTCTCCTATTAAAGACAATTGGAGTTTTGCCATTATGCCAGATGACAGCATGACCGGACCAATGGTTCTCACAAGAACCTATAAAAGAGAAAAGAGCATGGCATCCGAACCAGCAATTTGTAGTATTTTATTGTGAGAGGGCCAAATCACAAAATCCTTGGCCCAGTCCTTTAACGATCCAAATGCTTAAAATAGTCACTGAAAACATTTTCCAAAACTATGGGCTGTAGACTGCCTCTGCAAACAGAAGGATGTAGGTTCTACACTTTCAAATAAGCTACTTGCATCAGCAGTGAGTGTTTTTCTGGGAAGGAGATTCAGCAGGTACCCATACAGTTCTGTGGAAAGCAAAAATTGAAACTTTTCATTTTGCTAGCATATGTTTTCCTAATTTGTCTGGATAGTTACTTAATCAGTAGTTCCAAAAGATGGCAGAAGGAATGTTAACTGTTCAGGTAAATATATATAATCTGATTAGTATTTACAGATAAAATTTCTGCTAAAGAGATCACACCCCTTATAATAAATGTTCTTCTCTAGTTTAGACTTAAATGCTGCATTATAGCTTTTAATTTTATAAAAAACATGAATAGTATTTGCTGCACACAGATTATTCCCCTGTGCTTGGTAATTTGTTTGTTCTAATGTGTAGACAGGATTTTACAAATAATAGTAATAATGATAAAAGCAAACATTTTAATAGATTAAATCAGTGGTTCCTAAGGATAATGACCTGCCACTAGATTAGAAGGAATTGAGATTGTCATAGTTGAGATGAGAAAAGGACAGGATCTATGTCCTACTTGAAAGAAGAGTTTATCATGTAGTATATAGTTCATTCTTTGTACTTTTGCCTTATTAGACAGGCACTGCAAGTAATTCTCTAAGACAGGCACAGTCCCACAGTTGGTTCTAACTTTGCAGCCAAAATGTAAAGCATGTGCACTTTTCTTTTATGCTTCATTTAATATGCCAAAAATATGTGGATTGCATGCAGACACTTAGGCATAAGTAACTGCTTAATCCACTTGCCAATAAGATACAAATGGTTATCATGCTAAAAATATGCTTACAGAGGAATTAGCAGTGGGTTAGCAGACTAATTCCAACACTGCATATAAAATAGCTTGTTGCTACAGTATATCACTGCACACATTCAAGCACCTTTGACATACTGCTACTAAATCCCCAGACAGGATTCTTAACATTGTTGGGAAAGAGCAAGCAACCAATAGAAAGGTCCCAAATGAATAAAATAATAAATAAATAAATAATATGTATCTGCACTCAGTTAATTGATATTGGATGCAGTTGCAAGTTTACTTTCATGTAAACTTCTTGGACGCATTTTGAAGCTGTCCTCTGGGTATGGGAGTCAGAAGAAATAGCATGTTCACTTTACAGTCTGGAGAAGACTGACAAAACTGTAAGGATCATGTAACAGTTATACACATGCTAGTGTCCATCAAAATCTCTTCTGCAGGCAACATCAGGCTTTTCTACTAGCCTTTTTAATTAACTTTTAAGAGCAGTGGCGTGGCTTTGATTTTGGATAATGCAAATGACAACACGAAGTTTTTGCTGTAAAAAGAGAAGTCCACAGGATTTGCTTAGACATGTGCAAGCAACTTGCTTTTTTGTTAATATTCTACAGATTGCCTCTGAATATACATTAGAAGACCTGTGGAATTCAGACCTTTTTGGACATGTATTTTTAGTTGGACAAAGTCATGAGTTAAATTCAAAGTGGAAGTCTACTAAGCAAAGTTATTCAACACAGTTAAGGCATTGGTATACTCCTGGCTCATCACCAGGAGCATTGTATTACCCTGAAAAAATATATAAAGCAAGAACAGAAACATCATTTAAAAGAAAACAAGAGAGGGAAATTTAGAAAACTGCAGAAAATAACTCTAAACATTGTTTTTCTAATGCAGTCTAAATTCTGAAATTATGTTTAAAGTTACAAAAGATACCTGCAGGCAGTGCAAATGATTAGATGGGACATACTTACTTGCGTGCCTCGCCCTGTGCTTGAGAGGTCTGTGATCCCTTTCCGAGTGCTGGTTGCCTTCTCCCTGCTCTGTGCCTTCTGATGAGATTGCAAAGGAGAGGAGGGAAGGAGGTGCTTCCGACTGCCCTCCTTCCACTTGAGAATCAACACACCCCTTTTCAGCTAGAGACCTGGGTGCTTCCTTCTCCCTATCCAAACAGTCTAGGATCACCTCCACCCTGGGGAGAGATGGAGCTGCACCTTGGATCCTCTTGACCTCTTTGCCACTAGAAAACTGGACTACTTTGCTTGACCACTGGATGTTGCCCTCTTTCACTCCCAGGGGAATTGCAGTTACAGGGCTAGTCCCATCTTCTTGTATGCTGGGTCCTCTTCCTGAAGGGGTGCATTTTTCTGCCCCTAAGAGAGTCACAGCAGGAGGATTGGTGCCCTTGTGTGCGTCATTTGAGAGGGACAACTGCAGCTCAACCATAGTACCTGGCCTTCTTTCTTCTGTCTTCCCTCTGACAGCAGCTTCATCTGTCACGAGCACTTTGGAGGTGCCTATCACTTTAGGAGTAATTCTGTGGCTTTGTGTGATCTCTTGTTTCATTTCAGAAAAGTGTATGTTGCTTTCTCCTGCTCCCTGGTGAGTCTCACTGTATATCTCTGTGATGCATAAATCTCCACGGGGTATCTCTTTCACTGTGTTAATTTGCAGTGTAGTACTCTGCCTATAGTCTTCATTTTTTATGTTACCATGTTTTCCATTTTCTCTTTCGCTGCTTAAGGTTTCATTTATTCCATTTGAGGACCTGCACATACATAAACAAGTAATTCAAGAAATTAAGCTGCTGTAAGCACAGCAATTTTAAGTACAGTTACAAAAGCAATTTCTGTATAGCATTTTTCCCCCTATATGAATTGTGGAACCTGCTAGCAGGTCCCTTTAAGTAGAAAAATTTTCCTAGAATGTAAAGGTCTTAAACTGAAGCATCTTTGTATCTTTCAGAATTCTTCAATTTAACAGTTCAGTAACAGGGAAGTTACACTACTGTGGTAGAACAATGATCCTACTAGGATCCTTCTGCAATGTTGAATTGTATCAATCCTAACATCACTATGCTTTCACAGACACATTTCTGTTACAGTGTTTCCAGACAAATGCTGCTGAGACTTCTGGGCCAATACTCCTTCATATTTCACATATGCATGAAAAAATTAACTTTGCATGACGTCAGAAGAGTGGTTAATTTTTGGGTCTGTGGCTACTACTGCAACTGGTTTAGGCACCATCCTCACATACAGCTCCTGTCCCAAAAAGTTTACTCTCTGAGAAATAGGTAAGTACTGGATGAGGATCAAACAGAGGGGAATGAATACTTGAAATACATTCAGAGAATTCCTGCGAGGAATATATCATGGAATAATTAAAACATTCTGGGCTTATTCCAGTGATGCAGTGAAAAAGGCTAGTGAACCCATACAATATTTCCTAGTTATTAAAAAATATGTATTTCTAACTGGCAAATGTTACTTTGACTTCCTGAAGCCTACTGTATACCTCAGTGTAGCTCCCTTTTTTGAACTGTTCATTCCCCTGGCCCAGTTAGGACTCCTAGTGTACGCTCTAGCTTCTTTTTTCAGCACTCTGGGCCATACTATTAATTCAAGAAGAAACCTTTTCTGTACAGCAAGAATGCAGCATGTTATTAAGGCTTTCTGTTGACTAGAAGGTAACAAAGCACTTTTTTCAAATGAGGGAAGCAGTAGGTAGCCTTAGTAAAGTATTAATACCAAGTATTATGGAGATTTCTGAAATCAAAAGTGGGTCCCAGGTATTCTGAAACTTTGGAACCCCCTGCAAAGAAAGGCTGGAAGAAGCAACAGGAGAAATAAATCTGTCAGTGCACTGAAGAAGCTTTAATATCACTTGCTTTTCTAGCCATGCAGCATACTGTTTGTAGCAGTCTGGGTCTGCCTCAAATAGCACAAAAGGTGTAACATCCATTAAACCACATATGGAACTACATAAAGGTCAAACAGATTTTAATTTAGGGTGCTCCTTGTGAGTGCTGCTGGATTCCATCGTATTATGCTATTTGGATGATCAATTGTACTGCTCTTAAGTACAGATATATTGCAGAAATCTGTAAACATTTCCTTGTAAGATATGAGACTGGGGGCTGGGCCAGCTAAGCTGGTAGCCTTTATTGGTAGCTGAGTGATTGTGTGTATGGGTGAGAGAAAGATTTCCACCTTAAATGGCGCTTGCTACTTTCGGATATACTTCTACTCTATATAGACATAAACGTGTATCCGTGTGTCAAGAGGCATAACACTGGATCTGATCTCTTTTTGTCATTTAAGATTCTGCTTTATAAAATTATTATTTTTGTTTCAGGTCTTTCCAGCTCACTGCAGGAGCAACAGCCCTGGTATAATTCCAGGAAGGAAGCAGAACTCATGGAGTCAGCATGGCAGAGTTTGTCTCAGAGTCATGTTTTACTCCCTACATGGTGCATTTAATTTTGGTATGCACTGAGCACACTCCCTACTTCCCCCTAGAAATTTTCTTTCTAGACTCAGCAGTAGCCCAAGAATTGCTAATACTGACGTAAAAAGGGCAGGCTAGTGTTTCTGTTTCTGTCCCCACTCTCAGTGTTTCACAGATGCATCTGTTCAGCATTTGTCGGGAAGGTCAGCAAGATGCTCCCGCACATGGCATCTGGAGAGTGCCCGCCCTGCAGGGTGTTTCTTTCCTCTAATCTTGTAAACCAAAAGTTTTGTGGGCACTGCTGGTCAGTAACTGACTGTGGTTTATGGGGGACTGGGAAAACCTTTTACAGACACCAAAGGCCAAGTAGCATTTTTAAAACTACTTTAAAAGCCTAATTTTCTTCCCAGTAAGCTTAGTAAGAGTAGAATTAGGCCAACAATGGTTGCCTATGAAAATCTCATCCTTCATGCAAATAGTTTAGGAAGAGTCAGAAGCTTTCCAAGGAGAAATATTCTTCCCTGCCAGCAAAAGATGCTTGGATGCAAAGATCACCATTGGAACGCCACTTTAATTAGGCATTATTCTTTCCTCATGATTTTCAGCATTTTCTTGAGATGGCTGCTAACAAGTGGCTACTCAGGAAAGGAAGGATTTGCTTCTCATTGCTCTCGGAGGATGCTAAGACACTTCCTGAAAAACCTTTCTGGTGGTAGTGTTGAGAGGTCTACTACCCACAAAGGAGGTCTCGGCAAGGGAAGAGAAGTGTTTCAGTTTATTCTCCCATACCCTGGAGGATACTGACAGTAGGGGCTGGGAATTGGGGAAGATGAGCTGATGAGAAGAAATTCAAAGATTCTCATGGTGAATTCCTTTAGAACATTTTAGTCACTTTCACAGTGTTGAGCAACTGCAATTTTCTTAAAATGTCTAACAGACACAGTTTCATTCCATGAAACACTGAATTATATGGTCTAAGCACTCTGTTTTGGTTCTGATTTTCAGGACATGTCTTGCCATTCCCCATACATTCAAGCAGGGGCAATGAAGTGAATGGAAGATGTGCTGTCACTTTCAGCTAGTGTACTGTGGCCTTCAGACCAACTGAAATATCAGTTATAGAGCAGCAACAGGCAGGAGTCAACGCATATGGAGCTATTTCTATGGCTGCAAAGAAGACAGCTGGTCAGCCACAAATATCATCTTTACAAGTGGAGTTCCAGTAGTCCTGTTATGAATTAAAGACATAAGAATGCAGATATCACATGAGGAGCATTCAAATGGCACACTGCTGAACCAGAAACAAGAGCTGTGCACTGGGGAGAAGGTAAGCTGTAATCCTCACCTATCACTGTTCCCCTGATCTCATCACATTGGTCCATTTCTTAGCCCAAGACAACATGCACAGACAGGTCATGCAAAATGTCTGTTACAAATAAAACGAATTCTCCTTGAGAGCATCTTGTTTTGAAGGTAGATTGTAACTTTGAACTACTAGACACTTTAGGAAAGTTCTTTTACGCAGGTTGCAGAAACCACAGAGGAGCTTCACATGCTGTTTAGACATCCCTGGTAACCAGAGACAAGTGCCTTTTTTGCACCAGTGTCCTTTCAGCTTTCCAGTGACACTTCTCTGTTAGCTGTTGTGATGAATCCTGACCCCTTCTGTCCTCCTGGTCCTACCTGTGGGAGAGCAAATGCAGGGAACTGCAGTAGCTTGGGGGGGAGCCATAATTCCTGACAAGGATTGTGGAAGTCTCAAGTCTTCTCTTCTTACCCACAGTGAAGGCAATTCAGAGTTCATCTTGTCTGAATTCACAAAGTCTGAGGAGAATGAGCTTACTGTAGGTGGTTCTGAACTCAAGATTGCATGCATTACACCGGTGACAATTGCAGAACAGTCATTAGAACAGACTGACGTGCAGTGAGCAGTAATGCTGGCTTGCTTGCAAATTTATATGAAGGTTCTCTACTCAATGAAAGCTGAAATTCACTATCACTATTTTATAAACGGAGAAGCTAAGACCCAGAGAGCTGTGACTTCCCCCACCTCATCTAGTGAAGTGCTAACAGCTACAGAAATAGAATTCATGGTTTCCAGATCCTCTCCCCCTCCTGACATATTTTGCCCCCCAAGAAGACCATTTGCCATGTCATCATCAAGGCGTATCTGTCTAACACACTTTCTCCATCTACACCGCCTTTGCTTTTTGTAAGCCTCACTTCCATATCTATGGGGAATAACAACACTTCACTACTTCAAAGGGGTGGAAAGAATAATTGAAGTGAAGACTCTGCAGTATGCAGATATAGTAGTGGACACCTTGTAAGTATTAAGAATACTTAATAAGAAATAAAATTGTTACATTTGGAGACTGTACTCTTAATTCTGTGCCTGAACTGTGCTGTTTAAATTATATACAATAATTTCTTCAGATCAAATAGTCTGTCTTTCCTCCCTTTTCCACACAGACAAGCAGAGTTATAGTCATTAGAGGACTATCAGAAGCTCACAGTATAAGTCTGCAAAATGAGTGCATTCAAAACCAGCATTTTCCATGTGGTACACTGAACAGAACTGCACCAAAGCATTCTGAGCATTCCTGTACCTCTTGATAAGCATCTGTAGGGCGTCAGTCAAGCTTTCCATCAGAACAATAACTTCAGCATACGTTAAGTCTCCACAAGGCTTGCCATTGATAGACACCACCTCATCTCCCTCACACAGCCCAGCCTTTGCTGCTTTGCTCTTGCTGCGAACCTGCAATGAGTCAGAAATAAATTCCAAATTGCACAATTAGTGTTCATTTGAAAAGAGCAGCAACCATGTCCTCAGCTTACTTTTGTCTGTACAAAAGAAAAAGGATCAGTAATATTGATCATAAACAAATTTCTAGTAACACAAATGAATAACTTGTCCCAGCTGAGGTTAATACTGTTCTGGCCAGTACAAAAACTTCTGCTTTACTGAGATTATGAGCTAGATGTCAAACAGGCTGGAAATGTTTTTTCAAAAAGGGAGACATAGAAGTTTTGGACAACAATCAATTGATCAGAGTTTAACAGAAATGCAAAAAATCTCATTAGTTTCTCCCAAAATGAAAGACTAGTAGAACTGAAATCTATGCCAAGATTTTAAAAGAGTGTGTAACTTCAGGCTCCTCTGGGTTAGAATGTCAATATCTACATGCTGTTAGAGCTGTAGGTATACAGACTTCTTGTATACTGGACACTTTTCCTTAGATGCCCAATAGTAGGTTTAGTTGCCAAATTATAAACATCTGAGTCACTGGAGATCCTAAATCCATGTTTAGTCATCTGAGTAAGTGCCCTGATTTATTAAAGTTAAGACACTCCTGTTACGGTTTAACCTTCCCTGTTAAGTACTCATTCAAGAATCTTATGCAGCTTGGGTTTTGCTGTTTCACTTCTTTTTCCACTGGCAGCATGTTATAACTTATCACAGTCTTTGTATAACAGAAATTAGACAGCTTTAACACCACTCAAGGTACACCATACAGTTGACTGCTATTTTTAAAGTACGTATTTGGCAAACAGTAGGTTATATTAACCAGGATGCTTGCAGGAGTCTATTTTAGAATTACACATACACATAAAAGGGCTGTCCTTGGGTTCTTTGCTCTCAGTCTTCTACCTGTTGGTGCAAGTACTTTGGCCTTACACAATATTCGGTTGGTGGGTTGATAACCATTACTAATTCTCATAGCATTTTCTTGAAAATTTTTAAAGTAGTGTGGTTCTACCACACTCACAGCAGCAGAGTCAGTCCCCACTGACTCTAGGAAAGTTACTTCCGATTCACACCAGATTTGAGAGTACAGCTGTCCCACAGACTCACAGAATTGTCCCCAATTATACTATTAGGCCACTGGGCTGGTACCTAAGATGTATTTCTGGAGGGAATTTTGAAAAGTTTCTTGGAGTCAGAATGATACGTGGAATAAAGAGTGAGACTGCATGTTTTTCAGTGGCAGGGCCATGTATCTTTGTTGTTTCAGTTTATACATACCCATATGTCATATTATGGCTCTTTGAGCAGTGAAGAAACAGAAGCCCAGTGTATACAGAAGCCAGTTTCTACCTTGCAGAGTTAACATTTACAAATATGGAGTGGTATGCAGCTCTGTTTATCTCCCTTTAGGCAACAGCATAAACGTCCTTGTGCTTTGGGAATAAATGACAGTTTAGACAGTGCTTAGAATGTTTTGCTTCATATATGAGCTAGGATTTGGGTTGAGGGTTTGTTATTGTTTTTTTAAATAGGAGGGTATGCTATTAAAATTTACAAGACATCTTAGGCCTGCATGTAAATATTTAACGTAGATGCTAGGTAGGATTCAGAGTGACCCTTTTTCAAAAAACATGTGAACAGCAATTATAACAACATGTGAACTCTGAAATAGCATAATGTGATACCTAGATTGTGAGAAGACTTGTTTCTGTTTCTTTATTAAGTGTCTGAGAATTTGGGGTCAGTTCTGTCATAGATTACCATTACAGCTGTCTCAGGAGAGAAACTGTTACCCATTCTGTAACTTCAGTGATTTATGTCAAAAAGCAAAAGTACAAATGTACCATGTTAATATGTCTATGTGAATTGCTAGACAGCTCAACCAGTTTCATAATTTTTTAAACAGATTCCTTGGTAACATTCAAAGAAAATAGACAAGGGCATTGAATTTCCTTTAAAAGTTTTTGAAAGGGCCTCTCAGTTCATTTGGCTGCCTTGTGAATTGTTGAAAGATCACAACTGTGAGATATTTGGACCTTCATACAAAAACTCAGCCCCTTCTTCGGCTGGTCATCCAGGAAAGAAATTACTGTTAAGTCGCTATACTTCACTCTCTGGTAGCATTTCAGTTGATATGCACATTAGACCAAATTTCCTGTCTGTATTGAATTTCCAGGTTTATCTACATAAATCAAACCTTTAACATGATTTTGCCATTGCAGGATCACACTGCACATGCTGTACATATTAATGGTTCTCCTGACTGTATGTCAGCCTTTTCCCCAGCCTCTCCCAGAGGCACCTGTGCCTCCCAAATTTGAGCAATGTCTATATAAAATCACTGCAGTATTAACCTTTTTTTTTCGTGTTTCTGTTGGGGAAATAAAAGTGGGGAGAGAGCACTGACAAAAAATGAGCAAGGGCAGATCGTATAGTAAATTCTAGCAGGTTGCTGCTAGGGTAGAAATATGCCATCATCATTTGTGTTATTTTAGCCTCAGGATATCACCAGGTTGCTCAGCAATATGTAGACTGCCTTTCCAGGCAAGCTGTAATTGTTTCTGGTTTTGTTTCTTTTCACTGGAAACCCACAAAAATTAATGACTCATGTAAACCAAAACTTCTTAGATTTCTGGGAAAAGAAGGGGAAAAAAAAGGACAACAAAAAAAAATCCCAAGAAGATTTGTGAAAACAGGATCTTCCTGGTAAAATATGTGTTTAGTGGACAGTTTTCCCTCAAAGGAATTTTTGGCAGAAAGTCTTTGATGAGCCCACTGGGAAACAAAAGCTGCCTTTGTTAGCAGAAATACAACTTGGTCACACAGGGGACAGTAAGAAACCTTCATCCAGTTCTTGGGAACTCAAGGCAAGGCATATTTGGTTGTAAAGCATAAGAGATTCTTCCAAAACCAGTGATTGCTTTTGCCTTATAGTGCAGCCAAGGCTTCCTCAGTTACTTGTTTCTCCCAGCTGCTTTGGGCTGGAGTTTTCTTTAGGAAGGAAAAGTGTTTTTTCCTGTAAAATTTGGGAATGGGATCTCACTACTAGAAAAATATGTTTGTAAAGATTTTCTTAGTTTTTCAATGCTTGCAATGCTGGTATAACACAGCGAAGCTAAGTCTGTACCGTTAGTGCTGAACCTGTCAAGACACCAGCTGCTCCTGGGGCATTTTGAAGAGCTTTAGCCCACTTTCCCCTGGTGCTGCCTGTATTGCTTTTCTGCTCCCCCTCAGTCAGGATTCTTCCTTTTTATTATCCAAGTTGTATATCATGCACTCGTTAGAATGCTTTGGTTTGATTCCAATCACAAAATTTCCAATGAAATGGCAATGGAAATATTTACTTTGAATTCTAAAAGTTTTAAGGAAAACATTGCACAAGGTGTATTGGCATTGCAGCAGTACTGACCTTAGTCAATGGTATGCATGCTCTGCCCATAAGGAGTTTTAGATTTCTGAATTTTAACAGTATTAAAGCGTTGTATATAAATAGTTGTACATAAAGACTTCAGGTTATTCTGAGCCATTTGTTATAATATTCTCTAATTTCAGGTGTTTAGATCACTGTAGCTACAGGGTGTGAAACACAGTGCTTGATTACTTGGACAATTCACCTGAAGTACGTAATTTCTTTTTGTTCCCAGGTTACTGCTGTATCCAGAATCTCCCACTATCAGGAACTTGCCTTGCTGCTTAAAATGTCCAGTGCTGAGCAATTCCTTATATCCACAGAGATGTTACTCTTAGGGGAAACTTCCTTTGTGAAGAAGTTAGCCTGGATGCTCACCATTATCTGAATACCACAGAGGAGCCAGGACCCTCTGTGAGCAGTGCAGCATGAACCTGCGCAAGCAGCAGCAGCCCTGGTCCCTGGGACGGAAGGCCATGGGGGCTGGTAGAAGGCTCCTCAGCCCCTCACCTGGCACCTATTCACAATCAGCTGCTGTAAGGAGGGACTGGGGGCTGTCCAGAGGCCCTGCAGGAGGGTCTATAAAGAACCTCCTTTTTGTGCAGAAAACCATAAGGGAGTAAGGTGTGGGTGCTGCGGTGCACTATTGAGAGATCACATCCCAAAGGCACAGGTACGTGGGGGGGAAAAGTGTGGGGTAGTAACTTGCTGTGGGTTGGTGGTAGCTGTGGGACACTGCTAGGGCTGGAGTAGCCATGGGTGCCTGCAGCACATGGCGATTTCAGTTGCTTTCTTAACTGGTTGAAGGTGAATAAACTGAGGGATATGTGGTGGCTGTGCTCTTGCTAGTGTGGGGCAAAGGAGGGGTTTTGTAGAGAAAGCTAATGCTGAGTCCCCAGCCTTCGTGCTGTGTATGCTGTAGTGTTTTTACTCTAAACTACCTCTACTCATTCTGTCACCTGGAGACTCCTTGTCAGGTAGCAGGTATTAGATCTGTTCCTTTGTTTTAACCTCAAAGCAGTTTAGTTTGTACCACCCAAAACTGTTCCATGCTATGAAACAACATATGGTAAATCGGGGATAATAGGGAAACTTGCCTCAGAAAATATAATTCTGATGATACTGAAAAGCTAAAGTAGATGCACCTGTTACTTGTTGTGGCTGCACATGGAGGCACAGACAGCAACTGGGGCTCAGTTTACCAGCTGATGATTTTGGTTGTGTGTCTAGGCCCTATAATAAGCAGATCAGAGGGTTGAGGTATGTTGAACCTGATAACAAGGTCAATGAAGTGTAGTTTAAAGCAAGGCAAATGGACTTGAGGGCACTACAGTCCTAGTTCTCCAATTGCATAGCTAAGAAATTATTAGGATATTTCATAGTCTTGCTTTTACCAGTGACTTCTAGGAAGGATGACATATATCTTAATCTTATTCTGGTATGCTGCTAGGAGTACCCACCTGTATCTGGGATGTGTCTAAGTGGTGTGCTTCATATGCAGTCTGACTGAGCAATCAGACTTGATGGTTGCCTGACTGAGCAACCAATCTGAGAAAATGAGCAATCCGAACACAAGTGCAATCCATTTAGCCTAAACCTTTATCTATTAAAGGAAGACTTTTGTGGCTTTAAAAAAAAAAAAAAAGGTATATTTGCACAGCACTGTTCTCAATGCAAAGCAAGCTTTCCAAACCATGAGATATTCTCAGAAATACTGATCCTTTTTTAGTTTGCCAGCAGCTTTTAGACAACAGAACAGAAAATATTGCTGCTGGATGCAGTGGAAATACACTTCCCTTGCTCATACAGACAGACTTGTTTCTTTCATTGAGGAGTCACCTCTGGAAGAGCCTAGTTAGTTGAATATCCTATCTACTTCCTGCAGTCTCCTTTGAATGGTGGTATGAACCTCAAGGCTTGAAGCTGGTTTTGGTGAACTTTATTTACATGTCTAAGTCCCCAGTGTTAGTCTTGAGTCTTTGGTGGATGGCTTTGTGTTTTCTTATGAAATATGTTGCCCAAAATAGCATGGCTTAAAAGGCAAATGGGACTTGTGTAGATCAGTTGTCGGACTTCATTATTGTTTACTACTGCAGTTATGTCAGCTGCAAACTTTAACAGCAGTGACTTTGTGTTTTCTTTTAGACTGGTGATTAAACATCAATAACAAAGGGTGAAGGGTGCTTAACAAGGCTATGTCCTTTGACTACTGTTATGCCCCCATTGAATAATGATTTCCAGTTTAAGGTTACCTTCTCAGACCCAACTAGCCAACTTTTAAAGCAGTGGTTTTTACTACAGTAGCAAACTGTGCCCTTAGATGTCTTGCAATCATCAATAATGCAGAACCGTGTTTAAGACATATCTATTAAATAGTCCTTTTAAAATAATATAATAATTAACATTTATCTTGGTATTACAACCTTATTCTGTATAGTCCCTTTAGTCTCACCATTAACTAATAGAGTAGCTTTATTTAAATGTGCCTTGTGTTGAGGTCTTTTAAATTTTTCCCCACAAAAGTGGTGACATACTTTCTGTTTAGAGAAAAACAATCAGCCTACACCTTCCCATTATGCAGAAATTGTGTAATTTTTTTTTATTCTATAAGCAGGTTCTATCTACCTGCCACTTTACATGACTTTCTGCAAGTAACACTAAGTTTTTAGTATCTCTCTTCAGAGATTGGCAGGTAACGGAGTAATGATTACTGGTTTTTTAGTATGAGGATGTTTCTAAAGGCTTTTCTTTTTTTCCTCTTTCCCCAGCTTACAGCATGTGATCCTTGCAGTAGTTTGAGTTGGGAATATGCAACTAGATGTTAAGCATAGTTAAAACTTCCCACTTGGTGTCAGTTCACTGTTTCACACTTGTAAGCACAAGTATCAGTTTTGTCTATTTGTGTTGAGAACTGTTTCTTGATACAGTAATATGCTGTGAATGAAATGACTGCTATAAGGGGTTTTTTAGTCTTCCAGAAATACTCTTTTACTGTTGGAAAAAATACAGGTCTGAGCATAGGACAGGATGTCTGGTTTCTTAGATACAACTATTCTACTGTATTGTCAGAGAGATAAAAAGGGGAAAGAAGCAGAGATAATAGGTATCAGTATGTGGGAAAGGGAGAGTGGGGCTAGGAGTGTGGAGACACTACCTCTTCTTTCTTTGTTCATACCAATATTAAAGCAACAAGTGTTTGATGCATTCTTAATCAGTAATATTTTTCCCTAAATGAAATAACTTAAAATTCTAACATTTGATACCCTGAATACAGACCTGATGTTTCTGAATCTGAAACTTTTTGATACAGTCAGATATCTGAAGTTTAACAGAAGGTAAAATTAAGTTAAAAATCCAAGTTAAATGGACTGTCTACCAGAAATAACAAGGAATTCAACTGACTTGAGTATGACCCAGTCTTGGCTGTAAAAGAGGTGGTGATTCAAAAGACAGGGGCAGTGATGAAGTGATCCAAAATCTAAGCAACTAAAGTTGTATTCTGCTTGTAGTACTATTTGCCACTTTGTCAGCATGTGGAAGTACACAAAATGTATGTGGAACTTGGCTTTGCCAAGTACAACATAGTAAAAGGCCTGCTTGCTAGTTGCTGCAATAAATTTAGCTAGCTAACATGTTTTTCTTAAATAAGTTTAAGGCCAGCATAAATAACTTAATATAATTAATACTTAGTTTAATTTTATCAGGCATTAGCTCATACTTTTTAGAAGTTACTTTTCTCATTAATTCATTAGCTAGGTGTTAGTCATGAAGTTCAGATCAGGGATAAAAGATCAGTGTTTCCTGTAGACAGTATTTAAAAAAAACAAACAAAAAAAGGCACTTAATCTCTTCTATTATAAATGCTACAGCAAATGCAGTGGCTAGTAAATGTATTTAAATATATTTAAAAGTTACCTGTCACACTAATAAAATTAACAATGTACAATGCTTCATTATGAGCAGGAAGTAGAAGCACCGAGTGGCGCAATTTTTAGTGTATTAGTTGTATGAAATCAGGGAATTAAAATGAAGTTACAAATTAACTGAACTCAGGCACAGCTTATAAATTAGGCATCTAGGGCCTTGTTTTACAATGTTTATGCATGCAGGAGTTTAGACAAAAAAGCAATCTTCAGTTAGGAAGCTTTTTTTTTAGGTATAAATGTCTGTACAGTAAGTTAATGCTACTCCATAATGTGTTTGGGTTCTTTAGGGATAGCTGTAGACCTTTAAGTAGCTCGGAGACTTCAGGCTGGTAAACACAGATCTTGCTAAGTCAAAATCCTGGGTCTCGGCTCACAAGCAAGTGCAAACAAGCATTTGTCAGTGCTCCTCAGTCCAAAGCACCAGTCCTTCCACCGACAATGTTTTGACCATTCCTAGGCAGGTGGTGGTACACGTGTGAGGTACTCCACAGTCACATAATCAATAGAGGTGACACGGTTACAAACTCAACATGCCTTCTATTTGTGTTTTTAGACTCAGGTTTACAATGAGAACACTCAAATGTATTTCCGCCTTAACACTTTCTTCCCCATCCCAAGCTTTGCCATCACAAGTTATGGTAGGGGCTGTATAAACGCAAGTCTTAAGAAAAAAGCTGACCTGTCTCTCCTTTGCATGGATTTCATATAGATATTGGTACCCATCCAAGAACTCAGATGTGAATTCTCTGTTCACTGGCTATGTAGCCACCTATTAAAAAATATAGTCAGTGACACAAGCCTTTTTGTGACCTTTCCAATTCATAAAGATTCAGTCTTTGCTGTCCATCTCTAAACCTGCCACTATTTAAAATTATGTGTATAGTTTCAAATGTCTATGTTTTGTCAGCTCTATCTGAAAACAAACTGTCAGTTTCCAGCTTTAAATCAACACCTGTGGAAACAAAGATACAGCCTGTCAGTCAGCCTGTAGATCCTGTTTCATGCAAGGAATCAAGTCCTTTGATGGAATAACTCTAAGATGCTTTGACTTGCATCATGGTGTGGAAGCAAAGTCATGACTGCAATTTGAAGACTATGTGCTTAAAATAGTGAGGGAATCTGAAGAAAAAAGACAACTGCCCACCCACCCCACCCCCTTTTTTT
>JANZLQ010000007.1:11351036-11368464 GCA_026212715.1 Elanus axillaris | reverse complement strand
GGTGTGGGGGTTTTTGGGGTGGGGGGATGACTGGCTTCTTAATTAGTGACATACAGGCCATAAATCTATCCCACTAGCAGGCAAATGAGTCACTCTGCTACTAGTGTATACTTTATCAAACCCGCTCATTCCTAGCTTCATATCCTGTGTCAATTACTCTGTCCTGCCAGGCTCCTCTGTCTCACTTTCACTCCATTGGTCATCTGCCCAAATTCTTTTGAAGTGGGAGGACAGGGAACAGGCAGAGAGGGAAAGGAGGGAGGGAGGGTTCTCATTACAGATCTAGATATGAGATGACACATTTAATCCTTAGAGCAAAACTACTCTAGTGACAGTTAAAATGAAATAGTTATTTAGTCTCCTCAATCCATTCCCTGAAATGGTATTGTTTATGACAATCCCGTAACATTATGTCATGAGTTTGCAAATATACAAGCATGATCATGCTGCCAAAAGGAATAGCAAAGGCAGCAAGAAGAAACAAATGCCGTCTTGCAGGTTTCTGTTTCAGTGAGGACTGTAGCTATTACTGTCAATGATGTCAAGGTTATACTGAAATCTGCCAAATGATGTATTTCTTGCTACTTGCCTCACTGCCGAGGCAGCAATTCAGTCAACACCAAAAGGATCATGAAGAGGTAACTAGAAGCTTTACCTCACTTCCAACGGAGAAAGCAGTGGCACTGTGTTTATTATGAGAGCTTTCTGTGGGTACAATGCACAGTACAATGGGGCCAGATCTCAGATTACAGGGTAGGGGGGCTTTTGGGACTGCAGTAGCACAAATGAGTCAGATGGTTCAAAGAAACCAAATAACACCAGCATCTGGTAAATGCAGCTTCTAGATAATACACATTAAACAGTTATTGTATTATGTACAAATAAAGTGGCCAATGCCTAATCTTCAAAGGAAAGCACAAAGCTCCGAGTAATTGGAGAATTATGAACCAAACAGTGGCCCAAACTCAGCTGAGAGCTCAATACAGGGACTGAGTTCCAGCTTCCATTACTTGTGCTCATCTTTAGCTGGACCCTTCAACTAAATAAAACTTAGAGTTAGACTAAAGAAAATGGTCCTCTGTGAAAGCTGGTAGCTTTGTTTACCAGGATTTCACATTAAACGCCACCATGTTGTTCTCTCTTGAACCACTTCTACTTCTTTCACTTCTCAAAATAAGATAGACTCAAGCTTCACCACTTCCTGGGAAAGTTCTCTACTGACCAAATTTCAGAATTGCCTATCTTAACTGTTTCACCCAAATTTTGCTATTCCCTGACATTTCTCTACTTGCCCAAGTCATCATATCGTAGTTTATGGAATAATTTATATTTGCTAGTGGCTTTAGCCATGAAATAGTTTCAGACAAATTTCCCGGGACTTACTGTTTAAACAAAGAAATAACGAGTTTGCATGCTTTTTTTTGTTTGTTTGTTTATCAGTCTTCTAATTTACTTAACATCCCCCACGTTTAGGGTGTGGTGTTTTGAAACAACCTTTTAAAACTAAGGGCTGTATCAGGCCAACCCATCTTGGTGCTTAGAAAGGAAAGCTCTGCCAAACTGGGTGAATGTTTTGTGAATGCCAATACATAGGTTCACATAGAGACCTTCCAGTGTTGCCTGGCTGCTGTCCTGGACAGCTCCTTTTTTGTGACTCATCAGGGAATTTGGATGTTCAGCAGTCTCTTCTCTCCCTGGTGGCTCAGATAAGGCTGGCCAGGAAAGCAGCAGTGATGGCTCAGAGGAAGGATGTACAGCAAGGATATCCATCCCTACCAGGGGAGGTCAGTGGTCTACTCCTGGTTTGCTCTCCCAACAGAGGAGACAAGGTTTCTGTGCTTGTGCTGGAGGTCCTAATGAGGTTGGAAATGGTGGCTGGAGACTCTCAAGAGATGTTCCTAAAGCCTCCAGCGAACTAGGAGACAAAAGTATTCTCGCTGCGGGCTTTGCTACTTGCCTGATAACAACACTGAGCAAGTTATTTAGATCTGTGCTTTTATTCAAACAATTAAAGTCCATAATCTGCCATGAAGATTTCCCTACCTGCATCTCAATTTTTTTAGGCTTAGAGTATATTCAGAATTTACCTTAGTTTAATTTGATCAAGCTTTAAAATGGTCATAATTGAATTGATGCAAACTGGCCTATAAAATTCTGCCTTCTTTTTCAATGGCTTAGTCTAAAATTGCTTTAACCCCAAATAATTATAAAATAAATGGAATAAGCAAGTCTATTGCAAAGATTTACTTTGTTGCCCCTCAATCCTTTCTTGTATAGGCAGTCCTTGAACCCATTTGTCAATTTGTGTGTGTTTCATAAAATTGACATGGAAATTAACATTCATGAGCTGCCTTTCAGCTCTTAAATAAAATACTGTGTAAGGCTATGTATCAGAATCCCAGTGTGGGGCCAAGCAGAGTAAAAATGAAGTATCTTGTAAGCAGAGCATGAGACTTGCCCTGGACCAGAAGGCTGAAAGATCATCACTTAAGGCAGGCTAGAATCATATACCCATCCCCTTGCTTGGATTTTAAGATCAGTGCTCACTTGTGTTTGTTAATTTGGAAATAACGGCACTTTCAATTTCATGTTAAATATGCTGCCAGGGGAATATTACAACAATGGAAGAATAACTTTTTTGGCATGGCAAATGGATAGTTGTCAGAACATTGAGGAAACACCGTTCTACTCGGACTGTAACTGTGGAAGCCGAGACAGATTTCTAGCTCCCATGTCACAGTCCATCTGTGACTGTTGCCCTTGCACAGTCGTGTCTGAGCAAGTCTGACACTGAGGTGTTGAGCTCTATTTAATACTCCTGGACTTAGTGCTCTGAAGAATTAGACCTCCTATTCTTGCAGTCTCCAATTCAGGCATGCTGGCAGAGTTGGCTTTTCTGTCCCTAACTTTAGTAAGAGCAAGTTGTCAGCATATTCGAAAGCTGGACCAAGACCATTTGTGTTCCCCCTGCCCTTTCCTTTCTGTGTATTCCCAAGAGGAATGGCTGCCTGAGAACCGGAAAAACTGGCTACACTGACTTGCGAGATTTCTGTTTGCTTGTTTTCATCTGTCCTGTCCTCAGTGCAAGTGTTGGGCTTAACTCGGGGTATCTTGCCCAGTCAGGCAGTCTGGGAAAGGTTGGCAGTTGTCTACAAGGGCGGGGGGAAGAAAGGGTGTTACTTTTGTAGAGCTGTGAATCCAGCACCTTTGCCAGTGCTGCATTCTTTTTTTTTTTTTTTTTTTTTTTAATGGCTTGTTTCTAAGAAGCTATTGCTGCAACGGCACTGGCTGCAAACAAAATCTCATTTACTCAAAGTTCATGACAGGACAGGTCGTGCATTTTGCACATTTGTGGGACACTTGTAAAAGAAATACAGAGCACGCTTTCCAAAAGCTTCAGCTTGAAATGCAACAGTTTCCATGCTGTCTGGAGCTTCAATGTCAAAGAGATTTCTATTTTTAGAGAGAGATTCTACTTAAAGAGCTATATAAGGCTGTGCTGGGGAGACCATTACTTTTTCTATAATATACGAGAATACTTGTTACTCAGTGGGGAAGAAATATTCTGTATAAAACTGGAAAACACAAAGATACTCTGACTTGGATGTCTTTGAGGGGGAGAAGGAGCTGAGATGAGGACTGAAGACCCAGTATTTGTTTTTTTTAGTATTCTAGTTTCTCTAAAGTTCTTGAAACAATTGCTTTGGCCATTAAAAATGCCAGAGAAGGCTTTTTATCATGAGTGAGGATGCAAGAAGGAAGAGAGAGTTCCAAGCACAGTTTGGGGCAAAAAGACAGGTTATTATGCTAACAGGTGACAACACCGCAACAACCCAACAAATTACGGTCATGTCCTTCATGGGAAACTAGGTAAAACTTGATGTTACAGATTCAGTCTTTCCAGCTACAGTTTTCTTAGTTGTTCTGAGTACAAAGTGCACCTAAACTGCTTGGGTGCTGCAGAAAAACTATCAGATAGAGTGGTTAGGTGGGCTACAAGTAGTAGTCACAATTAATGGCAGAAGAACGGAGCAGTGTCTGAAATGCTGGCTTGCTAGGGAGTCTTCTTCGGAAGCCTATTTTTTCCTCATGTAGAATCATCCAGCAAACACATAACTCTACCCTTAATCCCAATTTTTGTATGAATAGATAGGAAAAAGGTCTGAACAGAACTGGTTAAACTTGTGTTCTCAATTAACAGTGTCATTTCTACTGCAGTTTTAAGAGGAACTGTTTGGCTTCCAGGGAATAAATTGTCTATGAAGCACAGGAGACTTTCTGGTCTGGTCCAACTTTCGGAGGCAGCCCAGGTAACATTGGTTTCAGCAGCTGTTGCCAATGTTAGCACAGCAGTTGGGGCTGATACGGTTTTGCTTGAGTAAGGACTAGATGAGGTAACAGAGCTAAATTAAGGACATGGGGTCCATTCCTGCTGTAGTCTGACACAGCTCCTGCAATGAACTCTAAATTGGAGGCAGGACTGAACTGATGCTGGTCTCAAATGGTCTTAGGTTTCTACTGCTGTTTGTATATTGTCTGGCTAGCTGTGGCATAACCTGTTTGGCTTCAGGTGAGTAAAATTATGAACAGCTAGACTATCCGAATTGGGCGTGAAGAAACAGCAACTGGAAGTGATGTCAGCATTCCAGTAACATAAGGAAAGACAGCAGTCTCGTCTCATGTAGAAGATGAGAGGCCAGACTAGTCAGTGGCAAAGCGGAAGCATAGGCAGCAATTGCTGAATACTTTGAACTGGGGAAATTGCTTCATCCACCCAGTGCACTGAAGCAGGAATAGCAGGAGAAATAACGCTTTCTACTTTCATGTTTGTTATTCAGATGAACTGAAATTACTGCCATTGAAATGTGCATTTAGAATGCTTTTGAATACACTGACATACTAGTCCTGGCTTATTATTGAAAGTATGAGAAGCAGCTCGAGTATTTTGCGGAACTGCCACGCTAGCTGAACTGTTGTGCACATGGGTACCTTTGCAGATTTACCGGTGAAATCGGCTTTATATACTAACTACATTGCTCCTGAACGCAGGGCAGGAGCTGGGCAAGCGTGGGCCCTTGTTACGTCGGAAGTGCGGGGGCCGCGCCTGAGGGACTTGCCCTAGGGAGAGGCCCCTCAGCCGACGCGGGGGCGGGGAGCGGTACCAGCTTCCCGCGCTTTTCAGCAAGGCGACAGCGCCCCGCAGCGGCCAAGGGGCGCCAACGGCCGCGCCTGGCGTGGTGCCAAACGTGCCGGAAGGGCGGGCGGGCCGGGCCCCCTTCCGCTGCAGACGCCTTAAGATAATTGCAGGAATTGTAAGGGACCAGTCGGGGTGAACTTAAGGAACTCGGTCGTAAGTCTACAATATGGGTGCGAGAAGGCCTCTTGCAAGGTCATACTCGTTCCTGGAGCAGCACCGTGGAAACCCGCTCCTCTTTCTTCCCAGCCTGTGTCGACGCGCCCAGCTTTGCTTTGAGCCGACGCTCTCTTCTCCCTGTCTCCTGTGAAGTGCCGCTATACCGTCCCTTGCCTCACTGAGAAAGCACCCAAGAAATCTTCCCATGGCAGTCCCCTCTTCCTTCCTAAATGTCACCGGTACCGCTGGCTTACTCTGCGGCGGAGACGTTCCTGATTTGATTCACTTCGCAGCTGTCTCAGGCAGGAATCCCAGGCTGCCTTTCCCCAGTTCCTGGACAGTTTCCTGCTGGGATTAAACAAATCCCTACAGTGTTTCCCAAACAAGTAACTAGCTGATGTTTTAGAGGGTAACTCTGACTTTTTATTGGCTGTGCATTCAGGTGGCAGTGAACTTTATCCTTGTTGTTTTTATTAATAAAACCAGCAATTTTATGGTATTGAAAAGACATTAAGTAAAGCGTACGTCTGGTCAGTCAGTTGTCCTAGTAATCTCGATTAACTTTCTCGGTGTGATTTCCACTGAAAGTTTCACGCTCTACTTGCAAGATGCTGTTCTGTACTTGCATTTGTTTTCATTTTGTTAGCTGTTGTACGGAGGGAGATTAGAACTGTTAATTGCTAAAAATATTAAAACTTCCATTTGATCAACATCTTAAACGAGGTAATCTCTTTTTTTTTTCTTTGTTTACAGCAAGGCATATAAACTTGCATCACTTCAGCTTTTCCCCCTATATTGGCTGTGTATGTTGAAGAAAAAAGGTGAAAGAGCAGAAAACCAAGGAGACATGACTTCATACCTGAAATTTTAGTCATCATTAATTGATCATCTAAAATGGTAAGTGCAAGCATACATACTTGATCATTCAGATTGGCTTATCTATTTTATTAGCAAACTCTTATTTTATATTAACTTCAAAATTTGATTGAATACTATTCAAAACTGACTACAATTTTTTTTTCTTTATTCTAATGTCTCTCTTTCATGCACCTCTAGATAAGCATGCTTCTGTTTTCACTGCATAGTATTCTCCAGTCATGTCAAACAATAACATATTCTGCAAAATAAAAGGAAAAGAGTCTTTAAAGGATGTAGTGGGGAAGGTGGAAAGCCCAAGCTGTTCTTTAAGACTCTGAAAAAAGCCGCATCTTCTTACTCAAATGCTGCTGTAGGAGACAAATAAGATGAAGCAACACCATTATGCTGTAAACAAACACCATCACTCTGTAAGTTGTGATTGTACAATGATTTCATCAGGGCCTCTCTAAATAGCTGAAGTTTAACTCAGCAGCACAAAATGCATAATGTTACAGAAAACAGCTGTATTGTGTGCATGTTTGTGTAAGCCTGAATTTAGTTATAAAGATTTGTTTGAAAAGCCACTAACTTCCAAAATATTTGTAAACATATCACTGCTAATCCTGGAGTCCTTTTGTGTAACTGTTTTAGAAACATCCTTGCTATAGTACTTGTTCTGAGAGTCCAAAACAAGAAGTGAAACAAACTGGGTAAAAGAAATGAGACTGAGGGAAAATCCTAAATAATTATTTTTCTATTGGAGTACTTCTAAGTTTGGAAAAAGCAACTGTCTAGGCAATGCTTGTAATTCTCTTATTTATTCCATATTACTATATTTAAGATGCTAGAATGGTGGGAAGAATGTAGTGTGGGCAGATGAGCACTTAAAAAATAAAATAAACTTTAAAAAAAAAAACAAAACCAGCAAAAAACCCCCAAGGGTGGTGGTCAATCTACAGTCCCCAGTAGGAGCTGTGTATATCCTGTTGCCCAGAAAGGTGAAGCTCAAAACTTCCCACAGTCACTCTGAATTAGCTAGCCCCAGTATCAAGGAAGGCTACTCAGTTTTTATGAGGCCAGCCTTGTAAGTGTGTTACTTGAGCATCTTATACTTCGTAGTCTTGCTACAACCGAACTGTAACAGCTCCCTTTCACTTCTCGGGTATTAGCCTTTCAAAATTCTTGTCTTGGACTAAAGGTTTCCTGATAACTTCTTAAATAGTATGAAAAACTCTTTTGAGAAGAGCAGAAGAGTCTTTTGGGCTTTGTATCCTGGATTTTTTTTTCCCCACCCTTCTCCCCTCCAATGTTTGACTTCAATATGATCTTTAATGACTTATGTTTGGTAATATGTATTTGTATGTGATCATATGTTTTTGTCATTAAACCAATATATGTAAGCATCATATATAATGAACACGAAGTAAATGTGGGCATTTGTTTGCCTTTCACCCCACTATTCCTGCTCTTCTGTAATATGGAAAAAAATAAGATAAAAATTGTATGGGATTATCATAAAGCATACATATAAAACCATAGCTGGCACTATTAGAATTGAAGTTAAACTAGTTTAACTTCTATCTCTAGCTTTATAAAGTTGGTGTGGATTTTTTAAGTATGGTAACCATTCTTTTCTTTTTGATATGGTGGTCATATTCCTTTAAAGAGAAGCTATACAGAAGAGCTGTTCACATGTAGGATGTATTGTTCTGAGACTTTACTGAGAGTTCACTTTCATGTTCAGCCATGCAAATACTAAATGTTTGGACAGGGCATCAAAACTTCCTTATATGGAGGAAGATATTTTTTATTCTGAGAACTATGTTAGAAGCATTTCAGTAGTGTGTCAGCAGAAATAGCTGGCTACTGTCTGTGTGGCACAATCCTCAGAGTGGGGAGTTTCCTCTTTATGTCTTTGAGAGCACCAAGGTGATAATGGCTGTGCATAGGTGATCAGGGCCATGGTGGCTTTGGCCACAATACGGTCACTGTATGATGGTAAATTCTTTTTTAAAAAGTGTCTGTATATAGATTTCCGTGTTTGACATCTGGATGCAAACCACATGTATGCTGTAACTCACAGGAGGACAATAGCTATCTTGACTGGGCTCTTAGGAGGTCTTGCGTCAAAATAGAAAGTAGTTGAAGTAGCTAATAGTGATGATGAAGATAGATGAAACTGTCATTCACCAGGTACGTGTTCAGCTAAGACGAAGTGATGTCTAGGGAAAAGGCCATGCATTTTACTATGACAGTAAAAACAGTATCTGGAGAGGGAGGAAAGACTCATAGCTACCTAGCAAGGAATGGGCAGCGTTCGATATGAGTGAGTCAAGACAGTTTTCCAAATATAGCCTGAACATGGCTGCTTAAGAAGCAGCATCAGTGAGGACTCTTATAGAATGTAGTGTATGTTAGTTGCTTAAAATGAAATCTTTTTTTCAAAAAATGCCCAAAACCAACCCTCAGTGTGGAGTACTTCCTGAGGATTATTAATTGGCTGGTGTTAGCTGCCTCTCTTCCTAATCAGTTTCTCTTGGCAAGTTACTGTGATCCCCAGAACATCTTAAGCAAGTGTGGCACTACTTGTATATCTTGAACAGAGTGAGAAGTGCTCAACAAGCTGTTGAATTGGGTTTACATATTTGCAATGTGAAATTATGCTATTGGAATTGGTGTCATGATGTTATCGCCAGCTGCTATCTTGAGATAAAAATATACTTGCCGTTTTCACCTTGTTACTGCCCTTGTTACTGTTACACTTTTGATGAGATCAGTGACCTAAGTACCATTACATTACGCCATTACATCTTAAATACATCAAATATTTCTATACGAGGGACACTTTTTTTTTTCCAGTACAGTCTATGCTGTGCTAAAAATACCCATGTATACTAAACACAGTTCAAAAGCTGCTTGCGCTTTTAAAATCTGGATCTGTATATCATGTTGATCACTACCAGAAGCCCCAAATATCTCTTTGAACAAGCTAGCTTGCATATTAGAAGTAGGATGGTGGAATTCGATATTGCCATTCAACATCAAGTTATATTAACTTATAGTAAGGTGAGATATTAAACTATTTTAGTGGGTTTTGAAGAGCTTGTCCAGAGCTGGAGCATGTCCTTTCCATTGTACTATATGGTCACACCTGAAGTCTTGGTTTCAGATGTTGACCTCTGATTAGTTGTCTAGGTACCTGTATAGTCAAATATGACTACATCTCACTTTAAGTAAAACACCCATGCTTCATCAAATGAATGTATTGACTAGATATTAATTTACTATTAGGTCTGAAGCCAGGGTGGGGTTTTAAACATTACTGAAGGTCCAAGACTCTAAATGTCTCAATTTCTTGATAATTACTGAATATTTTTACTCCTGTTGCTTGGGTGCACACACATACTGTGCCCTTTGTACAAAGCAGTATAATGTAGTTCAAACGTTTTACTGTAATGAGATATTAAGACCTTCACTCTAATTGCATGTTATTTACTACTAGTACAAAGTTTAATTCTCTTTAAGAAGCAGGTGAGACTACTATTTTCTTATTACAGGTTTTCCAAGTCAGGTTATTACAGTTGGCTTGTTGAGAGAAGTTAAGCTGTTCCCTAATGGGTTTGCTCTCATGTTAAGCAGTAGAGGGCAGTGAATCCACTACTCAGAAAAATAAAAATGTCTGTTCATAGGAGAATTATTATTCTCTTTCCTTACAATCACACTTCCTAGTCATTCCCTGTCAGACATGGCCCCTGTAGTGTTCACACAAAGTAATTTACAAATCTGTGTAGGTATCATGAAGACTTTTTTTTTTACTTACTAGACCACATACAGGCACAGTTAGATAAACTATGATTATTTTTTAAGGAACTGTTACTTGCAGACCAGAGTACTCTTTGCAACTCTGCATTTGTAGTTTAAAACTATCCTATGAATTTTTAGTTGTTGTCTTGATATGTTCTAAAAGGGAACAGAGAAACAAGGCATAAAACTCAGGGGAAGTAGTATTGAGGACATGAAAAATATATTATTTGCAGCTACAGTTCTGGGTGGCTTTTTTGTAATTTTCTGTATCTGAATATCTTTTTGACACAAGTGAAATATGAACACTAAAAGTTGTTCAGTTAGGGTGAGGAGAGATTAAAAAAAACAAAACCAAACAAAACCCAACCAGAAACCAATTGGTAAAAAAACTCAGAAAGCTTGGGACTCTTCCTTGTGAAAACACAGACATTTTCTCCAAAACTACTGAGTTTAAAACTGTTTTCCAAAGGGGACTATTTTGATATGAAATATTCAAGCAGGTGTATTAAAAGCCATCCTAAAATGATTTCTAATGGAGGTATAGCACATTCATACTGCACATTAAAAGTATTGCTACTTATTTAGTCAGTATCATTTTCACATTTCTTAATATGATATTTACAGTCTCTTTAGACTAACAGTAAGAGTCAGAAGTTTGATTTAGCTGTGATGGGGATATTTTATCTTTTTCTTTTCTTTTTTTTGTCCTCACTAAGTCTATTCTGGTACAGCATTTTTTGTGCTTCTCTGTCTTCTCACATGTTATTTGATGTGGGGACATAGGATTTTCACCAAATCTCTCTAGGCAGGAAAAAATCCCCATGGGTTTGAAAATTGTCTGTTATCATTAATGATATCCTGTGAGTTTCTGTGTTTTATTACACAACGCATACCATGCTTTATTGCAACAAGATTCCATCTTTGATTAGAAAACTATTAATGTTGTGCTTGTAGACATCAGGGAAGGGCTTTTCCTCACAAGCCTTTCAAGGCATTTATCATTGCCTGCCTGTACTCCGTACGGTTAGATCCTTTAGAGAACAGTATGTTTGTTTTTTGTTGTGGTGTTTTTTTTTGAAGTAACATTCTGAATTCAAACAGTGTTATAGGCTTATGTCATGGATTGATTCCCTTCTATAATTTTTTTCATTAATTGTTCAGTGAAGCAAACGTATACACATGAAATTGGCTAATGAGAGCCCACTGGGTGTGATTGTTGGCATTATAAAAGAGCCGTGTTCAAAATAATCTAGAAAAAGGAAGACAAAAAGTGAAATGAGATAATTCTTTAAAGTAACACAAACTGCTCCACTTGAGAAAGAGAATGGAATTTATAAAAACAAGAAGTGTCTTGCTGACACCAGTTCAGCTGCAAAGGTTTCTGGAAGACGTTTAGTGTGCTTCTAAACTAAACAAGGGAAGACTGGGGCAGGAGGTAGGTGGTAGGCTTTTTTGTTATTTGTTGGGTTTTTTTTTCCTTGAGGAAAGAGGGAAATGTGATCCTGGGCCATATTAATAGGATAGCTCAATCTGTAGAACATGGGAGGTAATTATTCATCTTTATTTGGCGCTGCGAGTACTCTGTCAAGTTCAGAAAGATGTGGGCAAATTGGAAAGGGTCCAAAGTAGATCAGCAAGTATGCTAAAAGAGTTAGAAAGCATGACCTATGAGGAAGCTGTGGAGGAATTTAGTGTATTCAGTCTTTCTTTTCCAAAAAAGAAAAGACTAAAACCAACTATAGAGATGGGAGGGAGGACTTAACCACTTCACAGCAGGAAGCTACTATAAAGAAGGCAGTACAGTTGTTTGTTCTTGTTTGTAGGCTAAAAGCAGCAAGAAATCAACTTTACAGCAAAGAAAATTTAAGCTTAGATATTCAGTGTTTCTGAGGATGATGAAAGACTTTGCTAAATTAGGGGTCCTGGAAACTCTTTCACTGGACAATTTTAGAAGAGTTTAAGCAAATTTCTGTAGGGCATTGCCTAGGCTTATTTAATCCTTCGGGCTAGAAGCAGGTTTTCAGTTGTTCTTGAGTGACTTTTCACTCCAGCTGTAAGTCCTAATTCATGGCGACTGAGGTTTTGACAAAGGCCGGTTGCAAGAGGTCATAAGTGCAGTTGGTAGATATGGGGTGGTTTCAGCTCAAAGCAGTGGAGTGTGTAATCTCTCAAGGTGCAAGCAGTTCCACACATCCATGGTCAATGCTAGCAACGATCTAAATAACCTTATGGGAAAGGGGGGAAAAAAACAGCCAGGAGGCCAGTCTACGGGACCTTACTGAATCTGTAGTTGCCACAGTAACTGAAAAGGCCCATACAAACATGTCTTGAATTGTATTCTAAACACAGCCTTGTTTCATCTTGGACATATTTTTGAGAGAAAGAGTGCTTATAATATGAATCTTTGAAAATGACAGCCAAAGCAGGACGCCTTTACCTCTGTGTCTGAGAAAATAGCATAAGAGAAGATAAATGCATCTCTTTTCTAGAATAACTTAGCACAGCTCCTCAGACTCCATTAGGTCTAGACTCATTTTACAGAAGAGGGCAGCAGCCACAAAATAGTGTATTATATGATCTCTCCCATTCTTTTTGGGTCAACGCAGGAAGCTATATTCTGTGCCAGAGAGGATTCTGCGATCATCTTTTAAAGATTACTCTACTTGCATTAGCAAGCCTGTTGGTGACTATAACAAGGTCTGGTTATGAAAAATAAGACTCGTATAGCTCCCAGTGCGTCAATCAGTACATTTCATCTAGACTTATCTGGCAAAATTGATTTCAGACCACTTTTGCTGTTGGGAATGTAATTACCTTCTAAAGTATGACTAAGATGAGTTAAGTGGCAGAATGATTCAATGAACAAGTACTCCATTTCTTTCCTGACCCAAGTTCATGTCTAATATAGAGAATCTGGAGTGATTTTTGACGTCAGCCTAATCCTCTGCAGATGCTTGTTCATCCTGCATTTGGAGAAGACTTAAACATTATGAGTCACCTCTGTTGAAGAGGCCCTACACACTAAGAGCAGATAAGGACTGAAATACTGAGAAGAAAACAGGAACACACACACACACGTTTTTGGGAAGACTCTCCTTGTTACGGTGTTTATGCAGTGAGTTGTGAGAAGAAACCAAAACGCTTCCTGGCATGGGTAAAACAAGGTCACTAACTGTTCCATTTAGCACTGCTGTCTGTTCACTTGATCAATTACTGCATCTAGACTTGCTCTGAGAAGCATTGTGTCACAACAGCAGCATTGGCTTCCTATTTAGACTGTCTAATACCAAAATGGCACGAGATTTTTCTAAAAGACTGATAATACTTGTGGGTAGTCATTGCATATGTATAAACCATAGCTTCAGCTCTGAGGAATAAGTTTGGGCATGTTATGTACTGCCCCTCAAGTATATACAGATACATGTGGACCATAAAATGCTAAATTCTTTCCCTACAATTCATTACGACTATGTAGAGATATATGCTTCATCCAGCTCTGTTCTCCAGCTTTTCCCTAAATTTCTATTAGGGAAAGGTAACAGTATCTATGTATTTCAATGCAGCATAGCATATAAAAAGGGAGGGGGAGAATTTGCTATGTACAAGATACATTCTTATAAGGCACCAAACCATCTTTTAACATTTGCTTGTGGTCCAGCTGTATATTTGTTATTAAAATGTCTTCTCAAAATCTCTTGTAATAAACAAAGTAGAAATCAGTCTTACGTAGATGGCTAGCTTAAGTAGATAAAGTTGGCTTAATTATGTCAATTGTAATTACAAAGACTGTGATAGTTCCAAACATGATGCATAAAACCTAATACTACTAACACTTGAAGAAATGCCCCAAAAAAGTAGTGGAATGGAAACTTCGTTTCCTGGCCAATTCTAACAGCTTTTTTTTCTTTTCTTCTTTTTTTGTTTCTTTCTCCTTTCTAGGCAATTTCTTCTCTCCCTCTGGGCATGATAGTAGCTTTGCATTCAGTGATACCACCTTCAGAAGACCCTAATTATGTATTCTTATCAGAAAATCCTCTTGCTCTGTGATTATTCTGAATCATTCCTTGCCTTATGGTACATTAAAAAAAAGGGGAATACCTGAAATACCTATGGATTACATAGCCTTCATAAGGTTCATCTGCTCAAATTCACATTCTGAGGAAGATGAGGAAATCATCAACTAAGTTGAATGCACACAAGGCACTGGAGCTTGCTATTTCTGACTGTTACTGTTAATGACCTCCATCAGGTTCAAGGCCCTTAGACTTCTTCTATACCCTGATTCTTATTTTTCTATAACTCAAAATTCATTATGACCTATGCTAGCCACCTGACTTTCTGCAAATACATGTTTCTTGCCAAGCCTTCCTTTATGTACAAAATGGCAATTACTCAGTCATTTTTTCAGCACCTATTTTTAGTCGGCAATGGGGGGGCAGAGGGGGGGCTGCTTTTAACCCAAACTCTCTGCAAAATGATTTAGTTGAGATTTTTGAGATCTTCTCTCCACACCCTATTTTTCAACTTGAGCTCAGAAAATTATTCCAGTCTTCAAACACTGTGTGTATCACAAGAAACAAATCCTATCTAAAGAGGGTGCCTGACCCTCTGTAATTCTGCAGTTCCTAGCATAGCTGTCACTGGGGTTCCTGCTAGAGGTCACTTTCCACCATGGAGGGAAATTTTAAAGGTGTAGGAAAGGGTGCTAGCTTCATTCTTTATTTCTGTGGGAAATGGGGGAGGGCATGAGGATAATGGCATCTCGTTTTTTTCCATCCACCCCTACATGCAACACATTTGCTTCTGCAAGGCCAGGATACATGTAATATGAGAGCAATGTCATGAAAGCAGTTACCCTATTGTCAAATGTGGAATAAGTAGATATGCAGAAACTTTTCCATTCAAAGTATTAAAAAATTTTAATTATAAGTTATTTCAATAATGTTCAAAGGAAATTTGAGAAGTTCAAGCCAGTTTTGACTACCCTACAGTATTGTGCTTAGAAGATCTGACATTGAGTTCTTCAGGTTGTGAACTGAAAAATTATTCCACTTTTCTCTGGAACAACATTTGCTCTCTGCACCTCATTCTTGTCTGTTTTCACACTCAGATGAGATGAAGTGAGAAACCTTAAACACAGATATTTAGAAGTATTCTTACAATTAATCACTGAATAAGAAGCATCTGGTTCTGAGTGAACTAAATCTATGGGAGAAATCAGAAATGAGATGACATCTTAGAGTGGGGCTATATCTTAACATAAACAAATAACTCCTGTATTTCTTTTGGAACTCTGCTGTCCCAAACCAGATATGAGAACAAACAAGACTATATTTCCCAGTATGAAAGTCCCTTAAAGCAGTCTACTGGGAAAAGTGGGTCTAAAAACCACTGGCATTGTCTCAGACTAAGCTATTGGGGTTGTGATGAATTAAAAAGAACATACTAATTTTAGTAGAGTTTTAAGTAGACTTGCAAGAGTTCAAAAGGGGATTGCGCTTGCTTACTCATAAGGAAACAGCTGTTAGTTGTGGGGTTTTTATCCTTAGATTAGATGAATATTGATTAGGACATTGGCACACATCCCACGGTCCTTTCTGTAGATAAGGAGATGATCAAAGAAGGGCAAAAGGCAAGTATTATCCTGTTCTATCTCTCAGTACAGCCTGAGAGAGATGAGTTGCAAGTACAGTTCCAGCAGGGAACTTGGCAACCATCACGGTGATCCTATGGACAGTTTCCTTGCATGTTTTGTGTTCATCCACAGCAGATTGCACCCAATAAGTAAATGAGACCTCTTACCCTGTTCCCTCATCAGCAGTTTATGTCAGAGTGTTAGAATGCAAAGGATAGTAAGCTGGATTTGACATGCCACTGGAACAGGCATTGGCTGTGGAAGCTATATGCAATGCAGAAACCCAAGGCAAGGCAGGGCAAAAGAAATACCTTTTCACTTACCATCTATGTAATGGCAACCGTTGTCAACCATCTATAGAAATATGTCCCTTTACTTAGATTTTGCTCACGAGATCAAACATTTCCCTTACTTTCCACTTAAGGCATCTCTACCTATATTTTGTTGAATCAGCAGTATTTCCTTTGTTTAAAATAAATGAGTTAACACCATAACAAAACATTCCTCACTGTTTTTCCTTCTTCTGTTTAGCTGAAATGTGCAGGCTTGTTCTGCAAGCACAGACTTCAGCATTTCCAAAAGCTAAAGGTCAGCCTGAAATCTCACAGCATACTTACTGTACAAAAGCCAAGCACGGAAATGTTCAAAAAGTGTTTGCAGAGCATTATCCTAAAATATAAACTTACAGTCAGTTCACTCCCATGTGCCTCATGGCCTGTATTTTTTCATTTTTACACAGGATGTTAGTAATATGAATTTCTTTGTATCCTGGAATCTCTGAATAAAACAGATTTAAGAGATCAGTTTTCCAATTCTTCCTTTTTCCACAAAGGTTGGGGATACCACCTTTTAGATAAACCTACATTGGTTGTTTTAAACAGGTTGGATTGTTGTTTTTATTTAATGGTGAAGTTACTTATTTTTTTCTTAGACTGTATTTTGCCCTCAAATGCCTTCTTTTGCGATGTATTCTTAAGGTAAACAGACTAGGTATTGAATACATACCTAAATATTCTATAATTACAGTGGATGGTCTTAGCAGCTCTACCTGTCCTTCGTAATTCTGTTATCAGGGAACACGCTGGGATCTCCCTAGTCTTGAATAGGCGACTTACTCTGATGGTATTTATTGACTTTTTTGCCTGCTTATCATCACTGCTTAGCTATCAGGGAGAGTTCCTCTCAAGCAGTAAGTATAGCAAAATATAAGTGCATGGACACCCACACACTTCTTCAGATTACAACAATTGTTGCTGAAAAGAAAATGCTTCCAACAAATCTGCTTATAATTGGACCTGACTCAGTGCTGATTCTTCCAAAGAATAAAATAAAAATAGATACTAATTCCAATCAGAGTTACTCATATTCTGCTGTCGAGAGAATGGGACTTGCTGTTTCCTATCCATAATATCTCCACAAAAAGTTGAAAATAGTTGTGCAAACTGATAAATATATTCTTGCAGTTGGAAAATTGTACTGAACGCATCTCAGTAGTACTTGGACAATGTTTAGTGAAATGGGAAATTGAACAAGAGAAAGAAGATCCCCAGGAAGCTGTTGTCTAAGTATGTTGCAAACAAATGGCATTCAGTTTGTTTGGAAGCCTCGTTCCTCATGGTACACTAAAGCTAAACAGCAGGAGATGAGTCCGTAAATCATGTCAAGGAGTAAAGCAAGTTGGAAAACTTTAAAGTCATTGTATCCAAAAGTCCTCATTAGCTCACTAGTGGGTTTTGTTTTGGTTTTGTTTTTTTTTTTTTGGGGGGGGGGGTGTCTCT
>JANZLQ010000007.1:11301044-11348132 GCA_026212715.1 Elanus axillaris | reverse complement strand
TGGTTTAGTGGGCATGGTTGACGGTTGGACTCGATGATCTTAAAGGTCTTTTCCAACCTAAATGATTCTATGATTCTGTTCTTGAGAGGATGTGCTCTTTGGACTGGTGTAACAAATACTGCTGGCATTAAGTTGTAGGGTCTCATATGGTCATATGAAACTCTTCAGTTTTGTGGCAATAGAATCCATATAAAAGAATTTTGACTTCTGTTGACTCTTATTTTATGTTTCACAGGAATGTAGCTGGTACTGGCTGACAGTTATACGTGCTGTGGTTCAACTGACTATATCAGCACAAATCTAATTTTAAGCAGATAGCCTTTGTGATAAATAAGGCTTGTATATTTATACAAATTATGTGCTTGAGCACTGGCTATTATTAGTGTGTGTCATATGCTACTTCTAGCTGAGAAGGTAGGTAGGAATCAGTATGAGCTGTAGATTCAGCCCCAAAGATCTGAAAAACAAAACTTCCAACAGTGTTTGAGAAAACTGGTCTCATAAATATATATACACACATATGCACAGCATGCTACCCCCTGTCTTGTTGATTGCTTATTTGTATTTCCACAGTATGTGCACGTATATTGTTGAATGTATATTCTACAATTGCTGTTGTATAGCCTGTGCAAAGATGCTTATTCTATAAAAATAACTAATGCTAGTGTTTAAGAAATCAAATATGATAAATTAATACTAGTAGCTTTATCTTTTACAGACATTTAGAAGAGGAAGGTAGATATAATACTTGTCCTTCATTTAATTGTGAACTCTTAAGTATGTAGTTTTTATGCTTGGAAATTCACGTTGAATTTGAATGAACTAAAACAAATCTTGCTAAACTCAGTTAAAATTGCTTCGTTTCACTTGGTTCCACATGAAAACTGAAGAAACAACAAAGCAATTTCAGGCTCATTTGAAACTCAGCTAAGGTTCTCCTATCTTGCTTATTTGTGAAAAGGTTTGTGCTACTATATGAAATGCAGTACTAAAGTCTATTATGGGTATTTGATACTCCTTCAGGTGATCCCTGCAGGAACATTTGCTTCCTACGGAAAGTGAAACCACAATTTAAAAAACAGTATTAAATTACTTTTCTGTTTTTAAAGTGTTTTTAACATTTTTTAAATCTAGAATTTAATGTTCAGACAAGGTTTCAAGGTCTTTACACTGATGGAAAATTAGCAAGATTGAATTGCTTTCCAGGGCTCATAATGGGTTCCTGTCTCATAATTCAATGAAAAAAAGTATTTTTGCAGCTAGAATTTGAACTATTAGAGGATCAACTGATTTTATACGCTGTATTGTAACTGTAGTTGCTGCATTATGCTTAGGTTTTATTATATGAGGAATTTGCTTTTAGCCTTGGGGATAAGTAGCACTTCACAACCTTGAAAAAACATACACATGCTTATCGACAGAAGATAAATCAGTAAATCTCTGTTTTGGTTAGTGTTTTATCAACTGAATCTTCTGTCTGCATCTTCTTTAAAGAAAAGGCCTCCATGTCTGACAACTTTTTTGGGGGGTGGGAGTTTAAGATAATTTCTGTGGCTGTGCTTGATATATTCAGAGCCTGAGATTTTACTCTATGTGCTGTAATTAATCTACACTTGTTTGGAAGGGGATTATTATTGCAAGTAATCACCAATGGATATCTACTGTGAAAGTTAGAAAAGCACATAACATTATGTGGTGCTCTCAAGTAAGAAAATAGCATTCGGCATTAGTTTACTAACTAAAAGCCAGAAACAACAACAATAATAAATTAGATATCATATTGGAGGATCACTTACACATTATTTCACATGTTTTATGATCACTCTGGATTCTTGAAAATACTGAACAGTAATGATTTGATGACGGAGTTGGGGATCTGCGGACAATTTAAACTTTAGAAATGCTTGATTTCTTTATCTGTTAAAAGGTTAAGTGCGAGGTAGGACTTTTTTTTTCCCCAGGATGGGAAAAGAGATAAAAATAAAGTGGATATGAAAAGTAAAATTATCATTATTAATCAATTTCCATGACTATCCTATTGGATTGAGTCATCTCTAGTGGGATTTCAAAACTTGAATCAATACAAGGCCTGTATTTGATCAGAGCAGCTGATTGAGAAGGAAGGAAAAGGGGCTTTGGGAATTTAAATGGGAATTGCAAAACTACGATCATGAAAGATCTTACCAGCTTTTAATAAACTCTGTGTGCAAGTCTCAGAGAGCAAGACAGAGACCAAACAAGATTTCTTTTGACCTCTAAACAAAAAGAAAACAGCAGTGATGAGGCTAGTGATCAACCACAGGGAAAGAGAATTCACAAAGGGTGGTTTTTGACTTGGGTTTAGGTGCTCTATATCACTATGATAATGTGGTGAGGGCCATAGTTTCTCTTATGTTGAACAACCCTATATCATATTTGTTGATCTTGTCTTAAAATGGTTAATAAATTCAGAGTAGTTCCTTACAGTTCCTCTTTAATGATTGTACAGTTACTAGTGGTGGCAATTGTGTGTTGCCTTATTTTTTTTTTTTTTTTTTTTTTTTTTGACTTGTCCAGTTCCCCAGAGAGCTTTGTGGTTTTGCTCTTGCATTCTCTGTTCCTTTTTTTCCCTCCTCTCCCTTCTAGCCAGTTACTTTTGGCAGGGACAGGAATAGCCACTGACTTCAAGTATATGATTTCATCTCCTTGTAACCCCAGGAAAGATAAAAAGGCAGTTTACTTCTGAAGAAGGGGAGAGTGGAAGATCTTGTCTTATAGGAAAAGATGGGTTTGTTCTTGGATTTAAAATGAAAATGGCTCTGGTCTTCATTCAGGAGGAATGCTCGTGATTGTAATAATTGTCCTGGTTGACAGCACATATTTTCGATCTTGTGGGAGAGCGCAGAGGAAGATGTCTGCTTTTACAGAGGCAACACTGAAAGGTTCCTTCTTGCCTAACTCACAAGTCACTAGTCAGACAAAGCTTTACACAGGCTCCATGCTTTCTTCTCTGGATGATGGTCTTGTGTATGAAGTAAGCCAGGAAAGAGCAAAGTGGACATTCATTACTACTGTGATACTGAGACTCTCACTTTAGTTATAAATGCTAGGATTTTTCTGTTTTGCTTAAAAATATAGATAGATAGAATACATATATAGACAGAACAAGTGTCTCACAAAAGGGGTCTTTCTTAAAGGAATAAATGTGGCACTCCATAGTTCATTCTTGATCTTGTTTTTGATCTAGCTGCTAGTGGAGTTCACAATTCTGTACCTGGTTTTGGGCTTGAACTGTTGTAGAGAAACAAAGTTTAAGGAAATGTGACCAACATAAAGATGAGTTAGTGTAGTCTTAGTAAAGGCTCTTTGTATGTTTGAGGAAAGCAGGCAATATACTAGTGCAGGGTTACAAAGATGAACTTGTTTCATGTGGCTTTAATCAAATCTGAGATGTCTGGAATTAAGGGTCATCACCCTGCGAGGCACCTTGAGAAGAATTGCTGTTTCAAATAAGGCCATTGCTGACATGAATGTGGACTGAAAGTTATGCTTTGTTAGAAACCAGGCATAACAACCAAACCAAACAAAACCAGAAAGAAAACCCACATATCAACAGAATATCTCAATTTGTATTTTACAGTAATTTATAGTACATTAAAGAAGGATTATTTCATTGTCCAAGAAAACAAGAAATTTAACATGTTCAAGCACATCTAATATATTATACAGTAATGATTCTCAACAGTTCTGCAGCCAAGCCATACTTGAAAAAATTGGCAAGATTTGTTCTCTATTATATCCACTTCACCCTGCTCCTGAAGTTGGCCGCAGCATCCTCCTTGCCTTTGCTGACTGCAGCAATAGCACTGAGCTGGGCTATTAAATCTGGTTTCACCTGAGAACATGTCCAAGCAGCTCCTGTATTCCTCCACTGTGCTCCCCAGTACTCCCAGTTCCAGGACTGTGATACAGGGGCTGATGAACCAGCCTTACTCTGAAGCGCATGGCCTGACAGACTTCACACCATGGGGCTCCACAGCGTGCCTGGCTTTGTAATAAGCCATACCCTCTCTGCAGAGCCACAGCTCATCAGGTACCACAAACTTCCTCTGGCAGGCCATGGTTCATTGCTCTCAGTGTGTCCTAATGGGGAGCAGATAAAGAATAATCAAAACTGAATCTTCAGTTGATGGTAAAAGAAGCGTATTTGAGTTAGGTTATGCCAAGGGTCTGCAGGATTTGGACCAGAAGTTAAAGCTACTGTTGTTTCTGTCAGTGATGCTGGGGTGTAGCGGTATTAATTTTTTTAAAAAAAAAAACAAAGATGACGATAACATTAGAACCCCCAAATTCATGGTTTTGGTCTAGATTTTGCATTCGATTTCACCTTCTGAAATAAAAAAATGTTGGATATAAAGCTTAGTACAAAGCAGCTTTACCAGCTCATGCGTAGTTGTTGCCCACTTGTTGCCTAGCTATCCTGAGTACAAATAAACAAACCATTCAAGGTAGGCATAGTTCCGTATGGTGGGAAGGTCTAAAATGTTTTTCTGGAAGACTTAAATAAGCAGATGAAAATAGGTTCTGACACATTATACTAGGCTGTTCTGGCACAAAACTAGCCTTGATTTTTGGCCAAAAATTATATCAAAATTGTGTTAGGATTGGAAAAATAAACTCTTCCAAGGAAAAAAGCTCAAAGATAAGACTGCAATAACATATGGCAGCCCTCCGTGTAATGCTTCCACCAAGCTCTACAGTGTCCAGTTACTTGTGGAAGGGGATTGTTGGATTGTTCTGCAAGGACAGGAGCAGTCTCCTTTATGGTGACCATAGGAGAACCAAGAGCACAGCTGCTAGTAGGTCTTTGTAAAGAAATTTTTATCTGCTTTACTCATTGCATCCTTGTGAGATTTAAATGCAAGTTTTGACAGAGAACTGGAAACCTGAAGTTTCCAGTTAGCTCTCTTGAAACGAAAAATTTCATGATAAAGGAAGATCAGAAAGAGGGAAAAGGAAAGTAAATATCTATATGTGGCCAAAAGATAGTTACACATTTCAGTTAATTTGAATCTGAATCTCTAGTAATTTAAAATTGAACATTTAAATTTACATTTATGTTACGTGGGGGACAGAGAAAATAGAAGGAAAATGACAAACATCTTCCCAATGTTTCTACTTATTTACCACTCTAAGGGAGCTATCATGCACACTGTTGAGGAAGCCCCAGCCATGTCTGGGTGTTTGCTCTTTGTTAGGAATGACACTGCCAGTGCTATCGTCAGGCAGCTTGTCCAAACTGTTTTCACTTCAGTGTGGACCGTGTCAGTTCTGGGTGTATGAAAGCCTATGTCATGGCATAGCATAGGCCTGACTTGTACCGAGTAGCATAATGTTCTTGATACAAGCACATAAAACACTGCAGAGCACATCTGGGGTCTCTTGCTTTCCAAATTTAGCTGCACAGGAGGAATTGTAACTTTTTTTTCCCAGAGCACTGAATACAATCCAGCCCTTCCAAACTGCATGCTTAGAACATTTATATTGTATGAGAATTTGATACGCTGTCTTGAAATTTATGTACATTACTGTTTTGTGTACAAATGTAGTAAATCAGTAATACTAGCAAATTGTGTCTGAAAGGTAGCTGCCAATAGACTGCTTTCTTTAAGAGTCTAACAGACCCTTTACAATACTGCTTATGGACAAGCAGTGAAGTAGCATCTGTGACTGCATTCTCATACTGCACTTTGAATGAAGCTTATTGTCATTTTGGATCAGCTTGCAGTTACATTATCGAACCCAAACAAAGAAATCTAGACAAAAAAATTTCCTAAATAGGACAAGATGGTTACATTTGTTAATGCTGTAGAACTCAACGTGCTGTAGACTGCCAGGATATGAGTATTTTATTTTTTTTACTTCTCCCTGCCAAGCCTACTTAAATACTGAAGCATACCATAATTGGATATTGCCATTTGCAAATATTTACAGGTGATTTTTGCTGGGAATTGGCAACTTTACTTCTGTATTTCATATCAATGCTTTCAAAGATGTGTTTGGCTGATGGTTGTTTGAACACATAATACATAAACTAATTCCATTCCATTTTTCATACGTATGCTGTACTATTTTGTGACTTGAATGGTTAAGCAGTTCATGTATTGTGCCATAAAAATGCTTACATGACCGTTCCTGACGCTATTTTCATTTGGAGTTTATTTTTGGTGTGAGGGGTAGAAGTGATATTAGGATTCTTTTAGAAAAGCTCTAAGCTTATTAAAAAAAAAACCCAAACAACACAAAACGCACCACAAAAATCCCAAAACAAATTTGGCATATCTTCAAAGCTATCTCAACTCTACAGATGTGTTCTTGTTATGCAGTCCAAATAGTTTTCTTAGACCCCCCACCCGCTGGCTGAAGTAAACTTGCTCAGCTGCATAAATGAAAAAGAATGTCATACTGAGTATGTTTGAAGGCTTGTGAACCAAGTTTAATCTACTGTCATTATCATTTTTATCTTCTTGTGCACACAGTATTTCTAGCAAATACATTTAAATTACTGGTCTCTCGTGTTTGATAATCCTCACAATCCCAGACAACTGTAGTCTCCACTGGGTAATATGGCTTCCCAGTAGCTTTACCCAGAACAGTTTCTTTCAAATATGCCTGTTCAATTCTTTTCCTTAAAACAACTGACAGATGAAGGAATGAGGAATATCAGGAAAGATGTGTGTAAGCCAGTAAAAGAAACATGGGGGAAGCACAAAAGAGCTGTTTCACATGGTAGAAATTGCCAAAAAGAGGACCCTAACACCACAGATATTTGATATATGTGGAAGGATAGAGAAAAAGGACTGAAAAGACAAGGGGAAAGTGGAAGAAAGTAGGGGAACACCCAGTTTAGGAGGTTGCTTAGCCTAAGCAATACAAGACATTTGAAGACAGATTTTTAGACAAAGATTATTTAGAAGTGGATTATTCAAGGATGTAAGTTGTATGCTGATGTCTCTGTATGCAGAAGGCAATTGGAGCAGCACACTACAGGTGTTAGAGCCTGGGGAGGGACGAGGGAAAGGTGAGATACTAGATGAAGCTCTGACTGCAACATGTGTTCAGAACTGATCCACTTAGTATCTCAGGTGTGGTGAAAGGCAGGTTTGCAGATAAAGAGCAGTAGTTGGAAACTCAAGGTCACAAATATTTCCAGGAAGAGCTGTATCTGACTTATAAGTATAGATCCTGGCCTGTAATGCTAAATGGGACTATTCTGTATGGACTCTTGGCTCATCCCTACTCCTCATCAGCTCGCTCTATTTGCTGAAACAGTCACTGAAACCAGCTCTTCCACTGGAGCTCTTCAGCATAATTCCATTGCCATTAAGCAGTTCTGTTGATCATATCAATACAAAAGCTAAACATGTTTCTGAAAAGAGTTTACTGGAACAGTCCTGGGCCCAAGTTAAGAATTTGGTCCTGGCATCCGAATGCCTCAAAATCTGTAAGTGCAACATTTTACAGCCTTCTCACCCATATTACAGAACTCTGAAATGGGTCAAGATAGGAAGCTTGAATATTATTTCTGACTTTTTGGGTTAGACTCCATCTTTAGCTCTTTGCAAGTATACAACTGGTCATACACTTTGATTATTAGTACCTATTGTCACGCCTGTGCATCAGGCTATTTTTTTCAGAAGTAATTATTGCAGTTATACAAAGTTTGAAACTAGCCTTGCTTTCTCTTGCAGTTTTAATTTTAGATATTCTAAGGAGCATGCTAAAAACTGGTGTTTTACAGATGTGGCCATATCTTGCATGTGTACTGTCAAAAATGGACTAGATTGCCATTTAGTATTTTGGCTCCTGGCAAGAATTAGGTATTTGTCAGCACCACTAGTCCATAACCAAAAAAGGTATTACTTGGAGAAAAAAAAAATATCTTTCAAACATTTTCAGTTTCTGCTTATGATTACAAAAGAAGCAAGCAAAAGAACATTTTAAATTGTGAGCATGGAAATTTTCCTCCAGCCGAATTAGCTGTTAGGTTTTCTTCCATAGTGATTGGTTTAAACCCCGCTGCTCAGGATGTTAACCTTTGTATAGGAATTCACATTTTAGAATGGAACTCATTTAAGAGCACATTTATATTTATTAATTTGAACTAACAGAAGTATTCTCACCTGTATTTTGTTCTCATGCCTACTGAAATACATACTGAAAGCCTAGGACTGTTTTTATTGCTTTTCTAAATTGAAATGTTTAGGACTCCAAAATACACCAAGTTGGAGTTCTGCTGGTGCTGTGTGTAACTTTGTGTTGCTACGAGCTGAGGCTGCTAAATAATGCATATGAGAACTCAGAAACCTGTAGAATAGAGCACTAAGAGGAGGCAGCAACAGGAAAGGGACTAGGGGATACGACTTAACTTTCAAATTGTATGTTTGACCTTTGTCGGTCATTTGCTTTGCACTGGGAAAAAAATAAACCATTGATTGGCCTTTTGCAAACTTTGAAAACTCTGCTTTGCAAAAACTTCTCATTTTGAACCTTTGAAGGAAAGGGGAACTCAACTGCAAATTCCAGACCAGTTTGAGGTAACATTTTTAATAGACTGTCACTACACTTTCTTTGGAGTATTTTTCTTTGGACACAAAATATATGCTGCTTCCTGCCCAAACCTTTTTGAGAAGCTTGTTTCTTTCAGTTCTCTTCATTAATTTGGGTTATCTTCATTATTCTTTTTCTTAAGCAGGAAATCATAATTCCAGAATACCACCCAAAACCCAAGGTACTTTTTTATTCAACACTAATAATTATCTGTGTTGTCTCTGTAGGACACTGTATTATTCTCCTGAATATATGACCTAACATCTCTTGCAATATATGACCTTCTCTTAACTATTCTCATGTATCAGTACATTTTTTTCACTGTGATTTTTCACTCAGACACAGCTATCTACAAAATTTACTGTCAAAAAAGAGAAGTCTAAGCATTAGGAAAATGTATTCCTACATTGTTCAAAAAACTCCCTTGTAATTGAGATAAGCAGTACTTTATCACTTACACCCAGTTTCTTCCCAAATCTCTGGCTTTAGTATGAAGTGCAATGCCTGTTATAAATTAAAATCAGATATTGCTTGCTGATGAGTACCTATATTACTGATGAACAATTTAAATCTACAGTCTTCAGGAAATGCTCAGGATGCTTCCTTTCAAATAAGAGAATCACTCCCATTAAATCAATTAGTTATCACTTAGAGGAAAAATGATCCAGGGTATCTGAAGGTATTAGGAGACTGTTGTGTTATTTCTACTCAATTAGAGTTCTATCCTGGCCAGTGTTTTGGTCAGTATATTTTAAAAATCTGGAGTTACTCTTCTAGAGCAACCATTGCCCTCTCTGCAGGTGTTCAGCAGGAGTCCTCTGCAAGAGGAGGAAGGAAGGATTTGCTCACAGTCCTATTCTCTCATGCTGTTGCTTCTGTTTTCCTTTCATCCACAAACTCAGGTGGCAGCTCCTCAGTCTCTGTAGGAAATTAGTGCCTTGCTGCGTCACTGCCTGCTATGGATCCTGAAAAATGACCAATGTCAGGGGGGCCAAGGTGGGCCAACACCACGTGTGCAACCCTAAACATAATCATGTCCTGAGCATGTTTGCAACTGTGAAGTGCAGTAGCTCATGTTAGCACTAATAACTCAATATACTATAAAGCAAATCTGTGAAGACTCTGATTTCAGTGGTCATACCCATTTCTGATTTACGGGGCCTGTTTATTTTAATAGTTCACTTAGTTCTACTGATGCACTGTAATTGAATTCAACTGAATTATTTCCCTGTCTGCTGCCAGCCTTCTGCCTCCCACAGCTCCTTGGCAACCAGGTCCAGGACAGGCCTTTAAAAGAAGCACAGACTCTCTTTTGCAGTCTTTTGCAATATCACTCCCCTTGCTATCAGGGAGAGCACTAGATGGGACAGGAGGCCTCCTGGCCTTGCCTACCTGGCCTCCTGTTCCCAGCAGCCGGACCCCTTGCTGTCTCCTTCCAAATACTAACCTTGCAGGTCCCCACACTGAACAGCACTGTGGAACAGTAGTAGCAGCAACAACAGTTCCACCCATACTTTTTTTTTTTAAATGTGAGATCTACAAAACATCTTTTTAAAAAATCCATAAAAAATATCCAAATTCTAAAATTCCATCTATCCACAATCTACTGCAATGGTAAATTATGGCTGCAACTGAGTTATACTGTAAAGCATAGAGTCATCTGAAGTTATGCAAGATTCTTGGGTTTACAAAAAACTGAATGCTTGTGATACATCCATGAACCTTGTTTAGCCAGGACATTCTCAACTGATCAAACAGGTGGAAGGGGGTGGAGAGGGCTTTGAAGCATTTTTTTATTTTAAAATTTAGCTCTGAAGACTACAGGATATTCTACATATATTCAGAAGAAGATTAAAATGTAGTTAGTCTTATGACAATTTGAAATGCCCATCATTTTCCTGTAAACTTCCTAGGAATGGGAATTCAGATACATGGACAGTCTTGCCAAAATACTGTGCTGTTTTTGCTTTCCAAATATGAAACTCCCATTGAAATCACTTGGTTGCTTTCTATTAACTTCAGCCTCAGTTGAATCAATCTTAGGGGGGGACACTCAGGGAGAAGTTCCATAGTGCTACAAGCATGAGAAATTAAAAATAAAATAAAAAAATATATCCTACTAGCACTTTTGGAAACTTTTATTTATATAAATGGCCAATATTGGTCACACACTTTCGCATTAAAATGAAGCCACATAATATTTATTTGATATTTAAGGGAACACAGAATATGCCTTGACTGCAAGTGATGAATGCAGCAAATTAATTTACAATGTATGTGTACTAAGCACAAAGTAAATAAAAAACTTTTTAAATTGTCTTGCTAGAGTAGCAATGTTTAAACAGCTAGTGCTGAACTTAAAAGAAAATTGCATTTCTCCATGTCTTGCATGGAATGTTTGCTAAACAATCAGCATCCCTCACCCAGCTGTTGCATGTTGGAAATGCATATACCAGTTAGCATCGCTTTGTCTATGCATATTCCTAATATTAGCAATCACAAACCCTATTAAAACTTAGCTTTGTGAGACATAACACCAGTTTCTCTTCCTTTTGGAAATGAAAGATAGCATACTTAAGTGTTGCAGCAAACAGAAAAGCAGGACTTTAAGTGGCACATTGAAGACCTAATTTCATACATAAAATTGTAAAAACTAAGACAGGGCTTGTAATGAAAGGATACAATCATTACTTGAATACTGCCTCCTACTTTCAGATCAGCCTCCCTTTTGAATGGCACAGTGAGGAAAAGCTAGAAGGTATGAGACTACCTCTTTCAGGTCCTTATGTTATGCCAAAAGCTTCAAATACTGAATCATTAACAATATGGAAAGGTCCTTTTTCTGACCTAACTTTACTATTGTATCCTTTAAGCCACAGGGCTTGAGCAATGCAGGAAGTAATACAAAAATATTTACTTGTAGCATTTTCAGTCTCTAATGTCCACAGCATAGCTGCTCATGTCATTAATGTTTTTTTATTTGAAGTAATTTTATTATTGGAAACAGTTTGACTTACAGTGTTGGGGTTTGAGGAATTTCCAAGTAGCTGAAGTATGTGGGGTGCAGTAGAAAACTCACATTATCTGTGCATAGCTAAGCGACTGATGATTCCCAAGTTTGTTGTGTGTTTTTGGCAGTCAGTGATTTGCACTGGTGGGTACAGACGATCACTTCCAGCCCAGACCAGAATAAAGTAAATGTAAAGTTTCCTTATGAAAGGGGATTTCTGTCTTATCTATAGAACTGAAAGTAGGGATAAATGTTTTATTCTTTCCTGACCTTTTCCCCCTTCCCTTTAAAACACCGCAGTATTATGTTGATTTACATCATTCTGAAAAAAATTATATTTTTCTCTTTAAAACTATCCTTATTATGCCCAAACCAGAAGATGATTTGGTTTGGTTTTATTAAAATCCTTTCTGAACTTTTTATACTGTAGCTATTCTTCTGAAATGAGTCATACAATAACCATTCCCAGTTCATAGCCAGTTCTCCAAAGCAGAAGAAAAAAGAAACAACTTCCTTTTAAGGGAATGAGACCTGTTTGTAATGATAAACCTCTTTCCATTTCTATTTGAAGACATTCTCCATAACCCAAGAATTGATAGTTATAAAAACACTACCTACTTTATTTGGATTACAAAAACATTCATAGCTATAGAACATTGTTTAATGTTAGCCTAAAGCATCTGTAATATACACTCGCACATAGGGGTACTGCTGAAATTAGACATGTGACATGTCAAACAAGCAGCTAGTTTACCAGAAATCTGTAAGAAACAGCTTGGAAATTGTCTAATTTCATCTTACTTAATATTTTAAATAAATTATTTTAAACAAATAAGAATTTAATATTAATGTGGAATGAAAACAGTTGAAGAGTATGTAATTGTATAAATAAGCTAACACAGCAATTTCTGTTAAAGTGTGCTGTGGTTCCCCAAATTCATCATACTGCTTGAATGCTGGAGTATTCACATGTTCTCAGAATTTGGGAAAATATCTGCATGTCACACATCACTGTGACAATTTCTGTAACCTCTGAAAACCACTGTTATTATAATAGCAGCTATGTTGTACATCAGCTCAATTTCTGTCCATAAAAACTGTAATAGCTATTTAGGTGCCCTTGCTCTGCATTTTGTTCTCAGACTGTGGTCCTTCCAAGCTTCTTCCATTAGCCCTACAACTAGTAAATAACCATTTCTCTAGTGCCATATGGAAAAAGTTTTAAACATTAAAAACTTGGGATACTTGGGGTTTTTTCTCTTGGGGGGTTGCGGGGGGATCACTTTGCAATCCAGAATATCCAGAAATGTATTCTAGTTTTAATGAAAGCTGTAACTCAGGTAAGAACCATATTTTAGTACCTGGTACTGTAAGGAAAATAGTGTAAGTCATGACACTTGCAATGAATTTTTAAAATTTGGCCAGGTAGCCATGGTTATTTTATGGTTTTTTTTAAGAAATCTGACTATAGGTAGAATTTTTTCAATATACTAGTTTTTAATGTCTAAAATGGGTGTTACTTCATACAATTTAAATATTTCACTGGATGTGTTACTTAGATGGGAAATAAGAATAGAGTTATAAACTATCTAAGGGTTGAAGAGGAAAAAACCCTGATATTAAATTCAGGTGCAAAAGCAGAGATGAATTGTTTAAGTTGTATTGCCATCCATTTAGCTCTGAACCCCTGACACTATAGTTGATTAGAAAGGTGAAGACAACAGAATTCTTTGTAACATGGATTTATATTACCAGAGGAACTACAGCAGACTTCTTCTGTGTTGTTAAAATAAATTAATCAAAACCAGCAGGGGAGCGTCCTTGAATTACAATGGTTGCATTATTCAGAAACTGTAAAGATTGAATTTTTAAGGAAATCCAAAAGGCATGTAGCTTGGGAAAGAGCCAGTTGTTTTTTAATGCTGCCATTTTCAACAATTCTTAATATAAGAAACTGGAGTATTGTTTCAAGCAGATCTTTGGCATACATTTTCTATGATTTTATTTAATTATCTTCCTCTGAAGTTTTATTATTATGCACTAACCCAAGCATAATATGGCATCTCTCATCCCATATAGATTCTGAAGTACTTTAATGACCCTTGGCTAAAATCTGTGCCAGCTTTAAGACATGTTGGCTAAGTCAAGGATCCAGTTATATACACAGAAGGCTGCAGCCCACACATTCATGAAATGCAGCAATCCTATAGCAAGAGCACCACTGTGTTTGCCTTCTAGGAGGTAAAGTAATATTTTCCTAACAAAACTTTCAAAGAGGAAAGGGATACAGGGTAACCAATGTAATCAGATCATAGGCACAAATTGGAATTTGTTTGGGACGCTAAAAGTAGTCTCTCTCCTGAAAATGGATTTTTAAAAAGTGAAATTACTGCACGTGGTCAGAACCCCCAGGGACACATTTCTTGCTTGGATTACTCAGGGGCTGACTCTACAGGGACACAGCCACGAACTGAATGCACACGTTAACTTTCTGCAACACTCTGGTTTTGTCAAGAAGGGAGAGCCTTGACAAGTGAAATCACAATTTGAAGTGGTATTATTTACATTTGACACACAGTTTTTAGTTTTAGTATAGATACAATTTTTATAAACACACACTACTAAATACGACAGACAAATATCACCACTGTTGCTAATTCCATTAAGTGATGCATAGCTCACAAATGCAGTGTATCAGTCAGCTGGGGTCTACCAATGAGCTAGTCGCACATAGTAGATGTATGGGTACATCTCCATTTCCTGAAGACAAGGAACTGAAGTGTGCAGGTGTCAGTAGCTTAGATATTTTTATAATGGAAGATCACATATAAAAAACTTTGTGTTTTTTTTTAAAGACATCATAGTTCCTGTGCATTATAATTTCACTATAATTCCATGTAAACGTTAAAGTCAATTAGTGGGGACAAAACCTATGCCAAAATCCAACTTGCTTGATTAGTTTAAATTAGTTTAAATTAAGTCCTGGATTTTGCTGCTATCGAACATTCATATTTTGGAAACTTAAAGATCTGAAACCTGCTATAAGCATATGTTAGTTTTGAAGAATACTGTGTTACCCCAAAATATGGTCATATTTTCCCTATTTTTTGTTCCTCCTGAGCTTTGTTGAAAATGTACTATGGTTCTAGCATGGCTCCAGCAGCTTCTGGACAATTATGCCACAGAGGTATGGCCTATTCTATACATTGTTATTGAAATAAATGTTAGAACTGGAACTCGTTATAGGCTTCTGTTCTTTCATCTTTTCTTCCAAAACTATAAATAATAGAAATAAGGATTAAGAAAGATAATTGAAAAACGTGATGGGACTAAAATAAAAAAGATTTTCAAATCTTACTCAGATGTTAGAATAATAGCAAGTCTTAAAGAATTTTCTACAAATAACAAAAGAAACAAGCACATGCAAATGAACAGGATAATCCTGACTGTGTCAAGCATCTGGAAAATATAAGTGCACATAAAAAAGCAACTCATTTTAAGAATTTAATTTAGTAACTCATCCCATTCCGGAAGATTAACATGTGGCTGTAAAATACCTACTTGCCATCAGAATATTTCACTCCAGCATAGTCGTAGAAAGTTTTTTGACAGCCCTAATTATATTAGTTTAGGACAACAGCATTCCTTTTCATTTTGTGTGGCTACTGTTGCTCCAACTTTGCTACAAGCTATCTGCATATTTTTCAACTCTTAAGTGATGCATCTAACTCAGTTGCATTGTTATGGCCATATGGAACCTCCAAGTAACTTTAGTATATGTATAAATCAAAAACTGTGCCAGATCTTCATGACTTGATTTTTAGAGTGAGCACTGCGTTTATTTACTACATAAGAAAACAACAAACAACTGTATCCTATACAGAGTTAAGAGGCACTTTTTGTAAGTACTTCTGAAATTAAGGCTCTGGCAGCTACAAAACCAAAATCATCCATGCAGTATTTCCCTTTCAATCTATGGAAAGTGCTTAAACTCCCACAAAGGTCAAATACTAGTGTAATAACATGAGACACAAGCAGAAGAGGAAATGGAAATCACTCTGTCTTCTCATATGCATTGTGCTGCTTTCAGAGCTTAGTCGTGGAAGAAAAAATAATCTGAAGGAACATCTGACAATAGGACAGCATGGTATTCATGAACAATTGTTTGAAGGAGTGTCAGGAAACCTGTGACAATGGCAAAGTCAGCCCTGATCTGCGTCAGTCTTCCAAATGCCGAACACCAAGTAAAGGGAGTAGAGGCTAGAAAGAACTTGCGAAGACACAGCTGGAAACCGAAAAGACATGTATGTGGATCAGTTCTGTAATTTTGTGTTTGTTTCCTGAGCAAGTGCTTCCCTATGATTCACATTACTATATACATTGGAAATTGATGGGTGGTGTAGCTCCTTACCTCATGGCACTGTTTATAGCTAGCTGTTTTAAGAAACTGTTACAGTCAGACACAAATTTCAGCATATTGGTGGTGTAAGAAGTCATTTAAAAATCAACTGAAGATCAAGAGTGGCATTTTAAGCAACTGAATAGGAATATAGAAACGCACAGTGCTCTTTTTCAGCTAAAAGAAGGTATCTGACTCATTGCCTCAGAATACATGTAGCTTCGCTGACACCTCTCCTACTAATATGATTTTGAGGGAAAGGTCCTGTTATATGAACTGTTAGTATCTTCTCAAGTTTCTCTGTGAAGCACACTTTCTAAGGATTGCATAGTCTTTAAAGAGATGTCACAGGTCAGCACCTTCATAAATTAAATTCAGTGTCAGAATCAGTGTCCAGTTTCCTTTTCTCTTTATTATTTTGCCCTGAAACTTACCTTTTTCTTATTAACTTAAGCCTAATAATTAATTTAAAGAAAACATACAGCAAGAGCATTTTAATGTCACTATATCAGAGGGGATTGCTTTCCAGTTCTTTTCTGTTTGCATAGAAGAAACCAGAAATCTGCACATCGAAGTAAACTTTATCTCATCCTCTGTGCCTGAAGAAAGAAGCCTTGATGCCAGAGATTACTATAATTTCTGAGAAGAAAGAGAAGTCCAAGTCCAACCTCTCCCCACATGCCCCCAACCCTGTATTCCACATGCATGGCATAGGTATTTTACTCTGTGAAAGTGTTTATCCGCAACTGACATCACAGGAGTGCAGCAAAGCTTTCTGCAGTAAAAGGAAGAGGGCTCCAGAGATGGAGGGATTTTTCAACAAGGACAACCTCAGCAGATCTGACAGACACATACTTGCTTCACAGGAACCGCTGTTAACTGAAGGATGGAGTTGGGGCCTGCTGCTGAGAGGATTTTGCCTTAAATACTCCTTAGCTGTGTGCTCAGGCCAAGCAAACCAGTCATATAGATTTATTTCTGACCAGTCAAGAACAGTTGTGGCAGGATCTGTATTTGAGTTCTGGTTTAGATTGTGACTAATTGTGTTAAAATGATGGAGAAACTAGAGGTGCATAAGACCTAAGGGGAGCCAAGTGAAATAGCCAAAATGAAACCTGAGCACATGTAAATATTGTCTGGCCTGAGAGTATCTTGCAAATCTAAAACTAAAGAAATAAAAAAAAAGTTCAAGGAAGCCTTTAAATGAAACTAAACTCGCTTGGTCCAATGTGTAAGTTTTGCTTTAAGTGACATACAGGTATAACATGAGATTATGTGAACCCCTAAGGGAGAACACTGCTTTTGGTAATTCTACAAAACTAGAAAACCAGAGAGGACTTTGTAGCATATCATTTCTCTCCCGGTAAGGAGAAAGCTCTACAGGAGTCCTACAATATAAAAGGGACTGGCAGTCACAAAGAAACCTATTCATATAGTATTTCGACCATGTGTGGACCAAAGATCTTCTCCAGATACTAAACTCAGTCCCACAATCTGTGGATGACTAAAAACATGCTCATTGGAAACTGTTGATGCCAGACAGTGCAAGTCTCGTTTGAAGGCTTAATCATAATGGTCTGATGGAAACGTATTAGAAGCTTTTTAGTTGGATAATGGGCAGGCAAGAGGCACTGCATAGGACTGAGGCAATCGGTAACTTCTACAGCTATGACTGTCGCTGTGTGTGCATCCAGCGTCACTGAAATAAATTGTATTCCTTGTTCTTGTTGGAACATACCTGCACATAAACTTGGAACAATGAATATTTTCCAGCCTTTAAAAAAAATGTTTGAGTCTAGGGCAGTAAGAGGTTTGGGGAAAAATTTGGTTTGGCTCTCATTCTAGGTGAGCTCGATTGCCATGCTGTTGCCTAGACCACCTGAAAAGAAAGTATTTTTCATAAGAGAAAGGGTTCCTTCTCGCCCTTTTCAGTTTCAGCTAAGAGTGTGCTAAAACATGATCCCATTTCTGCCTCTCTATTTTTATCCCAGGACCCAGCAGCTGATGAACCATGCCAGGGCTTTATTCTTCAGAGCTGGATGATGCAGGAATCCAGAAGGCCTGAATTCAAGCCTGATTTGAACAGGCCAATGCATCTTTAGTTTTTTTCTTGAGTCAATTAGCACGCAATATCAATTTGTGCTAATTTCCAGTCTCAGCAACTTTTTCAGGCCTCTTATGCAAATCAGGCCTGGAAGCAAACAAGAAGTGAATAACCCAGAAGACTGGTACAGGCTGAGCACCATTGTTCTCAGGCTGTGCATTTCAGTGCTCCATTTGTTTGTGTAGTAACACTAAAAAAAATGACAGGCCACAAAGATAACTATCTCCTAGGCTTAATTATCGTACCCTTTGTACTGCTCTTGCCCGTGTAGAAAAAGAGGCATTCATGGTCCTCTCGCTAGTTTAGATTCACTGGATTGTTTTTCACTGTTCCTGTAAATACAGAGGAAGAAAACTGTAACTCTGTGAGTTTGGGAAATATTTGCTTTTGAGAATGACAAGAGGTTTTAAAATCAAATCTTTTTTGTACTCACAAACTGTGCCACAAAATCACAAATCTTTTGGTAACATTATCCTGGTGACCTGGAAAATGACTTAAAAATGTAGCACATTTAGGAGCTGAATCAGGGCCTTTCAAATAAAGATTCAGTCATGGAAAAATTAGTTGGATCACACCTGTGCTGATCTGTTAATTTAAAACTGTTTGAGTAAAAATGGGCTCAGGCTGCAAAACTCAGCTAGATTTCCAACCCCCTAGCTGTTCAAGGACGTGTTCTTGGATTTCATTTTGGTGTACTTCATGGGCATCTATTCTTCATCAGATTAGTCAAATAACCTCATTTTAGAAGAGCTACTATTACAGACTGAAGTCATGACTGAAAGTGAGGGCAGAGAAAGGAAAAGCAGGATAATGAGGAATTTAGAAAAAACATCATTTTAATATAGCTCAAAATTCAATTTAAATTGGATGCAAGACCTGGGAGATTTCTTACATCTCCAGGGCTCCCAGCCCTGTCTGCTCTGACTATTGTCAGATTGGACTGGAAGAAACTGAGGTTTGATATAATGGCGTTTTTTATACTCTTTTTTTTATTATTATTTCACTACACATATTCAACAGTCGTGTGTAATATTACTACTGAATGTTCATAATATGGTGTAAAATAGGTGCAGAAATATTTTTCTGTTATCTCTTTAAAGGATTATGACTGCCTCTTTCTTAAGGCCTTATGAAGTATTCCTTTTTAGTTAGTTTCTTAAAGATCAAAATGTGTCCTAATTAGGGTGTTATGAAACCATAAATCAAACCCTAGAACGAATTTATGGAGCTCTCCTTAAGGGGATTACATTCTATTTGTATGCAGGTAATAATAAGTAGAAGTGAAAGGAAGACTTGGAATGATTAATTCAATATTATGTGATTCTTGGCTTGTTTTATATACGTATTTATCTTGAAGGCATTAATTCTACACTTTGAAATTATTTGGTCCAGGAGGTACTGAGCTGAACAATACTTAGCAGCTTTGGTAAGAAAACATTAAAGCTAGCAACCAAAATTTCTCCAAGGTGTAACTGTTTTCACATTCACTTACGTATGATTTGGGGGATTGTGAATAAGAGCACCATCTAGTGATAATCAATACTATGTCAGTATCATGAAAAGGGGATTATTGAGTCTGGACATAAAGGCACATTACTAATTCACTTAGCAAAGGGACTTGGGGAATTGAAAGGAAACAGTGTTCTAATTGTCATTTCCAGTTCAGTTTAATGACTAGTATCTTCTCCTAGATATTCGTAAACATGCACAACATAATCTAAAGACTAATTTGGCTGACAGTATGGATACCATGAGATAACACTTTAAAACTAACATTTTGTTTCATAAACCAATGTGTAATTTTTTTATGTATTATTGTAACAAACCCCTCCAAGTTTATGAATGGCTCATTTTATATTGATCATCTTAACATACTTACTCCACTGACTGAGAATTTAGGTGAAACCATTCTGATTTCCTAGGTCTCAACGTTTTTGGAAAGCCAAAAATTCTGAAACTTTGAGCTTTTTTCAGTGAAGGATATCAAACAGCTGCTCCTCTGTAAGGGTCTTAGGCATTATATACTATTATATTTTATAATTTGCTTAAAACACCCATGCTTAATGATAGTTTTTTTCTAATTTGAAGAATTTTATAAGCAGGTCTTACACTATCTATTCTGCAAGTATAATTTCAGTGTGCGGGAAGATCATTATGAATATATGATAATATATACAAGCTATTTATCCCTTTCAGATTATTTCCATATGCATCCTCTGTAATTAAATCAGTGGCTTATGGCAGCTAGTCTTTGAAGTGATCTCTGAAAATAGGAAAATGTAATTTGTGGGACAAAATGCTGATCAGTCTATTCCAGCCACATCTGTTAAGCTCTAGTAGTTCAGAGATTTCTGTGATGAGAGAGTTTGGAAAGCAGGAAGTTTCCTGTATTTCTTTCAGTCCAAAGGAAGTTCACTGGAAGTGATGGGCACTATTCTAAGCAAGTAACAAGGTTTGAAGTCTGAGGCATTGTTTGCCCACAATTTTCAGTGAATTCACTGAAAGTAATGCTTAACTAAGTAGCTGTACTTGTGTATTTAAATAAAAGTACTACCAAGAGAATGATAAGAGAAAGCAGAGCAAGAACTTCTGGAAGAAAAGACAAGGATCTAGAGAGGTAAATAAAGAGATGATCTCTTCAGGAGCACCAGTGCTGGTGGCTGAGTAAAGCTAGTAAATCTCATGACGTGATTCCCCTTGATTGCAGTACATCTTGGAAACACCTGATATTATACAGGTATAGACAACCATTAAAGTTATTGTTGCACAGTTCTCCATGTAGATGCTTTTCTTCTGGAAGAAAAGCAGTTTTTTTGCAGGACCCTTAGAGCATCTCCAAAGTGATATCAGTTAAACTGTTGAAAATGCATCTACAACAAGATGGGTGTGCCAACACAAGGAGTTGCTGTCTGACTTGTCCAGCCATAGCTGTACCTGCTGAAAAGGTTGCCACCCACAGTTGCTTGGCAGCTCTCTCTCTTTCCTCCTCCCCATCTTAACCTGGAGGTTTCTACACTTCATATTTTTCAGATGAGCTGCTTGTATGATTGTTCCCTGAGCTCTCAGGCAAAATCAGGTGAGTTAGCAAAGCCCTGCTATCTAAATTGTTTAAGAAATACCTGCTCATTTCAACCAACACAAGCCTATTTGCAGAGTTGAAGAAAGCAAGAGGGCAGTTACAAGTAGTCCCTTCAATCAGTAAACATTTGCACCCAAGAGAGACATCCACATCCTAAATTTTCTCCTTAGTTTATGCTGATACATTATCAGTCTTTTGATAAATGGCCTTTAGTAATGTCAGTCTAGCACCTATTATTAGCAATCATTTTGCTGTCCTATAAATATGCAAACTGAAATGTGTTCAACTCAAGTGAGTATCTTTGTCCTTACAAAGACTTCCAAGACAGCTTGGAAATTAAGTGTACAATTACCAAATAACTTGGAAAAAGTTATATGATTTAACAGTGTTATCGGAATACCCCAAAGTCTAAGGTGGTTTTGTTGGTTTGAAGGGAATGACTTCTGCTAGACACAGAAAATTGTAGTAAGTAGATCCTTAGCAAAAACTGCTACACCCTTCCCAATGAGGATTTTTATCCTTGATATCTGCTTCTAATTAAATAACTGCACTATATTATACATACTAAGGCCCAATCCTTTGCCCTTTGAAGTCAATGGCAAAGCTCCCATTGAGTTCGTGGGAAAAAATGTAACTCCTTTAAGGCTCCCTTTACAGCAATTTCAACTGTTAGCTTTTTAAAATAAAGATTCAGCTTTGCCACCTTCGCCTGAAGACAACAACAATTCCTGATACTCCTTGTATTAGGCAGAGAGTACTAGGAAGGGAAATTCGGTGTTATTAAATTACATTCTCCTGTCATTCCGTTTGTTTTTCTTTCTGTTACTGTGAAGTGCCACAGTGGACATATGGATGTCTTGCATTACCTTTATTTTAGAAACTTTCTTGAAATTCAATATTGCAGCAATTTATGCCATACGTGGCATGTTTATGCTATAGAGAACATATAAAATGAAAGAAGCAGTATAGGAAACCATAGCTTATCTACTTTCTTCATAGTTTTGACCCATCACCAGTTCATCTGCTAATGAATTGTAATATAAAACATGCTTACAAGAAACAAAGCATGCAGCTTCCTAAATGCGACCATATTTCTAAAACATACTTACAAAAAGGCAAGTTTATAAAATAATGATTCTATAGCTACGCAGTCCAGGATGACATAACTCTTTTGAAACAAAAGGTTACACGTGCTTTTGATGGCCCATCCCAGATATAGGAAAGAGATGTCAAACAAAGAAAGGAACTTAAAGGATTCGAAATACATTTCTTTGGAAGTAGAAAGAAGACTTGTAGACAGTGTTTCCCTGCTAAACAAGAAAAGAAGATTCTGTGCTGTGCCCAGGACTGCAGCACATGATAGCAAGCTCAGGGTATAAACCCATTGGCTCTGGCCAGCTTAGAGCTTGATTTTCATTACAATTTACCTTCCACATAAGCAACAAATAAAGCAGCCACTTCTTCACTGTTCTTAGCACCCCACTGAGAGCAAGGTGGTGAGGTGTTTTGAAGGTTTTTGGCTTTCATGCTCAACACCATGTTGTATTGGCAAGTAACCAAAAAATAGCACTTTGATTTTAGTGCATGCTGAGGTGTTTCAGTCTAAATGTGCATTAGTCTCATCCTAACATCCATGCTGACTATGGACTACAGATTCTAATGAAATGGGACAGATGGGAAAAGTTACAGAAAAGGAAAAAGAAATCCACTGTGTAACTTGTGTACATTAGGTCTGAAATTTAAAACCTTCAAGCTGATATCCAGGGGTTTTTTTTACTGCCAGTTTTGCTCCAGCCAACGAACAGTGCTTGTAAGTACTGGTTGCAATCTAAATGTTATCATTTTTGTCCGCAGTTAATTCCATGCACAGAATTGTTCCTCTTAAACTTGAAGCTATCTCTGCAAATCAGTCTTATTTTACAGAGTGCTAAGCATTTAACCCATGAGATGCAGTCTCTTAAAGTAATTTCTGCTCTAAATATTTCTGCTGTAAATATGAACACTGAGTTCTGTATTTGGAAGAAAGCCCTTCAATGATATGCATAAATAGCTATCTGTACCCTGTCAAACAACTTGACACAATCCTAACAGGCTTTGTAAACAACATTTCCAGTTGTGATATTTTAATGTGAACTTGGCCAAAAGTCTTACTATTACATTCACATTCACAATAAGAATGCAATTGCAGAAAATACAGAACAATGAAATATAATAGTATCATGCAGTGTATTTTAAATGTTTCCAGCAAAGAAGCTAAAAAATGAAGCAAAGCTCTATACAAAGCAGCTAATCTAATTTAGTAGGACTACACTGTTTGGTTTTTTTCAGTTTGTTTATTTTAAATCAGTGTGAATTATGTTGTTCATTCTATTCCATTGAAAACTCTCCTAGCATGAGAGTTGGAAAAGTATCTATTGGAAACAAGCACAAATGAATACTACCATGTATCCAAAACATTCTTGTATTTGCCTAAATACTGTGGAAAGCATGCCAAAACCAGCTTGGTATGTATGTAGTTCTGTATATCCAAAACAGGGTATACAACCATGTGCTAGTTCAGCCTGCAGTTTTTAAACAACTAGATGGGACATTAGTACTAAATATTTCCACTGGTACAATAGCTGGAATGCAAAAGTTTGAAACTAGAAAACGCATTCCTAACCTTTGGAGGTACATATAAACCTTTGCTGGTAAAGGTGTGTGAATTTTTTTCCTCATTATTTTTCTAACTAGTAATGGCATGTTTTGGGGAACCGAGTTATTTATCAGTGGTCTATTTTAGTTAGATTTTGGGAACTTTAATTTGTTCCTTTGTTTTGCAAAATAAATTAACCTAACCTCTATAAAGCCCAGCTTCTTCCTAGTTTGTCAATGGAAGTTTTGTCATTTACTTAAATAGAAGCCAAACTACAGAATCATAGAATCATTTAGGTTGGGAAAGACCTTTAAGGTCATCAAGTCCAACCATTGTCCATGCCCACTGGACCATGTCTTGCAGTGCCTTGTCTACGTGCTTTTTGAATACCTCCAGGGATGGTGACTCAACCACTTCCCAGGGCAGCCTGTTCCAGTGTCTCACAACCCTCTCAGTAAAGAAATTTTCCTAATATCCAACCTAAACCTCCCTTGCCACAACTTGAGGCCATTACCTGTCATCCTATCACCAGCCACCAGAAAGAAGAGACGACCCCCAACCTCACTACAACCCCCTTTCAGGTAGTTGTAGAGAGCAATAAGGGCCCCCCCTCAGCCTCCTAAACATGTGCAAAAATGTATTGGCTATTAAATTGGGTCAAGGCTCATAACAGTCAAAATCCTGTCCAGAAAAGATAGGTAAAACCACAATTTTCCACATAACTCTTTATGTGAAAGTATATATACATATGCCTTACAGGGCATATCAGCAAATACTGGGTGTGTCAGATGGTCTGAAGAGTGAATTTGAGATTAAGAGTTTGTCCAGACTGCAAAACCAAACTATGTTTAGAAATTTATTAGCTAGTAAATTCAAACAAACAGTTTAAAATACAGCCCAAGTAAGGCAAGTTGTGTTTAAAATCATGTAGATTAACTCTAAACTCCCCTCCTATACTGCCAAATTTCAACCAGTATGTTTTAAACATGGTTTGCTCCATCTACTGCTAATGCATAAAGTTGTATTCAAATTCTGTTTAAAATGTCAATTGATACAAATAAGGAAATATCAGCAGGGTCATGTTAGCTCAGTACTGAGCCTTTACATAGCATGCTGAACATCTTCACTTCAACACAGTAGCATATAGTAAGACCCTACTTGACTGTGCATTAATGAGTATATTTTCAGAAGCAGACTGTGCCAAAGCACCAACTCCAGCTCCAAGATGACTTTTAATGTCATCTGGAGATGATCTGAAACACAGAACAGTCTCTTACCTTCCTCTTACTAGGACGGTGCTTCTAGGCCATCAGTGCAGAGGCAAGCAGGGGAGCAAAAACCCCGCTGTTTTAGCAACTGATGGCTTATACTCATCTGTGTGACGTAGCACAGAAATGGGCCAGGAGCACAGGTATAACACAGATATATGTATCATGTCTCGACTAGAATGTAGTGACCAGAATCTCAGCTTTTACTAACCAAGTTTTTGTGCCTGGAAGTGTGAGCATTTGCTAATGGTGACAATGTAAGAGAATGACAGGAAGTTGAAAAAGTTTCCTTAAACCCAGCAGCTTTGATGTACTTTGTGGAGGGACCAACTGTGTGCTAAAATACCTCTCGCATGTGTGACAGTGACATGCTTTGCCTCACCTCAGGATCAAAAGCATAACTGTGCTAACATGTCTTATCCTTTATTTTTTTTCTACTAGACTAAGTGTAAAGGTCAATTTGATGAAAGCCACTTGGGTTTGCTCTGCACGTGTCAAGTATTTTGGATAAATGCAGAGAGAAAGTCAGACTACTACAACAGAGCCCACTTCTGTATATATCCAGCATTAAGTAATCATATTCAGACATCAACTTTTCACACTGTTGGTTCAGGTTATTCCCAAGTCTTTGAATTCCACTTTCAGTTTCAGGTTCCAGTGAATCCAAAATGATGAAACTGAGACTTGAATTGAAATCTGAGCTTTTTGGTGGACAAATGCACGCGTCTAAAATGACCAGGCAGCCAGTGGCCACATGTCATTACTGACCCAAAGGTAAAACTACTATTTATGCAGCAGCAGCAGAAGTCTATTTCAGAAATGGGCAAAATAGTCACAAACTGTCTAAGTTTTTTCATGAAGCCTAGTTGAGGCCGTTGGATTTGAACCCTGAATTATCAAAGCACTTCATAGGATTAATTAGGATTGTAGTTAACATTTACAAGACAATGGAAAATTGCATATTTGGCATGTTTGGACATTAAAAAATGTCTGTAGTAGAGCAAAAAATTTCAGGGTGCAAAATCTCATTGGTAAGAGTTTCAAAATATCTGTTAAGTTCTTCCAAATAACTTGACATTTTAGAGGATAGGCATCATAATTGTAGTTATGCATGGCAAACTGGCATGGTAGAAATTAAAGGAAGGGAAATGTTACTATTTTATTTTTCTAAAAATTTAGGTGAAAAAAGTTGCTGAAAAAGTACATAAAATCTGTCAGCACTTAAATAATCACTGTGTGTTTCTCCATATGCAACTATATATTGTTCTGCTGCTGGTGAATCAGGGACAGATCAGGATGAATGCTCGCTCTATATAAAATAGGACAACATGATCCCCTTTGAACACATCTTTCTTGCTGAGTTGTATGTATGTGGAAATATCTCTCTATATACTACATATAGACCAGACTACTTCTGGAACTGACGTGATCTGCATTCAGTAACAAGTGAGGAACCTTGTCTCAATAACATCAGTTTCCGCACTGTTTCAAGTGTGAAAACCTACAACACAATAGATCATAAAGATTTTTAAGCATCTGTTCATTTTCACTTTTAGGATATTGATAGGAAAAAGAGGAGTGAATTTCCTTTGAAGTGCTCAGAGGTCTGAGTCATGGAACTTAATGCCTTTGAATGCTGGAACTATTGGGTTAAGTTCCCAAACTTAAATTAGCAAGACTTTGACAGATACAAACAATGAGTTCATCAAATTGCTGTTTGATGTAGGTAACAAGTATGCTGAGAATAATGTACCTTTATTGGAACCAGATAATTTAATGGAGTAACATCATAGTTGAATTATAAATCTAAATCATCTATAGGACAACTTCATTAAATTACCTGTTGCAGAAGAGATGCTTCTTAAAGGATGTAGCTTCATTATATATAACATAGCTGGTATTGTTAACTATTAGTAGAAAAACTCACGGGACTTTCTTTCAAATGCTAGTCCAGAAAATCACCCATTATTTTGTGCAGAGAGTTTTTATATATTTTAAATTTTAAAATGAAAAGAAATATACAAGAAAAAATCTATGATACTCATAAATAAAGGATTCTTCCATGTATCTCACAGTGGAAACAGAAAGGACATCACATGTCACTTTGCTCTTATGTATCTTGGCATTTTTAGCCATCTAGGGTCACTGTTGTACTGAGATTTCCCAACTGTCTCCTGCTTTGAGAAAGCTATTCTACAGTGCAGTACTGACATGGTTTAGTGTCTTGATGCCCACACAGCTGTTTTCCTTAGCTTTACACTCCCAATTATCTTTTTTTTTTTAAATAACATTAATTTATTAGCTATCATTCTTAGCACAATATGTCTTTTGACACACTATTTAAAATAGATCTTTTTTTAAAGTCATTATGGTATATGTGGACAGTATATAGAATATGCAAATTCTTTTAAACTGAAAATAAATTTTTATGAAGTAGTTACAACATTAGTGGACATAATAAAATATGTTGATGTACAGAGCCAGGGTTGGGAGGAGGAGGGGTGTTAAACAGTTTGTATGCCTCTACAGAAAACGAGTCAAATGTTTTCAAAATTTATGTTTTGAATAAGAGTTAAAAATGGACAAACAAAATGATACTTTGTGATACTTAAAAAAAACCCTGATTTGTTGCAATCTCACATCTAACAAATTACTGAAATGTCTTGAATCTAATTTAATGGTTGTAAAATTATTTGCTGATGAAAATTTCCTCTTTTATCTGCTGGTTAGAAAAAATACTGAGATATTTCTTGGGAAGGCAAAAGGTTTGTCTGTCTCTGTGTTAACAGTTTGCATGATAATGGAACACAATTCTACAGGCAAAACTCATTGATTTTAGTGGGAATGCTACTTACATATATGCTTTAAGAACTAGGCAACAAACAATGGGGTGGGGGGGTTAATATTTTTAAATAAATATAATAAAACAGTATTTTAAAATGCATAAAACAAACTGGTAAAAATTGCTTCTGGCAGTAAACTGCAGCGACTTACTTCATTAGCTTTAAAAACAGCGTGTTTCCTTTATCAAAAGGGTAGATAAGTGTGCATTTGGGCTTTTTGTATCCTGCCACATTTTCATGGATTATCTCATTTTCCTCCGCTTTGCATCCCTCTCCCCATTAGATCTGTATCACAACCACTGCTCTCCTCACGACTGGAGCCTGAGTGCTCTTCCCTCTGCAGCGGTCCAGGGCTATACTGGGCTCAGGTGGTGTCAGCAACCAGGCGAGCAACCAACCCCTCTGTGGCTTTCCCAGCTCCTGCGAGCCGAGACATCAAAACCAGAAATACACACTTCTGACAAAATCTCGGCTGGTGTAAGTCAGCAATGACCCACTGGTTCCATGGAACTACATTAGTATGTACCAGTAGCGAAGCTGAACCTTGAATTGAAAAAAAAAACAACCAAAAACCCCCAGAACAATTTTTCGTTGTGTTTAAGAAACACAGTGTTTGGAGCCAGTAGGAAAATTACTATGCAGTAGTTGGGTAATTCTTTATTTGTCACAAGTTACTAGATTCCGTGTTCACAGATAACGCAATAAAGGCTGAAAACATTGCCTCTCCCCAAAAAAGGTCACGCAGAGTGTAGCTGCAGACCCCCCACCTCGCCGTGCCTCAACCTGCCACTGGTGTCTGCCGTGGAGCCCCAGGTCCGCGCGCCTCGCAGAGCCCAGCCTCTCCGGGGAGGAGAGCGAAGGCTGCTGACAGAGCCAGTCCCTAAGAAAGCTGGGGCTGTCAACTCTAAGTTTCAGGTTTTCAGCCAGATACTAGTGTCAATTTTCAAATCTCACTGATCCTGTCTAACTCTTAGGTGTGGAGAAATGAATGATCTGGAACTCATAAGGCACCCAGTCCACCATGCTTGCAACACTTACATGTGCTGATACACATGGACTCTTACTAATGGTGTTCTGAAGTATTGTATTACGTGGCCTTTTGATAGGGTTCATTTGCAAGAAAACAAACTCATGCTGCTTTGATTTTTTTTTTCTAAAAATACATATTTTTTTCCTCAATTTAGGTGTATTTTACTGGTGGATTTTCCCATTAGAAGTAAGGCACAATTGTTACCACATGTTCTCAAGACCTAAATTTTAGTGGTAAAACAGAACCCAGACTTAAGTGCCATAGTCTACCATATGAATATGAAAAAAGATTTTATAGCCCATTTTTATCAGAAAAACTAAAGCTTAATCAGAATCTCGTGTTCAAACTACTGTGCTTTTTACTTTTGGTTTTATGTAATCAAGGCCACTTGCCTTTTACCGTTAGAATTTTTTAAGTTCTAGCTACAAGCTTTCACTAGATGGCAGGATTCCACTGTCATCTATTATCAGTGGTGTTACTTGCAAAGCAACAGTTGCCCATCGGTACAAAAAAATTTAAACATGTTCAAGTTTTGCAAAATATAAAAACAAACAAAACACTTAACAGTAATGAGAAAAATGATACATACAGTCAAAAAATCACAGCTCTTTTACTGAATATGATTAATATTATGGGCTAGAAATCATTGAAAATAATAATGAAAGATGTTCTTTTCTTGACAGAGGAACTGAAAGGACCTTCATTTATGAAATGCAGTAGATGAACTGATCCAGTGAATTAAATGTAACTAATTAATAAATATTTTGACAGCTTAAGAAAGTTAGAGCTTAAATAGCTAAACTACTGATGTAAAATACTATATCAAAGTAAAAAAAGCTTAACACTCAATGTACTGGATTACCAAGATACTAAAAAATGATAAGGTACGTTTTAATCTCTCCCCCTTAGTCTAACAAGGCAGAATTCATTGTATGTTGATCAGTACCAGTATCATTTCAACCAGGGGTATTTTGCTGACCTCGGAGCTCTGGATGAAATTTGTCCCTCTTGTCTAGGAAAACAGAATGCAGCTCCGTACAGTTACATAAGCCTTAATAACTGTAACAAATCTTCATTGCTGCACCAGCGGAGAAACCGTTGCAATGGAGTGAGCACTGATTTTTAACAAAGCTACTTTTTAACTATTATTTTTGCAACTTGGGGTTACCAATTCTTATTTTTTTATTTATTCTGAATTTCTACTGTCTGTTTTGCTTACATTTTAGATATAAAGATAATTTGTGAATTATTCAGTAATTTTTAGTGTTGCTCATGACATATAAGAGGAAATTTTTTGCATCTATTAAAGCTGCTTCTAAGACTGGATAACTTTCCAAAACCAGAGATAACTCAGTGTAATGCTTTCCAGGATTCCCAAAATAGTAAGAACATTTTCTCATGATAAAGCTGTATTTATTCTATGCCTAGAGTAAAAAAAGTATCATAGATGACTGAAACAGCATTTCCTAATACACGATTGAGTTTTGCGATACGTCAAGTACATTCAAAAACATACAGAGAATCAAACAGGAGCTGAAAGGCATACATCATTTCACAATTTCAAACCTTTAACATTTCAGAAATTGTTTGCAATACTTGCAAGCTGCTAAAAAATAATCATTCCTTTTTATTGAAACAAACATAATCAGCACCTGTAGAATCTCTGCAAAACATGTTAGCAAATTCAAACAAGCATCACGATAAGATCCACACCAACCACTACACTGGAAGCAGTATATATTTAAACAAACTATTCTCTTCACTTGTTCACAAAACACCGATAACATCTTTCTCTCATGATCCTACCTTGGCGATTTGCAAAGGCTGCTTTTGCTCCTTGCCACCTTGCAATCTAAAGCCCCAAGGCGCCCCTCCACTCATAGCAATGCAGAGATAATCCCCTGTGCCCATTTTCCTGGTGCAGTTAGGCAGCATTCATTTACAGAAGAACATGAAAAATTTGTCTTGCAGATGTTCAGCGAGCTGGAGATTTGTCTGCTAGGCAGAGCTGGAGACCCAGAGCACCACACTGTTGCTGCTGCTGTGTACTGCACTAGCAAATGTAGTCATTCAGAAGAATGCAAGAGCTCCCTCGGATCAAGGGCACAGCCCACTCTTTCGTCAGATTTCTATGCTCAGCCCACCTTCAAAGTAAAGTAAGTAACATTGAGCAAATGCACACAAAGAGACTCAGCCATGAGGCAGAAAAGGCTGTATTTAAACATGACTCTCCTGACAGCTATATCAAAACAGCAGCAAGAAGAAATGTACATTTCTCAGTGACAATTTAGGACGTAAGTTTACTTTAGTAAATGGTGCCAGATGTTTTAAACTCTAATTTAGCCATTTCTTGCATTCATACTCCAAACAAAGAAGAAAGCAGAATCTCAAGTGAAACATCACGTACATCAACTAATACACTTAGACTGAACTAAGTTTACCATTTTCATCTCTACCCCACATGCACTTTCTGCAGCACTGCAGGCATGAAAAAAAAAAATGAAAAGCTTTATAATCTTGGAATTCCTTCTTTTGCTGGTTCTCTCTATCCTCAGTATAGTTTAACATGCACTGCTATTTAGCAATGACCTGAATTATTACTGGACCCTAATAATAGCTGTTCTTATGCAGCCTGTTTCCTTTCCTACGGGAGAGGGGAAGAGAATTAGTGGAGTGAAGTATCAGATCTCTCTACTGATGCTATCAATGGATGATTTTGCATTGTGTCATTAAAGGGGAACCTTACTATAAGCATTAAAAAAAAAAAAGATTCAGTGGGAAGATAATTCCCTGGTGCCTTACAAGACCTGGGTTCAGTTCTGTTTCCCGTTGCTGACTTTGAGTAATGCAGACTGTAAACAGTTGAGCTCCTCCAGGTCTAGTTGGAGTGATTTAAAAGGCGACTGTTCTTCAGCAAGGGATGAATAATCCCCTAGCTGAGTGTTAACAAGTGACAGTGTAAGCGCTCCTACTCACCTCAGCCCAAAGTCAGTTAGCTTGTTTTAAATCACATCGCATTTTGAACTAAGCTGGTCTTAAAGGAGAGTGTTCACCAGGTGGGCAGAAACATCTTTAATGGCTAGACCTGTACGATGTAGTTTTGGTTGGCTGGCTCTAGGTCTTCAGAGATGTCAGAGCAACAGAGAACACTTGGCATTTAAGTTACACGACTTTGCATCTAAGTAGCTGGTAACTGTTGAGGCTTTAAACCTAAGCCTGTGTGTCTGTCAGTTAAGTGTCCCTGGAGCGATGCTTTCTTACACTATAGCAATGTTCTCTAAAGACCATTAAGCAAAACGTCAAGGTAGAGACACGATCTTCTGTTAAACTGAAATATTATGGATGGAAAAAGTAGACAGGCATTTAGATGCTTGAGCGCTTTCATCAAGCCTCTGAAGGCACTAAGGTAACCCAAAGACTGGGTGGACACAAGCTCCCTTGTTCCTCAAACAGAGGAAAATGTCACTCTCTAAATACCAGGATTTAGTGGAAAAGCACTTTCTTTATTGACAACAAGTCAAAGGCTCTGGAGAAGCAAAACAAGCACAGCTTGCCATATAATTAAATATTTAAGGAAAACACTATCAGAGAAGCCCTACTCAGAAAGGAAATTCCAGCCTGGTCTTTAAAGGAACTTTGCTAGACAACCCTGAGTGAAGACACCTCATTTAAAATAACTCAGTTCAAGGTGGCTAATGGCTTCTTATTATCTTGTGCAGTGTTGATCTGTTGCTATAGCAGACAGTTTTTTAGTCTTTCCCTAGGCAGAATCTTGCTTTAGACAAAATTCTCTCCCTTTTGCCTAATGATGCACAGTTTTATAGATACTTTTGTGACAACAAAAATCTGAAGTACATAGCTGCAAAATTGCCCTATGACACTCTGGTAAATACAAAAATAAACAATTTTTTAAGGAAAATTAATCACGTAATTATCAGCCCTTCAAATGTCATAAATTTATGATAGAATTTATATGTTTAATTACTGTTAGGGTGCTTTGAGCTTGTATTAGGCTCTCTTTTATGATTTTGGAAAAAGGAAATAATAAAATCTGATCTGTGTTTCTGAACTTCTTTATATACTTATTGTAGAAAACAAATTAAGGAGACACACCTCTGCATTTGGATGGTCATATATTTGATGGGAACTTGTACTAGACGTAGATGCTTCTATCTCCTTTAACCATATAACAGAACTGTGTAAAACAATAAAACAGAAGAATCTTGATTAGTCATTCATTGCTCAGCTGAAAACATAACCAGTCACAACACCAGGATCTGTTTCATTTAGTTGTATGACATACATGAAATTTCTCCGTACAGCTGCTGAAGTATCAGTAGTTGGTGTTCCTTGAAGTTAATCCCCCATCTTCTATTTGATGTCCTTAAGGCAAAAGAGCAGAGAGAAGCACTTTAACTTTGATGGTGTCATAGCAAAACACATAGCAAAATCATGCCAATGGTTTTGGCTAAAATCACCATGTAAAACATTAGAGAAATTTCTCTGAAAAGCAAAATTAACAGTTGCCTACAATATTGTGCGCTAGTTTTTTAGGTCCTTGACGTTGAATATTTTAGTGTTTGTTTAAATGTTCTACTGGCTTCTAATCTGTGAAATCTACATGGCGCTCTAGAAGTTAAATCATCTTGTGGAAGTAATGGCAAGAACAGATAACATCATTGGTGCTGTAAGATCTGTGCTCTCCAAGGAAAAATATTTTTTTTTCTGAGTTTGTACATATATATTGTGTAGCACTGATTACTCCAGAACAAGTTCTGAAAAGAATGTAATATTTAACAAACAAACCAAAACCCCCCAAAATCTTTAAACTAAGAGTAACCCAGTATAATAACAAAATTTATGGGACATTTAAACCTGGTATATTTAAACTGATGTAGGACTCTGCTTGGTCTGGCAGGAATTGTGGTCCTGACAGGAGAACAAAGATAGGAAAGATAACTTTTTTTCTAGTCAGGATGTTGAACGGGTTTTATAACAACAATTCCAAACAAATTGCTGCTTTTTTCTTCTGAGAGAGAATTTGTTGCTTGCTCCGCAGTAAAACATTTGAAGTGTGTAATTAAACTATTCCCATGATGGGGGGGACCCAAAGCTTTCTATGTCCTAATCTAACAAATAATACTCCATAGGCATTAACAACTCCCCTTTACCTTATATGACTTTCTTAAATGCTTATGCTGCAGCGTATCTTGCTTTTTAATATTAGCCTTATCTTGTTGTACATTCTCTGCATCCTTTGGGATTTCTAATGCTGGTCAGAAACTGGACATCATGATAAAAGTGGAGTCATTCATGGAGTTTATGACATTTTGGTCACTGTGGTCTCTATAGCATAAATAAATAGCGTAAATTCTGAGATAATTTTTTAAATCCACTGAAAAGTTTAAAGCTAATAGCAAGCACAGCCACTTAACTATTGCTGCCATCTCCATCATTTCACTAAAATCTAAAGGTCCAATTCTAGGCAATTACTGGTAAAAAATGTATGTCACAAAAAATAATTTTATAAACTTGGCAAATGACAAATGCCATAACTCACTCAATATCTATCTGTGCCCAAATACAGGTAAAGCTTCGGTTTGAAAATGGCTGATCTTCTATGATGAGATCTGTATGAAAAAATTTCCAGGTCAAACCCCCACCTGCTTCTCTGCTTTCAAGAACTGCCAGTCAAAAAATCTAGCACATTAGCCTTGATGAGCTGTGATAAACTAAGAATAGCCATACTTAGGCCAAAGTGAGGTCATCTACCCTAAAATGTTGTCTTTGATAGTGGGTGGAGAATGGTTGCTTAGGAAAAAGAGTAAGAACATGGAAAATGTACAGTACTTTCCTCAGGTGGCCTCCAGTGACTTCCACTCAAAACTTCCTCAGCCAGATGCAGTTCCTCTGAACTTAGTTATGACTTTCTCTTCCATGAACTTCTCAATGTGGTTTCCTCTTGAGACCACTTAACTTTTAGTATTTATAGCTTATTGTAGGAAGTAATCCCTAACTACATTGTGACATAAAGAATCACCTTTTCTTCTTTGAATCTATAGATCCTATAGATTCATTTGATGTCCTCTGCTTCTTGGATCAGAGGAAATTGTGACCAAGCAATCCCCAACCACGCTTTCCAGGCACTTATTTTATAGCCCTCTTACATATCCATCTCAGTCATCTTTTTTTAGGGGAAGAATAGAATAATCAGTCATTCTTTATACAAAAGCTGTCTCATAGCTTTCATTATCCTCATTGCCTTTCTCTACATCCTCTAGTTCCCTATCCTTTTTGAGATGGGGGGTCTGGAATGCCACACAGTCTTCGGACTGCAGACAAAGTTGGGATTTATACAGTAACATGATGATATCATCTGTTTTGTTCTCTAGTTGCTAACCTCAACATTGCTAACACCTGACTTGCTTTTTCAGATGCTGCTGAGTTGATGTTTTCATGGTACTATCTTTTAAAATCTTAAAATCTTGTATGATGATAATCAGTTCAAAGCTCGTTGTTTTATATGTGAATTAATGTTTTTTTCCCCAGTGTGTATCACCTTATACTTCTAAGCCATGTTATGGTATGACTGCTTAGTTTTCTTAAAAGCCCTCAGTGAAGGAATTTGTTGAAAGCCTTTTGTAAATCCAAGATCAATCAGATCACCCTTATCCACGTGTTTTTTGATCCCCTCAAAGGACTGCCTTATGTTTGTGAGGCAGGACTTCCTTTCATGAAAACCTTTTTAACTCTTCCCAGATAAGTCATATTTATCCAGATGTCCACTGTTCCATATTATAGTTTCCACCTATTTGTTTTGTGTAGATATCAGGATGACAGGTTTGCTGTTTTCTGAAACTCTCTTGGAACACTTTTGTTAAAAAATGGCACTCCCTAATCTCAGGTAACAGTTTTAAGTAAGAGTCAATTATTTCAGCCTTGAATTCCTTTAAAGCTCCCTGTGGTCTTGGTGACTACTTCTTAATTTTATTTGCCTTATCTACTGTCACTTGTCCATATATTCTCTTTTCTTCTTGTAATAATAATTTATGATTTTGAACAGTTTTACTACAAGTGGATTTATCTAAAATCTAATTTAAATCAAGTAGTTCTGTAGCTGAGTTCAGAAGATATTCTACAAATGTGAGAAGAAATAAGATGTATGTTCATCTCTCATTCAGCAATAAAAGAAAAGCTGTCTTTTCACCTACAGTTTCCTAAAATAGTATCCTAAGTCTGTGAATTCTTTAAAAATGCAAACCTTTCCACCCAGTCCTTAGTAATGAGGAATAGAGAGAGGGAAAGGGGAGATATCATGATCTCTAATTTATGGGCAGCATTTTACTGCTGTAAATACCCAGATGGTCTGATTTCCTCCTTTTTATGCATTTCATTTTCTTTTCCTATATGATAAAATCAACATAAGCTAGTTCCGTAAAAATGCCTATTTTAACAGCTTTTTGTAGATACTAACTGTACCATCTGTAAACGATTTAATAAACTACCCAATTTTTTGTAGGATGTGATTTTAGCCAAATGGGAGAATCAGCACGGGGAAAAAAAAAGAAAAAAAATTGACTGATTTTCTGTTTGTTTATTTATTAATTACATGGAAAAACCCACTTGTAAATACATAGCTAATTTAATGGAACAAAAGATAAAATCACAGCCATGCCACTTAGAAAACATGACATACAGTCTCTTCCAAATCACCTCTTCTAACATATCCTTTGAAATTAGATATTTTTTTTTCAAGTGAATTCTGCAAGCTGGGTAATGTAAGGCAATGTAGCATGTGTTATTGTCCCCAGTCATTGCCTAATAACATTCCTTTCTTCATAGTAGTACAACTCAGTAGTTGCATAAGGTAAAAGCAAATTTTGAAGGCAAAGCTAAACATAATTTCCCCCAAACCTTACAAAAGTAGAAAAATACATTTCTGCTTAATTCCTACCCTTCATTTTTCTTCTCCTGACTTTAGAAGCAACAAGGAACAGAGCCACATGGAAAGGATTTAATTTTCAAAAAAGGAATAAAATGACAGATAAAGTGAATGAAATATATTGATGGAAGGTTCAAATGCACAGCTGCAGCTAACATTCATTAAACCTGATTGCTCTTCATTTTTTCCCATCAGATTTCTCTTGTCCTACAAGAGAAATTAATAGAATCCAGATGTTTTGATTGCATGAGGAACTTTGCAATGTACTGCCAGCTAAAGAGGGTTTGCTGACTGGAAGTACAGGCATAGAGTGGTAAAAGTACTAAAAACCAGTAATACCAAGTTCTTAGTGAAGAGAAAAGAAATTAAAAATACAAGTCATAGATAATTATTAGCTACCTCTAAGGCCAGATGGGAAAGCTCTGCCCACACTTGTAAGAAGCATGAGCAGTTCCTCACCAGTAAAGGTAAAGGCTTTAAATTTTAATCCCTAATGTGGATTATTAGGCTAGGTACTGTGTGATGGGTTGCAATTTTAGAACTAGTCCTGCTTTCCACCCCCCGTCCCCCCCACCTTCAAGACTGGCAAATGAAGTGTAGTGGAAGAAGCAGAGAAATGTACTGAATCTGACTCTGGTGTGAGAAGCCAGTTTTTCAGAAGCATAAAAAAATCTGATGATGTTTTAGAATCTGAGATAATTCTTTCTCTAAGTGGAAATACAAAGGGTTGCACTGACATGTTCTGAAAAACTGTAAGTCTGCAATCTGCCAAGTGTAAGGGGTAATGCAGGACAGTGCTCAACCAAGCTACTTTTGAAGGGGGAAAGTAATTTGCTGCTGTTGTCTGCTGGAAACAAATTACCTCACCTCCATGCCAGCTCAGCTAAGGTTAACAAAGTTTTACACACTGAGGAAGAGTCAAACTTTTGCCTGTTTATCTTGCCCCTACCTCTTTGTTTGCTGTTGTGTTCTTAGTAGGATAAGTAATAGTAACTCTAGCCACAAACAAAAGTTTATTAATGCAGGTAGCCCATGCCAAGGAATAAGAAATCTGTTCCTCTTAACTGTAGACTTGGCAACTGTCACAATCATGTCTTTTGTTATTAACATGAGAGTATGTCTCTGTGAGTCCTGAGCTGATTGCATATGCAGTTAATAGGCATTGTTATTGGACATGTGTGTTAGTTAGATCACACTCCCAGCATTTATATATGGTTCACTAAGAAGACAATTGAAGTCAGCTGGAAATGTGACATTTGCCATGCCCCTACCAGGAAGGTATTTCTCAGCGCTTATGTTAGTGGATCTCTTCCTAGATGCTTGTAATGGCTTTATCATTATGGCTTTAGGATCTATTGTGGAAAAAAAAGAACAGGTGAAAGAAGCCACTTTCCTCCAAAACACAAAGTTGATATCCTTGAGTGTTACTGGTTGATAACACATTACATAGAAATCCATGCAGAGAGAGTTCCACTGCAACTCTACAATTCAACATGTCATGATGTAAATTAATGAAGATCTGCTCTCTAAGCATATGCCTAGGTGGCAACATGTCACAGGCCCTCTGTAGCTGAAGACCTGTCATCTTAAATACAGTGAGTAAGAATGTATGGATAACTTGAGTGAAGAGCCAAGAGTTTGGAGAAAAGAACTCCAGTGCTTCTTTGGTGTTTGTCCTACCTGTTCCTACAACAGCCAGTCGCAGATACTCAGGAAATACCTTCCTGAACTACTGGCTGAAAAGAAGATGACTTTTTTTTCTTTCTGGACTCTCAAAGTCTTTTGAGATTCCAGGTGTGCACGCATGGCCCCAACCATGTCCCAGCTTGCAACTACAAGAGCTTCCTTTATTTCTCCCACTCCTTTGTACAGGCCAGGCAATTTGGAAGTACAGGTGATCTGAAAGCACGCAAAGGGTCTTGGGAAGGGGGCCACTAAGATACATGAAAAGGCAATGATTTCAGAATGTGTCCGAGAATCAATACACAAAATAGCTACAAAGGCTCCCCAAGATTTTATTGTGGGGAACAAGAAAAAGACATTCACTGCAAGATTTGTGAACATGGAAAAAATGTTTGTGTCACTGGAATAACTATCTGTTTCTTTTTAATCTTGAAGTAAGGGTTTGGGCTAGAATTCATGTTTCCGGGTGTCATTCCACTGCTGTTTTTTACTTATCACTGTGTTTTAGAAAGCAACAACTAATTTTCTCTTGGGACTTGGGGAGATTCTGAGGTGTCTGTCTCCATTTCATTTTGATTTCCAGGAGACGGGATGACTACATTTTTTCCTTCAGTAGTTGGGAAAATACTCGTAAAAGATTCTAAAGTATAAAGAAAACTATTTGTGTGGTATTTCCTTTCTGTTTTTGGCAGGGAAAGGTTGCATCACATTTTTCTTAACAGAGCCTACAGGAATCAAAACTTATCTTCTGTGCAAAAGCTTTTGAGTCTTGAATGTCTTCCTACATGAATGTAAGTAGGCGTTCTATGTTCCTTACCTCTGCCATAATGCTTCACCCTGCTCTTTGAATTGTCATTTAAAGGTGGCGGTTAAGTAACACAACACCTTTTATCTACCTGTTCATCTTAGTCAGCTTTTATGATCTCCCCTCTTCCTACTGAAAGAGCCCAGTGCAGACATTTCATGTCTACTTACTGGGCTAAAAAAATATACCATGATAAACTCTCTTCTGATGTACAACAGTGAAATGAATCAAGAGTAATCATATCAAATTCAGTTAGAAAGTATATATTTTAATCACAGCTGAACTATGAATTAGGCCCAAATAGTCTAGTAAATTTTGAAATGATGGTTTAATGTGGAACTGAGATTGAAGAAATATTGAGGATTTAACATTAGTCTGATGAATATTCACCTGCATCAAATTTCATCTTTTAAATTTTGTTTCCTGTTAGCTGGCATAAAAGTGATTAACTCCCTTTGACTTGTTGCTTTTAAAGAGCTCAGTGACTGATTACATGCATGGCCACAGTCTGGCATAAAAATAAACTATTTTTGCATTGCAGTTTAAAGCAGGTATTGTTTGTCACTTGGAAGGCTCCTAAGATTGAATTTATCAGTACTGAAAACAAGAATGAGAGAAGCAGAGGAACAACTGAGTTATAATACAGTATGGGTCTCAGGAAGCTTGGGTTCTGTTTTTACACTTGCAAATTCACATTTAATTTTTGGTCTGGGCCTGTAAAATAGGGAAAACAGCCACTACACAGTGTAACCTTGAGAAATCTGCTTGAACTTCTGAAAATCTCCATTTGTAGTTTGATAGTTTGAATCCTCCTGTAGTACCCTGTTTTTCCCTCTTTGTACTACAAAATAAGCTGTAAGATTTGTAAAGCAATTTCTAAAACTCACTTTACAAATACAGTGAAGTATTTTGCTCAGTGCCTGCCCCAGCAAGTCTGATGGTGGTTTCAACTACAGCATCTAGCAAAACGACAGTGCATAAAAAGTTGCTATGGCATCAAGTTGTGTCTGCATAAGGCTAACAGCATTGCTCGCTCTTTGCATCTGGATGGTTCTGTTTAGATTTTTACCAGAGAAACAGTAACAACAAAGATGAAACAACAAGGACCTCCCTGCATGAAATCTTATCCCCCCATGCAAATAACTGCAATAGATTAAAAAGCAATCCAGATATCTTCATTCCTGGCTATAGGAACAAGAATTCCAACTCTGCTTTGATAACTAATTCCTTTCCAAATGGAGCAGATTATATAAGAAAAGTCTGCCCTCCAAAACCACCTTGATGTTTAACCCCTGCTGATCCTACATCCTTGCCTGTTAGGCTGCATCTTCTTGCCAGGAACCAGTTTCCAGACTTCTCAGCTCCTTCTGACTTTGGTACAGGCTTCTGCTTTTGGTGATAATCTACTTTTTAGCTGGTGTTGGCGTGGATCTGCCAGATTTCCAGACAACTGCCAATGTCAGCAAATCCTGAACAAGTTTTTTTTGTGCCTCCACAGAGCAAAACTAGTATGCGTGCTGTGACACCAAGCATGATGCAACATTTTTCTCCTGTCCTTCGTTATTTTCATGCCAGCTGCATCTCCTACCTCTTGTTGCATCTATGGTATAATGTGATGGATTTTTTAAAAATTCAATTCTGATTTTCTTTGATTTAATTCTGCTGTTTATTTTTGTTGATGATTGGGAAGGTATTAGTTAGTTTATACTAAAGGTATCCAAATTGCACGAAACCAGTATTTTGAAAAATACTCTTGTAATTAATACTGAAATTTTTACAGATGACAGAGATGCTTTACTGGTATATAGTACCTCTATTATTTTTCCATGCTCACATAGAAGATTTTTTACTTCTGCATTAATGGTGGTGTAAAGCAGAAGCACAGTGAATGTGAGTGCAAATAAACATGAAAGTATTTGCATCTTAAGTAATTTCAGAGTGATTTTGAAGAGCTGTTTTTCTTATGCAACAGATTTATTCAACAGCTACAAGTATTTGTCAGTCCTAATGAATAGAAACCAACTTACCCTGCTTGTGATAGCAACTGATCAGAGAAAAGAAAGAATGAGTTGCCGTAGTCAACCAATTATATGGAACAAATACGACTTATTAACAGTAGGACTATACTCACGGTGTGTTGAAAGACAGTAGTACTGGCTGAAATACAACTGCCTTATTAACTGGACAAATGGAAAAAACACACTGTAAATTCATCCCATGTCTTCCAATGAGAAAACTGAGTAAATCAAATAAACAGCTAGTTTGCTATGAAGTTAACTCAAAACAGCTACTTTTTCTTTAATGATAGTAAGCTTATTTGAGTACTCTTCTATAGCAAGACTCCACTAACACATCAGAAATTTTTTACACAAGCAGGAAACATAAAATAAAAGCTGATTAAAGTAAAGCTACTTCAGATGCTTTTGAATGTAAAAGTGAAATATATCTAAGTTTGAGAAATTCCATACATTCAGCATGCAAACATGGAAAGGATCATATAACTTTCTGCTGCCCTTTCTCAGACTGATGGCTTAATTTTTAGTCACAGTGCTTTATATATCATACATTATTCATCAGATGTAGTAAGTTCTCATCTTTGTTTTTATGTTACAGTTTATTATGTAGCAATTACAGGAGGGTAATCTAGTCTTCATTTTTTTTCTTTAAGAACTGGTAGTGAAATCTTCCACTCTCATGCATCTTAGACAGTACTGAATTACTTTAAAAAGATAATTGATATTCCCCAACTGAAACATCACAGCAGTTTTCTCAGAACACCATACCTGTCTCCTGTAAATGTTCCGGATTGAGTTGCCAGAATGTTGATTTCATTAGAAAGCTAAAATAGCAACAATCAGTGAGAGTAAGCAGAGGAGCCTCACGGTTTGCAGATACTGAAAAACCCAGAGGCTTGAGCTAGCCAGAAAGTCTTTGTTTAAAGAAAGCAGCTACAGTCAGTTTTCTAAAGCACATTCGCTTTTGTAATGTGTGACTTGCATAGAACTTATTATATGTGGACCACAGAGCATTTTATAATAAATTCTGTTTCACTGAGTTTCAGGGAAAGGAAGTGGTTTTAGCTGATAGGGACCAAACTAACAAGAAATCAGGACCTTGGCTTTAAGGCAAGTGCCCTTTTCACAAAACCAGAGTCTCTCATAGGCAAGTTATAGCATTAAATGCTCTTTCACTTCCATATATTTTTTCTTCCCTAATTTTTTTTTTTTTTGCTTTCCAAATGTGCCAAGAAACTTTACCAACACTCTACAAGGTAGGCAATGAATGCCATCTGTGGTTGATTTTTGTCCTCTATTTGGGGGAGTTAGGGACCGTGAAGACAAGAGGGTCTATCATTGTGGACTTACCAGTTCCCAGTGATGTTTGAAAGGGCTCAGATAGGGAAGGAGTGACGTGCTCCCAGTCCTTCCTCTCCTCTGTAGGTATGACAAAATCCAGCCATTTCTAGGGTGGAACAATGCAGCTGTTCAAAAGTTACCAGCAACTGTACAAGTGCAACAAAATTGCCCAGTCCACAGCAGGGAGTAGAGAGTAATATTCAGTCTAAATGAACTTGCAGGTGAATTCAGACAGATAAAATACAAGTTTATGAATTGGAATTAGATTTACACTCCTTCTCATCTAAAAATATTTTGGAAACTGTAACGAGCACAAGGTGTCAGGACCTCTTTGTGTCTGGTATGCTGAAAGCAGCCTGAGAGGTAGAACAGCCTTTACCATCACTGTGGCACGGGAGGTCAGTACTTCGCAGAAGGGAAAAGGGAGAATTGCTTGCATGGTCCGTGTGCTCAGCAATCCCCTACTGTGTCCCTGGGCCCCTCTGACTGGCCAGGCCCGATTTTGGTTCTGGGTACTCTGACTCACCACCTGCTCAATTAGTGTCTGATCTTGTAAAAAAAAACCAACCAAAGAAAAAGGTAAGGAACTAATTCTTCCTTTATTGTGGCCCCATGCCTGAACTGAAACAGGGCTGGGTGATAGTGGATAGTCACTGTCAGAAGTATCTGTTAACACCAGTTACATAAGAGAAAATATATACAGCAGTCAACGCATGCCCAGGATTTTAACATTACCGTATTATTTTCCCTGAATAACAGCAGCTACATCAGTCTGATATTCTGGAAACCCTTTGCTGCCTGTGTTTTCATTTTATACAGGGCACTGTTTAAAGGGTCTACTCCAATAATATTTTCTAATTGCCATTGAGATTGCTTAATCAAAGTATCAGTATTCACTTCTGTTGTACCCTTATTCATGTTTCTATTGTGCTTAGTTTTTTATATTAGAAATGTAACTGAGTCAAAAAACTGATGATTTTCCTCTTACAGTAGTGTTGTTTCCTGAAATATTGTCCTTCCTTTTTCTTCATGTAGCATTTTTAATCTGACCTCACAGTCAGTTTGGATTTTTTTAGAAAAACATAATCCCTTCAAACTTTGATTGCTTCTTGTTTACCACAGTCTTGCTTTTATTTTAAACAGACTTTGTAAATATTAATTTCTATTTTGCTTATAAAGTGCTTTACACTAAACTGTAAACTGTTCTCCATAGGTCTTAACTATACAGTAGACAAAACACAAAAGAGGATTTGAGTGATTATATGTAAGTAAGACAGGAAAAAAAAGTCATCTTTTTTATGTAAACAGCTTTTAGGACCCTTGTGATGTTATGCAAAAGCAAACCTGTTGCTTTGTCTGCAGGACATACGAATGAAATTAAAAGGAGTAGGTTTCAACAAAAAAAGCCTTTTGAAATGTAGAATCTTTGGGGTTTTATGAACTATTCCTTGAGATGAAATATTCTTTTCTTTAAAGAACATACCCGATATTGCCCACATCGTCCCCTAGAGAATGGTTTAGAATAGATTCTGATTAAAAAAAAATAAATCATGTAGCACTGAACTACAGATACTTCTCTTGTCACAGCCATGTGTTAACACCACCACCGTTAACTGCTACAAAAGCTGTACTATAGGTATCATTCTGAGAAATACAGGCCTGTAGCTCAGATGCATCACAGTGTTGTTCTGATTCTTCCTGGCAGCTTGTCCTAAGGCTGTGTTTTAAGGACATCCTCTAAATGAAAAGGTTATGTTAGGGTTTAGGTTTCCTGGAATCACCCATTTTCTTAATGCAGTGTGCTATGAGGTAGAGACAGGGAGTTCTGCAGTTTGACCATGAGGGGCTTTTCTAGACCTCCAGTAGTAACCTCCAGGAACAGATCAATCCCAAATTAATTAATAGTAATCATCATCATCATCATCATCATCCTCTCTGAAAGATTTGAGTTAGCCTTCTACAGAGTCTGTATTGGTTCTTATCCAATAATCTCCCAAGCTGATGGATGACTATGTGTATTCTTTGCTCCAGAACTAATAGAAAAAAATTCTAGCGAGAACTTCAAAAGTGTGATTTTAGAGGCAGGGCATTTGCTACTTTTTAATATAGATGAGAAAAGCATGTAGATTTACACAAATTCTTCTGTTTACTTCACCAGTACTAACGCCAAATTATGTCTAAAATATATGAAATCACATTAAGTTTTCAGCACCATTGCATAGGTACAACTTCGGGATAAATTGATTTTTAAGAAAGGTAATTTAACCTACAAGATCTTCATTACTGATGATGATAGAGAAGAAACCAGTCTGATTCTCAGATTTTATGATACAGTTTAATTAAAATGATTTAATTAAAATGAAGTGACAACAGCTTAGCCATCCTGCAATCTTGTTTTTGCGAAGTTACTTTCCAGACAAGGAATGCACTTAAATCTTTAATGATGTTTCCACATTTCTGAAATTGAAAACCTTAAATTGCTTTTAATGTTATAGGTGGAAACTGTAGAGAAATACTACTTGCAGCTTCAAAACATCCAGACCATGACATGCTGGGTGCCTTTTGTCTCAGTGTTCCAGGCTAAAGGACAATGGAAGTGAAGCTGCGTCCTCGAGGAAAGGTGCCTTGATCCATTTCCATGAGCGGGCCTGGAAAAGGGGAGGAACTGACAATGCCATAGCTTCTCCTTGCTATCTTTTGCTGATCTCATCTTTCAGTTTCACTGGAGCTGATTTCAGGAAGGAGAAATCTGATAGTAAGTATACAGTAGCCAAGTAAGTGCATGGTTCTTCAGTGCTGAATTATCCACAGCTGCTTACTGTTAATAGCTATGAGCTAGACACAACACGACTGGTGGGACAGTGACCCGCCTGGATCCACAATAAAAGAAGGAATGTCCAAACTTAAAGCTGTTATTTTCCTCAGTGGCATGGTATTTCAAAAGAATTTTGCATAACAGAAAGTAATTGTATGTGTCCATAAAACCAGCAAAAGAGATAAGGACAACTGGTGAGGCTACAGCACAGCAATGATGAAAGGCATTGTTTTGCATCCTGCTTAAGAAAAAGTCACTGATACTCTGCAGCCAAAACCACATCTGGTTTAACTGATGCTTGACACCTCGTGGACCAAATTTTTCCATTCTAATTAGCCAGTTGTGAGAGATTTGAAAGGTTTTAGATTTTCTCTGACATACCCAACAGTATAAGCTCTGATAACTTGTACAAAACCAGTTTATATTATTCAGTGGTGAATCCAGCTCTGTGTGGCAAAAATGTGGACAGGTCAAGACTTGTTCTTGCTGACTTTTTGTTGTTGAGGCTTCTTGTGAGTCTTTCATGTAAAGGATGCCCCTGTGTACCTTCATTTTGACATCTGTTTCAAAGGCACTGGGATTTTTTTCAGAATTATTTTGTAATGAATGCTTTTGACAATCTTGTTTGAGGTAGCTGTTACTGAGATTTAGCACCATGTAAAACTGTTCACTATTTTCAAAAGCTTTATTAAGGTTGTACAAGAAACTCTCCAAGGAGAAGGAAGCCTACGAAGCCTGAATTCCAGCTACATATGAGTTGTGAAGCTGTCTTGGAGTGATGACTTTTTTTCTGGTTGCTAATCCTCTGCTACTTTCCGTTTTCTTTTTTTTTTTTTTTGTTAACACCACAATGAATGTTTGGTTTTTGACTGGAAGGAACAGTCACTTTACTAATACATCTTTCTTCTGTTACTCCCATGTTTCTACTTTATTAATTAGAAAAACGTTGACTCCACCCTGTAACCCAGGTAGTATTTTAAATGTACTTGAACAGTAACTAAAACCAGAGTATGCAAACAGGTAAAGTACCTGGATCACATTTCACTGCAGATATTCAGGTGGCATAATTTTACATATATATATATATATATAGCCACAGATAAAAATGTGGTTTTAAAGCACGTATGAGAAGAAGTGTCATATTTTTAGGACATTTCTATGTTTAAAGAGGAACTTCGCCCCTCACGTAGAAGGAAAAATGACTTGATGATGACGGCGATAAGCTGCATGTACTGCCTGTATGGGTTTCTAGCGGACCTAATCAAGTTGCTCCGTATCTTTCTCTCTGGGACACCACTTCGGGCAGCCCTGCCGCCTTTTTTCCGAGCCCTTTACCGTTCTGGACACCCTTCACGGGCGCGGTCAGCGCTCCCAGCCGCCGCGGCGGGCAGGCAGCGGCAACACGCCTCTCCCCGTCACCTCAGGTCGCAGTGCCGCTGCCCGCACCGCAGCTCTCCTCACACCGCGGCGGCCGTTGGGGCGGGCACGCGGCGCGGCTGCCGGCAGTGCGCAGGCGCCGCCGGCGGGGCC
>JANZLQ010000007.1:11277232-11300836 GCA_026212715.1 Elanus axillaris | reverse complement strand
GGAGGCCTGGGCCTACGGGCCCTGCCTGGGGGGCGGCCGGGGGGCTCTGCCCCGCGGGGCGGAGGAGCGCCGTCAGAGGCAGCCCGAGGGTCGGTGGGAGAGGACGGGGGCTCTGGGCGCCCTGGAGCTGGGGGAGCTGCGCCTTTGCCCGCGCGGAGCCCACGCGAGCGGTACGCTGCCCCTCAGCGCCGGCACGGGGGGGCCGGGCACAGGTCCTGCCACGGGCTGACGGCCGAGTCCTGCGCGGAGGGGGGTGGTAGCACCGGGAGCGAGACCTGTTGCGGTGCTACAGTGGCTTAAAAGTTTTAGTTAATGGGGACGGAAGCGTTAACTGTTGGCTGGTTTCGCACTGAATTGGAGTAAACCCAAGCTTATTCTGTCATAGCTTATTCCGAAATGGGTTATTTAAAAAAAAAAAAAAAAAAAGAAAATGTAGTGTGGGTAGCTATATCTCATTCTGTGTGTGGATGCATGCACACACCCCAAAGATTATTTGCCAAATTGAGATTGCGGCATGCCTTGGGGAGGGACAGCACCTCTTTCTAAATGATGTTACCAAGCACAGTGCTGCTGAAGAAACATAAAGTTAATAGTTCCTCAAAAACATGACCCGCTATTTTTGATTCTGTTGTCCTAGTTTTACATGCACATAGTAGAGTTTTACATCTTCACAGAGAGGTCAGTGCAGTAGAGCATTGCATAGGTACAGCAATCCTCTGAAAGAAAAGATGACAACCTATTCTGCAATAGCCGTAAATTAAGTCGTGGATAAGTGCTTGTGTTAGTGTTGTTCCTCAGGCTATGGGGTGTAAGGTAAACTAGTGTTCAGAGAGACAGGGAGAAGAAAGTTTTCATGTCCTCCTGTGTAGTGACACTTTTAGTAAACAAAGTCAGGGAAAGATCTGGGTTTAGTAGATCCTCTGATCTTTCTCATGCAATTTCCAGAGTGAATCTGTATGGCTCTTGTTAGAATCCGATTACTAAAACCTTAGGTGATCAGTTTCTATTGGTATTTTGGGTGTTGCCTCCAAAGTATTTTCATCCTATGTTGGTATATATACATATCTTGAGAAGGGATTAAATATGCTCAGTGTTGAATATAACCTGGAACTGTTTGATAAATGTACATTATTTTGCTTGTGGTTTGAGTTCCTGTCTCTCTTCAGCACAACCTCTGCATGTTTATACTGTCTGTGGGAAGTTTGACGTGGCAAGTTTTTTTTTTTGTGTGTGTGTGAGGAAGTCATTTCCCCTGGATGCTGCTGCAGCTAAAGGTGTTGGCTGTTGCAGCTGCATCAAAGCAAAAATCTCTTCCTTTATATAGATACAAAATTATATATATATCAGTTCCAGTGTGTAGGTCATTTATTGCAGACTTACTGTCTTTTGGAGCAGCTAAAGCTCATACTGCCACGTCTTTTCTGATGGGGGTGGGGGAGGGAAGAAAGTGCGGGTGGCAGCATGAAGCCTCTCTGTTTAAACATTCTTTTTCTTCTCCCCATGTTTACCTTGTTAGCTAAGAAATAGGTAATCTTAGAGAGTTGTCTTCTATCTGAAGCAGTTTAATACTGCAACTGAGGAATCTTACGCTACATTGAGGAGTGTGCTTTAGAGGGTTGCACGGGCTATGTGTGAGGAGGGCTAGGCCCTGTACCCAGCTCAAGGTGGTTTCTTCTCTGACGTGGAAGATTAGTAAAACTGTTGCAGATTTTTGATTTTTCCAGATATTTATTTTTAATATGAGAAGCCTAAAGATGGTTTTCTCATAGGGATAGCTTTTCTCTACTGCATGAGTCAGTGCAGTGTGAATGTCTGCTGTGTTCTTGGAGCTGCATGTAATTTTGAGGTGACATTCTTCATGTTTCTGGAGCACAATTCCTGATTTACTTTCATCCACTTTGCATACTCAGAGATGAATCCATGGCTCAAGCGTAAGAATGCGAAGTATAGATGGTTGGGAAACCTATTTCAAAGGAACTTTTAACATCTAAGATGCTAGTTTATATGATGTATCTTTAGTTCTTTGGGTATGCCTGACCTATGTACTTGGGACTACAGAAGTAGTAAGTGCTCATTCAGGGTTTGGATCCTCAGCATTTCTTGAAACAGTTTTAATTTGGGCATCAAGAAACTTAGTGGAATTCTGGTTTTGTTAAATTCAATATGAAGTCAAAATAAAAAAATTCTGTCTTACATGGAAAAGAGAGAGCTAGCTATCTAGGCTGCAAAGTGTACAACTTCAATAACTTTTCAAATCCCTTGGTGGCAAGGCCACTGTATCTGAAAACTAGTCTTACGAAATACAATCATCTGGTTCAGTAATCCAGAATTCTTCAGATTTTCTAGTTCTAAACATGATTGCAATTATCAGGGTACTCTTTTCTGAAAGTTTCCTAAAAATTTCTTTTATCCTGATTGCTTTTAATAAAATTCTGGTTGGGTTTTTTTTTTTTTTTTTTTTTTTTTTTGTTGTTTGGGGTTTTTTTTTTCTGTCTTTAACAGCAACAGTGTCAAGATGAGAAAGCTTAGGGAAAAGATGCCTGGTAGTAGTGAGGACAACATATGGTACTGCTGAGGCCGTACTGTTGAGGCTATACTGCCCTCAGAGAACAGCTTCTCATTTGTGGAATACCTTGTGCTCAATTTTGCCACACTATGGAGTCCTGTTGTAAAAAAGGCTGCTCAGGCCTGGGCCAGTAATGCAGAAGGCGGCTGGAAATAGGATCTTTCTCTATCCTGAGCTTGATTCTCTGTTTCATCAGCATCAAAAGCAAGGAATCTTCCTTCACTTGCTTGGAATGGATTTAATGTAGAAGGTTTGAGGAAAAACTGGTGCCATATTCCATACTTCCTCTAAAAAAAAGGTGTCCTAGGACAGGAGAAGGGTTTGCTAGATGAGTTTCATACTCTGGTCACTCTGCCTTTCCTTATTTTTCAGTGTGTGCATTGGGGGGATATCTGGTATTTGAGGAGTGGGACTCACAGTGTATTTTTCAGGTGTAGTAGAAGTCTAGGTTTTCCTAGTAAAGAGAACAGTTTGAGATTTTCCTTTGAGTTTTCTTCCACCTGCACATCACTTACTGTTTTTCTCTCCATGGGCCTGGGAGAGGTGAATCCCATTCAGATAAATTCAGTGATTTGTTTAAATTCATACAGTATGTGGTAGTGCTGAGGAAACCAAGTAAGTAAGCAACCCACTTTTTTCCCCTGACTTCCAGCTCCTTTTTTGCCCTCAAATGCGTCTTTTGTCTTTTTTTGGGAACACAGTTCACAGCCTTTTAAAAAGCACAAAGAGTGAAGAGTAGGAGCAGGTGTCATTTTTTCTTTTGCAGATTACGTGGACCTGATACTTGGAATGATAATATTGCCACCATGAGTCAACAAGGTTATGTTGCAGCGCCTCCATATTCCCAGTCCCAGCCAGGAATAGGAGGCTTTTCTACAGGTTTTGGACCACCTAATTCTTCACTTCATTATGGGCATTATGGGGACCCTAACTCCTCATACTCAGCACCTCAACCAGGTATGAATTTGGCTTGAAATGTGTTTTCAGGGTCTACTTTTCTGTGAAGGTATTTTGCAGCATTTTTCTTTTACTTGTGTCAGCACAAAATGCTCAGTTTTACACTGCTACTGCAACAGCATCTTGCACTAGCTTTTGTTATTTTGTTATTTTGTTATTGTTGATGCTCAGATGTTGATGTAAGATGCATGGTAGTGGGTATGTGACCTTCCTGTGTGAATTCCGTTGTCCGGGCCGCAATAAGCACCAGTGCTTAATGCTGTATTATGAGTAGTACCTACTACAGACAAATACAAAAAAGAGATGATTTCTGTGAATAGAGAAATATTTCTCAACTTGTATGTGTTAATGGCAAGCAAGCTGTCAGAAATGGGTTGTATTCTTCACAATAGGACTTTTGTCCTGCTGAATTCTTGAGCACAAACTTGCCTATGAGTATGAGCGGTTGTACTCCTACTTAAGCTTGCTTACTGGGTGATGTATTTGGATGATGAATGGTAAGTAGAGCCCATCTGCTTTCTAACCACTCAGGAGACAATTACTTTCTGTGAGGAAGCGCACCTTAGGCACAAACAAATTACAAGCGAAGGAGATACTTGCTTTATTTCTACCAGCGTAATCATGCTACAGATAATGTCATTGACATCCAACAGATAAACATGACTGCCTTTGTCTCTTCTTTGATTTTCATTAATTTTAACTTCCTGATACATGGCTTCAGATCTTTCAAGAAGTATAATATATGAGTATATGGTAGCTGAAGCTTAAAAGAAAATAAAATTGAAAGCATGGAATTTAAACCCATTTTGCTGTGTGTAAGTCATGCTGGTCTACTTTCAGTAAAGTCAAAGTAGGCATGCTACACTAGTGAACTGGGGCTGTGGAAGATATCCAGAGTAAGGTTTCCTCTTCCCTCTGCTAGTCTACTAATAAACATAGCCAAGATAGGGAGGCAGGAAGAGGGAACATCTCAATATTTTCACAGGGGAAAATTAGTTAAAATAGTAAAGATGTCTGATGTATTCTAAGACATCTAAAAAAAAAAGTTTGTTAAAACTTTTAGTAACATTCAGATTAAGATATGTTACACTAAATTTAGTATTTGAGATGGTGGAGTAAGGTAATGACAGAACTAAGTATCCAGATATATTGAGGTTTTTTAAATATTACGTGGTATCCTTGATTTTTGTGTTATCGTGAGAACAGAAAAAAGTTTTAGCCAGTTTCTCCAAAACTGCTTCTTAAAGACAGCAGGAGTTGTGTTACCTTAATCCAGTGCTGAATATAGCTAGAAGATAGAACTACTTATGGTGATTGGCTTTAGAATACTTGGGGGAAAATACCGGTTTTGGTACCAAACAAATTTTTGATGTTAGAGTAATTTAAAGGAAAATAACTCAAGAAATACAGGTTGGAAAGCTGTTTATTCAGCACAGCTGTTTACATAAATTGTAGTCCTTTTATAGTCACTGTTCTAGATCTGGATTAAGAACCATTTTAGCATAGGTTTACAGGTTCTATATAGGAAGGCTTTTTTTTTTTTTTTAAAGGTTGTTCCAAGTTTTCTTTCTGACCATGGATTCTGAAATCAAAGGGACCTCTTGATTCTACCTGCAAAGATAAGTGGGTGACAGGGAATTACCAGTATCCCAAATTGAACTGCAGGGTCTGTTTGTTCATTCTTGTTTTCTTACTGTCCCTTTTGGGTGGAAAGTTACCAACTACTCTTTGGTTCCTTTTTACTATCTGCTCTTTTTCATATCTTCTTCTATAGTTGACCAGAATCTGTCCTTTCTTATAGAATCATAGAATAGCTGAGGTTGAAAGAGACCTCTGGAGGTCATATGGTCCAACCTACCTGTTCAAGTAGGGCCACCTAGAGCCCGTATTCTTATTGGTAGAGCAGGGCCGTACACTTGTATTTTTTGGTGAACTTGTGCTTTCTTACAGGGTTCTTACATAAAAATACTTCTTTTGCAGGTGTGTCAAAATCGTCTGTGCCTTTTGGATCTTCGGCTCCTGTTGGGCCTCCACCACCTGGTACACATCAATTCAGCCAGACCAGTGTCCAGAAAGGGCCCAGTACAGCAGGGCAACAGCCACATAGGTGACTTTCAGAAATTAATACATCAGATCTAAGCTATTTGACCTCTGTTACCTCTCTTTGGCCGCTTCACTGATATTTAAGTATAGCATCCCTTTAATCTTCAGCAGTTCTGACTTATTTGAATTCTGAACTGGATCTTCTGGTTCGGTTGGTTCCCTGTGATGTTAAACTGACAGATCCTACAGTGTGATCTGTAATCTCATTAAGTTCTATTTTACAGCCAGTCAGGTCTTTATCATGAATTGTTTGGAGTTTTTTTAATTATGCTTTCTTTTTGATCTTAGACCCATTGCTTCAAAGCAGCAGTAAGGTGTTATAAGTGCTGTTTGATACAGAAGTTGCATTATTATTTTTGTTCACTTTCTGATGTCTTAATTCTCCTTTGTTGTGAGGTACCAATAAGTTATTTACAAATTAATAGTTGCCAGTGAATTTTGACTAGAAGCTGGTGCATGTCTGTATATATCTATAGTTCTCTGCTCCGTGCCTGCCCCCACCTTGTTAGGATGTCTTTGCTTCGTTGTTGTGTGATCACAGCCAAGTTTCCATAGGGTTCCTTGAAGACATTTTATAATGCAGTTTTGTTATACCTTCTCAGATGGATGACTGCTACTCTTTTGCTTAGGTCTGAGATAAACTCTTCATAGTCAATCTGAAGTGCTGTTCCCAGAGCTCACAGGAAGAAGTGAAGGAGACAGGAGAGAGGAAGGGAGAAAATGGGGAAAGGTGGAAGTTGTAAAAAGAAATCTTGGAAAAATGATTGTACGAGGGGATAGCCAAGCTTTATGACACAGTGGTTATTTTGCAGGTAGTTATAAGTGGGTAAATATGCTTAGCTCTTTTATTTAATTCTGTCAAATGTTAATTATTTTGCTCATGTCCCAGGAGTGGTGAAATTAGTTTGCGTACCTACAGCTATTTTAGTTTCAGTGAACTTGACGCCGTTTAATAACAGTCTTGTTTTAGTTGGTTGAAGTCTTAATCTGCTTCTGTGCTTTTTAGTTGTTGTATGGTTACTTGTGTTCAAATAAAGCCATGTATGTGTTTTATTAGGCAGCAAAATAGGGAAGCCTGTTTGTTGGCTGTGTGTTACCACTGTGTGAAGGAGGACCCAAAGAGACTGGTGATAAGTTGTAAGAGACAATGTACTAATGCATAGGAAGAAGTGGTATTTGTTCTGAAGATGAAAAAACCAAGGTGAACAGAGTCAAGTGAACATGACCAACCCAGAAAAAATACTGATTTTCTTTCCTAGCTTCCAGTCATTGCCCTGACAGCTGCACATCTACTGTTTTTCACCTGATCTTGTTTTATTCCCAAATTGCTGAGAGTTGCTATTCTAAGCCAGGAAATTCCCACATCAAAATTTCAAGGAAAGTGAATTTTACTTCACTTGAAACAGCTAGGCCCCTCCTCAGTTTCAGAAGTGGTCACAGGAAAATCAGTATAGACCATCTCTGGGAGATCGCCTGAGATTTTACTTTTTCCAGAGTGAAATAGTCTAGTAGGGAATATTTTTTTTAAGCCTCATGTGTGTTACCGCTTTCTTTTCTTTATTTATTTTTCTTGCATTCATGTTTTTCCATATCTGATAATCATGAAGCAGTCTTTCCCAACCTGCATATTCTTTTTTTCCTCTACTACAGGGAACTCCTTAAGTTTCTCACTTCATTTCCTTCTCTTCACAGATTTTTTTTTTTTCTCCTAAACTTCTTCACCCATCCCCCATAGGTAATTTTCCTTGATAAGCATGGAAAGGGGATGGAGTGATGCAACAGGTGCAGAAGCTTGTGTTTCTTAATTTTCAAGCTTTCATATAGTTATTACTACTGTCTCTTTGCCATGACGTATTCACTCTTTGTTGTTTCTAACAAGTATGCAAACAAATATGTACTGTTTTTTTTTTTTTAAACAAGTGTGGAATCTCTCTGTGCTTCATGACTATTTTAATACAAGTAGTTTTCTGAGCAGAATGTGAGCAAACTCTTAAGAGTTTGGCCATCCTAATTAATTATCTCAGCACCACCCTTGAGAAGGTATGAGATCTTCTAGAATTATGATTGGTTGATTTAATTTTTTGCATAACTGCACTAATTTTTCCCTTCAGGTTTCAAGGCCCTCCACCTCCAAGCAATACAGGACCTTCCTATCCTCCCTACAGTCATCAGTCACAACCAGCCTACCCAAATACTGCATCCACTTCATCTACAACACAACTTGCTAACCAGCTCAACAGCATGCAGATAAATAGCTATGGTAATCAGTTTTATCTGATCTGATTGGCTTTTTCTCAGCTAAAGCTATTAAGACCATGATAATTAGAAACTTACTGAACTTCTCCATAAACAGAAAATTAAATCTTTGACCACTATAATTTGCTCAAGTTCTTAGAATTTTTTTTTAAATCTCATCCTATTCCTTAAATCAATATTCTTGGGTTCATTCTGAATTGATGTTTGATGAACCTTCCCTAGAATTAGGCTATCTTGCCAGTAATTTCTCAGATTATGTGGTGATCCTGCCAATAAAAGCCAGAGCATGAGCAATAATATGCAGACAGGGCTTTGTTTTTCTCAGCTTTTTAGAGTTTCTCTCTGTTTTGAAACTATTGTATTCTTTTGTGTCCAAATCTTACAGTTTTTCATCTAAATTTATTTGCACTTATTTTGAGGTTAAAACATCTCAAACTTAAGCCATGAGGTAAAGATGTGATCTTGTGATTCTTCCATGTAAATTAATTCCCACCAGTAATTTTGTTTGGTTATATCTGCTTTTCCAGAGTATTTCCTGGTGAAATTTCACATTTCATTTAAAAGGAGTAAAATTCAATTAGCATCTTGTTTATCTGAGACCATTGTGTTTAGGAGGATGAAATTTTTAAATGAGGATCACCTTGGTGGTTGATATCTTTGTAAGATATGTGTAAAGGTGAACTTTTCAGTTCAGACTGCACTGATAGTATACCACTGTTCCTGCCCTGGCTTTATGAGTTGCTGGTTTGACTTGAATGAAACCTGCATAAATACCATGAGTCTGACCCTCTGTTTGTACAGTTGCTTGTGAAGAAAACTTACACCTTCTTCACCTTAGAAAAATTAATTTAGACTTGAGTTCAACCTTGAAGTACTGAACTGCAAGTGCATATTTAACTCAGACCTTTTTAGATAGGATGAAGTGTGGCCCAGCACCTCTAGAGCACTTCATATATAGCAACTCACATTATTTAGAGCAAAAATGTTTTTTGCTTCCTGCCTTCATTTTATTGCTTTCAGCAATAATTATGTAAAAAATAGTGTTCTTGTTTATTGTGTTACATGCTGGAAGGTTGATATACCCTTCAGACCACTGAAGACATAGGTTCTTTACAACTCTGCCTCTGTGTTGGGTTTTGTTCTGATTTTTCCTTAGCTGTAAGTCGAAGTTGGTGTAACTTGACAGAGTGCTGAAATTCACAGCTTGTAAAGCTACTGGAGTGATGTTTGTTTGTACCAGCTGGGAACCTGAGCTTATGTTTTGCATGTGAAATTTTTTTTTCAGTTAACATGTCTGACAGAAGATGCATTTCAATGTTGGTATATTAACACATTGGTCCTTTTGCTCCAAATGTAATTTTGATTAGTTTTTTAGCTTTCTTGAAAATTATTTTGCCATAGGTCTTTGGGGAGAAATTTGACTAGAAAGTGTAGGTTTTGTAAAGTAATAAGTATTTACAGATTATAAGTCTCAACCTGCCCCCCCTATTTCCAGGGTCCTCTTAATTCTAATTGGAATCTGGATCTTATAAACAGCAAACTATTCCTCACCAGTGTGTACAAAATAATTCCCACGTTTCATCTTTTAGCATCAAAACCAGAAGATGGTTGTAAACTGGATAAAATGAGTGGATTTATCTTCCATCAAACCTGTCATGGTGAAATGCAAATGGACTAGCAAAAACATGCCACATAAGAGAAAACGATTATTAAGCAAAAATAATGTTGTTTCATATTATGAATTTAAATATTATTTCAAAATCAAATAGTGATTTATGTGTATTCCAATCAAGAATTGTCAAAGGCTGGCTTCCCTCTGTCTTTCCCCATCCTCCCCAGCTGCAGGTTTTTATTGAAAATAAAGCCAGAAGAAGTAAAATTCAATGTCTGAATCAGTTCAGACTTAAACTATGAGGTCATTTTATGCTGTTACGTGAACAGGCATTCAGAATCCCCATAATGCAGCATTGTCAGTATGGGATACAATATTGCCTATATATTGTAAATGTATTGACCAAAAATAGAACAGCTTCCACACAGAGTTAGTAGGTTTTCGTTTTTAACTCAGCTGACAGAGTTTCTTGCTCAGGTCCTGGCATTACTCCGAGCACTCGCATGTCTTCTGGGCATCCGGCATCTTTTCAGGGTCCACAGCTACCACCACCAACCCAGCAGCAAATCGCTTTACCACCTGGATCACAGCTTCCTCCACCAGCAAATAATGTTAATGGCCTTTGTGCTCAACCATCGTTGTCTCCTATGGCCAGACAAGATGGAATCCCTGGATCTGTCCCCCCGAATCCTAACTTGCAGCAGCTTTTAGGACAGCCTCCAGGTCCTGGATACCATCCTCAGCCAGGTAAGGAAGGATGTTTGTTATGTAATTGTAAACAAAACATGCATGGAGAATCACTGGCGGAACTGTGACCATTTGCAGTTGATGTTCTGCTGGCTTGGAAAAATGAAAATTTAATCCTTTTTGTAGAATGGAAAGATTTGCATTGTCAGTCAGTACATTCAAGGCAGACTATGCTTTTGCTCAAAACTTTAGCACTCTGATGAGACTGTAATAAGAAAAAGATTAATTTGGATCAGGAACAGTAATATTTTGGTTAGTGTTAGTAATGAGTAGAGGCACAATGTACTACAGAAAGGAGTTTTTCTTATACTTCGTAAAGGTATAGGTTGTTATTTGTCTTACAGTGCTGTCTGTCATAAGCAGCTTTTAAAAATACTATCAATAAAAATTGTAACTGAATACAATTATTTCACCTGACATAGACGAGTAAAACAGTTATTTTGACAACTGAAAAGCCAGCTAACTAGCCCCATTTGCATTGACTGCTAGGGGAGACATTGTCGCTAATGTAGTGGCCTGGTTTGAGTAGCTGTGGTAATCTCTACTAACCATCCTACTGACATATACCTGAAACTTCAGAGCCAAAGTCGTCACACCTAGTCTTATGCTTACCTTTAAAACACAGACTGCATGAGCCAAAGTAATCCATGTCCTTTACTTGCTGGAAGCAGAGGGGAAGAAGTTGCATTTAGCTGAGTATGAATCAATTGTATGGCAAAAGTTGATGTTAAAAATGGATAACGCAACTTAAGTACTTTAAATGAATTGTCATTTGTAACTCTGCAGCAAACTATGGTCCTCAGATGGCAGGATCTCAACTGTCTTATCCTGGTGGTTTTCCTGGGGGTCCGGCACAGCTCACAGGTCCACAGCAGAAGAAGCTTGATCCTGACTCTATTCCAAGCCCAGTAAGTAATGTGGCACTAATTTTTTATAAAAGTAAATTTCTGCTGCATTTTAGTTAAAGGTATGACAGTGCTAATACTGTATTTATTTTAGTTGGTGGGGGTTTTTTTGTAACATAAAATTGCACTTGCTTCACAAGATATGTTCCAATTTTTGCAGTTTCACGCAATTTTGTACTCTGTGCTGTCAGTTTTGGATAAATTTATGCATAACCTTAGTTTTAGTACTGAAAAGGCTTTATAATCTTATCTAACATGGGACATACCTATGACTCCAAATACTTTAATAGGAATTCTCAACAGGATTCTTAGTATGACAGCAAAGAGCACTGCAGGATTAATTGCATTCACTGCAGCTAATCACCTTTCCTTTTCACTCCAGAAAGTTTGATGGCTTAAACTTAGTAACAGATAGACACCTAAAGTAGAATTTGTGCAGAGTACAGGTACGTGAACTCTAAAACTGCAATCCTGGAAATGCTGAGAAGTCCCATGCTCAAAAGCCACCTCACCATTTGATTTCAGGAGTTCCCCAGGCAACTAGAATTATTTGCCTGAGCATCCTTCCAGTTGCTGCAGGCTTGTAAAGATTTCAGTAGCTTGGAATATACTTGATGCTTAAGCTTCGTACAGGTTGAAGAGGCTCAGCTGTTGAAGCATGTCTGAACATGCACTGGTGGGACTGTCTCATCTTAGAATGGTGTTGGAAAAAGAGTAAACAAGGTTATGGTCGTATCCATCTTTCTTAAATAGTCTAATTGTTACTCAGAGGAATAGCTAGTGAGATGCAGGCTGCATTTAACTTACTGCCTGAGAACAGCTGATTGAAGTAGAGGGAGAAAGTGTGCTGAACTCATGGGGAAAACACATTCTGATGCACACACTTATACTGGTTCTGGACAGGTCAAAAGGTCCTTGGAGAGTTGGGATTCTTGAAGCCAGCTGTGTCCTGCAGCTTTAACCTAGAACTTTCTACTTAAAAAAATGTATTAACCACCACACTGTAAGCTACTCTGGGTGAAGGAGTCCTCCATTTCTCTGCTGAGGTAGTATTGCTGTACAGGAAAGAATTTATGTTCCACCAAGATGAGGGAAAAACATTTGTGTAAAAGCCTGACACTGTGTAGTAGGGAGCAGCCCTGCTCCCTTAAATCGGGATTTTTTTGTCCTTCTAGAAAAGATTGTTTCATCCAGTAATGGTTTTGATGTGAAATCCCCAGAAATTTGGAAAAATGCTTGTTGATAATCACTTAGAGGTTAATGTAACAACTGCAATTGCCTCTGTTAAAGGCAATTTTCAAATTAAATGTAACTCAAAATGATTGTGTAAAAATACTAAAGTGAGTGTCTGTATAATTAACAAATGCCCTTAATAGGTCAATCATTCCTAGAGTTTCAGTATGGTGCTTTTTACATAAGAAGTATAAAATGGTCTTGTCTAATTAAAAAAAAAAGGGGGGGGGGCGGGGAGAAGGAGGTCTGGCATGAAAGCATGGACTGATGTCTTGTTTCAATTACACGTGTAGAATAAACAGCCTTGACTATGACAGCAATGTTAAAATAGGTTAAAAGGTTTGTTTAAGCAGCACAGAGAGGATCAAAATGACATGTTTAAAAGACACATGATCTGGGTCAATGTCTGTAAAGGGCAAAAAGCTAATTCAGAATGAGGAATAAGTATGACCATGTGTATTTCTCTCGTTATATTTACATTATATAATTATAGTAGTGTGGCCAGACAAATTTGCTTCTTATCTGTAGCCATTGTTGATTTATATTTTTCTTACATATGTTAGAGGTTGATATGTGCTCTGACATCTATGAAAACTAGCATCTGGGCTTTGTCAACAATTATTTCCAAGAACAATGATATATTTAGGTCACTTAACTGCAGAATACCATGGTACATTGATCCTTTGCAGAGCTAAGTCTGAAAGTGGTTTGCTTTCTTCAGCCAGTGGATCTTTTTAGAGCAAAACCTTCTTCCTTCTAATGCAAGAGTTAGCAATAAGTATACAAGCCAAGGAGGCAGAGAAAAGTAATCAAGCAGAAGATATAACAAGTTCTCTGAGGAATGTATTGTATATTTAAATTGCAATACAAAAACTTTATTGGGGAAAAAAAAAAAGTTACAGGCTCCAGATTATTTCCAGTGTGTTAGGAAATACCACTTGGAGAATGATCAATAGACTCCCTGCAACTAATTTTGTTTTTCTTCTCTGTTTGCTTTCCAACAGAGGCTTCTGAACTTCCCTAGCTATTATTAGAAATTCATGTGCAGTGTAAAGATACTATTCCATGCGATACCAGCAGCAGTGGCAAAGCCAGTTTCAGGAATTCCCTGTCTCACTCCTCTTGCCTCTCACAGCTATTTGGCTACTCCCAAAACCAGATTGCTGAAAAGATAGCTTCTCTGAGGGAAGAGGAGGAATAACGGTATCATCTCAGTGAGCCGCTTTATGGTGTGGAACAAAATACAGCTTTATATGACTTCAGTTATATCCTGAAAAGTAACAAACAGGGGTGAGGGACTGTGCAGAAGTGACAGGGGAGGAAGCATATGGGAAAGGAATTTTTTCAGTAGTAAAGCCAGCTTCATGAGCATTTAATGACATTACATTGTAAATTGCTATAAACTAGGCTTCAACCAGAGTAAATCTGCACATGATCAGAGCTGCCTCATTTTAATAAAAAATGTATGTGATTGCTCTCCTTTACCTTCTTTCTAGGAGGAAGTTCACAACATGGTAGTCTGACCTAGAGAATGAAAACCCTGAGCTCCAGTGTTGAAATACTACCTAATGGCCAACAAGGCTTTTCTCAGGACTTTAAATTGCTGCTTTCTAAATGGCAGTGCTGAAATATAGCTCAGCTAGGAAGGTGATCTACTATGTAGATTATTGTTTATTTCTTAACCACCCTGTGCATGGATCCTAGTCAGGAGGAATGAGGGCTAACCCCTCCCACCATTGCAATCTGATAAATTACCTGTACATTCATGTATGAAGAACTGCAGCTGGCACAACTATGGTCATAAAAAAGATAACATGGTGTATATGGCATCTGAGTAAGGTGATGCAACCTTGCACTTCAGTTTGATCTGGGAGAATGGAAGGCCAGATTCAGTAACAAGGAGTTATTTACATCATCAGTCTCCTCAATTTGTTGGCTAGCCTGTCTTGAAAAGGTCTGTCCTCCTAGCAGTCAATATACTTACTCTAAACAGCTCATTTGTTCACTGTATATAGGTCTTATCCACCTCAATGTGTAGTGTTACCCCAGAGTTCCAACAGGCAACTGCAGTTGTAAGTTACACTGCTCAGCTGTGTGTATAATTTACTAGTTGTTAAGTGTCCCAGAAACCTGTATTGCAATAGGTTTATGGCACCTCTGTGTAAGACAATGTCAATAGTGTTACTTACTGTAGATGTTAGCATAACTGTTTATGAATGTAACTGAATGCATGGCTTACCCTTCTCATACTGTTCTTGCTTCTTACTCATCAGATTCAAGTAATTGAAAATGATAAGGCTTCTAGGGGAGGGCAGATCTATGCTACAAACACAAGAGGGCAGGTTCCCCCTCTTGTCACCACAGACTGCATAATCCAAGACCAAGGTAACTGTCCTTGTTACTGATTTATCTAGAAAGATAAATCAAATATAACTTAAAAAGAAAAGACTAAATTCTCAAATTTCTCATCTGAAAATTATACTCCTTACTCTGAACTGGACATGAAATGGGAAACTCCCTTTAAAGAAAAAAAAAAAAGGGGGGGGGGGTGAGGGAGTTGAATTCTTACACTTTGGTTAACACCTTCTCTACCCTTCCTGACCTCTACAATAATATGAATAGTTGAGACAACTTTTCTTTTTAACTTATAATTTTTAAAGGTTTTACATTTCAAGTTGAAAATCCTTTTTGGATTCTTCTGAAATTTTAAAAGATGGACACTAGAAGAGGCAGTAAGACTAACACTGTTACATTTTAAGATACGAATTTTGGAAAATTCTATTCAAGCAATAGAGGCAGCATACAAGCTGTCTAGCTGACTTAATTTTTTCCTTTGGCCAGTGTATCTGCCTTTGCCTCTGCCTAGAGTGTGGAAGTACAATATTCCACGTGCTGCTCTTGACAGCAGGCTTGATATTTTCATGCAGATTAAACTGATGGTATCATTTAGTCCAGCATTAATTTATCAGTGCTTGGATAAACTGTATAAAATGTACAAACACATCAAGATTTTTTGGCATTATCTGAGAATGGGGTAATGCAGTTCTGATGAACAAAGACATTGCTTTCAAGAAACTGAGCAGAGCTGCAGCTTGATGGTTAAAATAGGAGCATAAGAAAGCTGATTTTTTGAACTCCTGTTGCTTTTCAGTCCTCTTGTCTGCAGTGCACAGCACAGTTTCTCATTGAGGGAGCTGAGCTAAGTGTGCTGCAAGAGGTGGTGTGGCGATTTTAGCACACTATGTTTTGCAAGATAAATGAGCATGGTGATGTTAACACATCTGTGTTTTCTGAATCGGAGCTAGCTCATTAGAACAGTCTTAACAGTAGGTATCGGTCTGCAGCATTTCTTTATATACAGAGTTGATATTTCCACTGGGGATTTCATCCATATTACTTTCTTTTAAGACCTTAGGTGTGATAGGTTTCAAACTAATCTCTATTGAGATTCTTATTGCAAGTAGTTGTGGGGGTTTTCTTGATATGTTTAAATCTCTGCTTTAAACTCAAAAAGCAAGAGCAAGATTTATCCACAGGGAGGGGCGATAGGCTGGTATACAAAGAGGAGGGATGGGCAGAAGCTTACATGGGAGGAAAAAAAGCATGTATTTAACATAGCATATGCACTTATTGCTTTATGTTGCTGTTTTGATTTTTCTGGTTTGTGTTTGGGACAGGTGAGTTCCTTTTTACAGCCTTTCATTCTGCATGCTATGTTGGGTGTTCTAGGCCATGCCAGCCCTCGTTATATCCGATGCACTACCTACTGCTTCCCGTCGTCTTCAGATATGGCCAAACAGGCTCGCATTCCACTAGCAGCTGTCATCCAACCTTTTGCTATTGTTCCACCGAATGAGGTAAGGACTAAATGAATATTAGTCCTATGTGGTTTTGTCTCCTAAATATTACAGACTTGTTTTTCTCTGATTGGGTTGGGGGTGACAATGTTTTACCTCTGACTATGAAGGAGTAAGACAGTAGAGAGATAGCAGAAGATTATGAGATGCATTTGGGTCATGATGCAAATTCGAGGGTTAAAAATCTTTGTCTAGAAAAGGTACAAGAGTGACAACTGTAGTCTGAACCACTAGGTTCCTGGTGTTCCCCCAACTGCCTCTATTTTATGCCAGCTTTGTCAGTTGCTTGCTCTGCTGGAACTCCATAGGTATAGGCAAAGACATTAAAAGACGATGACCACAAACTGTATCAAGTTAATTTTGAGATGTGGACAGTTACATTCAAAGAATGACATTTTTCCATTTAGTTCTTTACAAAATAATTTAATTTCACAACAGACTGAGAAGATAATCGTATTTTCTACTTGGGTGATCTGAGTCACAGAAAAAAGACAAATGTAGCCATGCATTTTTGATACTCATTTGGAGTCACTAACCCATTCAGTTCCTTTTCTCACATTACCATCTCTAATAGCTCTTCATATTCCAAACGTATCTGTAGTTCTTCTGCAAAGTATTTCTGCAGGTTGGCAGTATCCTGTGGTCTTAAGACAGTTACCCAGATTTCCTGGCATCCTCTAAGGATTTTATCAGTAGCAGGGATAAAACCAGTTTTCAAGTGCAGCATTTAGCTGCATCATCTGTGGGATCATCTTTCTTGTTCTTCAACTCCTGCCTCCTCCATTGCACAGCTTCTAGATTCTGCAACAAAGGTCTGCAGAATGCATTTCCTTTTCATGTGCTGCACTAATTTACTTTCAGAATGGTGCTTGCTGCAAAAAAAATGGGGATTTCATGAAAGCTGTAGTATGTGATTGTGTCTTCAAAAACTCCTCATAAAATGCATGCACAGAAAAGCCTAATTAAAATTGCAAAGACTTTCAGCGCTTGGTTTTGCAGTCTTTGATTTTTCTTTAACTTTGTTTTATTACTTGTAAATTCTTAGGGGTTTTTTGAAAAATATGTTGGAAAAAACAGATGTTGTTCTTTATCAAGATGGATAACTTCCAATTCAACGGGCCTCTGTAATTTGAATTAAGAGTATTATTTTAGCAGGGTAGTATGTAGTTATCTTCTCTGTGGTCCACAGGGAAATAGGATGTATTACTTGCAGTTCTGCAGATACTGAGTCTCACCATTTGTCTGCTAGACAGCAATTTGGGGTTTCATTCCAGTTCTTGAGGGGAGTGTGCAGACTTGGCTTGTTGCTGTCCTGCATTTTCTTCTAGATGAAACTCCTGCTGTTGCTTCTCCACCCCATTCACTTTACCAGCCAACTTTTATTCTTTACTACCCTTTATCCCCGTTTCTGTGCCCAGGTGGCACTTACCAATTCTGCCTTCATGTTGGCTCTTCATTTGTGCATCTTTCACTTTCAGTCTGCCTCTAATTGTTTATGTCCCCCATGCATGGCTTCCCTGCCTCCTACATAGTATTTGGATAGGGTGATCAGTGAGTTCCTAAAATCTAAATCTCTTCTGCGTTCATAAATTAGCAGAATGTACAAACACTTGTACTTGGTCAAGTTCAGGAGGGTTTTCCCAGGGTTGGCAAGAAGATGTACTCGGTGACCTACCCGTTCTGAAGTGTTAGTGCTCTTAAGCTGTTGGAAGGGTCAGTGGAATTCATTAATCTGTAAAGAGCAATGTATTTTTCCCTAGCCTCTTTCTTGGAAGAGGCTAAAAAAACTCCGAAAAATGTCTCTCAAAATTGGCAAAAGTCCAGCATGGAAAATTTTAGTCTGAACAATTAGAGCTTGGTAAAGTTATAAGAACTGAAGAGATGGTGTTACAGTAGGAAGCGCTGGGCAGTCTTAGCTGAGGCAGTTTTTCCGAGGCTTGCCTGTGCCCTTTGTCTTCACTGCGGCTGCCAAAATAAGATCTTGCTTTTAAGATCTTCTAATAAAAATGGTCTTCCATATGGGATTTATGATGACTTTAATTCTGAAAAGCCACTTAATTTGAAAGAACTGGGCTTTTTATAGAGGTAAAATACATTCAGGGGTTTATTTGTGTTTCTGAATTTCCTAGTATGGTGCATTCTGACTGGAACTAGTGACTGCAAGGCACAGAATGTTCCTTGTTTCAGAATATCTAGCCTATCTTATAGATAGTGCCTTTAACAGTGCCTATAGGTGATGCTTACCATGTGTTACAGGGCTCAGTACAAAGCAGGAATCTAATCTCTGTCTCTTGATAAAGAGCATGTTGTACATAGTAACTGTTTAAAATAATGATTTTTTTCTTCTAGCCTTTTAATAAATAGTTTCCCTTCATTCATCTTTGTTGCAGCTCCAGCTGCAGATATGTCTCTGGTTTTGCTGTTTCTAATATACTCAGTGTTAGCACCCAGAGAATTTCAGTTCTGTTTCTTTTCAAAGGAGGAGGAAGAAGAGCAATGACTACAAGGGTTTAGTGGACCATGGATGTGAAATGGCCACAAATGTTTTGTGCAGCTGGTAATATGGTTAGAAACGGCTGAGAAACTGACCTATCTCTCTTGAACTGTAAGAACTTCAGCAAATCTATGCAGTATACATAATCCATTATCATGCATATTATATAGACCATGCCTTTCTGTGTTAGTAAAGCCATATTTAAAAAGCTATGGGCTATCAGGGTCATTCAAGTGACTAATAGACTTATGAGTGTTCCATAAATATAATTTTTAATTAATTGGTATTTTGCTTTGATCATCACTTATAGTTGAGGATGAATTTAAATAGTATATAAAATATATTTGCATTTTCAGTGGTCTGTTCCCATACAATTCAAGTCTGTCTGGGGTTTTTTTTTGTTTGTTTGTTTTCTATGCCATTACTGTACTAAGACAGTTAGAAACAGAAAAAACCTAACCTTGCTCCCATTTCCAAATAATACAAGGATTCACTGCAGTCTTCAGGTGGCTTGCTCTTCCTTTCTGGAAGCCAATCCTGAGTGTGGATTTTGATTCTTTGAGAAGATTGTTTTTTGCATTGATGAAGCATTATGTTCTGTCCAGTGACCTAAATGATATCAAGAGAACTGCGTATCTTTTCTCCTATCCACGCTTTGTTTAGCACCGTGCAATCTGAACTGCAGCAAACATTTAGTAAAAAAGCAATGAAATAACTAAGTATACTGGGACTGATAGAGTTAGATACGTATATGAGAGGGAGAGCACAATTGTACAGACTTTATTTTCTTTCTTAATTGAACACACCATTTTGGTGGATGGCTTGTAAATGGTGTTACATGCTGGTACCAGTTGGAGGGTTGTGCACTCCGATTAGTGTCTCTTGCTGAGTTTACACTTTGACCATCCGAGCAAAGTGTTGAGCTGTTCTTGGCTGTGCAGGCAGTGGGAAGGAGTGCCTGAGACATTCTTCGTCTAAAACAACTGGATAGGAGGGAGTAGGAAAAGGTAATTCGGGTCCCGGAGATGGCAGAGATGTGTCTGTAATGGAGATGGTAGGCATCACTTTACTGTCAAATCTGTTCGTTCCTATTACTCATTGATAAGGAGATCCTATGAGAAATTCTGTTTGCATTTACTGTAGCTTCTGCCAGTTAGCAGCATTTTGTTCTGCCAAGCAGATATTTCTCATTTGTCTCTCCTTTCAGATTTTACTGTGAAGAATCAATAGTGCTCCAGCTGACAGAGCCTGAAACATTCCCTGAAGTTTTGGAATTAATGTCTGTAATGAACTTTAAAAAAAAAAAAAACAAAACAAAACTGTCAATTGCATTCATAGAAACGGTAGTCAACTGGAAATGGAGCCTTGAGGATTTGTTTCCTTTGATTAAGAACACAAGGGGATGGAGATAAAAGATCCTGGGAGCTTTCAAATAAAAAGTTTAGGTCCAGTAACTTAACAGTAGTTTTCTCAGAAATGCTCTTCCAGTTTAGAGATCCAACCTGGAAAAAGACAATTGGGGATTTCAGCATTTCTGAAAAGCAGATTTAAGTTCATTAGACACTGTGGGTTCTTCTGGTGAAAGTGGAGTGTCTACACACAGGGGCTGGTGTCCCGTCTCCAGAAGTGAAGTGGGAATGTTAGCATACAAAGTGAATAAAATTTTTTTTTAACTAAGGTCTGGGGAAAAAACTGTTAGGAGCTGAGAAATACACAAACTTGAACAGGGACATCTTTTGAAGATGTGTTCAACAGGTATCTCCATTTCCAGTGAAGAATGGGATACAAATTATTCCTGTGGGAGAAAATAAGAACACAAAGTAATCATCATGGTGCTAGATAAGGATGTTAAATGAAAAGATCTCATGCATGTCTTTTGAATAAGTGTAATGTGTGTTTTGGGGGGTGAATCCTGAAACAAGCAGGGCTTGCCCCTGCAGTGAGAAAGAACAAAATCAAAATTACAGAAATACAGTGGAATGAAAGTACGAAGGTGTTGTTGCTTTATACTTTGCTAAAAACTCCCCAGGCAACTTAGACCTGGTGGAGTAATACTGTATCTGGGAAGTTCCGTAGCATCTGGGAATCTGGTGGAAATTCTGAGTTGGGAGGACACAAAGCCAACATAAGTGAATATAAAGCAAAGCATAAACATATACCTCTACTAGTACGCTGCAATATCAGTCTTCACATCAAGAGAGGAAAGCTAAACTCCACAACAATTTATAGCTGAAAGAGTAAGAAAGATCTAATGCAGCTAAGATGCAGGATTTCAGGTGCACACATGTAACCTGGTAAAACTGCACAATGAAAACATTCTAGAGAAGCTGTTATCACAATTTAAGTAGTAGAACTGGCCACACTGAAGAAGAGTTCACAAAGGAGGCTTTACTTCAGTAATGTTAAATCACAAGTGAGAGCAAATTTAAGACACAAGTAGAGACCATTCAATAGAGATTGTTGTAGGGTTATGTTTGATATCACAAGAGCAGCTAAGTTAGGAACACTTGGCATATAGGCACAGAGCTTCAGCAGAGCAAAGCAAGTGAAATGGGTTTATTCAGAAAAGCCCTCAAGGTGAAAGTTATAGGGGCAAGATCCATGGAGGGTACGTGGTTTCTCAAAGATTACTTCAAAAACCTACAGCCAATCTAGAAAATTATAATCTAGTAAACATTACATATATGCTATACAATATTCCAAACAAAGGCTGTTAAAACATTCATGTCTTAACCTCATGCCCTCTGCCCAGCATTTTAACAGCTATAGACATTTCTGAATCTTATCTTTTCAATGTCCTTATCTATTATTTCTCAAAAATAATGGTTCATTTTCAGTCTCCTGATTTGGATGATCTATGGAAAGTATTTGTTTGTTACAGATTGAGAATACAGTATCATTGTTTGACAGAACTTATTTTTAGTCCACCAGTGCTTTAGCAACAGTCTATAAAAATAAACTAGCTCTCACAGTTATCATCATAGACCAAGCCCTACATGAATTTGTTTTGGAGATTTATGAATGTTTCCAGAGCCTGAGTAAACCATGTGATCTTGATTTAACATTTAATGCTACTTGCTAAAAAAAGGTAGTTAAAAGAGTATTTCATGTTGTAAAAGCAAATATAAACAACTCCAAATAATTATCTATAGTTTTAAATATTTAAATTACCACCTTCTTTGCTTCTTAGTAGTTTTATGTCATCATTCTCTACATGTTCTTTACTATTTATTTGAATTTATTTTTTTTAGAAATATTCATTGGTGGGAATTTAATATTTCACTTTTCATTTTCTCCTCAGTTAATTAACTAGTTAAAAGATAAAACTGGAATGGAATTACTTCTCAGAAATGCTGGTGTTCATGAGCTAAAAGCCATTTAACCTTTTCAGAATAGTGAACTTTGATGATGACCAGTGCAGCTGACCTGTTTGCAAAGCCATGGTTTCTACAGGAGTGATAGTATGGTTTCCTAGGTAGAGTTGTAAGGTTAGCAGAAGCTAAAAATTGAGTGAGGTGAATAAATAGCACATGATGCAATGTAATTTTTTTTAATATTTTTTTTTCAATAACAAAGTCAAGTACCAGAGTGTGAATTTTCTTTTACACCCCAAGTCTGCTCCTTTGGGTTTTAAATAAGTCATTCAAATGTTAAATAAATGTGAAGAATTAGGGAAATCTGCACGTTCTTGCAATCTACCCCGGGCTCAGTGGGGACTTGGGTTCTGCTGTCCGTATTCTGTAGCTAGTAAGAAGGGCAGGCAAGCTGTAGCTTTAGTTTGAAGCATATTTTTATGTAGACACATGCATTTATTAGTGGCTATGTGCTCATGCAGAACTTTGGTTTGAGGAGAGCAAGGAATGCTTAATTTGCAGGCAGTATGAAACAGTTCTAACTAAACATCTTACCAGCTGCTCCTTTCTGTTAGGGTTGTATTAAAAAGCACATACTGCGGAACACATCCTTGAAGTGCTTGCTGATAACACCTACCCACTGTAAAAAGCCATTATTTGTATTTTACCCTTTGATTTCTGTCTTTTATTTACAGAAGGCCCTTTCCCCACACTGCATGAGAGCTTAGCTAATTTAAGAGCTTTTGATGAGGGATACTTTCAAAAGACTTTTTCAAAAGGAATACATTATATCAACTAGGTCATGCTTGTCTGCATGGTGGCTGACTCTTGACAGAACTCAATAGATCTGTATGTCATGACATCCCTCCACAAGAGCCACATCAGTTCTTCCTCTGTACATCCTCTTTATCTGTATGTCTTTTTATGTTCTCCTGCATTGTAATACCTACCAATCTGCTTTCTGTGGAAGCAGGACTTGCTGGCCTGTAGCTCTGGGATCACCCAGAAGTTCTTTGTAAAGTTTCTTTTTGTATTGCTGCCTTCTTTCCTTTTGAGCACTGAAGCTTATGTAAGCAATTGGTCTTACGTACAGTTCAGCAGTTTCACACTGTGAGTCTTTGTAGACAGGAATTGCATAGTTAGACAGTAAAATTGTACATACTACTAGTAAGCTTTTTTGAAACTATCAAAAGATGATAGTTTTAAGAAAATTTTCTGAAGAAAAGATTCTGAAAGAGTGATTGGTGACAGTTTTGCCCTGCTGTCTGTTTTGAAATGTCTCACCCTTCTCAATGATGGTTTGTGACTTTGTAGTCCCCATATGTACTTGGGACTTGATGTGAGATTCCTCTTGATATTCACAACTGCCGGAAATGAAATACCAGAGCTTCCTGAATATTTAATGACCTTTTTCCTTTGTGTAGACTTTAAATGATGCCTTGTATCTAGGTGTATTGGGTTTCTGTGGCAAGGTTTTGGTAGTGGGGGGGTTACAGGGGTGGCTTCTGTGAGAAGCTGCTG
>JANZLQ010000007.1:11260505-11277132 GCA_026212715.1 Elanus axillaris | reverse complement strand
CTCTCCTCTGTCTAGCGAAGAGGGGGGGAGTGATAGAACGACTTGGTGGGCACCTGGCGTCCAGCCATGGTCAACCCGTCACACTAGGTTATTCAAAATTCCTTCATGTCTATTGACAATACTGGACTTCTTTCCCGTGTAGGCAACAAAAGCCTTCCTCCTTTCGAATGACTACTTCACAGCAAAAACAGCAGCTGTTGACCAGTGAGAAGAAAATATTTTGTTATCTCTGAATTGTAACTGGGACACGTTGCTTTGCATGCTCAGCAGCTGTGGTCTCTGGGTTGTCCAAGATCCAGCAGAGAATGATATTGTCAATGTCTTTGGGGCACACTATCAAAGTAATCTGTGCTAGTTGTCATTTTTTTTCTAAAACACAGTGAGAGCAGAAGCCCTGTACATGTGGTATAAATTAAATAGTTAGGACACTTAGTCTGACAACCTTGAAACGCTTTTTTGCTTTCCAGGAAAGGGGGCTAACCACCAAGGTATTTGCCAGTTTGTACAGGAGAGTTCATTGCCTTTGTTTAAACTCCCATAGGTGGAAGTCAGTGGACCAGAAAGAGAGCGTATGCACCAATACCATGCTGTAGATGACAACTAGGCCAGTTAGTTTCAGGATAGGGCAATGGTACCAGACATTCCTCCTTGTTCTTAGGACTGCCTTAGTATTCTTACAACTAATCCATTGTCGAGCTATTTGGAGCAATCCATCCATATAGAGATTGTCCAGGTAACTGGATAATACAAGTTTAACTTGTATCCTGAACTCATTGATGTATACTGCACTGGTAAGTGTGAGCCTAAGCACTACTATTTCTTCCATTTTCTAGATATTAAAATAAAACAAGTTCCAAAGCATTCTTGCTGATGCCTTCATTTGAGAGAACTGTGAGACTCTGGTCTCGTAGTTTGGAGTCTGCCTGGACTATGGAGCAGGATGGGTATTTGACAATCTTTGTTGCTCTGTCAATGCTATTTTATTTTAGTTTTTTCAACTAGCTAGTGCCAGGTTAATGTCTGGGGTTTTTGCATAGCTCCTCTGGGGTGCCTGACTCTCCCATGCATGGTATGGGGAGAGCCCAGAACTCTCAAGCATCTCCAGGTGCCTCACCCAGAAAGTTATACATTGCTCTAGAGGCCAGTGCCTGTAAACTAGGTTTCACAATGCCTAATTTAGAGGTGCATGAATCCTGTATTAGATGGGGCTTACTTTATGGAGTATGCCCCGTGCTAGTCTGCGTTTGGTAGTAAAGCATTTGGAATTGGATTTCTTCCCAAGACTTCATAATCTAGGAGAAAGCTTTTTGTTAGCCTGTTGGGCTGTAACTATGCTCTGTAACTAGAATGAACTTTCAGAGCCAAATTTAGCAAAGGCTTTGGCAGCAGAGCTTTTCCTAATTTAAGTAAATTTCCTGATTTAGTTTTTTTTCTGCCTTTTTGTTTTTAGTGGACATTTTAAAAAACTCTTGAAGTGTACTCTTCAAAATACTTCTGTAGTATGTTGTTCCATGCACTGTTGTTGTTATGGTAAGGAGGTAATTCTGAAAGAGATGGGGACAGTAACTTGAAAATTTGACATTTATATAAACCTTATTCATATTGTAATCAGAGTTCCTGATTAATTTTTTTACAAATTTGAAATTTAGACTTGGAAAATGCCTTTATAAAGATATTGTAATTGGTTTCTGATAAGTTGGAGACTGTTCTTCAGAATGGTAATGGCAGGAGAAAAACCTGACTAAGCCACAGTACATATAGAAGGGAAATAAAAAGTAACATTTGTATCCACTTAGTTAGCTGGCCAACAATATTGATAATTTGTTTTGCCATCAAAAAGACACTCAAGTAAAAAATCACTTTGGCTATCACTAGATACCTCTAACTCAAAATAGCTGCTTGAATGGCATCTGCCATTCCGTGTGTGCATTTTCCTCTACAGACTGCACGTTGCTCTCCTGAAATGGTGTTTGTCTCCTCTTATGTGCTGGCCAAAGTTGATCGTAGCAACAGCAGTAAATTAAACATTATAAGTCTGTGCAAGCTCTAACCTTAAGCTGTCAAGAGATGTTACTCAGTTACCTTGGAAACTTCACAGAGTCAGAACACACTGGTATTTGGTAAGGTCAGGAGGAAAAGTTTGGTTTGCTTTTTAAACTGAAGTTGTTAATGCATTTTCAGTTTATATGTATTTTACTTATCTGTGTACATTAGTGCAGTGTTGTATTTTGGATGCAACCATGTAAACTGCATAATTGGGTACAAAAAATGCTTTTTAATGTTGAATGGAAAGCTGATGGGGGGGTTGTGGTTGTGTGGTTTGGTTTTGTTTTTTCTAATATCAAACAAACATTGCACTGGGGTACATCTAGGGCCTAATCATAGGAGTCTCTAATGCTGTCCTGTAGAAAAATAGGAGAGACTAAGCCTTCTCCTACAGATGATCAATGATCCTGAGGGAAGGGAAACTCCTGTTCTTGTAGGACAGGAAATAGGTGCAGGGGACTGCTTTTTTCATGTGGTGTTTAACAGAATTAGATAATCTGTGCTTGCTAAATAAAGTCATAGAATACCTCCTCAGCCCCAGAGTAAAGGAGCAATAGAACAGGTCTGTGCCCTTCGCAGGATTGTGCAGCTCATAATTCAGTTCTGCGCAGCCCTTGACTTGTGACATTCAGCTATAGCTCTGTGTTAATAAAAGAGAGGAGGGTAGTTGCATACAAACATTGTTATTGTCTGGAGGTTCTGGGGTCTGCTTGAAGCATCCCAGCTATAACAGTAGCAAAAGTATTCGTGGAGCAGAGACTCAGAGTATGAACATTCCTACCTGATGTGGTATTTTTAAAGTAACAGCTAGTTTTGCTATTGACCTTCAAAACTAACATCAAAGAAAGGACTTGACTTTCAAAAAGGGTATTAAACTCATCCCAAATATCCTTGCTTCTGAGGTGAAGATACTCAGTGCTGCTTTTTGTTCACATAACAAAAATTCTCCTTATACTTTCTAAGCTCTCCTGTGGTAATTGGCTAGCTATACTTGGCTTGTGAATGCAGCATGACACTTTAACTATGCCCAGTTCTTTCTGATTTCAGTGGAAACAAATTAATTAGCCCTAGAGGCATGTTTACTAATAAACATTGATCAAGAAAGCCTGCAGGTAAGCAGAAGCATTTTATTCACCTCCAATTAAAACACTCTTAAACTTGTCTATGCTTTTTTTCTAATTAAAGTTTCTTTAATATGTTTGGTTGTGCAAAAATAGGAGCAAGAGAGTTCCTATTGTAGAACATTCTCAGGAATGCAAACATGAATAGTCAGTTTAAAAAGACACAGTAATGTCTTCTAACAAAACAGAAACAACTCCAGGTTTTCAAGAAGGAAAGAAGCCCTTAATTTGTCAGACTTTAATGCATGATCTTAAGTCAGTAATTGCTTTTATCTCAAATGATGAAAAATATTTTATATATATGTATATACACATATACACACATGCACGCATATATATACACATACACATCTGTCCATCCACCTATATATGTGTGTATGTGTGTATAAAAAGAAAAAACCCACATATTTGGTCTCTAAAGTTCATGATAGCCCAGCAGGCCAGAAGGGTCCTGAAATCTAAAGTTATGTTTTGATTTTATTCTTGCTACAAAGACATGAATAACATTTATAATGCACTTCTGATGCAGAATTTCATCTAGAAGAATTATTGCTTCAGAGGTCACTATGCTAGATTTAGATTTATTTACAACTTAAATATTTGTTCCCTAAACCTAGATCTGCATGTTCCATGAGTACTATGTGGAGTGTTGTTTGATTTGCTATCCTAGGGATATTCTAGAGCATGTTAGAAATGGTCAAAGCTGTGTTTGCGTTAAATGGTCTTTGACCTTCTAAAACAGAATTGAAACACCAGTTTGCCCCTTATCTTTGTATGTTATAGGCTCTGCCTGTATTTTAAACTGTGGTGGTAGATTTATCATTTATTTAGCAACCTTGAAAAATTTTATGTGAGGGTAAACTAACATTGATGTGACCATACAGCACATGTAAGAGACTGGGCCTGTCAATAAGTGGTCAGTAGTAATAGTATTTGGAGCCTAAATTCTGTCTGCTATTTTGAAGATACTCTAGAGCTCTCCTGCAGTGATCTGCAAAACACAAAAGTGATGCCTAGTGAGGTGTCTTTGTGAGTTCTATTTACTTCTGTAAAATATATTGCTAAATATCTTTTTTTTTCTGTGCTGAATGAATTTCAAGCCAGACAGAGAACAAATCACTGAAAATCAAACTTCTAATTTTATTGTGAAACTCCTGTAATCAATAAAGCTAGACTACCTCCCTTGTAATTATTACTCACTGTTTCTACAGAGAAGCTTCCTAAAACTTGCCTATCTTATTTTTCAATGGTTTTACAGCCATCGTGACAATCATGCCTAAAAATCTCAGACAAGGACTGCAGTACTGGACCATCTGTGATAATGATATGTAGGAAGTGGAGCTGTGGATTAGTAAAGGCATGAACCTGAGTCCTCTCATGTGATTTAATGCGTGCATATCGCCCCCAGGGGTGCTAACAGGAATTGGGGCAGATGACATGACAACAACAACAATGTCCTGGGATAGTTTTGTCTGTTAAACATTCCCTTCTCCTCTTCGTGTGTATCTGCCTCTGCACCAGCTCCCACTCTTGCTAGGATGAGTGTAGACTGGACTGAGGCAGGTCTTGCTTGAGATCTGATTGTTTTAAAGTGCTAACGTTTTGAAAGTCTGTTGTTCAGCACAGTTCCTTGATTATCCAATTTCACGCTCCTGCTTATATCATCAGTTAATCCTGGCTGCTGACCTTCACTTGAGATACAGCATGTCCGTACATCCAAATAACAGTCAGCACTTCAAAGCTGAGAAGTGCTGGAGAGCACTGACTTGTTAACGCTTGGTATTCCTGGTCTGGGATCATGACCAGGAGAACTCTTGGTGCCTCTGTTAAGCATGGGTAGTAAACTTTTTTCCTTTTTTTGGCTCTCCCTGCCTTTCCCCTCCCCCAGCCCTGCCCTGCCTTTCTGTCACCTATATGATATGGAAGTACTAAAGAAGTAAGCTAATTTTGGTGTTTCTTTTTATCAAAATGTTATCATTATTACATGTATTTTTTCCCATCCTTAAACTTTTTAAAATCCTTCTCATGTTGAATGGAGTAGCCTGTATTTGCACTCTTCATGCTGGCAACTCTATTCAGTTAATTGCAATACTCCCCTTAAAAAGGGAATGCTGAGTAAGTATTTCAAGGATAGTCTGAAGTATGATCCACTGAAATCAGTAATTATTTTTCCTGTTTATTTTATTACACACTGGATCATATCTCATGTGCGGTGTCAACTTGAAATCTTCAGCTACCATGCCATGGTTTTTTTTTTGCACTGCTGGGTATGCAGGTGAATATTCAGCCTGGATCTGGAGGGTTTTTGAGCAAGAAGGTTTGAACATGCTTCTTGGATTTTTATGTTGTCTGTAAAAATCCAGATAGAGCCAAGAGATACTGCATCATGTGGTTGCTGCTTTAGCCATGCTGCAGTTATACAAACAAACAAAGAAACATATGAAAAATGACTGTGTTATGGAAAATACTTGAACCTGCTGTGAACCCTGCAGAGGAGATAGTCCAAATTGGCTTGAGTCATCAGCTGAGGAGGCTGATAGTGTTCAACATCTAAAAACCAAGAATAGCCAAAATAATTTCTGTCTTCAGAGGGAATGGCTTCTGATAAAAGACAGTAGGAACATCACAAAGGGAAATGCTTTCTTGACATTTTAATGCGATTCAGTAAAGCAACTCAAAACCAAGGGATTATTTGTAGACTAGTTAATCTTTCTCAAAAGCAAGCTATATGATATAATAAAACAAACCCCTTCAACAGTCCTAGGAAACAGAGGCAGTTTGGTTCATGACCTAGTTTTTTTTCCTAAAACATCAGTGTTACATGTCAAAATTCCCTTTGATTATCTGAAGGAGTCTTTCTTCATCTCTTTACTGTACTCATTGAATACAAGGTTTACTTGGAGTAGAGGTATCACACTTGGCCAACAGGCTTCTCCTGTGTTCATTAGGAAGTTGTATTGTATAGCATATCTTAAAATTCTCATATGAATATTTTAATAATTAGACTTGCATTCATGTGAGTGTAAATAATAATTCTAGAAACACTGCCTTTGTGAATTTGTTGCCCTTGCAAACTGCAGGGTCTGTATCATTAACTGTCTGGATTGAATAGTGTCTTTTTTTGTGTTAATCAGCCAAGCAAATACAATGCTTAGTGTTCGCTGTACGTCAGAAGTATAATATATTTTATCTGCTGTATGACTACTGATCATGGAGTATAATTTTTAAGGAACTGTCCTATTGAAAGTCATCAGGAGTTATGTATCTGTGCAGCTCTCCAAATCTGTGAGATACTCTTCCTTTTGAAACAAATAGCCCTCATGTAAACATGTCCTGAAATCTTAGATCCCCTAAATCTGGGGTTCTTATGGGCATGCTTTGAGAATTGTTTACCCCTGAGGTAATTTGCAGTTGAAACAGCAACTTGTCAGGTGTAGTATAGAATGCTACGTTGTGTAGAGTGATGCTCCATGTCTTCCAGTGGTATTGTTCTTCAGAAGTATATAGAAGAGTTGGTGGCAAGTTCCTCTTCTTGTGGAGATGAGTAAGAGTGTGATAGAGACGCTGATCTAACTGAAAACCACACTTGTGGAAAGAATTCCTCTTGGATGTAGCCATATTTTGCAATCTGTGTGGGCCTCTTTTCAGTAAGATAGCGTTCCTAACGTTTCAGTGCTGGGGTGTTAAATGCACTTGAACGATGGTGGAGTCAAACTCAGGGCAAAAACATAGCTCCTAATGTAGATTTGTCACTGTGCTGATAGGGTCTGTGTCAAGGAGCAGATAGGTATCCGCCTTGCCTGCAGTAGGTAGAAGAAGGCAAAGACAAGGTGCGGTGTCCATCACGTGGAGATTTGTCTTGCAGCACAGCTACGAAATGTTTTCATGCTACCCAGTCTGTATGCCAGTCTGGCAATGAAAACAGATCCTGTATATATTTTACTTTGTTGTGTGATAAATGGCTGGTTTTCTTCGGCGTTTGCATATATATGCCTGTCATTCTCCAGAGACACTCTCTCCTATGATTTTTCTCCTCAGAATGCCTTTCCAGAGGTGTGCCATGACAATCTTGAGCTTCATCACAGTCCTTACTCCTACACTTAAAATTTCCAGCTGTGTCCCTGATCCTGCGATATGAATACAGTGATACTTTGCAGGCATCAGAGGGAACCCTCAGGAGCGTGTCAGGACTTCGTTTTTATAGCAAGCAATAGTAATTCAGCTTTCTTAGACTTTAAAGTGCAGGTTACAGTCCCTTTGGAAATTTTTATGGATGTATTTCATCTTGGAGCTGTGCCAGCAATGTCTGTCTATTGCTTTGTGGTACTGTTCTGACTCCTGAGATGTTCTTGCTGAAATATTTCCAAAATAAAACCCTTGCTATCGCATCTAGTATTTGGACTAATAGTGGGATAAATTATGTTTTATCAGATCGGCTTTAGGGACTTGCACTGCAGCGGGGCCTTGAGGTTCCAGAGAAGGGAAAGTTTATGCAGGTCTTACAGCATTTCCCATATCTTCTGCCCAATCCTCCTTTGCTTTAACCTAAAACTATAATGTTCTGCCTCCCAGCACAACTGATTCTTTCTGCCTCTCTACTCTTTTGGCTTACATAAAAGGAATCCCTTTTATGTGTCCTGTTCAGATTTAGGCTACCAAGTGTTAGTTTAGTCATTGGTTTTGCGAAACGAACACCAAAAATCAATAGCTAGGTCTTCTTTCTTGTGACATCTGTCTCTGTTCTTGATTAGGTGGTCCACATAGGCAAACTGGACAAAGGTTTGTGAAGAGATGAGGGGAAAGAGAAGTGTAAGGCCGTAACAAGTCTACAAGTTAAGAAAACACTGAAACTTTATAGGTGGGAAGGCAAAAGAAAAAGGAGTATTGCATTTGTTTAAAAAAACAGCCAACACTGAAAAAAGATATTTTTAAATTATTTCTTATTCCCCTGCTCCTGTGAGAGTTTGCCACTGACTTCCATGGGACCATAAACAGTTTTCTGCTTTATCTTCTGGTATACAGTGACATCTACAGAGAGTGGAGCACATGAAACAAGACTTTCCCATTTAGTACCATGTCTTTTTTATGACTGTTTTTTTCTTGTATTCATTAGTTTAAACTTATAACTCTATTTTATGCTTTTTAATGCATGTACAGTATTATTTATCTCTGTACATTCTCGTGGAGTTCTACCTACCTATTTATGTTTAAAAAGTTACTTCACCCTGACAGTAGTTATTTTGACAGTTGGAAATGCAACAGCAGTTTACATACCCAAACAAATTACTTTCTCTTAATGGGTGGAATGTCTAGTCTTATGCTGTAATTCCCTGGAAGATTTCAGCTTTATTGAGGTAAAGTTTCTTTCACAACTGTGCTGTTCACATCAAGAAGTGGGTTTTTGATGCTTTTGGCCTCAGTACTAATTCTGAAATTGTCACACAGATAGCTTTATTATTAGATGTGTTCATTATTGATGTAACGTTTCAAATAGTTGAAAGAAAATACTAAAATGTAAATTCCATTTAACAAAAAAGAATTCCAAATGAATAAATCAAGAAAGGTACACATAAGGCTTTTTTGCAGGATTTTTCTGAGTTAGACAAACCCCTAAATTCTATTTCATGCATTTTTGGTTGGTTTTGCTTTGTCGAGGTTTTTTTTTTCCCCTTAATTTTTTTAAGTTTCTGCAAGCTTATTAGGAAGAAAAAAATAGCTAGCTTCTCTAGTATGATTTTATTGGTGTTTCATCCTTTATTTCTCTGGGCAAGACGAAATGAATCCAGCGTAGTATATGTTTACAGAACATTGCCTGTGGATATTATTTTCTTAAGACTTGAGCACATGTTTTAACCTCATGCACTGCACAGTCTCAGTAACTTCAAGACAACCATTTAATGCATAAAGGTAAATGTGCATGTAAATCTTTGCAAACATAACCCTTAGGCTACTGAGGCTGTAACTCTGCATATTAAAAAGGACTTTGTAATAAGTAATTTTTTTAAAAGAAACCTAAAGGGAGGGCAAGACTAAAGTTTCCACTCGAAATACAAAAAGACAAGGAAAAAACCCCATTATTTTTATTTCTACTGTCTTTAAAAAGGTAATTTACTAAGTATGTGTAAGAGTGCAGACACCTAGGCTGTGAACTTCATGGCATTTATTTTTTGATTGTTTTTGATATTTCAAGATACCATTTGGGGGTGATTTCTTGTTGCTCTTGGATAACATTAAATGTATCAAACCAAGGTTTAAAATTACTAAATCCATGTGTATAAATGTATTAGGAGTTGTTTCAGTCTTATTTTTTTCGCCTCTATCAGGTCAGACAGTATAATAATATTAAATGCAAACCAGATCCAGGCCTCATTAAACTAATACAGCAGAATGATAATCAGAAAATTGCCAAGTAATGAGCAAAACCCAGAAGTATTAAAACTTATTAAGCGATTGTGGATGATGAGCAGGTTTTATAGCCAAGGCTTTCATGTCTGAAAAACGACCCTGGTAGTTTGCCAGCTGACATTATTGGTTAATTTGTGTTAAACTCAATTTTTGTAGAAGAAAGAACACAAAGTAAAGTAATATCTCAGTGGAGTAGGAGGGAGCACTTAAAACCCATGTAGTAAAAATCTACTTGTATGTATAAAATCCTTGGCAAAAAGCATTAAAACCTTTGGAGAAATAAATGAGTAAAATAGCCTCTGTCAAATATAAAGAAACAATAAAATAGATGTAAGTAGTGAATGCTAGAAGGGCATGAATGATTTTCTGGGTATTCAAAGACTTGTGCTCCAATAAAAGATAAAGTGTATAATAGATGAAATATGTCCATTCCATAAGAAAAGACAGAATAATTAAAAAAAAAAAGCGAATATGCTAGTGGTAATGTTTTAACATTCAAAGGCTGTCAGCATTTTTCTTCTTGTAGAGATCTGTTATGTGTCCAAACTCTGGATGTCTTTTCTTATTCTTATGTGCAGAGATTTCTAGTTGGGATTGAAGGGAGTAAGGAAAAAAGAAAAATACAAAACATAGTTTCACAAATATTTGAGCAAACTTCTGTTTTTATCGTGGTTTCATGTATGACTTCTCTAACATTAAGTATAATGGCAGGAATCTTTCAATTGCTGCACAGTTATTACTGAAAGAGGCATCTGGAAAATGTCTTCCATTAGCTGTGGTTTTTGGCAGAGGCTATAAGCAAGCATGGTTGGTGTAATTAAACTGACAAGTGCTTGAGATACTGTATTTGTTTTCTGTATGTACTTTCTTTCAATAAATATTAGTATTTCTTCTAAATCTCCTACTCTAGCTGGTGACCCTGACACATTTAAACGTTAGTATAGCATGTAACATGGCAGAATTGGGAGGGCAGCATTTAGGATAAAATATTTGAAACTTTCTTACTTAGCAAATACCTGTTTGAGAGATGGTTTCCAATAGCTGAGCAGCAGTAGATTTCTTCAGGAAAAGCTCAACCTGATGGAGAAGGCAAATACCTGCCTCCAGCAGATTTCTGTTAGTGAGCTGTAAAAACCTTTTGCTGGAGAAAATCAGCCTGGAGCCCTAAACTTCCAATGCTTCCAAAACTTCATAGGCTTTTGGTGTGAATCCTTACTCTCTTTCTAATAAATGTCAGAATACAGCCTGTGAACTTGTAAATTTAGCCCCTGAGGGGATATATGGGGTTGAGCCAACTGTACTGCAGATTCTGGGTGAAGGCTTAACAATGAATAACCTCTTGATCAGGTGATCTCTAACAAGAGTTAAGTCTGAGCAGTAGCTTTCTAGCTGACTTTATTTGGTTTCAAGTTTGTATTGCTTTTTGCAACTTCATGTACCTCTTCATCTAGACACCTCTTTATGTTGTAAACCATGGTGAGACTGGACCAATCCGATGCAACCGGTGCAAAGCTTATATGTGTCCCTTCATGCAGTTTATTGAAGGTGGAAGAAGATACCAGTGTGGATTTTGCAATTGTATAAATGATGGTAAGTGATATTTCTCTGATCTGTGATTCATACAAATTCCATGAAACTAAAGAAAACCTGTATCCCTAAAATTATTTTCTTGATTTGCTGACTTGATGAGAAAATAGTGAGATGCAGTAACTACACCTATTTCACAAATAATAAAAATACTACCCCAGAAAAATACATAGAAACATGTGTTCAGTGCAATTAAAAAAAAAAGAAAAATGATGCTGAGTCATGAAGTCCAGTCTGATACCATCAAAAATTTATATAAAAATATTATGTCAACATAGGGTACAAAGCTGCTTGTATTGCTAACTGAAAGCAACTTTTGTGTGGAAAAAATTAATTTTTTTATGAAATCTAAATGTTGAACAAGAACCAAATATTTACAAGCATGTTAGCCTAGTCCTGTCCATGACTGTGGATGCAATCGTTAAATAGCCTATTAATCTTACTGTGACAAGTGTTGGTTTTCACAGAAGATACCATGCCATATTTGTTCAAGTGTGCTGCATGTGACTCATAACCGTTCTTCTGCTCTTGGCTAAATCCCAAATCTTTGCCAGAACTAGCCTTTCTAGACATTTGTATCTAGTTGGATTTCCTCAGCTGGATCACAGCGGTATAGTGCTTTCCCTAATACAGTAATCTTTTCAACTCTGAAACGTGAACCTTGAAAAACTCGTTTAAATTTCTTTTCTGCCTGATGCTCAAATGTTTGTGCAAGCATAGCAGATAACAAATTTCATAGTTTGTTAGCAATTTAAACTCTCATAAAGGGAAATCTATATGTATTGTGAACAGTTTAAGACAGACATTTAAGTTGCAGTGTTGCTTTAAATCATTACTACAGTGTCCTTTATCCAAGTCAGAAAGCACTTTAAAGAAAACCTTAATGAGGACTAAAAATGGCCAACAAACGAGGTAGATATTCCCCCTACTTACACACACATACACTTTTTACAGGCAAAAATGTGAAAAATAAGCATTCTAATTCTAAATATATATTGATTGAAGAAAGAGAAGCTAAAATCCAGAGGTGACTCTTCTTCCCCAATGTGACTCTAATCATTAAACTAGCTGTATATAAATTGTTGGTGGCAAACCCACTTGATTTCTAATGCTTTGGAGTTCTGCACCTTTTATCTGTAGCTGCAGAAGGTTCCCAATATGATGGACCCAATGCACTTTGCTGTACAGTAGGCCAGGGTTGTGAACCTTGTAGAACTCTTTCCAGTGAAGTGGTATTTTTCAGTAAAGCCGTACACGCTCTAGGAAAAGTGCTGTTTTTACTGCTGTCCCTCTGCAGAACTCTGGCTTCAGTGATTTGAATTAAGCTATGACTAAACTATATCTACTGACAAAATAGTCACTGTTAAGTCTGTATGCTGAGCGTAACAGGCTCTGGCCTGTGGAAATGACCTGGGTCAGTTTTACCTACTCAACCCTGACAATGTAAAGGTGGGAGAATATGGACATTTATAGGGGAATATGCCCTGTCCTCCAAATACAAAAGGAGCTGGCATTACTCGAATATTGTGGGGTTTTATTTGGTTTGGGTTTTTTAAGCCAATGTGGGGAAGAAAACCCATTGCAGCCTGGATTAAGTGTTTAAACTCTTCCCTTCATTAGTAACAGAGGAACCCAGGTTAGTACATTGTATCTGTTGAAAGAAATTGTTGGGTTGTTCCCCTCCTTCCCAAAATAAAAACATTTTTTTCCTACTCTTGTGTTGGCTTTTAGTCCCTCCATTCTTCTTTCAACATCTGGACCACATTGGCCGACGGGTAGACCACTATGAAAGGCCTGAGCTATCTCTGGGATCTTATGAATACATTGCTACTTTGGATTATTGCCGAGTGAGTACTTCCAGTATGCAAACTAACTTACAATTTTATGTCAAAACAAACAAAATCCTTTAAATACCTACAGTAGATTAAATACACTTGTAAGCTGAGTATCAGATTCCAGGAACATTCTAGAAAACGTAGATAGATGGGGAGAATTTAAGCTTACAATATTATGTTTTGTTCTTTTGTGCTGCAGAGTATGAGACTAGCAAGTAAGAATAACAAACAGTGCAGCAAAGTCATGGATCACCAGTCTTTAACTGGGGTGGGTTTTTTGGTCATAGCTACTATGTTGCCCTGTTTAAAGGATGTAGTTGAAATTCTGATGCAGTGTTGCATTTTAGATGCATGTCTTCTATTGATTTTTGAAGAAAGACACAGGCCCACATCGCCGTCCAATACTGAAAAACTTAGCAAGGGAATTCGACCTTGTAATCTTTCCCTGGCAAGAGTGGTTTCAGTGTTCTGACCAGTAAATAAGTTACAATGGAACGGGTTCTCTCTCTTAAATATTAAATCACTGAAGAATTCAATCCAAAGCCCACTCAAGTCACTGTAAATATTTGTAGTTGATTTTATTAGAGAACTGTATTTGATATTTCCAAAAGCATAAATCACTTAAACTTTTCAAACTTTAACTCATTTTACAAAACTGCAACTGTGACATCATCTGTCCACAGTATGGATGTGTTTTTCTGTTCTTGCTGAAAAACAGGCAGAATATTCTTCCTGTCAGTGGAATTGAGGTCATGATAAGGTTAGGCAAGGCAACTGGATCCTACGAAGTCTTGAAGTAGATACCAATAACTTCCTCAGACCATCAAATTATTGCTGGTATGAAGAAAATGAACAGGTTTAATTCTACTTTCTTGCTAGGGTAGTGCTCCAAAATCCAGTGAAATCCTTGAGATGACCTATATAGATGTTATTGAAATCTGGGTTAAACCCCAGAACAGGAGAGAATTGTAGTGAGGCATTATAGAAATACAGTGCAGGATCCTCAGTGTACATCCAGTGTAGTTCCATCAAATTCGGTTAAGCTTTGCTGATTTCTGGCAGCTAAACATGTGAAAACTCATGTATACTGAATGGCTCTGTGCCATTTTCATGGCTCTTTACTCCAGAGCGTAAGCCTGTGTGATGCAGTCATCACATTGCATCTTTCAGTGCAGTGACTTTTGCCATATAGCTTAAATCAGGGAGTTTCCTTGATAAGTCATTGACAAGTCTGTCTTCTTGTTGCAAAGACCTGTCCGTAGACTTACTAGAATGTTACGAAAGAGAAATCTCTTACAAAATTAGTACTCAGGCTGGAAATGCCGAGTCATTAAATTTTACAGAAGTTAACGTTATTTTATAATTCAATTTTCCTTTTGCTCCAAGTTACACAGGTTTAATTCTTTTATAAATCCAGTTTAAGACAGAACTGAAAAGTCATTTCCTTTTGTGCTTATCAAATGACAAGGACGAACAGCTACAAAAAATGTTAACAAATAACAGCTGTTTTGCATTATGGCGCTCATGCTAAGCGGATGTGGCAAGAGCACAGGCCCTCATTTCTGCCATATATTTGTCAGAAATTACACAGGGATTCTTTATAAATGGTGATGCAGTACAGGAGTTTAGAAGTAGTGTTTGATACAGTTTTTGAAACTAGAATCCAAATACAGTAAACAGAGCAGCTTTTAAAAATACTGCCTGGTTTTAGTTCATAGGAATTAATCTTGATTTATATGAGTCAAATAAAGTGAGATCAAGGGTATAATGTTAAGTTTAAAATGTGCCAGGACTATGGATAACTCATAATTCAAGGATTAGATGTTTTGTTGTTTGTTTTTTTTCTTAAATGGAGTTTTCTGAGGTTTAGTTTAACAAATACAATTTGGTTAAGTGGTCAGAACTCTGTATATGAAGGAAGTGAAATAGTATAATGGAAAATCTGTCTCGAATTTGACACCAAGTGTCCACTACTTGTCTTAATGGGAATTAGGAAAACTGATCTTAGGGAGTATGATGATTACCGTTGCTATGTTCACTTTATATGACCTTCTTCCTGGGTACATCTGTAGGCATTACATTGCTTTATTTGGAAACAAACCCCCTTCATCTTACTTTTTCTTACTTACAGAAGATTGTCGGTAGTGTATGTCACGATTTGTATGCCACTTACATTACGAGTATGAGGAATTCCCAAAGGACTTCATACCAGCCCAAGTCACTGCTGTGTATGCAGCAGTTGCATACATTGAATGTTCCAGTCTCATGCTTTGATTATCTTACAGAAAGTTCACTTGTTCAGAATGCGTTGGAGCGTGAGACACTAAGAAAGACAGGATGCAGATGATCACAACTTAGTACCACTAAGAACTGAGATATTTTAATTTTGGTTCAGTACCTAAGTTTTATTTTCTGTTTTCAGATTGGTTAGAAATCACTTAACAGTTGTTAGATGCAAATGCTAACAAAAACTGAATTTAAGTGTTCACATTGACAAAATGGTGTTGTGTATTGATATAGGGAATGCAAAACCAGTATGAGTACAGAAAAAAGGCAAATTTGTGTAAACACTTGAATTCAAGCAGAAAATGTTTGTGTTTCATCTTTTCTAATAAACTGTTACCCTTTACATATTTTATTCCCTTAGGATGCTATTTTCCAGTAATAATGTTTTATTCCAGGGGTGAACTTGACCCAATACTTGTCAGCTTTCTGCAGTAGTTATTATTTGTGATTCACAGCATTTTCCAAACAATGAACACTGTATTTAGATTGCCTTATGGTACCACCTGTAAATTTTTTTTGACATAACAGGACACTGTCTAATTTTCCCTGTGAATGGTCATTATTTCTGTAGAACAACAAGCCTCCAAAGCCACCAGCTTATATCTTCATGATTGATGTATCGTACAGAAACGTAAATAGTGGCCTAGTTAAACTCATATGTGATGAACTGAAGACTCTGCTAGATAAACTTCCAAGGTAAAGAAACATGTGCTTTGCTTAACTCACTACACTGCAGTTTTCATATAGCTTTGCATGCTGAGAGGTAAAAACAAGCTACAGAAAATGTCAGAATTTACAGTACAGGCATTTTTGGGGTGATAGTGACCAAATGTTAATTTTAACACTTCTGGAAGTTCTTAAACTTTGATGTCTGGGATTACTATATGAATGGAAAGAATCTGTCATACTAACTGCACATGTAGCTTTCATTCTTTTCCTTTCTTGTAGTGAACTCTAGTGGTATTATCAGCAAAGTCCCAGCTTGTAGTTTTGACTTTACTTGCTGTAGTTCTGTTTATTGCAATGCTGCTTTTCTCATTAAATTAAACATGGAAATATCAAAACCAGAATACTCAAGAATGGCAAGTCTCTCTAAAGCCATAGTGTTCGTGGCTTGTATCTTTAGCTCTTATTGTTAATTAGCAAAACTTTTAAAGCTTCTTGCTGTGCTGAGAGACTTTTCTGTCCTGGTATGTATCTGAGAGGAGAACAAATCTTGTAGGCAACAACCATTTCATGAAATACAGCACATTTGCTTTGTGAGCATTAAACACACAGTAGTAGTGTTGCTGCTGATCAATATTAATGACAGTATATTATTTTAGTGTAGTGTAGTTTAGTATAGTT
>JANZLQ010000007.1:11241542-11260405 GCA_026212715.1 Elanus axillaris | reverse complement strand
TTTAGTATAGTATATTAATATAGTTTTTAGTATAGTATATTAATATAGTTTTTAGTATAGTATATTAATATAGTTTTTAGTATAGTATATTAATATAGTTTTCATTAAAGTTTAAATAATGCAGACACATAATTAAAAAACAGCACTGAAACACCGAGAAATTAAGTAAACGACATTTCTCAGCAAAAGCATATAAAAACATTGAAGAACATACAGGAGGAGAATGCATTCTGAATAACAATACTTGCAGAGGGAGAACAGACTTAAGAAATGGAAAGAGCAAAGTGAGGAAGGGTGGGAGATGAGATCCTTGCGATAACCTGGGAAAAGTTAAAAATCTTTTCTCTTATGTCCTTCTGGAATCTCTGTGCATGAAAGAAATTCCAGTCCAGGGTGAGGGGTTAGTTTGTCAGATGCCCATGTAAGGCCATCTCTCAAGTACTTTGTCATTGAAGATTACGCTGGAGACACAAGTGTTTGATATTATCCTGAACATATCTCAGAGCTTTCCATCAGGATTGGTCATGACTCTGAAGATAATAAAAGACATGAGTGTAGTAACAAAAAGCAGTTGGCAGTTTAGAAACACCTAGGCTTGAATAGGGGAAGTTTATGAAAAATGAAAGCATGTGTATCTACATCAAAAAAAGACACATTAATTCTTTTCCTCACCAGCACTCTGCAGAGATCTGCTGCTATGTAATTTGTTTGTAGGGCCAAAGTTTTCATGTCCACTGAAAAAAAGCAATAAAAAAATAAAGGGTAGGCCCTTCAGTTTCTTCAGACTCTGTTGTCTTTAAACAATATTAATTAAAAAAAAAAACCCAGAAGGCATTCAACCAAAATTTGTGGTGAAAGTGCTGTTTTGGTGCTGAGACACAAAGGTCACTGCGTGTTCCTTTGCTGGACAAAGACACCTGCAAAAATATTCTGCCGTTACCACATGAGGTGAAAGCCCTGTGCTGGGAATTCACCCTGTGCTCATATCTTTAAGAAAGACTTGGGGTAGCAAAGCAATCTATGTCACAAAAAGGCCATTGGTGTAAAGGCCTGTGCCAGGTAAGCCTGTGAAAGTGGCTGCGAAGTGAGAAGTTGGAGGCAACAAAGAAAGGATTAAGGTAGGTGGCTCAAGACCTGGTGTTAAGAACTTTGTGGTTTTGTGGACTTGCAACACAGCAGAAAACACATTATTTATTTGCTTGAAATTTTAGAGCAGACATTTCCAAACTTATGTGTTCCAAACCAGAAGTCTCTGACTGTATTTAGAGGAAATCTGTTTATAGAAATTGTGCTTATGAGCTCAGAACATCAGGCTAACTGGTTGTGCAAACATGATTTTTAGGTGCATAATTAAAAAAACCCAAAACATTTGAATGCATTTCTGTACATATGATACAGACATCTCGTTCTGAGACTTTAAAAAGAACTAAGTAGAGTGTGAGCTACATAGGCAATCGGCTGCTATGTTTACAGCTAATGTTTAAAACTACAATAGAAGAAATTGGATGAAGTGTGGCAGTAGACTGCCACAGGCAAACACAGTATCTGAAAAAATTGTACCAAATACCTGCTATGTAACAACTTTGGGACTACTAGGATAATGTCGATACTTCTCTTTGAAGTAGGAAAGTGCTGTAAATAATACCTTGTGCTCATCAAGCTCCTGAATGCTCCCTGTTAATCCTATTACTAAGAAAATAGTGTCTGAGTGCTGGGAATGATTAGAAATTTACATTCAGAAATGATGCATCTGTTTGAGTTAATGTATCTTGGAGGAATTATTTAAAATGCTTCTTTGAGGAGTGTGTTCAACACAGAATATTGGTTTGGTTTAGATCAAAGTAGCCACTTTCCCATCCAGCTGTGTTCCCATAAAACATGAATGGTAGATTAACATTCTAGGCTGACGTGAGAGTTAAAGTTTGTAGACAAGAAAAATGATTTGTCTCCCAAGCTCAAGGTTTTAGATGAAGCTTGTGAAACTGCAGATGACTTTTTTTTTTTTTTTCCTTTGAAGACAAACAGATTTGATAGCCAGCCTGACAGTTTTTTCTATTTGCAATAAGGAAAACAAGAATTGCAGGAAAAGTGTGTTTGTGTTGTTCTCCTCTTTGGTTTGACTTTCGATTCTGCAAGTGTTTGTGAAGTCATGAAATGCAGTCTGTTGGTTGCAGTGGAATGGGATGGAGGCCTTGCCATTGATTTTGATGGGGCCAAGGCTTTACACTCCTTAGGAGGATAAATATTTTCAAACCCTGGCTGCTTTATTGTGGTGAAGGCTCAGGTGACATTCCCTTGTTTCTGCAGAGGTTAGAGTGAGGGATAAATAGTAGATTTTTTTCCCTAGGTGCCTAGAAATTGGAAATTCTGTGTTAGGGCTCTGTTATTAAATACTTTTGCTGGGATAGTGCCATCTGCATGAGTCTGTGTATATTATGGTATCCTGTTCGTCAAGTAACATATTCCTTTGTGTTAAAGTTTTTACAATCAATCTTCCATGAGTGACTTCTTTTATAAACTAAAGAAAATAAAATCAGCTTGGCTATTTCTGTGGCTCCTATTGCTGCAGTCTCAAAGAACTTTGTGGTACATAGTTCTGCATCCTGTTGAGATTAAACAATAGTTCTTGCTGTTCCCCTTTTACAAATGGAAACTGAGGCACAGAGAAATAATTTCCTCCCAGGTTGTACATTAAATCAGTGGCATAGCTGGGAATTGAATGAGGATTTCCAAGTTTCAGTACTTTGAATATAAATATTTTGTATGCAAAATAGACTTGGTATTTGCTGGTTTTGTGGCATCTCACCATAAGTTAAGTAGGCTGTTTAAGTGTTTAATGTTGCCATACATAACATATAGGCTGACCTGTAGTAACTGCAAGTACCAAAGGCTTCCTATCTGGCATTTTTTGTGCTAAAGGCTTGGTTTGTCATTTATAAGAGAACACCCTGCTAGAGGAAGGTGCTATTTTATTAGTAATTAAGACCAGTTTTTTGAATAGGATTGCCTTTTAGAGAAAAGCTCACTAAACTTAGGACTGCAAACCTGCTAAGGGTCTAACTAGTACTGTTAATGTTGCTGCTAATGGCAGAGTGGGCTACTGCTTAGGGGAATTAGTTACTGCCACCAAACCAGAGGCTGAGCCTGCTGCCTGTGGTGTACCTGCAGGTGTGGCTCACAGCAGCAGTTTGTTCCCAGGCCAACCAAAGCTAGCATACTAGCAGTGATAATGAGTAATTTCTACAGTGTGTTTCTGTGTGATACACAGCTGTGGAGGATCTAACAGCTTTTGCTGCTTAAAAGTAGTCCTGCTGCAGCAGCAGCAGATTGACCCACCAAAGTCACCAGACATTATTCAAGCCTAGTTACTAATCTTCCTAGTTACTATTCTTCCTAGGCACCAATCATTAGTGTCACTGCATTACAGTGTATTCTAAATAAAGCTGATTTTCTGATTGTATCTTGTAACTAATTGTTCTGTTCTCTCTTTTCCATGTTTGAGGACAGCATGGTTTGTTCTTTGTCTTAAGGAGTTTTGACTGCTTGGATGGGATGCACAGTTGATAGAGTTGATGTAAATATATATATTTTTTAAAAGTAGTTGATTTTATCAGAGTGTTTTAATTTGACCTGAGGCAAAGATTGAGGCCATTGCATCGCTTGGTTGTTGTTTGCTTTGTTGCTCCCAGTACAGATAATGATCTGAAAGTAGCCTTGCATTTCAAAGGAATGCTTTTATTGCAAGGTCAGTATTTCAGAATTATAACTAGTTGTTTTTGTTTTTCTTACAGAGAAGAGCAAGAAGAATCCTCAGCAATTCGAGTTGGTTTTGTCACTTATAACAAGGTCCTCCACTTCTTTAATGTAAAAAGCAGCTTAGCTCAGCCTCAGATGATGGTGGTCTCAGATGTTGGAGAAGTTTTTGTTCCTTTGCTGGATGGTTTTCTTGTTAACTTTCAGGAATCACGATCTGTTGTTACCAAGTAAAGTATAATTATTCCATATGTGAATAAGATCTGAATGCTTATGATATGCATTATGCCTTTTAGTTAATTGTGTTATTGGGTTTTGGGGGTACATGTGTTTATTGCAATACTTTAGAAGGAGTCAGGTATTTACACCTCTGAGGCAAAGAAAAAGTGTTATCGACAACCCCCCAGCGCTGAATTTGAAAGCATATTTGGGCCAGGTGTAAAAGCATGCATCTTCAGCTGTGCTTCTTCAAAAACGGGAGGGGTGTTGTGGCTATGTGCCATGTTTCATGTTTTTCCTTTTGTGATGTATACGATGCACACCTGGATATCATCTAAGGACTCTTAAGTCCTTATAGCATACTAGAACTCCTTCATTTTTAGCTATTATTTATTTATTGCATGTTCCCTTATGTTACCAGCTTTGAAATAGTGCATCTCAGAATTTAAAAACCTGTATTTTGTTTTTATTCTGGCTGGAATCCTAAGAAATTGGGCAATCAAAATTCGTATTTTTTTAATATAAATTTGCATGGAAAACATCTTCCTGTGTGAAGGCTTGGTTTGTTACAAGGTATGTTTGGGGATTATCCCAAATATGCTAACCAGTTGAGACACCGATCCTTTTGTCTTTTGTAGCTTGTTGGACCAGATTCCAGAGATATTTGCAGACACTAACGAGAGTGAGACCATCTTCGCTCCTGTTATCCAGGCTGGCATGGAGGCGCTAAAGGTTAGAATGTTCCTCTCTGTAAGAGAAGCAGCTCTTTAATGAGAATAAGACTTGATAAGCTGCAGAAATTCTGTTTGCTAAAAGCCAGTCCCAAGTCCTCCTACAAATCACAATGGAAGAATGGAAAAAAAAAGTCGATGATTGTTTCCAGCACTAATGTTCCGTTATTCTAACAGTACATTTTAACTGCTTTAGTTAAAATAAGAACACTGACAGGCATAACATCTGCTTCCAGATTTTGCTTATTGAGGGAAACCAGTCCCTAGAGTCTATTCCACATAGAATAGATGTTTAGGATAAGATGAGGAGCAGGAGTCAGTTTCTCATTCAGCATTTGAGAGGAACAAAAAAGTGTTTAGTTACTAAAACAGAACTAATAGATGTTCTGGATGTTTGCACAGATACCCAGTCCTTGCACATGTGAAGGGCAGAAAAGTCAGTGTAAGACAGGATTTTGCCCTGCCTGGTCTGCTTCTGCTGACTTCTTGTGCAAAATGAGATCTTTGTGACTATTTATGACTCAGTTGGGTAGGGGGTTGGAGCGTAGTTCTGCTTAACTGACAAGTTCTCACAACTTGAATACAGCTGAAAATGAATCCACAGGTCAAGATGCATCCCCAGTTGCTTTCTGCCTGTCTAGGACATCCCCTAACATGCTGACGTTTCCATGGAGCGCTGCCAATTAAAAGAATGCCACCATGGTTCACCACAAGATTTGTAGGGGCAGAAAACAGCCAGTGGTGTTAAAATACTTGATTTATTTGTGAGCTGTGTATAAAGAAAGCATGAACTTTGAGTAGATACATTTGTTTAACTGAAAATACACAACATTTCTCAAATCTGTTTATTAAATATTTAATTAATACCTGTTTTCTTGTTATTTATTCGTACTGCCGGAAGGTATGCGTGAAAAACATATGTTTGGTTACCACGTCTGTCAGAATGCTCTTCACCAATACATGACTTCTACAAAACAGACTTAAGGGCCATAATTGTAAATTTCCTTTGATGTTGGCTGTAAAAGAAAGCAGCTCTTAATTAAGCTTTTTCTTTAGCTCACTATTTTAAATTTACAATTTGTAAGGATTTTCACTGTAAATTATTAATATGCATATACCTGCACTCAAGAAAACAATCCTTGTCTAAATAGAATAAAATGGATTGCGTTCCTATTTGAGATTAATTTTAATACACTTTTAGAAATAATATAAATACATTTTAGAAAATTTGTCAAAAGCTGTGTCAATAATTCCTTATGCGTATCATGATAAACAGGTATTTGGTAAGTCTTTCAGTCTTCAGCAGAACGCTTCTTAAAAAGGAATTGAAGAAATTGGCATTTGTGATTAAAGATAACTATGCTTGAAATATTAGGGGTAAAATTTCAGCTCTGTTGTAAAGATACTGTCTTCAATTGTATTTCTGCCATAGTGAAGAGATTTCTAGTTTTCTCAGAAGAATGCAATAGCTTATTTTGAAATGTGGAATATCTTTATCTTGTGAACATCTTAAGATCTGGAGGAGAGTGAGTACCATAGATGATTTGTGTCTGTAGTTGTAGGTATTGCAGTTTTAACCTGGATGTGTGCTTAGGTCTGGAGCAGAAAAAGGACAAATCCCTCTTTCCTCCTTCCTTCCCTTCACCCAACTTCTTCAGTACTTGGAAGACCTCAGAATTGCTAATCAGTTTTCATTTCTCTTTGCTTTAACTTTTAGTCAGCCCTGAAGTGGTCAGGCAGCTGGACTAGGTTATCCTTGTAGTAGGTCCCTTCCAAATGAAAGAAATACTCTGTTCTGTTCTAATCATTCCCATTTACCTGTCTAGAGTAAGCGATAAACTGGATTTTCTAAACTTTGGTGGAAAAGCTTGTTAATAGTACAAAGATGCCTGTGGTATTGCTACTGTTGTTGCTTTCTTCTTTGGAATTCAGGGTTTTCTGTCAGTACTTTGTCATCTCAGTAAATACCATGTTCTCACTGGAGTTCTAAGTAAGAATAGAAAATTTGAATAAAACCGGCAATTACTTTACTTCTTAGTGACAGGAGGAAATGTTCGTTACAAGTTTTGTTACTCCTGCAATTTAGTATAGATTTGAACGTGGAATCTAGTACAGAACTGTAATCGATACTTGTCTATAAAAAGGTAGTGAACACTAGCATGCCTGAACTGAAAGAAGTATTTTTTCTGTTAAATTACATTTCCTTTTAATTGTATCCAATTTAGTATTTGTACTTTTGATACTTGTTGCATAATGCTTGTATCCAATTAGAAAGTCTCCAGGAGAGGTACTCCTTGTTTTGCCCATCCAAGATTTTAGATTCCTATGTAGAAATTACTGAACAATGCATTAGCCAACGTATCTGTGTGTTAGACCAAGTTGTTTGCTGACATAAAATTCCCAGTTTGTTTCAGGATTTATTTCCATCAAGTTTTGAGTCTCTAAATGAATTATTTTGCTCTGGGGAACTTGCAGAAAGTTTACACTGTTCTCTCAAGATACCACAATGTATGAAAACTAGACTTCTTTATCTTAGCAGTAATAAATATGCCAATATGGTGTCTTTGAAACAGGCTGCAGAATGTGCTGGAAAACTGTTTATTTTCCATTCATCATTGCCAACTGCAGAAGCACCAGGGAAGCTGAGAAACAGAGATGACAAAAAACTACTCAATACAGATAAAGAAAAGGTATTTTCTACTCTGAGTTAACAAGGGACTGCTATTATGCTGAATTTCTCTAATAGTCTTGACCTTTTTTCATTTATTTTCTTTTGCAAAGATGTCTTGTTTAATTATATAATATTCCCATTCTCTCAGTGTGCCTCGATTATGTAGGTACATTGCTGCTGCCCCTACAGGAATACTGAAGTTGAAACTACCACAGAGCAGCCGTTCCTATCCATAAAGGAACCCCCCTCAGCAGCAAGTCATTCTTCCCATCAAAAGCCTTTGTTACCTGCCTCTTAGTGATTTAGTTCTCCAAGAACTGAGTTGGTTCCCTGCATACAAGTGTATGGGCAGGGGCAAAATATTTTTAATCAAATCCATGCCTCACTTTAAACTTTCATTTCATCTTTTTTTCTTCAAGTGGGTGTTTGGATTGTGGTTGGTTACCAACAGTATCTAACGTTATGACACTTGTATTTTTTAATTCTGTGCAGACGCTCTTCCAGCCCCAGGTAAATTCTTACGAGGCCTTAGCCAGGGACTGTGTGGCTACTGGTTGCTGCGTGAATTTGTTCCTCTTCCCAAATCAGTATGTGGACGTAGCCTCTATAGGTCTCGTCACAATGTACACTGGAGGAACATTGTACAAGTACAACAATTTCCAGGTAAGTGATGTATGTTTCCTGCCTTTCAGATAGTAGCACCTGGGGATTTGTTGTTTTTCCTTTTCATTTCAATGTATGCTTTGACATTTCACATAAAAGTAGACTGATTGTAGAAAACTTACTTATAAACACCAGGGGATAAAATTCAAACTTAGAAATAACAGATCAGGCTCAAATATTTATCTCAAAACAGTAATAAGCTGGTTGGTATCTTAAAGTTCAGTCCACTTTCTTAAATATGCTGGCGCCTGAGCAGGGAAGTCAGTTACTCCTGTATATACAGATAAAAATGCTTATGATAAAGACACCCCCTCTCCGCCCCCAGAAGTTGTAACAACACTTGTTTGAAATTTCATGAGAATCTCTCTGGGGAGTAGGGGACTGCCTCCGTGCAGGAGCTGTCCTGCGAAAGCATTTTTTGCAAAGTCAGCAAGGCTACTCTGCAATTCTTGAGGGTGCGCCATAAAATCCTAGCTAGGCTGCAAGGTTAAGTGCAGGAACGGATGTTACAGGAGACGATTGAATAGAAATTCTGCATGTCCATGCCTAGTGATGAATTGGTGGACACTTGCCCATATATATTTCTGTTAACCAAACAACAATCAACATTGCTTCTCTTTTTAAAGGGGATGAGAGATGTTAAACGTGAGAAGAACAGATTCGATGTTGGGGGGGTGGGGGAATCACAGGGGGAGGGAGAGGGTTGTGTTTCTGCTATGTTGCTGCCACCCAATGGTGAACCGGCACTTTTGCTTTTGCCTTGCGTTTCTAGCTCAATGCTGACAGTCCCCAGTTCTTAAGTGACCTCAGGAAGGACATAGAAAAAAAGACCGGATTTGATGCAATAATGAGGGTTCGGACGAGTACAGGTAATGGTACCCGTTGGGAGCGAAAATAAATATGACAATATATAATTTAATATAGTGCTGTAGAGGTCATGTGTAAGATCAGGCTAACTGTTTTGACTTCATTATGTACCTCTTGAAAAGTAATTGGATAGACTGATAAAATGTATGATTATGTCCCTCCTGTATATGCCTCCATAATAATTAATTTTCAAATATGAGTAAGGCTTCTGATCATTATGCATGCATCTTGGATTGCAAGCAAGTTGTATAAAAAATGTTGCTGCTGGACACTTGCATGTTCCTTCATTTTCATACATCAGACATACGTCTGCTTTTCAAGCATTCATGCTTACCTCAAATGCAAGCATTTGAGAAACAAACACACACAAAGTGGCCAAATCAACAGTGCAAAAGGTTCTGGGTGGTCTCAGTCACAGCGCAGCTTTGTGGCCCATCAGCTTTTCCCTCTCGCCCAGCTGTCAAAAAGTGACATCGGCAAGGACAGTTGGTAGCAGCAAGTCCTAGAGGGAAAATGGTTCCTGTTTCAGTAAGCAAAATTGACTGACTGTAAAAAGTCACAAAACAATGTCAATTTTGCCATTTTTAAATAAAAGGATACGTTTGTTTTGTTTTAATTTGGCTGTAGGCTTCAGGGCTACCGACTTCTTTGGTGCTATTTACATGAACAACACCACAGATGTAGAGATGGCAGCAGTCGACTGTGACAAGGCAGTGACAGTGGAGTTCAAACATGATGACAAACTGAATGAAGACAGTGGAGCCTTAATTCAGGTAAAAAAACCCTTAATTACATGTAGTGTTGTGAAATTGTGAGCAAGAACTTCTGCAGCCATAATAGAAAAAAAGTTGGGGTGTAGGCCTGATGGGGAGCAAGGCACAGCTTGCACAGACTCTGGTGACTTAAGGCCACTAATAAAAAAAGGTTTTAATTGACCAGCCAAAGGTTGCATCTTACCTCAAAAGCACAAACGATGCCCCTCATGACTATTAGTGTGTTTGCCTACCTCTACACTGCACATTCTCTTCAGGGATACCAGAATGCTTTCTCAACACTCACTGCGACCTTGTCAGCTCTATTTTTTTTTCCATTTCACTAAGTAAGTTTATCTGGAGTGCAAGATTCATCGCTGCTTACATGGAAGCTGTTATTGCTGTGGCATTCCTAGTGACACCTCTGTTGAAGAGCAGTTCTCTATTGCTAAGCATCACTTCCAACCCTACGAACTGCTCAAGACCCACCAGCAACGGTACCTGTGCAATGAAAGTTGTCGCTTGCAACCATCAGCTGGCTACCCTGCCCCCTCAGGCCCCACAGCACTCACTGGCTGGCATCAGGAGGTACTCTGCGAATTACGAGACAGTGCAGCACCCTCTCGCCCATGCAGAGTGGTTCCAGTCTCTGACAGGAGAGGCGCAAGCCCTCCACGGTCCTCTGCGCAACTGGATAGCCCTGTTCAGATCAGACTGGCTGCAGTAACACCACTAGCACGGGAGTTTTGCCTAGTTGCGTCAGGAGCTTCCTTCCTACCTTGAAAATGCCAGGCTGTTCCACAGCTAATTAAATCTTTGCGTCCTGCCTCGGTCCACAATGCGGGTCCTCAGTAACGCTTCCAGGAAAAGCCACTCAGGCAATAAATGGTATTTCTCTGTATAAATGGCCAACAAGCAGACTTGTGATACATCTTTTATTAGGGAGTATCCCACCCATTAACAGATAATGAATGGGCACTGGTGGTTTACTATTCTAGGTGTTTAGTCATGACCTTTTTCTTGTTTAATGACAGAAAAAGTTACTACTTGCAAGGTTTTAAACTTAAGCCACAGGATTATCTGAACTTTTTATTTCTGTTCTGCTTGGCTTTTAGCTTGCCCCTATAAATACATTTCATAGGTCAGCAGTTAATCCCTGTGTGGTGAAACATCCAGTTTTGTATGTCTGAAGTCGCTTCCTAGAGCCACGGTGCAGCCGTGGCAGGGATGTTATAGGCCACACAGATGTTGCATTTGGAGCTCTTTCATGTGAGAGAGAGTTGTGGAAGTATCTAATGCAAGGCAGACTACAGTAGCTTGCACTCTGTGTTTGGCCTGGAGGCTTTAGATCATACATTATATTGGAGCATCAACATTATGTTGAAATAGAATGGGAGTCATAACGAAATTCTTAAATTATACCCTTGATTTTTAGTATCTAAGCCCATGGTTAGCAGGACCTCATTTCATTTCATAAGCAACTTATTCATGTAAAAAGAAACACTCAACTTTTCAGATCAGGAAGTTTCTTTGTGTTGTTTTTACCAAGAGATAATATGATGGGCAGAGTACTGCTCAGCAAGCTTCTCTTCTCTTGTGTGGCATCTTTTCAAATACATTTATTATTTGAACTGTTCAAATATTGCATGATTACAAAGTATGACTTACAAATTTACAATCAGTGGTCTCTTGTTTTCAGATGATACCATCAGCGTGTAAGAAATGAGAGTAATAGAAGTAATTGTATGCCTTTTATGCACAAAGTAGGTGGCTCTTGTGTGATGGAAGCTTTTTCGTTTTAAAATAAAAGGTAATTTGTTTCTCTGTTACAGTGTGCGGTCCTCTACACATCAATAAGCGGGCAAAGAAGACTTCGCATACACAATATAGGTTTAAATTGTAGCTCTCAGTTAGCTGATGTCTACAAAACTTGTGAGACAGATGCACTTATCAACTTCTTTGCCAAGTCAGGTAAAGTTTAACAGATGGATTTTGTTTCCTTTTTTTGCTTTGGGGTGGAGGAAAGGAAAGGAAAAGGGGCTGAAGCACTTACCTAGTGGGAAAGCATGTTTTGTAACTTGCTGCTCCAAGCCTGAGCAACTCTTGAAGTAGTATAAAATTGAAAAGGCAAATAGATTACATATTTTAGACAAACTGCCTTAAAAGTAACGCTTGTGAAGGTAGCTAGAAACATGTAATGCACAAAACCTTATAGGCACAGGAATAGAAATGGACATGCTGTCGTAGTGTTGGAGGATTGGTGGGAGTTTTTTGGGCAAAGATGAATAAACATCCTCCAAGGTGCTGTCTATAAAAGAGAGTAAAAAGCAGCCATAGACCTCAGGTTAGTAAAACTAGAAGCTAGCAGAATACAGATACTTCAAGAGTATGTGTCCATCTTTAGCACACTCTTTTTATTCTTCATTTGTAGCTTTTAAAGCCATTCTAAGCCAGCCATTGAAGATGGTCAGAGAGATCCTGGTGAATCAGACAGCTCACATGCTGGCATGTTACAGGAAGAACTGTGCCAGCCCGTCGGCAGTAAGCCAGGTAAAAACCACCTGAACTCAGTCCTCCCTCAGCCAGGCTTTGCAGCAGGCAATGGCCACCCCTGCAACATCAGCAGTGCCAGAAAGGAAAATTTCAGGACTTTTTTGAATGACAATTGGCAATTTTGTACATTACTGCTGAAGTTAATTCTTTCTTCTTCTTGAATGTAGAATAGAATTATAGATTAGAATTATTAGTACATCCTTAAAATTCAAAGGCTCTAGTAAAAGCAACAGTTGCTTCCTTTTAAATTATTCACCCTTATGTCCTGGTGATTCAACTTAGAGAAAGACGAAGGCTTTTACATACCATGTGATCTTCCTTCCAGTAATCAAAGCCTGGGCAATGACTTGTTTAATGTTAGCGAGGACCAGAGAGACAGTTGCTGTGGACCTTCATTTCCCTCCTAAATGGTTCAGAGAAAAACCACCCACTTTTCCTATGTGAGTCCCCTTTAATTTAGTACCTAAAAAAGAGCATGGGTTATAGGGAGGGAACAGCATCCAAGATGGTGACTACCAGCTACAGGGCAAATAATTTGTTGGATTCTTATTAAATGTATTAACCATTTGGAGCTGTCACATCTGGTTTGAAACAGCACATATAAACAAGTTTTCTAGGTTTTTTTCTCTTTAATCAAAGAAAACAAGCAGTGGATTAGTTAAATGTTTGGAAGTCCAGCTCTCATTCCCCAGCACACGGGATATACTAAGTAACAAGCTTTCTCTGCCTCTCAGCTCATCCTTCCGGATGCAATGAAGGTGCTGCCAGTGTACATGAACTGTCTGTTGAAGAGCTGTGTGCTAGTTGGCAGACCAGAAATTCCAACTGACGAGAGAGCTTACCACCGACAGCTGGTCATGTCTATGGGGGTAGCTGACACACAGCTGTTTTTGTATCCCCAGCTTCTGCCAATTGTGAGTATGTTATTTGTGCATCTTCTGATTTTCAGCAAAACTTTTTTCAGTACGTGGTGACTTTAAAATTGTGCAGACGGGGAAAAGATTCTGTCTGCTGGGCAGGTGTTGTACTACCATGCTGGATTACATTTTTACTGTGACAGTGTTGCTAGTTGAACTAACCTGAGGGAGGAGGGTGGAAGCTCTAGTTTAATGGAAAAGAGGGAAGTAACATTATCAATCATTGACATCAACATCCTCTAAGAATCTCACTGTACTTTTAGCAAGGTTTTGGCCCAGGCTAATGAAAGATGCCAGCTTTACTAAAGATCAGCAGTGGTGTGCAAGTGTCTCCCCACTTATGGCAGGTCTTCCTTTTGCACACAGTGCGCTAACTGAAAAAGAAGAGGTTTGGTTTCTAATTGCTCTTATCTGGAAAGGAACCACTAACACATACGAAACCTTTCAACAGTTACTTTTCAGTATCTAAATTAGAGCTTTTGTCACCTTGAAGTCACCAAGTGTGACAACTCTTGTGTAATTTTGCCCCACAGCACAGCCTGGATCTGAAGAGTGACACTGTTCCAGCTGCCATCCGCTGCTCTGAGGAACGTCTCTCAGAAGGAGGGGCCTTCCTTCTGGCCAACGGTCTGAGTATGTTCCTATGGCTGGGAGTCAGCACGCCCCCAGAGCTCATCCAAGGGCTTTTCAATGTGCCGTCCTTTGCGCACATCAGCACCGAGGCTGTGAGTAGATGGAGACTAGTCCTTTTCCAGAATTTATGATTTAGTAAGACCAGACTGCTCCCGAGAGAAACAAGTGAGACAGATTTTTGTCATTCAGCTGAAAGCAGAAACAGGTGACCGGCAGAAGGTGTTAAGACACCAGAACTGTCTTAACATACCTAAAACTTTAATAAGCTTTAACACACCAAACACTTACAGGAGAGAAGTGAGAACAACATTTTTAAACCTTCTTAAACTTTCAGTGTTTTAATTATTAAAACTTCTATTGAATGTGTGTTGCTAAAATTGGAACAAATAACTTCGCAATAGTTAATGTTTCTCTTGATAATGAATTCTCATATAGTGATTATTTTAAACTGAAAAACAGCTTAGACAGACGGGAGACATACTTTGGCGAAGGAGATGGCATTTCCCAGTTTAGAACCGAAATCTGCACTAACTTGCATCCATCATAAATATCAGCAGCTAGTCTTGTATGAATGCATAAGAGATGTGACTGGCATATAACAACCTGCTGTGCTTTCATTCTGACAGACATCACTGCCTGACCTGGACAATCCATTTTCCAAGAAACTTAAGTCAATACTGGAGCATATCCAGAGCCAAAAGCCCTACACTATGAAGGTAACTTCTCTCTGCCTCAACTCATTCCTCATACCTGTTCAGGGCAACACTACTGGCTTTAACAAAACTTACCGGTAGCTGTAAATGGAATTTTCCTGTACATCAGTGAGTTCCAGCATGCATTGTAGGCACAAGCATCTCTCATGCTTAATTCTTAATCAAAAGACATGTTCAGAGGTACTTGAGTCTAAAAGGTTACCATTTCATTCTGCAAACCTTAATTCACACTAGTCTCTCTCCTGTGTTTGTAAATACAGCTACTGAAAGGTGACTTACTGGGTTTTTCCCCCTGCCTTCAACAGCATGCAGTAACAGATACAGGAAAACTCCACTGCCATTTAGTATGAATGTACCCTAAAATTATGTATCTCTTCTCAGCTGATTATAGTGAAACAACGGGAGCAGCCAGAGATGCTTTTCCGACAGTTCCTGGTAGAGGACAAGAGTATTTATGGAGGAGCTTCTTACGTGGATTTCTTATGCTGTGTTCACAAAGAGATCTGCCAGCTGCTCAGTTAAGAAAACTCAAAGTATGCTTTGTCCTTTTCTTTTTGATTTCGGAAGAGGGACAGTCACTGGTACCTGAAGGCTGGCCCACAGCTCCACCGCACCCGGGCGTTCTGCTGTGCTTTAGTGAACCTTTTCTGTGCTCTTTTTGTACAGTTTCATTTCACACCAACTCTCACCGCATATTTAGCTTACTTATTAAGCTGTAGAATAGGAAGTTCTGCACTCAGGTATTAATCTTCTGGGAGTCCCAACTCTTTCTCTAAGTGAAGTGCCAGATTTCAAACTGTCAACGCTTAAGAGCATATGGAATGCATTTATTAAAATATTATTTAGAAAACTTTAATTATTCCTTTTGCTACTCTTAAGTTGTACGAGAGCCAGGAAGGATGCTAAAAATCTATACTGAAGAGGAAAAAATAAAATAGAAAGCACTGCTTTGTCTAAGTGAGGGCATACAGTTGAATCAGATTTGCAGGAATGGTGTAGTTCAATTTGAGTACTTCACAGTTCTTCATGTAAAGCTAACCTCTAAAAAATAATCTCTTTTTTTCCTGGAAGGGACAAGCGTCACTTCCTACAGCAACAGAGCCCTGGGTAACCAGGACACAAAAATGCCTCCATTTATAACTGGACTTGACTCAAGTTTCACAACAACAGACCACAAGAAGAACAGTAACCAAACAATCCTGTTGCTAAGTTTGGCAGATAATGCCACCCTATAATGGTACAACTTTCTAGTCTTAAGGGCAGCAATTTTAATTTAGCATACTATTTAATTACATTTTCAAAATTTAACATGTTAGGTTTTATTTAAGTACATTTGCTAACTGGAATATCCAATGCAACTTTGATAAACATCTGTCCCTCAGAGTTTCAGTGGCAGGTCAACTGTAAGACAGTTGACACATTAACCAAAGGTTATTTGTGGTGCTATAAAAAGAAAGCCTTTTGTTTAATACCAGTTCTATTACAGTGACCTCTCACACGACTGGTCTATTCCACAGTTACTGCTTTGAAAAAGAAGCCTCTGCTAGTATCAATATTTAAGGTAGAATTCAGAAAGCCAGCATCTTTGGAAGAGCAGTTTACCTCATATTTCATCAGTTTGTTTGTATCTTTAGGACCAATGCCTCTGCACGTGACGTTTGAACTTTTCCAAACTTGAAAAACTATTGTTACAAAAATCAGTGTTTCAAAGAAAGCAAAAACCCCTCAAAAGTAAGGGTAAGAGTTGAGAATCATAAAAGTGCCTTTAACATGTTAGTGTCACTACTTGGGTATTAAAATGATTAACACCAAGATAAGCAGTCAAGATGCATATTTTTTTTTGGTTTGACAGCTTTATCAAAACAGTTGTATCCTTGAGCATTGGCTGAGAGCTCTTAAAGTAAGCAGCTATCTTTCTTACAAAAGGATCCTTGGACTGAATTCAGCTGCCAAGACAAGCACTTTTTAGCTGAAGACTTTACCCTGTAAAAAGTATTTGTTGCCATTCCAAATTGGTGTACTTTGTAAAAATGACACCAGCAATTCTATGTATAAAGAAATAAACAATTATTAAATATAGCCATTGTGGTGTTTGCTTACTCTTTCATATACTAATTTCTCAAAGTTTTTTATGCTATCAACCTCTGCCAAAAGCTATCCAACACCTCTTAAACAGGAGCACCTAAACCTAGTAGCCCAGGTCACTACAGAGGGGTGTTTAGGGCAACTAGCAATGGAAACTGGCTTCAGGGTTTATGCAACTCCTCCCCCTGCCTTTCCCTGTAGGCACAGCAAGACAATGCAGAAAGTTTGTTGCACTGACTTCAGGAGCCAGGGAACACAGCGAAGTTAAGTTAGCAACAATAATTCCTACACAGCATAAACACCATCCCTCCAACAATTAGCGAAGACCGCTGTAGGTCACCTTCTACTCCGACAGTAAAGCTTATCTGTCTGGCATTAGAGAATTTGCAGCGTTTCTGTTGTTAGCGTCACTCCCGTTACAGCAAGGAGACTTGCTCAAACTAGGTCTCAAATGTGCCAGCATGGCCTGGCAGGTAAACTGTTTTAGGAAAATGGCTGACTGACCCAGTGAGTCAGGAAAAGGAAAGATGCAGCCATTTGTATGTAATAAGGTGTAATCAGGGAAATGTTTGTGCTCAGCTGCTGAACAAAGTTCATGGCAACTGCAATGACCGAGAGTTTCCCCACAGAGGCAGGAGGCTGGTGAGCTGCTCCCCAGACAGCTCCTGCCTCAACCGTGCTTGCTCAGCACCTGTTTCCTTACCTTACTCTGCGGTGTCGGCCAGTGGCCGGAAGATCACGTCTGCACTGCAACCGCCTGCATCTTCTACTTGGCCAGTTCAGACCACACAAGCAACACGGACCAGCTCAGGCCTACAGTTCTGGAGCAAGGTGTACGCGTCACTTACCTGTGCACTGGCAAAGCCTACAGCGAGCCAGGACCCCAGGCACGAGGTGCTATTCAGAACAAAGCTGCAGTAAGACAAAGCTATTCATACTTGCATAGCTCATTCGTTAGAGCTCTGGCCTTTCGCACACAGTTAATTTTACCTGCATTAAGGCATCATAACTAGCATCGAGATACACATTGATACAACAGCCCTTGCAGCAATCAGAAGTTATGGCACAGACATATTGCAAGTGCAATTCTTGTCTCCAGCACAAACAGCAGGACTGTAATACTCAACTCAGAGTCACAGTAGTTAGGTCTTTTTTTTTTAATTGCTGCAATAATTATACTCAAAATTACTTCATGTTTCACCACACAAGTTTACTACTACTTGCTTTTTCACCCTGTTGCAAAAAGGATTAGCAAGCTTTCCTCCATGTTATTAAGTTGACCTTCCTTGCGTTACACTGGGCAGTTTCTACTATAGCAATAAAGTTGCCACCAACTTTAACAATTTTGGCAGGAGAAATCTTTTTTTTTTTTTACTACAAACAGAAACAGTGGGTCTCATTATCTATCACTTTTAGTTAAATGTATCCCTTAAAAAGCCAGGTTCAAGAAGCAAGAGTTATAAATGTTTTCAATGTAATGGCCTTGAGGTGTTCATTTATTCTTTTCTAGAGTGTGTTCTGGGTATTTCTATCCCCTGCCAAGGATTTTAAAACTTCTTGAATATTCCAAAATTAATCCCATAACTTACTGCCATTTAATGTCTATAGTCAGATCAACATTGTGTTTTAGTTTGCAGCCTAAACCCAACTCCACCGCACAAAGCATTTGGTATCTACGAACATATGCCGTGGGCCTGTGTTCATCATACCGGGCTGGGGAAGAACCCCAAAACCCCCGAGAGTATTGCCCACTAACATACATGGCACATCCAGCAGTTCAACCAACTTCTGGTAACCAGCAGCGTCGGAAGGTGGAAAGAATTCTCAAGCTGATGGCTGGATTTACAGTTGACTGGTGTCTTAAAATCCCTTTGAAGCTAAATGCTGGCATCCCAAGTATCTTGTCGATGCAACTGTTGACTCCTTCACTCACTCATTTCAGGTGGGGTGCAAGATACTCAAAAGTACTATCGGCCTCTTCCAGAATGGAAAGACGTGACCAGCTCTAGACAGGCACCCCAGATCGGATTGGTGGCATTAGGCATTCAGTAAAATTGGAAAGGAAGAAATTTGTTAGGCTTTTTATCATCAAGGATATCATGCTCAAATTAAATCTTACTTGCGGTAAATGAAATACTCATCAGTTCACTGATGATGTGTTACCCTCCTCCTTCTGTTAAAGCATTACAACTGAGAAATTAACTGACAACCAGTAATGAAATTAAAAGCTTTTCATCTCTAGATACCACTTTAGATACAGTCCAAATCAACAGTGATTAAAAAAATGACCAGATGTTTTTTCTATA
>JANZLQ010000007.1:11217518-11241526 GCA_026212715.1 Elanus axillaris | reverse complement strand
GGGGGGGGTGTAATGTCTCACTACCATGTTTTCTAAGTATCATCTCCACAACCACAACTACTCGCCTTTGGGTACGCACACCTATGCACTACTGTCTTACCTTTACAGGCAATCTATCACTGCTGAAACACCACCTTCAGATTAGGACCGGCCGGTGTCTGTCTTCATAGAGCATAGGTAACTGTCTGTCAACCTCAATTAAAAAAAGTAAGGTCAGTTGCTTGTTAAGGACATGTACATTACACTTCCCTGGTGAGCTGGCCCATCCAGACAGATCTAATCTAACACTCTGTGGAGCAATACTCTTTTTTCCTTATGTCTTTCAGCTTTGAGGGGGAAAACACAAGAAACCTAACTCTGCATGCTCAAGAGGGATTTATGTGGTAGAATTTTTCATTTTTTTTACAAGACCACATGCAGTTACTTTCCCAAGTTGCTGATCAGCACCCCGACTTCTGCAAACTGATACAGATGCACACCTCAACCGGTTATTTTTGAGTCTTCTCTTCAGTGTGGCCTAATCTTCTATGTTAAGAGTACACTAAGTACTGAACTATATCAGCTGTGGACATACAATTAAAAAGGGGAAATGGGAACTAACATTTTCTACTAATTGAGAAAAGGAGAAAAAGATCTGTCACCAGCACAAAAGCAGCCTTCCGAAGGTTAAGTCTCTCCGGTACTTGCTTTTTGAGTAAGAACATGATTAGGGCACAATCAGGAAAAAGTTTTCTGACTGTGGCATATAACTTCTGTCAAACACTGATTCAAGTAGTCTTTGGCAGACTTCACTTACAGTCAGATGGGCACTGCCCAAATCCAGCCACTCTTCAGATGTGCCAATGCAACACAGGAAGAAACAAAATGCGAGCAATAGGTGAGTTTCATGGGCACTTCAGCAGTCCCTTAGTAAGCACAGTACCAAGGCTGTGAAGTCAACCAGACCCTAAAAATTTGTGTGCAAAGGTTTCAGGCACCAAGAGTTACTGCTTGCTCTTTTACAACAGTAGGGAGGAAACCACAGTAAAACTTACCAATTCCAAAACATCAAGAACAAACCCACAAAATATTAAGAAAAATATTTCAACATTAGCTTTGATAAACAAGTTTAATAATCCACTACTTTACAGGACAGTTATTTAAAAGCTAGGCTTCAATTGAGAAACATTATGAGACTTAAAAGCCAATTTTCCAACACCTAAGATTTTGAGACTTCAACAGCCAGGTTTGTTCAGACTACCGAGTATTGGCCAAGAAGCTCAGAGTTGTGGTTTTGCTAAAAACAAATATTGTACATACACCAAAGTGAATCGCTTCCATTTCACATGGTACTCTGGAGCTGATCAACAACAGTCTACTTCCAATGCACACAACGTCCACAGGCAAAGCGAAACACTTCGTTCAATTACTGCGCCCTCATTACCCAGGTGATTATTTTCAGGAAGCAATCGCTCTCACAACATCACCTCGTGTTTCCAATACGACCTCCAGCAAGGCTGCTCTACTACTTACACTGCAGTTGCTCTCCAATAAAACTGGTTTACCCTACCAAAGAACAAGGCTATTATGGACAGACGCTGGGTGAAAATCCCTACTAAAGCAGCAATCCAGATTTCTGTAGACATTCTGGACTGCACATAAACGCACAGCTTCCTGCTTTCCATGAAGCACAAGACACAAATGCACAGAACTACCACTCTCCCCACTGCACTCATGAAAAGTCAGTGTGTATACATACACCACAAGCAAAAGATAAACTTGTTCCCTATTCCCAGGAATAATTTGGGAAATTTAAACCAAATAAGAAAAAATAGAATTCTATTTATTTAATTTGCTCCTTGGTTTCAGAGACGTTAAAATAGGTGTCAGTATAGACACAGCACTTTTTCTTCCATGAATAAGAGAGTAGAGTCTGCTACGGCCATGCAATTCAGAACTGCATTTCATGCCTGCTCCACCATATTAATCCAGGTCAGTCCAAACCTGCACCTCCAGAGAAGGAAGAGGAATCCATGTTTTGGAGGAAAAGAGAGTTAATGAAGCCCACAACTTGCAAGTTTCATAAGGGAAGAGCAAGTGTCTGCACTTCAATCCCATCCGTGGTTTGAAAAGATGGTGCTCTCTGCTTCGACAAATAGAAGCTGTCGGGAGGCTGAGTTTAGCGCTGTCCGGTGCAGGACCCTGCCTGCCAGGTGAGTGAATGTGCCGGGTCACTCAACAGAAGGCAGACTATCTGTAGCTGCTTGCACCAAAACCAGTTTTAAAAGTCATCTAGCTTGAGTCCCCAGAGTAATTCACTTTAGCAAAAACAAGACTAAGAAAAAGATGCTGAGATGAGGCATAGGATGGGGGGAAGAAGGAATTACCTAACAGCCATCAGCGGGTGGGGAAGCCGCCTCTATGGGTACCTCCACGTCCCCCTCTGAAGCCACCCCTCTCACCCCTGAAGTTAGTTCTGTTCCTCTCTCGGCCCCTTTCTCCTCGGCCTGCTGAAGTCCCTCCTCTTCCTCCTCCCCTTGGAGCACCACCACCCCGGTCAGACTTGGACTTGGGCGGAGGTGACTTGGGCCGAAGTCTCTCAATCTCTTCGGTACAGCCGGTCAGGTGGGAATTTGGAGCTGTGAAGTATGATGAATACGTTTCTGCGTTGAAATTGCTGTTTGTGAGGGTGGGTCCTACAGTCAGCCAGCCTAGGGAACAAAACCAGAGTCAACAAAAGCAAGAACAAATGTCATGCTTCAAGGCCTTTGTTGTCATTTTCCTAGTAAATGAACACTTAAGTGATAGGGACAGACACTTATCAACAATCACCTGTATTCAACAGAATGAGAAGGTCACCTCTAGAAAATCCACAGTTGTTGAAAAGTTAAGGTGTTAGTTTGGTAATTCCCAAGGGATTTTTATTTTCATTTTTTTTTTTTTTTTTTTTTTTTTTTTTTTTGTTTGGTTTGGTTTTGGTTTTTTAGGGTTTTTTTTGTCATTACACTGGCTACGGGAACATTCACCCTGTGGTTTCACAAGACCCCTTCCCCCTCCTTCCTACTTGTTCTTATACCACAACAATGTTTTCCAGCCCAGTGTTTTCCAGTCTGGGACCAGACTAAACCAGACCAGTAAATTCATCTAGTTTAAAAATAGCGTCATCCTCCTCCTTTCTCCCTTTTTTTAAAAGGCATTTAAACTTGAATTAGGTAATTTTGTCTCCAGAAATCAGTTGTGACAGCACAGCCAAGATGCTGCAGCATGCTAGAAGCACATATCTGAAAACACAATAACCATTCTGTTGAAGCCTACATGATACGAAAAGAGAGCTTAAAGAGTTTAAATTAACCTGTTTATGCACAAACATTGAGTGAGCACTTCAGCTTCACCAAGTGAATCAAGGCAGGCAGACATTTAAAACAAGCACATTCCTGTTTCTTCATATTTTGAGCTAAAGTAGTATTCAGACCTAAAATGACCACTTACTTAGAAATGTCAGTAGGAATTTAATTTTCAGTTGTATCACATATTAATGAAGAAAAATATAGTTCAGTGATCTCAACAGCATACATATAAGGAAAACAATAATAACCCCACACCCCCCAAGATCAGTTCTTTTAACACTGTTCTCTCTACCCTGGGTGTTTACATAACATTTACCTTGCTGCCTGCCCAGATGGGGGGAAAAAAAAAAAGGGGGTTTGTGTTAGTTTTTCATACTTCACAGAGCACTGTGAGGATCTGTGATGAGTATAGCATTTAAAGTATGCAATGCAATTCCAGGGTAACCACCACATTTAAAAAATACAAAAGTTGATTCAGACTAACATGTCCCTGTGGGACATTAATGTATAAGAATTCACCTACAACAGCACTGAAGTAATACCTGAACAATGTCTTTCTACAAAACAAAACAGCCCCCTTCCACACACACACACTCCAGTAGCCAACAGAATTAAGACTGACGTCATCATTAAAATTCAAGCCAAAGGCCAGTCAAAGAATAGGAATGGTCAATAATCACTACTCCATAGTCATACGAGCAAGACAGAAACAACATCTTGAAATTTATTTAGGTAACTTATTGCTTGCAGATTGTCTATGGATATACATCCTACTCCAATTGCAGTAAAATAAGCAACTTTTTTTGAATAAGCATTAGTATTCACAGGCAGCAAACCAGGCCACAGATGGACTTGTATCCTTTTCTCCTCTGCCATCTAAACTACTAATCTCTATTTAGGAGAAAACGATTTTACACAAAACTGCTAAATGAACCCAAAGCAAGCACAGCTTATAGCACTTGCCCCGCTCCCTGCCCGTACTCCTGAAAAGGGCATGCTGTTACCATGAATTGTTTGGAGACCAACCCTCACAGTGCCCATCAGTAGGTGAAGTATGACTATGCTACCCGTAACATGACGTATAAAGTCTGCCAATTCAAACATCCATTGGTAGCTGAAAGAAACAGGACTGTTGAACTGTGTTTCGCATTAGGCTTTAGGGCAGAAACGTCATTGACAACAGATACACAAGTCCCAAAAGGTGTCAAAAGATTTTATTCTTCCAGTCTGTATTCTTCTGCAGTAAAAGCCCTTCATTGCTCATTCGTGATAAACTGAAAGGCCTGACCATCAAAACAAATAAAATGCAGTTACCTTTAATGTGATCCATATATTTCTACGCATTTTTTACCATGCCAGATGCAGCATCCAGTGTAAGAAACTGGGTCTTCAAATACTGGCAACAGGACCAGCACTAAGGCTCATAGGGATTTAAAATCAGTTTAGAGAAAGAAACCATGCTTCTGAGAAGTGTAAACACATGGCAGATGGGGAAAAAAGAAATCTCAGCTGAGTTTTGTTATACTCGCTGATGAATTAAACACACAAGGAGGCAAAATTATTGGTTAACAAAAAACCTTCTTCTGAAAAAAATTGATAGTCTTCATAGACTTTACAAATAACATTGTTTTTTGACTGACAAATCTTCACATAAACCAAAAATTTATCTCTGAGATCTACTCTCTTAGCTATGACATATGTCTGAAAACCCCTTTAGGACACTGATACGAATTTTACAAGCAGAGAATACTGCTACTCTGTCTTCCACGTGATAAAGACATTTCAATTCCTAGAGCTAGTAGTGTGGCGTTTACTTCACTATTAAGTCCAAAAATAAAAGCTTAACAAAACATTCAGAATGGGAACGTAAAAAGATAGAAATTATACATTTCAGTATCCCAATAGAATACAGAGTAATCTCAGCATTTTTCAACTAGAGATAACATGGAGAAAACAAAAGCATAAAGGTCTTACCATTTGAGCAAGTATAAATACTTATTTTTAGAAGTAAATAAAACAAAACTTAGCAGTAAGTAGTGTTAAACTGGACTTGACGTTGCTCCCAAACAAAAGAGTAACAGAAATTATAACCTAACTGTAATATCACTCAGTAGGGTTCTCTATGATGCTCCTGCAGCACAGGCTGAGGTATCACCCTAAGACAGACATTCTTGCTAAGAAGATATGCATGTGAGATCTTTAGTTCAACCAAAATTTTCTGCTATTTGATCATGAGGGAGAGAACATTAACTAGAACAGAAGTCACTTTGCTACTGTGAAAGTGTTGGGAGAACTGTCAAGGGATGCTACAATCCCTCTGTTGCTGAACATTAATTAGGCTGGTTAGTTATCCAAACGGGAGGGCAGGAAACCTGGGAAATTTCTCCATCCAATAGATTTTCTCACTCCTGACTAGATTTCTGCTATGGAGAAGTCACCAAGAAAGCTCGTCTGGCTTTCCATGATACCATAATCCCATGGTGGGAGAAAGGGGGTTATGCATTAATACACAGTGATTCAGCTGGTGCAAGTCCTGAAGGAAGAATCATGCACTAGGATTAACCATTATTGTCTCAGCTTCCATCAGAACTCATCAAGCGGTCTCAGATGATGGAAGAGTGTTATTAAAGTAAATAAAAATTTAACTATTTGACAAAAATAAACAGAACAGTTACCTGGTCGAATTGTACTGTCTCTTCCAAAAAGATGAAGACGTCGTCGTCCAAGGCAGAAATGCTCAATGATGTGAAAAATCTCTACAGGTTTTTCTATGTTGCCGATTTCAGGCTCTTCTGTGATGATTAGGTCAATATCAACATTAGCATGGATGAAGTCACCATCTGTACTGCGGCGCACAGTTCCTTTAATGCCCATGAGGCAGTGCTCCTACGCACACAGAACACAGAAGAGTACCTGCCACATGCCGCACATACAGCTACAGCACAGATGTCCGTGGTTTGAGCACAATGGAGAGAAAAGGAAATTCTGGGCACACTAGATCCTTCTCTTATACAGAGAAAAGACTGAAGCATGAACTAGAAGAACACAACAAGCTGGAGCTACCAAAAGGGCCTTTTCAAAACAAAGCAGAGAGTAGTTCAAGCTATCTGGCTTGACGAACTACACTACGAAGTGGTAAAACTCTATTTGAGTTTTAGGAGGCTGAGATAAGGTATTTGGACCTCTTCAATTACAGCAAAGTTAGAGCTTTAAGTTGGAAATGCTGAGAAATCACCACAAGGAAAGAGTACAAGGTGATGGGAAAGAGTAAGGGAGTATTTGTTAATTATTATTAACACTTGTATCAGCATTCTGATCCTAACTTCATTCATACAAATAATTTTCAAAGGCCTCAGTCATATAACAGCCAGTCAGTGAGAATAAGATGTATTTTTTTAATATTGTACCTCTGTTACAAAAGTAGCCTTCACCCTCAGTTTCCTTTCTAGGAAGTATCATGGCATCAAAAAAGTAAACCCACTACCAAACTGTCAATACACTCTCAGCCAACTCCATCGGCATTAAAAATGTTCTTTACCCGTCACATGCATTGCTTTCCTTTCCTCAAAAATACTGTAGACCAATTAAGTGACTAGTATGTAGAATCTATGAATGAGGAATCACCATAATTGGTACAAGATGAAAAAGAGGGTTCTACATAATCATTTGAGAGTTCCGCTTCTGGGAACATTAAACTCAGATGAGCGATTTTCCCCAGTACCATAAAGCACCGATTCACTAAGCACTGCCAGAAAGCTCTAAAAAAAAAAGTTGCAGACAAGAGTATGTAATAATTTCCAGATTTCTGGCAAGGGTTTTAAGAGTTAGTGAATAAATATGGAAAGCAGAATAGGTGACCTATCAATCTGCAGTTGGTCAACTGCACCCAAGCTACAGGGTTTTCGGACCTTAAATTTAACTGAATAAAAAGGCAGAACACTGCTAGGCAAATTACCCATTAAGCAAAGCCCTGTAAATCTAGTCTTTAGAAGAGCTATCCAAAACATTTTATTTTTGTCACACATAGAATGTCATTCGTTAGTACCTTAGATTCTGTAACAGGTGGCACAGCAGAAAGCATCCGTCTAGAGATGCCTAAACTAAACATAATAGGACAGCATTTGCTGTTGTAATCATTCGTAAATACATCTTGCACAACAGACCATTTGTTTAGTCAGAATAAGCTAGCTCAATCTTCAATGTTTATTATAAAGAGTGACCTCAGCCCAACCCTTGCTCAATAAACAGAGGAATTCTCTAATACCAGAAACTATTCTCCTCTGTTAAACAAAGACATAAAGGCCCCCCCAGACCTCCTGTGTTAGTTCTAACCTCTCCTTCATGAGCGAGCTGCACATATTTGCAATACTATATACAATAAACATACAATATTTATACTTATAAATATTTATAACTAATACAACAGACTTTCAAACAAACTTCAGATTAATGTAAATGCAAGTTAGAGAAAGTTGCCAAATATCTTAAAGGAAGTTTATACTGCTAAAAACCAGCAAATCTGAGACAGAGTTGAGGATGTTTAATACTAATGAATGATTAATGAATGTCAAATGAATTCTGAGGTTAATGACTCTTTAAATTGTCAGCCAATTCTCTGTATTCGGTAGAACTGCCAGTTACACCCACATATACCCAAACCAATTCTTTATTAATCCCATCTATATTTTTCTAAGTTTTTTATTAACACACATTTAGGTTTCTTAAATCAGAACACTTCCTCTGTACCTTCTTCAATACACGTCCTCCACAACACATCCCTAAGAAACTGTTTAATTTAAACCAAGCTGACTGATTCTGTCACTTGTACATTACAGTCGTTTTCAGGAAGTCAGGAGATGCTGACTGAGCTATGGTCCCTAGCAGTCCCCTATCTGGCTCAAGCTCTGGGCACATACCTGCATGTGTGTATTTAGAACTACTAGTCAGTCTTGCAGAGGTTGAGGGGATTTTTATGACTACATCCCTTTATAGTCTACAGTTTTAAAGACATCTTTTGACATTAAATCTAGTCACATTCTACTGCTATGTAGAATCTTCCATTCAAAAGGTGTTCCTCCACCAGCAAGTTTTCTCCTCTAATCTGGAAAGGAGCTTGTGTTTTACACAAAAGGTATGGCTAATAGACTAACTGCTTATTTGCCATTCACCCATAACCAAAACAACCCAGAAGTAAAAAACATTGTGACGTACAGTGACATTTTCTATTTAGTTTCCATTTCATTCTTGTTCCATCGATGTATGAACCCTCCTCAGCTCTCTCCATTTCAACAAGGCCCAAATGAGTATCACATTTAGAGGACTATAATAGAAATTTACCAAGCAGTGTTAAATGTAGATGAAACTTCTATACCTCACACTGATTAAAGTCAAGAGGGGGACAGAAGTTCATCATTCATCCTATGAATATGTTTATTTCCATGTAATGTACTTTGCAGAGCAGAACATGAAGTCCTCATGTCTGCTTTCCTGCAAGCATCACCAACTGCCATGGAACAACAAGTATTTCATGAGCACAAAGAGATAGGATGGGAACAGAAGAGGAACTGAGCCAAACCTTTACCTTGGTTCTTTGGAAAACAGCCTTAGGGTCTAGAGTCTTGGTCTTTCCAGGATTGTTCTTATTCGTTTTAATCCAACAAATATCCTCACATCTTCTGTAACCCCATTTGCGTAGACACTAAATATTACAGACAGATAAAACAGTTCACACTACACCAAAAATTTAGAGTAACCTAAACTGAACACTCATACAGGTACTGGACTTTTCTTAAAGCATAGCTGGAAGAGAAATTTCTCACAGGTGAATGAAACAGTTTACTGACATGACTATACTGTGTTTTATCAAGCTGCCCCTCCCACCCCCTCCCCCCAAAAGCTTACATGCACATCGACTTGTCTACACATTACTTTTTTTTTTAAAATATCTAACCACTGCACAGATCTCCTACGGAACTCTGCATTCATTTTTACCCAGTGACACTTAAATTTAATCGGTTATCAGCTGCCTTGGCCCTGTCTCCGCTAGTACTTGCCCTTTGGTAGTTTTTCACATCAATGTAAAATTCTATAAACAGGAAGATAAATAGCCAAAACCCTTTGCTACCATTTTGTGGTTTTTCCTGTATCTGTTAAAAAAAATCAACCAAAACAAACAAACAAAAAACCCCCAGCAAAACCCAAACAACAAAAACCCCACCAAAACACTAAGAAAACCCCCAAACAACCCAAACCACTAAAGCAAAAACCTGACATGACTTTTTAATCCTTAACTCCTGTTAAGCATAGTCTTGGAAAGTGAGGAAATTGGACTTTAAGGACTCAAGTTCATTTGGCTATTGCTGTATTCAAGAACTATCCAGCTGCTACGAGTATGCCTATGACCAAAATCAATCTATCTGAAATAGGTACTTTAACCAACCTCTGAGTGAAAAGCAGATAAAGCAAACAGATTAGTAACCACATGTTGTCCTTTAACAAATGCCATATGTTTTAATAGAAAGCACCGCTCAAACTAACCAAAGAATGTTTCAGCACAGCAAGAGCTGATTGGAAATTCTTATTCCACCATCCCCAACACAAGCACTGCTACCCTGGCATGCGGGAAGATTAATCTGAAACCCTTATAAGGGTTATCTTATAAGGAAGTATAACTTCAGAGAGCTCCCTAAGAGTAAACCTACTTAAACTCCAGGTGTTTTCTGAAAATAAGCAGTGCTCTGCACACAGTTTTATTTTACTTTATGTAACAGTGGCACCTTTCTACTAGCATGAATATGTCCAGCAGAAAACTATTAAGACTTCTGTTAAAAAAGTTGTAAATGCACTCAGCCTGCTGCTATGGCAACATGCATACATCATAACCAAGACAGCAGTACAGCTTTCTAGACCCTGTAGAATTATGCTTCCTCATATAGTCACAGCGACTCATCTGGAAAATAACAGTATCTAAACAGTTAATGCCAGATACACTTAAATTTATTTAATCCACTTAAAATTACATACCCTCTACCACAGTAACAAAACATCTCTCAGCAGTTACAGTTGAGAATTCTATACAGAAAAAGCCAGTGATAAAAATAAACTCTTAAGCCTGTCCCTGATAAATTGAATTAAAACATCATCTTACCACTCGGCCAAGATCCAGACCCTCGCCTGAACCACACCATAGAAACACAAATGACCTTGGGGCTGCAATTTCTTCAATTTCCAGTTTCATGATCTAATAATAATAATAGTAATAAAAGTGTTTCTGAATTAAATATGTATCACCAATTATATCAGGAAGAATACTTAACAATTGTTGAAGCATTATCCCAGAAACATCAGGAAGCACTTTTATTAAGATATTAGTCTATATACCATTCATGGCCTTCTTAAAATTGTTTTCCACTAAGTATGTTGTAAAAGTTACCTTATCAGTACCCAAGTGCATGTTTTCAACATAGCTGATTACCAGGTTAACTACTCTTTTCAACAGAAATTATATCTGTATAGAAAATTCTAGACTTAAAAGACTAATGCAACCCAAACAATTTTTTTCCCCTAAACCTCTGCTTCATTTTATCATTCCATTGGTAGCAAAAAAAATTTAATAACAGAGCAAAAGTGCTCTGTTTCTTTTCAGCCATGGAGTTACTTATGTGAATCTTGTGAAGACACATTATTAAAAAAAACCAACCCCAAAACAAACAACAGCTTAATTCCTCTAACTATATAGGAGAGGTATTCTCTCCATTTTCACTTTCAGGAAAAAAGCAGCAATGATTTATCAGAACAGTAGTTCAACAGTGACAAATGAATAACATTCAGGATGAAATAACTTCAGATGCAAAGCATCTGTTACTCATTACGAGTTGAAAAGGTTCATCTGTAACTTGCTAACACATCAAATCAAGATTCATTCAATGCTATTGTGAAGAAAAATCATGCAGTAGAAGCCTTTCTATGAGGATATAACTCCCAACTAAGATGACTCTTGCCTCCAACTCTTCCCGTTTTTCCATTAGGATGGAATGTTTTTTCCCCAGGCAACACTGCTAGGCACTGGTTTTGCCTGATGCAACAGAATGGCTAACACAGAAGCTATCTATTCCTTAACGTGTAGTTACCTAGTCTCTTATCACAGGCATGAACGCTTTTGTTTTCAGATTCATTCCTTAAAGGGGGATTGAATTTTACTTTGTTCTCATGATCCTTTCCTTTGACTGATCCACTTCTGAAGCTATGCATGTGCACGTGTCAGCCTACAGACAAACTAAATCTAGTTTAAAGTAACACCATCATCCCCTTCACCCAAACTGCATAAAGCACAGATAACAAAATCTCAGCAGCAACTGCTTCAATCTACCGGTTCACTCATATTATGACAAATTTGCTGCTAATGCAGACATAGTCCTGCATACCTTTCAAATACGGTCTCTAAATAATAGGTATTTGTTAGTTGCATGTTCTCACAGATATCCCTGAACCTAAGAATTCCTGCCATTGTTATGCAAACTTTTTTTAACCAGCTATTCCTCTCTACTGCAGATTGTCTGTTTTGTTGTGAGAGTGGGGTTGTTTGGGGTTGTTTTTTTGGTTTGTGGGTTTTTTTGTTGCTTTCTTTTTTAAACGAGTAAAGCATAGATACATAGAGTAGAGCCAATTTATCAGTATTTGACATTAGCATTACAATTTTTATTTAATGCTCAAATGCAGGAATTCTCCAGTTCAATCTTGAAGGACAGGGGAACTTGGCAGCAGTCTCTGTCATAAAATTGTTACACTTGATGATATTCAGCACTTCATAGCCTTCAGCCCTCACCTTACTTTTCCAGAGCTGACTATTGAAAAGGGAAAAATACAGAATGGAGTTACTTACTTATCAATACACCTTGGAGTGTTTCCTTCTTTACAAGCATCTACATGCATGACTACAGAACGAAGCTTAAAATCTTCTCTTATGCAATTCTCTAAATTTTTACTAGAGCACAATAAAACAAGAGCACCAACAGCGATCTCAAAAAAGATCGCATCTTGCATATTAAGATCCCTCCTTGTTCCCCAAAAGTGGTCAGAAATCAACATGGCTTCAAAAAACAAAAACCTTTCACGTGATTAAACAGTAAGGGAATACATAACATACAAGAAAGAATTCCACAAGTAAGGTTCATCTATTTTGTTAGCCTTCTCAGGATTACAATTGGTTTGATTATTAAAATTCCCTACCCAATCAATTCCTTGGAGAAAGGAGGTATGTCAGCGAAACACTCTCATCTATTCTTTTGACTAGAAGACCAACGTATTAAAAAGCATACCCTAAAAATCTCTTTGAGAATTTCAAGAAACAAAGGAATATTTACAATGGATATTCTGAAGTACAACAGCAAAAACCAAACAGAAAAGACAACTGATGGAATTTGAGGGTAGGGAGAAAACCCACTATTACTGGATTTCAGTTTTCAACCAGGCTCATGGAGAACAAAAGGTGTATTTAATTCACTAAAAAAAAAAAAAAAAAAAAAAGTCTTTTAACACAAACAGTGTAGGCATGCATACAATATAAAACTTCGGTTTATAAGAATCCAGAGTTTTCTTTAAAAAAAATAAAATTTAATCCCATTTTTCCTTAAAACACATCTCAAACATTTTGATACCAAACTAAATCCTCACACTATTTGCTTAAATACATGTATGAAATCCTTTTCACAGCAAGAAAAATACTTACATCATCCCAGGTCCAGCATTTTTCATTAGCAGTAATGCCAGTCTCTCGGTAGTATTCTTCCAGTGGTGGTTCCAGGAGAATCACATCAAATTTGGACTTCAGTTCCCTAATATCAAAAGCTTCCAAGTCTGCTTGTAAGTACCTGTTTAAACAAAAGATGACAGACTGCTTGGACAAGTTATAACAGTGGTTTGAAAATTATACTCCACACAGCACTTCCGTGTAGCCAGTTAAGAGTAGGGTCCTCTGTGTAATTCATATAGCTCAAAAGCACTAAATGCAGAGGAGATGCATAACCCATTCTCACTTAACCTAAGCTGGATGCTGTTGCATTAGCTTTTTTAAAAGTAGTCTTTCAATAAACAGTTTTTAGGATTCTAATTTAGCAAGCAGGAAACAGATGCCCACGCAAACTGTACAACAATATCTAGTACAGAATCACTGAACTTTCTGTACATCCATGAACATGGAGGAAACATCAACATTTCAGAAGCAAACACTCGCTGCCTGGCTAACAGATTTCTATTTTGCTTCACTTCGGGAAAGTGGCATATTTTTAGAATTGCCATTTATTATATGTTATGTTCAGAAGACTCTGAATACTGGAAATTAGTTAGTTTTCATATAGTAGAAAAGTATTTCTCTATCCCTATAACAAAAGCGTAATTCCCTCACACATTGATTTTATTATATACACACTCAAACGAACTCTTACGACTGGCCTCCACAGCTGCCCACCACTCACTGCTATATCCCTGTCAAAAAAAAATTACGCTGCCCTCCTCTCAATACCTTTAACCTTAAAAGAGCTGATTAGCAGACCACCACATCCCCCTTCCTAAGAAAGTGCCTGGAAGAGATTACTATTCCATAAGTATATTTGGTGTTATCAGAAGGCAGTGTTTGGTTACTGTTTTTCCTCCTTTTGTGCTTTAAGGCTAAGAATGCCAACACACATCTAACTTCAAAATAGCAGTTTGTATCTCAGTTGTTCAGACAACTACTTCAGACTTTGTCACATGACTATCATGACATAATGCTATTTTACTCGGTACAGATTAGGACTATAGTATATTAAAAGCATTAGGCTCACGTTCAGATAGGTTCAAATTCCTGGGAGTAACATGCTGCATGCTTATACTGTGTCTAACATCCAGCAAAAACTCAGAGATAACTCAAAGTTGATAGGACAAATCACTTCCAGCCAGCCTAAACTTTTTTTTTGGTCTGAAACTATGAAGTAACATCTGATGAGTGGATACTAAGATAATAGCCGAACATTTTACAAAAAAAAAAAAAAAAAAAAAGCTGTTACAAAACCAACTAAGGTTATATTAAGAGGCCAAATTTTTAAAGCTTTTCTTGTTACTGTAAGCTGCATATCACGAGATTCACAATCATATGATGTTCTTTTAGTTCCCAACTTTAAGCCTGCAGCTCAATCAGTTGACAGTTTGGTCTTAAAAACCAAAGCATTAGATACTATAAATAATCACACTCTGGAAAGAAAATCTAGTTTATATACTATATTAAACAACTAGATTAAACTAACAAAACCAAACTGATTTTATTCTTCTGAAGTTTCAATTGATTAATTTGTATATACAAACAGAAATAGAAAATGTAAAATCTGAGCAGGTGCTAAAGATATGAGATTTGCAAAGCAGACAGCTAATTTCAAACAGGTCTGGAGAAGAAAGGCATTTTCCACAAGAACACTTACATGGGAGGAGTGTTAGATTTAGATATCAGCTCATCCTTCAACCTGATGAGCTCTCTAAGTTTTGGATATTCTTCAAACCTATCTGCTAAGCCTAAGAAGAAGAAAACACGAAGTTAACAACTACTTAGAGAGTAAATCTGTATGAATTAAGCATTATCCAGTATTCCTAACAGGTCCAAATGTTAATACTTAGCCTCATTTTAATTTTTGTTGAAACAAACCAAACCCTTCAAAGCAGTCTTTTGTTCAGTTCTTCACAAAAGCCTCCTGCCTTCACCCAGTTAATAATGGCTGTTACTGAATGTAGTCTTTATGCTCTAATCTTCTCTAGAGCACTACATTGATCATGAGTTCACAACTCCTTTTATTCGGAGGAAACAATCTTTCATTTAAACTAAAAGTGCCAGAATGATACAAGAAAGTTATTTTGTTATCCCACATCCATAAATTTGTATTAAGATCTAATTAACATTCATTTACAGAATACTCTTATTTAACTTTTGAAGACTATTTCTAAGGCAGCAACTGGGGTGTGGCTGGTTCCCTTAGGCAACCCTTATATTAAGATTTGGTACTTTGCTGTCAGTCATGAAGATCTGAATATATGTATACTTATTTATTGGGTTCCTAGACTTAGCCTTATGATGTTAATTTTCAAACCTTTCAGATGTACAGGACGCAAAAGGGAGAACCCTAATTGGGTTTTCTGCAGTGACTTTAAAAAAAAAAGAAAAAAAGCGCAAACTTTTCAGTATATTACATTCCCCCTTCAAAAAAATAAGTAGAGACAGTATGTTTTTGTTATTTCTAGCAGCAGGCTCGGCACAAACCAAAAAGGTACCACTCCAGCCTCCCAAGCGGTATCAGTTCAACTTTAGTAGGAGTTATTTACAAAGCTTCATGTTTGTTTAAATTTACAACTTTAAATGGGCCTAATCCAGGGGGGACAAAAAAACCCACCCAAACCCACAAAGCCCACAACCTTCATCCCTCTCCTTTTTTTTTAATTCAAACTTCTGAACTCGCAACCCTAGCATCACACTGGTAAAAGCAAAGTTCTTAGTATCCAACCTTATTATATCTTATTACATGTGCATAAAACACCCAAAAGTTATTTTCATTCTTTTCCTTAAATACATTACATCTCAAAAACACCACTGTGTTGTTCTTATTTCTACTGCCACGTTGATTCCAGTCAGTGCAAGTCAAATACTCCTGACCAGCAGAAATGGAAGCCAGTTATCAGCAGCTAAGCAACAGATGTAAATGAATCAAGGTGACTTCAGTTATTAAAAAACCCAAACAAACCAAAAAAACCCCACAACCAACAAACAAACCAAAACAAAACCCACAGGTCTCTTCCAACAGCAACATCAAAAAGCTCTAACTGGGTGTTCTGGAACTACTACTTCCCCACAGGTTTTTGTCCAGTTAAAAAGTAGCACCTAAGCAGAGTTTTGATCATCATGTAGAATATGTATGCTAACCAATATGCAACTTGACATACCTCATCTCTAATAAAGGATCTAGACTAACTGCTGCTGACACATTCATTTCCATATTAACACTCATAGAACAATTTGTCCTGTCTCTTCCCAATTCTTTATGCAGCAGAGAAGTCAGAGTAAGTAACATGAGCTGCTATTTTTTCAGACTCATTTCAAAAAACAGTGTATAACTACCTCAAGTACAGAACTGTGAAGCCCAAATGTTTTTTGGATAAAGATGTAACTGAGTCAAAACAGCCTATTTTTCATACTAAGCAGCCAGGTATGTTTCACAGAAGCATTCAAAAACCACAGAGAATAAACTAACTGCCTCAACAGGCAAACAAAACCTCTTGGGGCTGGCATCTATAAAACACACCACACTTGCCCTGACAATCTTAAACGTGAAAAAACACAGAGAACTGTTGCACAAAACTGCAGAGGTAGGTATCCTGCTTTTTTTAAAACCCAAATAACTACCAGGCACCCATTGCAGGAAATGGGACCAAACCATACCTTAGTTTTGGAAAGATTAAATTCAGGTTTAGTGAAGTAAGATTTCAATAACAAGTTCAGCGATGGCTGGATGAACGTAAACTTAAAAAATAACATCCTCTCAATATGCTGGGCCTTCTGTTGTCAGCAGTTACATAATTTAGCTGGTAAATACTATCCATATTGATTATTGACTTATATTTAAGTATTTTGCATACTTTACATTCTATATGCATTCTTGGAGGCAATCCAGTCCAGGAAACAGCTGAACTGTAAGTCAGTTTTACTCAAACTTCCAACGGTTTCAAGATCTGTTTTCTAGATTCATCTACTTTCTGGAACAAAAAGAGCTTAATTTTGAAAAAGAATCCTCCTCGTTAAATACTTTCAAATAAAACCCAAAGTAAGAACAGACTGGGTAATAATCACATCCTAAATGATTAAAAATAAAATAATTCACATAAACTTGTATATTGGTATGAACAGAGAGAGACAAAACTATGAAGTATATGTGTATCTACATTTCCTAGTAACTGTAAGGAATTAAAGAGGAGAAGAAAAAGTGCTATCAAATAAAGTGAGTTATCTTCAAACCGTTACTGACTATGACATACCAACATCTCTGATGAAGTTCTGGGGTCTATGTCCTGTATCCACAAAGTGTTGACAGTAATCATTGTGTGGATTTAAGCTTTGAGTACCCTGGAGAATAAAAGGGAGTTCAGTGAGAGCAACAAGAAGATAACTGGACATACACACACACTACATGTGTTAGTCTGATAAATGAGAAAGTAACAGAATTTTTTTTTCTTTTCAACATGCCTTTATAAGCTACAATAGTCAAGACGGTCATTGTGGTTTTAGTTCCAAATCAGGTCCACCATTACTACAGCTCATTCTAAGTTGAGACAGATCTTTAGTCATATCAAGGTAAATACTAGGTACAGTCATATCTTTCACAGGAAACTTCTGTACCTGTGAATTCCAGCCAATTACTTCAGCCCTTAAAGCCGTTAATTCAAATGCCATCAACTGCAGAAAAGCTTAACACAACTATGTCAGCTTTGACTCGACTTCTAATTGCAAAAGCAGCTCACCTTAAGAAAGGTACTGGAATCTTTGTAAATTTCTTCTTCATAGGGCAGGTTCTCTTCATCTTGCTGCAGCTCTACTTCATCCTTAGAAATAAAGCAGATATACAAGTATGCAAGACCATGCCATTTCTCTCCTCATTATGATTCTGCTTCATATGGAAAGAAGTGGGCTGTCTACAAACAGAAGTCTCCTAAAACAGCAGATCATGAATGGTTCCAACTCCAGCTTTGGAGGGGAAAAAAAAAATTACCTATTCCCAAAAAGGTCTGTCTCTCTCTAATTAATGAGGAGACTGTTACTGGAAAAGGCCTCTGAAAGAAGCATAAAATAAATAACCCTTCATTTCTAGGCCCTGACAGTGTAGGCAGTGCTTTGCAAGGTGTAGAACTTTTAATTTTTGTCCCCCCAAAATTTCAATCCTTGGACTAAAGCAAATGATGTATTTTGTTGAAGTTCTTCTGTAGTAGAACCTTTGAATATTTATATCCATTCAATCATCTCTTATGTTCCAACCTTTGCAGGAAACCATCTTCTCTATATGAATCTGTTAAAGTCCACACTTTGCAGAAACAGCACATGGTACAAGCCAGTATTTCATTTGGGCTGTCCTTAAAAGTAACTTTAAAATTCCCATTTTGTAGTCTCAAAATTTACAGAAAACAGGAATTGTATTGCATATTTTTCTCCCAGTTAGTGTGTTACCAACTCTTCATTCATCAGATTTCTGGAATTCAGAGATCTGTCTGACTGACATACTCTGAACATCCAACTTAGAACTCAGACCAGGAACAAAAAAAGAGACTCACTTCTTCATGTCACTTTCTGTTTTCCCACTGATCCTGAAAGGACCCAGTACATATATTATATATAAATAAAACTGAAGAACCACTAAATATCATCTACCATATTTTAGTAGGATACATATGCTCTTTCATACATTACTTATTACAACAGAAATCTTAATCAGTTAATATAGTGCTTCATGTGAGGAGAAAAGCAGTCTCAAGGCCAAAATATTAAAAAAAGACATTTTAACACACCAAAATAAAAGGAAAGATGGAGTACCAGATTTCTCACAGAAAAGAACTCAGCTTCTCCCCCCCCAACTTACATGTTAAGTCAAAAGATGCAGAGAAGAGGCTATTACTACTGCTGCATTTACTCTATGTTACACAAGTTGTCTGAACGTAGAATGAAAAATTAAGTATTCTGCCCATTTTGATCCCTCTAGCTGTTGAAATCTTAAAATAAATTCTTTCCAAATTGGAGCTTTGAACCAACTTCTGAAATGCCTACTGTGATTAACAGGTCACAGATTCCCCCTTCCCATTATTCAGGTGAAGAACTTAACTGAGATAGTCTTTTGTTTGTTTGTTTGTTTAATCAGACCAAAAAGAGTTTACTATCAGAAACAGCAACAGTGTTTACAAGGAAAAGGAATGCACAGCAGACAAGCAGCAGCAAGTGTTACTCAGGCAAAAAAAGCTGAAAGCTTGCATTTTACTAAAAACTGCTTATGCCATCATAAGCTTACACACCTGTTTCCCCTCTTCCATCATCCTCTAAATCATCTTCTGATGATAAGCACATGTTAGATACCTACTTCTGAGTCATCCCAGTTCTCTTTATGCCTTCATAAGTGATTTTTAAAAAAAAATCTCATGGCCACAAACAAAAAGCCCACACCATCAACTTCCAAAGCGAAAAGGACACAGTCAAAGTAGAGACAGAATGAAATTAATACGAAATACTAGGTTCTTGTACATTAATCATTCTTGTTTTCCAAACCTGGTATATTGGCGCTGAGTTTGGGAAACAAAAACTACCCACAATATCCAAGCATATAGTTTTTTCAAATGACTAGAGATACATCAAGCAATTATCATTATTCAACCGAGTAAGATTTTTCCAATCTCCAGAACAACGGCATGGAAGCATTCTAAGCCTGCAGGCCACCGCTTGCAGAAACAAAGTAAAACATCAAATTAGACATTAAACAGCAAATTTGAACCGCAGGTGTTTTTGTACTTCATACAAAGTTAAAACTCTGGAACTCTTTGCCACAAAACACTGTTGATACCAGACATTTACACAGGTTCAAACAATTGAGTAGATTCACCTGGGGATGGGGAGAGGTGGAGCAACAATCACAACTCTCAGAAGGCCTGGGAGTGGCAGCAGATAGCCTAGTCCCATTATCGGTCACATCCAAATACAGACCAGGGAGCCCAACTAACCCTAGTACAACTGTTACAGTTCCACAAAAATAAGAGTATTGTAGAAGTTCTTTAGAATGCCATTTCAACTTTCTGACCTTAAAATATCCATTATTCATTTGTGCCAATAATGTACCTCTTCCCCTATCTCCCACCTCTATGGTTTGCAAAACAGAGTCAGTCTCCAAGACAGAAGTCAAGCTGCCAGCAGGAAGCTTAACAAGCAACCTTGCTGCCCTTTATTTTCCTATCAGACGGATGCTTATTAAGAACCATCACCATGAATTTATACTTATTCTACAAAAAAAAAAACCAAACATAAAAACAAAAAATAAAAAAACATTGTCTTTTTTTGCATCACATGTTCCTAAATGGCTGGGAAGATTAACATACTTCTCCTTCCATTTCAAAAACTACTCTCAAATTTCCCCCATAAAACAAATAAGTCTACGTCACTGTTCAGCCTTCTCTCAAAACATCAGCACAAGGCATTTAGGTGTCATCAGCTTACTTCACTTTCACATTTGGAACACTAGAACCTGACAGAAATCCTCTAAAACACCCAACTACATTTGTTTAAAGGTTTCATGCCCACAGCCACACACTCTACGCCTGCAGAGCTTGCCCCGTCTCACTGCATCACAGTAACAACAATGTTGTATCTTCACAGTAACCCATCTTCACCAGCAATTACAGCTAGATGCTCAGGGTCCTGAGGTTTGAGGACACATTCATTTCTACCAAATCTGAAGTCAGGGCACAAAAATTTCAAACCACTTCAGAGGATTAACTGATATCATCACACAGAACCCAACACCTCGAGTCAGGGTTTTAGAGATATAGAGTCACTTCACATGGGAAATATTTGCCTCTAATTTTCATAACAAAGCTGACAAACATGCAAAATTTGCCTGCAACACTAATAGTTAAGTCACTTACTACTTTTGTTTAAGAAGTATTAAGCACAATCTAACAGGGCTTGATACCATAAGGATCTAGATTTTTGTATCAGTTCATATTACGAGACTCAATTTAAACTAGCTCAAAGTACTAAGGAAAAAGTTACATAAATACAGATGGGATTTTATTGAGTTCTTATCTCCTTGCCAATAGGGAATTAGAAATGTCTGCAGAAAACAGCTGATGACTCCACTATAGATGTTCTACTTGGGGGTTTCAAGTTACTTAAATCTATTTATCTGCTCAACTGAAGCTAGCCCAAGCTAGCGTTATTGAAATATTCTTCAATTTCAACAACACAGCAAGAGCCTGACTGCTTGCAAGTAGTTACAGCCCACCTCAGGGTAAGTCTTCTCCAAGCTAATGAAGAAAATGTTAGTGACGAGTTTCATATGCTTTGCCAACCGAAGTGACTTATCCACATATATTTCACAGAAAAAAGTTAGTTGTTAAACCACATACTTGGTTAAGGAGCAAAATAAACTGACATGAACTGATCACTAATGTGAGCATAAAAACCCGACTTCACAAATAGTGCATGTACTCCGTAAATCCCTTCTTTGAGATGGTGACTTAATTGGTTTGCTAAACAAGATGTACAGACTAACACTTAGCCTATTAAAAGAATGTCTGTCTGTTTACAGATAGACTTTAAAAGTCAGTCATCAAAAAACGTCCTGTCATACATTAACTTTTTGTTTCAGTAAGGTAGACATAAATTAGACATTATTACAGAAAGTTTTATAAACCTGAACACAAATGTAACACTACGAAGACCTCATATTTCAAAAATTACTATTTTTAAGTGTCCAAGAGAACAGCAGACACTGCATTATTTTATAAATGCACTGACCATGATTCTACTTAACCACAGAGGCAAGGTTATTAGGACAAGTTAAAAAGGGAGAGGGAGCATATATGCTGCAACAAGATCACAAAGCAAATCAGAAAGACAGCTGTATCATAACCGTGCCTTTGTTTAACCTCCTTTCTCTACCCCTCATCTTAGCCAAAACATCACATTGGATATGGAACAAGAAAGCTGTCAAACAGCTCTTGGATGATCATTTGAAAAACAAAGGGCACAAGAGTTTGACAACCACTCATTCCTCAGTGACCCCAGAAGCGTTTTGCTTTGGTTTAAACTGAACTTTTCCTAGATATTTTGGATACCTAAAGCATACCCAAACCAGGCTTCTTGCTTCCATTCCCTTAGAAACCCTTATTTCTTCCATTCAGCCAGAACTACATTCTTCTGCACTTAACAGGCAGGTTAGAAGACACCCTCAGCCTCCTTGTATTCTCATCCAATGGCCTGTGCTTCCTGCTAAATGCAAGCTTTTCTTCTGACACAAAGAAATTCCAGTCAAGCTTTTTTTTTTGCGTGTACCCAAGTGTGCACATATTTTACCACTTCTTCCCACACAAGACAGCCAGCCATGGCACACTACCACCACTCCCTGTGGGCACTATCACCCAAGCCTACCTCCTCCTAGGAGCAGTACTAAATTAAGCCTCCAAACATAGGGTTCTGGTGCGGGTACAGTTCAATGCACCTGAGCCACATCTGGAGAGAACCACCTCACGTCTATGCCCTCTCTTAGATCTCTGCAGTGGAGGACATCAAGAGAGATGCCACTGATGGACACATATTTTAAAGTATTTATATACCTTGCATTTACTTTTATTTGTACCCATGCACACATATTTTGTAAGTCCCTCAGAGACACATGAACACCAGAAAAAAAAGTCACTTTTTCCTTTTTTTCTTACCTTATATTCTTCAATCTCTTCCTCATCAGCTTCTCCCTCATCTGGGTATTTGCGTTTTGCATTTGGTGCAGAAGTATCATAAGCAGCCCTGTAACAACCAAAAAAAAAAAAAATTCCTCATATAAAAGTTTCTCTCTCCAGAGAGAACATTTCAGAAATCTCTCATCATCTGCCTTGACTACGTGTTTCTGTTACAAGCTTGAAATTATTTTGAAACTTTGTATAGGAGAAGTTAGTCCTCTGTGTGTGTTTGTCACCAGCAAAACTTCTTGAGGACAGGACTCTGGAAAACGAGTATCTCGCTTCCTCATTTTTTCTGTTCTGAAAGGTAGAGCTTATTTCAAGAAAAGCGGTACATGTACAAAATTAAGCCTGCTCACACAAGAAAATTCTTGTTACATGTGAGAATTAACAAGCAATAGCTACTCTGTCCTAGACATATCTACCGTTCCATAAGAACTTTTAAACTAAGTTGCCCTGTGACTGCTCTTAGCAAAAGTATAAAGGCTCTAGGACAAGGCAGGTGGCATACTCTGAATTCACACCTCAGTTCTGCTCCACAGTAGCTTTTTAACATAAGAAGCAAAAAATTAGCTTTGATTTCCAAACTGCTATTAGAAGTGAATGACTAAACCCTACTCACTTTATTCAGGGTTCAGATGTGAGTAACTAAAGCATTTCCATTCACCGAGTTGTACGTTTGTAAATAAACGGTGAGATTTTGTTTTGTTCTTTGGAGCTCAACCTCATCCTAGTCCAAAGGCCTGTATCAGTACTACAACGCCCGTGATTTCTGTCAGAAATCGCACCCTGATACCGACCTACACGTTTCTCTCGTTTCCGCGATCTCCCGCTGGTCATCTTTGCTGTTCAGCACGGCACCGATGCTGTCCGCGTTTTCAGCTCCTAACTGCACAACGGGCAGGACGAATTCAAGCCTCAGTCACCGCCGATTAAAACAAACCCCCCCACAGACACCCCCCCCCCAACCACCGGGAGGCCGACGGGCCGCTCTTTGAAACTGACACACCCGCCGGCTGCCGGCCCCCGCCACCGACCACCTCTCCCACCGGGGTGCGGGGCCGAGCCGAGGGGCTGCCCCCCCACCACCACCACCGCGGGGCTCGCCGCTCCCCCTCTGCCCGGCGGCAGGACCGGCCGCCCGCCCGCTCGCGTTACCGGCCGGCGGCCGCCACACCGCCCGCC
>JANZLQ010000007.1:11202846-11217418 GCA_026212715.1 Elanus axillaris | reverse complement strand
ACCGCCCGCCGCCGCCGTTAGCCCAACCGTTGCGCCTGAGGCGGCGCGCGGCCGCTGGCGCCCTCCCCGCCGGGGAAGGGCGGGACCCGCCCGGCCCAGCGCGGCGCGTCCACCGCCCCCCCGCCCGCCACCTGCTGCGCCAAGAGCTGCCGCCGGAGCTTCTGCCGCTCCCTGATCTCCTGCAGCCGGCTGTTCATGGCCGCGCAGCCGGCCCCCGCCGCCCCGCTTCGCCGGGCTCCCGCCGGCGCGTCACTTCCTTCCCCTCTCCCAATGGCGCGGCTGCGGCGGCCTCGTGACGCGCCGGCGGCGGCCATCTTGGTGGCGGGCAGCGGAGGCCGGGCCGGGAACGGGGCTGCCTGCCGCCCCCGGCCCTGCTCGGCTGGAGCAGCGGCGTTCCCCCTCCCAGCGGCGGCCTGCAGCGCTTGGGGGCCACCTGGGGGGTGTGGGGGGGTCGAGCTCAGGTCTGGACACCGCTGACCGACGGCCCAACCGACTGTAAAGCGCAAGGCCTCAGCCTGCAGACCGAGGGAAACCCGACTTCCAGACTCTGCAGGAGCCACCGGGCAGGCTGCGTACCTGTTTCCATGCAGTTTAAGTGGTGCTCAAGGGTGGACGCTAAACTCCTTCTCAGCCAAGCGCCGCGGTACAGCTCCGTCGCGCAGCTGTGCTCAGTCTCCGGAGAGCAGAGCTCTCCTCAGCGAGGTCTGCTCCCCAGCGGGGACACCTTACTGCAGTTGGTTGCATTTGGGGGGCCCGTGTCTTCGTTTTACCTGCAAGGGGTTTTCTTTTGTCATTCCCCCTTCAGGCCAGAAGGCACGTCTCCGGCCCCAGCACACCCTTGATACCCAGTTTCAGTATCCCATGTAGTTCTTTGCAGGTCAGCCTTTATGTTTTGCCCACATCTTTCTGATGTTTAAAAAGGTTCCAGTTTGAGGGAGTTTTGCAAAATCTTTAAAGCATTTTTCATATGATTTTTGGTCTTTTTCCTGCTTCTTCCTTTCCCCCCCTCTCGTGTTTTATTGTCTTGTCTTTGTATGTCATTTATATTGCATGCTGATTTTCCTTCTCACAGCTATTCATACTACAACAAGGATGAAGATTAAAATAAAGGCCTGCAGTTTGGATTCAAAAGTCATGCAATAAACTTCAGTTCCTAGCATCTCGCAAAAGGAAACAACAAAAGAATAAAGAAACATTACAAATTACCTCAGCACTTAGAATTCATGCTAATGTTTGCTGTCCTGAAATAGACCGATTTTTCCTGTAATTCTCAGACCCGAAGATGTGGACATTCAGCTCTCTGTTATATGGAGCATGGTGCTCCTCTGCTGGTATCTTAGTGCCAGATACCATCGTACTTTTGTGATACAAGCTGTTACCCTCTTTTTGTTTTGTTTTTTTTTTTTTTTTTAATGTGGTATATATGGTATACATGTCAATGACATGCAGGTCAAACTTAAAACTGAGAAAGATGTGTGAGGAGAAGGAAATCTGAGCACTGCAGATCAATGCAGAAAGAAACTACTTACAGCTACTCACATTTCTCAGTAAAGAACATCCTAGGAAAATGATGGGGCTTTTAGATGTTAAAACCCCCAAATACCAGGAGGCGATTTTTTTATCTCCTTAGGGAATACATTACTAGTTATACTGTCCTATCTATGGAAATGTTATGGAAAAAGAAATGCTATCTCATACTACTGCACTCTTCTTTGATATTGTTGGCTGTAATGAATACAGTAGAAGTCCCTGCACAGTAACAAAATCACTTCCTCCTGGATGTGATATGATGAAGTTTGTGTGAGCCTGCACTCTGTTTTTAGAACTGGTTGCTAAGATGAGCTAATCTTTACAAACACTAATGGCTATGAAAGATGTTATGCTGTATACATACACTGTTTCAAAATTAAAATTTTCTATTTTTGCAGAATGTTCCTTGCCTTTCTTCTCCTCCATGTATGCTGTGGCTTTGGCTCTCTGAGTGTTGTATGCAGTCTGTGGTCAGGTTTTTTCTGTTAAGATAAGTATCAGACCAAACTCTGCTGTTCTGGAGTCAAGAGCGACACACACACACATACATATACTGTACCGCAATCCAATCTATACGTTTGCATTTGATCACTGGTATTGGTGTTTTGATTACATCATGAGTTTCTGTGGCCTTGAACCTTATAAAGGAATCACCAAAAAAGAATGGAGTCCTCTAATCCAGCCTCATGTCCTGATTTCATCCCTGACATGTGTCGAACCTACAAATACGCAGTGGTAGAAATGCATCAGCCTCCCTCTGCAATCCATACTGGTGCTTTGTGGTACTTAGCGCTTTGTGGTACTTACATTCAGATTTGTTTTCCTACTCTCCAGTCTAAATATTTGTGGCTGGAATTTATTACCTCTACTCCATACGGACAGCAAGAGAAATGCATTTCATATTGTTTGCCATAAGCATGCAGAAGTTTATTTCCTTCTCCTCTGCAAGAGTCCTTAGTAGCTGGGAAGACTGCCATCGGATTTCTTTTCACCTTGCTGTTCTGCGCTTCTGATCCTTCTGCCTCCTGGAATTTCACCTAATCGAGTCAACTCCTTTGTCCATGGCTATTCCCCAAACTAGGCAGTCAGCTGCAGATGAAGCCTTTACCAACGCTGTGTGAAATACTGATGTAGTATGTGCCATAGGCTACTGACCTTTTCAGGGATCTCAGTGCAGTTTTCTTTCTTTTTTCTGCGACTAATGACTTTGTTGAACTGCCTTCAACTCTGATCCATTATTCAGATTTTTTCCTTCAAATTTATGAAGCCAATTGTTTTCTCATCCTGTTTTTATTTAACTGATTATTCCCGAGTACATTACCTTTCACTTCTCTTTATTGACCTGCATTCAATCTTTTTAATTATTTCTAGTGCTACAATAATTTTGAATTCAAATCCTGTCCTCCAGCATACTTGTATTTACTTCCAACTTCAAATGGTTGTCTGAACGTAATAAGCAGACATTCTATGCCACTTTGTTTAACCACTTACAGTATTATAAAATATTTATAAAACACAAATAATGGTAGAATTTCACACCCATTTGGGACGTGTGTTGGACTGACATATATTCAAGTCTAGTCTACTCTACTTAGCAAAAACCTGATAGCTTGTGTTGTATCAGTAGAAATGACTGTAACAGTTACAATTAGGCCCAAGCTTCTTAATTCATCACTGTTCTCTCAACTTAATTGTTCTTCACATCACAAACCTCAGTCTAAATTATGTCCAATTAGATGCTCAATAAGTTCATAAATTAAAAGCACTGAGTGGACCAAACAGATGAAATAAAAGACAACTTTGTGTCTTAACTCAAACCAGATGAACAGAAAATGGTTAGCATGGACTAACATCACACTCTTCCTATTTCACGTCCCTTTTCCCCATGCTTTTAGTCAAGTACCTAGATCTACCTCTTCAAAAATACCTTTAAAAGTTGGTAACCTCAATGCTGGGGCCTATTTTGAGTAAGTGGTAGTATCTGCAACACCCACTGATTGTGACTGCGCATGCTTTTCTACCTCTGCCTTAGGCTGTGCCCCTACAAGATGGCAAATCTGACTTAACCAGCATACTGCAAAAATGCTACAGCCATGAATCTATAGGAGCTCACTGTAGCAGTTCAAATTTTGTTTAAAAATCTCCTAGAAGTAACTTAGTAGCAGAGTTTTTATTAGGGCGGTGGTGCTTGTCCTTAGTAAGCCAACATAGAGCCGAAACAGAGCCTTCATAAACACGCCACCATACGCTCTGGATAATTTGACAGACATCTGCTGCAATTTCACACTTCATCTAGATCAAATTTCATTGCCATTTGATCCAGGATTGTACATGTCCTTTGTAATGGACATGAAGCCTTGATGCTACATGTTGCTCACAGCATGAAAGCTGCTGCCTCTGGACCAGCTGATCATGGCCTCCTTACCAACCTGGAGGTGACTACTGAAAGGAATTTTGAAAGAGATTATTTCATTTCTTTGCTTTTGCATAGCATCGTATTTCATTCTACTTTGTCAGCAAGGATAAGCAACTTGCACACAAATGTTTAAAAAATTATAAAAAACTTTCTAATTCCCCTACATGGAATAAACTCATTTAGTTTCTTAAATGTTTTGAGCAAAACGTTGTTCTGGCTTCTTCAAGCAGTACCCAACATTGCCAGAAGAGCAGCGGGATCGGGGTTGAGCTAGAGAAGCTTTTTGAACTGAACTTTGTTTTGCCGAAAAACGTGGATGGGTCAAGAGAACATTTTAGGACCTTGCATTGAATTTGGTAAATTGCTGGGAATGAAAATTATTCCTGCTTTTAAAAATTCCTCTGATCACCATGTTTTGTTCTAGAAATGCCACAAACTACCAAAAATATAGAATATATTCTTAATTCAAGACACTCTTTTTACAGATATTTAGACATGACATTAGGAAGCATTTCATTTACCGCCTCGTCACACGCTGGAACAGGCTTCCCAGGGAGGCGGCCGGCGCCCCAGGCCTGTCCGTGTTGAAGAGGCGTTTGGACGATGCCCGTAACAACGCGCTTTGACATTTGGTCAGCCCTGAAGTGGTCAGGCAGTTGGACTAGCTGATCCTTATTAAATCACAGAATCACAGAATCATTTAGGCTGGAAAAGACCTTCAAGATCATCGAGTCCAACCATCACCCATGTACACTAAACCATGTCCTGAAGTGCCTTGTCTATGCACTTTTTGAATACCTCCAGGGATGGTGACTCCACCACTTCCCTGGGCAGCCTGTTCCGATGCCCGACAACCCTTTCAGTAAAGAAATTTTCCCTAATATCCAATCTAAACCTCCCCCGGTGCAACTTGAGGCCATTTCCTCTTGTCCTATCACTAGTTACTTGATAGAAGAGACCAGCCCCCACCTCACTACGACCTCCTTTCAGGCGGTTGTAGAGAACGATGAGGTCTCCCCTCAGGCTCCTTTTCTCCAGGCTGAACAACCCCAGGTCCCTCAGCCGCTCCTCATAAGACTTGTGCTCCAGGCTCCTCACTGGCTTGGTTGCCCTTCTCAAATGTGAATAAGGCTGGCAAAATATGACCCTAACTCATCTTCATTACTGTAGGATACTGTATATTTTTTCTGGAACTATAATGACTTGTGTTTTGATTATCTCTCACTATCAAGATTTAGATGCTAGGCGCATGTGATTTCAGAGATGCTACCTTGCACTCTATAGTCATCCGCATAGCCTGCCAACAGTTACATCCCTATGTTAACAGAGATGAACACATTCTTTCTTTTGACAAATTCAATCATGGCAATTAACTGACAATCCTCCTTCTAAATTATCAAAAAAATTAGCCAAAACAGTACCCCAAGCCCCCAAGTTCCACTTTACTTGGAGATCAAACATTACTGGCTTCCCACCACGTTCAGAGAATGTGTTAAAATACAACTGGCTTTTTAACTGGAATGTCTGTGTATATGCCTCAAAAAATAGAATGTGAAGAGGGGATGGAGTGCAGCTTTATGTTGTATTGCACCTAGCCCTGTATTTACTCCTTCTCATTTTAACACTGCCCCAGATTTGCCCCCTTTCTCATTTTAACACTGCCCCCTTAGTGAGGCAGGAGCAAATCTCTAGTAACTATATGAACTTCAGTGATACTATTTGTTCTAATGCTGAGCTTAATTTTATCCACTCCCCTCATGGGCAGTACAAATCTAATTACATGACATCTGCTGGCTTTATTATTATAAATCAGTGTTAAAGAAGTGTGAATTTGTTATGCTTTGAATAACAATGAAACATATTTCCATACACTTCAGTGTTCAGTGACTTACAGACTTAACTCTATAAGCACTGAGATCAGAAAATACTACGTATCACTTTCCTGCTTTCCCTGTTTCTCACACAAGATATTAAAATTATATCGCCAGTTTTATCTTACAGTCAGAAGAAATTGTGTTCTATCAAGCTTGCAAAACAATCCCATACATTTTTATGTTTAAATATGGTACTTGTGCATATTTTATGTGATTACAGTACCCTAACTTTGTCTCAGAGCTGTTTTGTTTGTACTGAATAGCAATAAAGGTGACTAGATAATCATACTATACAGAATATTACAGCATATGGTAGCTTTGTATGCTGAAAACCTCAGATATCTAAAGTCCTTGTATTCCAGAAAACTCATCCTTCTATATTACCTCATATACTCAGTACTTTTCCATTTTAAATTTGTTTTAAATATTATTTAATGTTTTCCATCATAGATAATTAGACAGGGCATCTTGCATCAGCATGTTATTTGCACAGACTATTTAAAAACATATCCCTGAATTTATTGTTCATCTTCTTTTCCCAGTCTCGCATTTACATTTACATGTTTTCCAGAGCATTTACAGTGGTACCAGTTAACTGTGGCTTCTATGAATACTACATTTATCAGTAGCTACATCTTAATGCTCTCTTCTTCAAGTTCATAGCATACTAAGTTAAACAGCTCTTAGCTCTGCCCCTTATTTCTACATTCATGCCAGTTCACTATCCACTGTGTTTTCTGTGTGCCTGTGCAATAAACCAGATCAGGAAAAAGATCTGGCTAATCTTTTAACCCAGTTTGGATTATTTTGCAGCAAACGTGCAACCACGGCTTCAGCAGCACCAGAAGTACAGACAGAAGGCAGTAAAGTAATACAAAAAACGTTGCTCCAGAAGATGGCTTGTGGTTAAATCCTAGAGAAAGAAGTTATTCTGCTGCTTTTTCCTTTTCCTGGGTTCTAAGATATTAAAAAAGAAGCTTCAGGAAGAAAAACCTATGTCTACAGAAGACAAAAGTGGACATATGGACTACTCATGATCCAAACTGCAAGTGCATCTCCTAACAACAGCTCCAAGCAGAAGTTACTTATTGGGTTACTAAGGGCCAAACAAAAGTTGTGCTGAAACTAACAGCGAAACGCCGAGACCTGTTTCCAAAATAGGATAATAATCATCCCAAAAAAACAATGAGAGGTTTTGAGATTTTACGATTAATAAACTTAGCAGTACTTCTAGTTAATATAAACGGGTTTTTGGTCTAGCAGGACTTAGTTACACACTATTAGTACAAAAAGTAGTGTGTCCTGTAACGTACTGTTTATTTACAAAAATAAACAGTCTGCTAAGCAGATCAATATAAAACCAGGACAAGTCACTATATATCTTTTGTATAGCTATATCCATAGCAAAAATCCGTGGCTTTTCATAATACAATGGGCTTAATTTGAATTTTTACTTTTTAGTTGACAAACCATTATCCCAGCCAAGATGACTACATATGAAAACGGCAAGTTGGAATGTGTAATTCCACATCGCCATTAGATCATCAGGAAAATACCAATGGGGAAATCACAATGATGGGACCAGAGGGATCAGAAGAGCTAAGAAAAGGACATCAGTCATAAGTCAAGAAAGAGTAAGGGATGATTAAGCCAACAATGAAGATTATAAGACAGCAGTTTGTTTTGCCAATAGTTACAGCAGTGGATCTTGCCTTCTTTGCCCCCTTTCTTCATCTGTCACCCTTCCTCCCTGCCCTTCCCACAGCTCCTGACAGACATTTTCCACATTCTAAGTGCAATGGCAATCTAAGTGCAAATGTCTGTCAGAGGTCTGCACAATGCCAGTGCTGTTCTAACTACAACAGTCGTAGTTCAATAGTGCAAAGTGAACTCTGATCCCATCTTGTAGAGAACCTCCTTGCAATTGTGGACTGTGTCCTCACCTGATTTATTTTAGAGCGTATGTAGCTGCATTTTAAAATTTCAACTAAAATGTTGGAAGGAGGCACAAATAGCAAGTACATCTTTGTGCCTCACTTTATATTAATCAGTGTGAAATGGTTGCTCCGGCTCTATAAGTATTTGTGAAAGCAAGCTAGGAACTACTGAGATTTGTATTTTTTAAAATGGTAACAATATGGGCAAACTAATGCTTGTATTCGTAATGCACAAAATCTATTCACTAACAGGGGAACACTCACTGACTTTGATGAAATTATTAATCAATACAGCCAACAGGACGTGGTTTATAAACACTCGGCAATATATGCCCCTCCTTACCAGCTAAACTTTTCAACTAATTGAAATTGCAAGTAAACAAAAAAAATTTTTAAATTAGTCCTACTGCTTCCAATACAACCCTAAAAAATATAAAGATCATGAGTTACGAACTGTGCTGATAAATTCCAAGAGATCTTTCAGTACCCTTATGAGGTAAGAATTAACATTTCTTAAATCTCTTCTTGGTAGCACAGCATTCAGTTTCTTCAGGTAATTATAAATCCCAGCCTCCTTAAGCCAGGTAAGTATAAATGGTTTTTTTAGCTTTCCCTTCATTAAGTATAAGAATATGTGTTCCTTTGAAACGATAATGAAATTCTCATCCAAAACTATTACTAAGAGAATGCAGCTTCCATGATTTCTTTCTCCAAAAAAAAAAAAAGGCATTTGAAGTTTTACTTGTCTTATCCAGCAAACTCAAGTTGTTACACTTTTTTTTTTTTAAAAAAAGGATAAAAATAGGTAGGACTAAATTTGGGTAATGTTGACCAAACACCTATTTCAGTGGGGAGTCAGGAGTACGCAACACCTGGCAGAAGGGACCTATGACTATCTTCACAATAGTTCAGGTTTCTCTTTTTAATCTTGATAGAGAATTGTGACTGAAAATAAGAAGTGGCAAAATCCTGCTTCATTTTTGTTTTAACTTTATGAGACATTGTTTCCAAGTTTGTATACAACAACCTTCTCAAGTTGTATACAATGGTGAAATCTTCTGTGAACTGATTAAAAATAAAAGATGTAAAACAGACTTACGGAAATACATGAAATTCTTTACATTGTCGATTAGTCCAGCACTTGGAGGTGAACAAAGACCAAACGTAAATAACAGCAAGTGACAGGGGAATTATATTTGATTCTTCTGTGCCTCTTTGAGAAAATGTGTGCTGAAACATGTTAATATGGCTAGGTTTTTTGAAAAATATAGCAGTATTTTTTATGTTACTAGGACATTTTGAAGTCTTAAAAGTCATATCTATTGAGTTACATTTTAAGAGTGCACTGCAGGAGCACATAGAGAAATCACAGATGTATAAAACAGATTTTTTTGTTTAAAATGGGTTCCCTCCCAAGTATTTTGTTAAATAAATAAAACATATGGGCCAGTTTATAGCTGTATACATATACAGGAGAGGAAAGATGGAAAAAGGAAAATGTCTTGCTTTGCATTTCAATTTGTAGACCAAATGCCCTTATGCTAAGGTTTGTGCTAATCTTAAGTACTTGCTGCTTTTCAAGAACAAAACCATTTAGAAATTAAAAGTCCATAATATGTAAATATGGCTTCATGGACAAAACTATTCCTGCTCCAACGAGTATTTATATTTTCTTTCCTCTTTTTATGCTTATTTTACATGTTCTAATAAGCTAGAGTTATATTTTAATAACTGTGTAATATGTGCTTGCATTATGCATAACTGTAAAAATACAGCTGTAACTCACTTCACCCTTTCTCATTCCCAGTAATAGAGTCTTAAGTTAATGAAGATAAATCAAATACTTGAAGGGTCATTGCATGTATGTAGCTTAGCACTAAAATAACTCCTGCATCCCTCTGAAACTCTGGAGAGCAAAGTCTTATTTACAGATTGTATGCATATTGCTGTTGGATTTTGTGCAGAGAAATTCCTGCAGGAAATATTAGAAATGCCTCATTCCATTGCTGCTAATGGGAAGGTGACACTTGGGTTAGATGGTAGATGAAAACACAAACCAACCCCACTTGACTTATCTTTCTGCGTTTTGTGATTTTCATTGCACTTACACTTGACAACAATGAAATGCAAAATTCTGAAATAGATTATTACTAAGAAACGTTTTCAGAAGATTAACTCTGAACAAAGAGAAGCACCTGCTACCATTCCAGACATAAATAATTGGAAGAGGACTGCCTGGATTATTTGTGAGAGAAGAACTTATCTAAACAACTGCATTTATAAAGCATTGTTTACCCCAGGGAACCTTCTACACCATGAATGTCAAGAGGAAATTGTAGAAGGTCATATATCTCAGCTCTATGAACCAGTTGTCCTCACTGACGGTGGATGCTTTGAATAAATAAGGCTTCATCCTGCTCTGTGGCAGGCTTACCTAATGTTGACTGACTTGAAAAGGCCACTTTCTACACGAAAAAGAGTCCAAAAATGTATGTTTGTATGACGAAGATAACATTAAAAAAGATTTTTTTCATCTTTTCTCTCTTAGGTCTAAACCAAAATGTTAAACATTTCCACAAACGTTAAAATATTTTTACAAAGGTGTAGCATGCCCATTGATTTTTTTATTTTTTTTTTTATGGAGTGGGTTGTTTTTCCAGCATGAGCACAGAATGAATCACGTACAGAGCTTCCCTGAAAGAATGGACTCAATGAATCAAGTACCAAAACCCACATATACCCAAGGTAGTCAGGGTTGGAACTGAAGTTCCATGTCTTTGCAAGATTTGTTAAGGTTGTTTGTTAACAAATACCATCTTCCATTCCACTTCTTCCAAATATCCTCTTTGGCATATTCTTGCCTCTTTAAATATGCTTATTTATAGAACGGCTACACAAACTCACCTTTCACCTAGTTAACAGACTGCAACATATGTGGTGCCGCATTTACTTCCTATTCTAAGCATCAGGAAATAAAGCAGCACTTCTGCTGTATGGACACAGTCACGCTGGGGCACTCCTGCGCTCACGCTTGAGTCTCACTCCCCGCTCAGCCGCACGGCATTGCACTCTTGGGATCTGCTCAACGGTCCTTCTGGGAGAGGAACATGAAGGAGCGCGTGGAAGTTGCTCATGGAAACATGTAAAACGCCGCCTCGAACACCATCACGTTGCAACTGCATGAAGCAGACTGTATGTTGTACTAGCTGTATGTACCCCGGTGTTGCTGAAACAGCAGCAACGGCGTGAACAATTCATGTCTCCAGTCCTCCAAAGTTTTACACCGGGCACCCACGTAACCTGCTTTACACACGGAAACATCGCAGCGTGCAGATGTGCGCATACTAGGAATGAGGGTACGTATTTGCAGAATCAGAGCCTTTACTGAATGCAGGGTTTTTTTTGTTTTTACAAAATATTTTTCAAACAAATATCTCCACATTTCGTTGTTATTCAAAAATCCTTTTTTTTCCTGTGGAAAACTGTGGTCGTTTTTAAACGATGGATAGTTACTCTGGATATATCGGAACTACCTCAGTTGAAATAGCATTTTTTCCACTCACTATATTAAACAAAACGTGTTCACCAGGTTTGCATGATTCAGTTCACCTTCCAGTTTTAAATGCAATTATTTCATCATGTCTGTATAACCCTGTGTTAGACACATATGCACCTACGTATTGAATTGTTCCAGGAAATTGGTTTTCTTATTGCCTTATAATATGAATTCAGCTTGTTGTACAAGAAAGTACTTCACACTTTAAAAAAGGTTTTTCTATGATCTCATTACTGTGCACACTGTGTTATGCAGTAATGGAAACCTCATCAATTACAGGCTGTTCAGTTACATCCTGTGTAATGCAGGGTCACCCTATGGAGCTTATATATAATTACAGACAAAAGGCCTATTCTCTTCCATATAAGCACAAACCCAAATTAATTTTGAGTCAGACTTGGCAAGTTTTCAAATTTCTGCTGCCCATGTTTGTTAAAAAGAATGAGATTAATGAATAAAATTATTTTATAAGAGCACTGACTTATATCCTAAAAATGTTGACTCATTACGGCACCCATTCTGTGGCCCATTTTGCACATGGAAATCTCCTTTGTGTGAAGCCTTGCTTCCTCTCTTTCTAGTCCTGATTTCAGCCCCTGTCTGGTGCTGTTAGACCTCACCCAGTGCCCACCAGGTCATACGCGTAAGTTTTTTCCATTGATTCCAGTGGCTGATCTATCGGCCCCAGCATACTTGTGAAGAAGTAATCGTAAGAAATTATTAGATGGGACAGTCTGAAAATAATCTCATTACAATACGTTGTGCCTGGCTGTTTGGTTACATTCTCTCTGCATTGTACTTGCTCTTATTTCCTGGGGGAATTTCTCACATCGCATTGCCTGAAGTCAGCCCTTGCTCTGTTCTGTCGCAACTACATTGCTGTTTGAGTCTGGTCAGGAGGAATGCAGGAGGGAATACCCTGCTTTAGGGCTATCAGTGGCAATAAGATGGGACTGACTCAGGCCTTCACTTGTCAAGAGTGTTTTAGCTGAATTCCACCAACAGCTGGAAGTGCTCAGCTTTTCTAGAATCTATGCTGAGAGCATACTGTATGAGCGAATCGAAAATAAAGGTAAGCAGCTTTACCGAACACAGGAAGAGGCTCATCAGTGAATTTTGCTATTGATTTAAATGGGAGCAGAATTAGACTGATTCTCCAGCTGAATTTTAAAGGCTTGGTATTAAATGTTTTTCAAATGCAGGACTACTGTTTTTGCATGTATAACCCACACATCAGATGCCTTCACCTATTTGCAAGAACCATTTACTGAAAATTAGTCCTCTGATAACCTGTAGCCTCACACAACTCATGCAAAAGCAGAGTCAGCGATAGGGAAGAACTATCGAGTGCTTTTAGAAAGCTATTAGGATAAAGGAAGCTCTTGTGCAAGTTTCCTTTTAAGCCTTGCATATCTGAATAACCCATGCTGCTGCTGTATTATGTGACTATTTCTAATATTTCTATTTCTCAGGTAACCTGAGGAATCTATGCACAGACATACAGCAGCGGGGGGTGGGGTGGGGTTGGAGTGGTCAGATCAGTTCATACCTATGAATTATTTATTATACTTTGTTTTATCAACAGTTTGGTATCGGAGCTGTCAAATACCAGGAGAGAAAAAGGCAGCCAGCCCTGTGGAATTGCACCGAAATTAAGACCTATGCTAGCAGGTGATTTCCTACAACTGTTCTCATGGAGGTTGCCAGGTATGCAGCACAGATTTTCTAACTTTGGTCATTAGCGCTGTCCCATAGACTTCCACGGGACTGCTGTCAACAGGTACTACCTCTGTGCGTAAGAGGTACAAACTAAATACTAAGATTAAGTATTGAAAATGTTTTGCAAAAGGGAGAATTGCTACGTACATCAGCTGGAGCCAGTTCACCCACCGTAATGTTATCTTAATGGATTATTTTCTCTAACAATCTAGAAAGACCAAAACAAGCCTTTCTTTACTAACTTTAAATCCCGCAGTGCTGCTGCAGGAGTATAACTAGTACACTTTCCAAAGATTTTTTATTTTCTCAACATTTGGTGGCACTGTTTTTTCTGAAAAGTTGGATACTGTAATTTCAGAATCAAAGTTGTACGTAATGCCCAGATCCATTGAGACCTTTTGAGGTTTCCAAAGACCTACTTGCTTATTTTCCTAACTGAGGAAACGTAATTTTTTCTTTCCTTTTCATTTCTAACTCAATTTGTGAATGAGTTTTCAACAGTTTTGTACAGCAGCGACAAAACTTTTTAAGGCAACCAAATGCACTTGAGAACATCCACACTGTCCATGTGACTGTTGCTTTGTCTTTGCTCTTCACAGAAAGTTTTGACCGATTGTGAGAAATGTGACAGAGGCAGAAGTCACACAGATAAAGAGCTGTCTACAAGCATAATAAAAGTAGTCAAGCAGATGAGAGTGACTTTATGCATGGCACCTGTAAGTGCGGCAGCCAAAGGAAAAACTGCAACATGAGCTCACAGAGTTCAAACACAAGAGAAACCATATGGGGGAGACACTCGTAAATGCTCTAGCCAAGACAGAAGCTGCAACCAAAGTGCAAAGCAGACATCCCGGGAAAACAAATGCACCAGTTCCAGTATTTCTTGGAAAAAAAGTGAAACTGTTATCAATGAAACTTAGTTAAACTGTTATCAATGTCTTGAATGGAAGCCAGACCTAGTCCCCGATTTGTAAATTTTAACAAAAGCATTATTTCCTGTGGCATTAACAGATCTCATATCATAGTGAAAGCAGTTACTAAACCAAATTAAGGCTCATTCTCCTTGTATCATTACATCAAAAATTACAATCGTGATATAAAAATTAAAATGTTCAAGAGTGCATCTCTGAGTGTGGATCATTCGATTAAACCTGAACCCTGTCTTGGGAGAGAATCATTTTGACAATTGCTTTTTTCTTCTTGATGCTTCTTTTGTAATTCTAGTTACTTCCAAACCTTTTTCCCTGTGTAGCCCCATTCTTTCCCCCCACCTCCTGCTTAGTACCATTTTGCAACTTCAAGCACAACCACCTCTACACTACCAAGGCAAAGCAAGTTCTCTGCACGTAAGTTTTCTGCTGGCCCACACACCTACGGGAGACAAATGAAATCAGAATACATGAATAAGTACCAGCCTCAAAGCTTTGCCTGAAGTGTTTTGCAAGATTCATCATACTCATCTGTTCTCTTCCTCCTGTGCTGATCAGCAGAACTCTTCCTCTTCCAGGCTAGATGGGGGGGGGGGGGGGGGGGGGGAAGA
>JANZLQ010000007.1:11162117-11200427 GCA_026212715.1 Elanus axillaris | reverse complement strand
GGGGGGGGGCGGCCGCCTCTCGCCAGAGTTGACAGCCCAGGCTGGTCCGAGAGGGGAGCTTAGACCTCCGCCTCGGCAGACGCATCGGAAAGACCAGGGTCCTACCGGGTTTTATCCCGACGCTACCTTCCCGCCAGGTAAACAAATGCCTTAGGAAGCTGCGCCGTCAGCAGGCTGCAGGCATTCCCTCCTTGTAATCGGGCACGCTTCTCCGGGAAGCGCTCGCTCTACGAAGTTGGCTGGCAGAAGGAAAAGCACAGGGATGCCTTGCTCTTAAGCGCGACCTGCTCGCCGAGCAGCTCCTTCTCCCCCCCCCCCCCATATCCCAAACCTTGGGATAATGAGGTTTCCAAGTTAGCGCTGGCGCCCGAGGACGCCGGAGAAGCAGCCGAGAGACGGGCGCTTCCCCCGCAGGCGCTGCTCGCTGGACTCCCGCTGGGTTCAGCGCAGGTTCTCGGCGCGTAAGGACTGAAGAGCAGTCGCAGCGTTCAGCCCTTCAGCAGCTCATCAGCCTTACACTTCAGCGGTGCCGGCGTTCAGCATACCTATGGTCAGTCTGGTTTTGAAGGACTTCACGTTTTCTCCTACAGCAGCCTGGTGTTAGTATCCCCTACCTAAATACGAATTATGTCCTATCTATATCTATACGAAGCATAAATGTTGCAACGAAAATAAAAATTCCCTTCTTTGTTGCCCTTCCTTTCACAGATTTTGTAGTATCACAAGGTCAGCAAGGAAGCTGATCATTAATCTTATTATTAGTGGAAGTTGTTTGTTTGGTTTTTTTTTCAATTTACTTTCAAATCCTGGAAGAGGATTGCTATCTTTCTCTCCCAACAATAGCCCTGGAAGGTGTGTGCAAAAAAGGTGATAATTTGAACAATGTGATAATTGTACATATTGGTATAAAATATCACATAAAGAACATATGGAGGCACCAAGGTCCATATTGATCATTTATGCATTTAAAAAAATGCAGCTTCCAAAGCTGTGTTCCAAGTCAAACGTTGTACTCCTTCAAGAAGGTAGAATGATGGTATGCATTACAGATGTTTCCTTGGAAAGAATACCAGGCAGCTGATGCCATGGAGGAAAAAACAGATAACTAGACACAGATTAAAAAAAATCCAGAAGACTTCACACCTTTTAACTGGTCTCAGTTTGGGAAAGGGCTAAATCAAAGAAGCAACTGTGGGACCCATCATATTTATAGCTTTTTTTCAGAATTCTTCAGTCTGGTTCCCAAAATGCATTGTGAGGACTTGGTCTAATACATTACAGTGAGGAAGAACGCAGCATTTTATTGCTAAGAACCCAATCTTGCACTTACTAAAGTAAATTCCAGAATCCCCTGTAGGTTCAGCACTAATGTGATTTAAGTAAAAAACAACTAAAAATAATACATGGTTTGGGTTTAGCTGTGTTTCTTCAGTCTTTTCAGAATGCTGCTTTCTTTTCCCCAGAAAAAGGAAACCCAGGTTAGCCCCTCTTAAGAGGGAAGACACAGCTTCTGAACAATAGCCAATACTCTAACTGAAAGGTCATCTGCTTCTATTGCACTCAGCGGTAAACTCTCGGTGACATCAACGGGACAGACGTCTGTCCAAAAGCCTTCAGGGAGGCAATGCAAAAGAATCGGAGAGTGTGTGGGATGGCTTAAGGTGGAACCTGGAAATAAATCAAGCCATCTGCCTAGAAACAAACGTTATTGTAATACTCGTCTGAAAGTATGTTCCTTTCCCTACAAGGAGCAAAGAAATGCAAGGCAATGTTATGATGCAGTTTATAGCCAGAGAAAAGAATATTCAGAGATAAACTCACTGCATCTGTTGCTTTAGTACACGTGCTGAGGAAGCCCATACTCAGTTATTAGGCACCTGCAATAACTAAATACAATACCGTGTTCAAAGCCTTAACTGTAAATCTCCTGGCTATTCTAGCTTAAATATTAAGACTTATCTGCAAAGTTAACTGGCTAAATTTTGTGCATGTGTATACATTAAACTGCTTTAAACATCAATGGTGGAAAATTAAAAAGTGCCCTTGCAATTATACTATGTGGTACGAGTTCAAAAATCAGTTTTGTAGTTAAAAATACTAGATTTTAGTGTTTCATTTCCTTCCTTCTAAAATGAGAGTCATCTGGGTAATATTATGTATTCATGCCTTGAAAGCAAGTAAACCAAATACAAATATATATAAATTAGCACAGTTAACCAAGGAAATCATAAAGGCAAACAAATGAGTACAAGAGTACTCTGTATGCAGAGCCAGCAAAAGTCCAGCAGAATTTAGTATTTTAGTTACTGCTAATACCAACTTACCTGTAAGGTACTCGTGCTTCAAAAAAGAAGCCGACCTCAGTACCTAGATGCAACTGCTGCCGCACAATATTTACGTGGCATGTAGTTACAGTATTCTGCATGATAGGCTGTTCATGCTGTGTTGTTACATACCCAATTTAAAGCTCTGAGTAAAGTGGGTTAACTGTTTTTCTTTATTTTACAAAGGGGAAACAATACAAGAGAGCGTAAGTGTCTTTGCCAGAGGTCACACTACCAATCAGTGGCAGAACTGGAAATAAAATACACATCTCCAGAATGGCCAGATTGTAGAGTTTTTCCATTTAAATTGCTTTTATCACAGGGTAATTCCACTAACACCAATCAAATAATGCTTCACTAAACTTTTGTGAGAGAAGAATCAAGCCTCAGGCCCACAGTCTAAACGCTAGATTATTCTCTCTACCTGTTATACTATAGTCCAGGCAGTTGATGGAAGGTCTGTGGGGGTTTCAGTTTTTTAATAGCATAGGGTTAAAGAAAATAATATGGTAAAAAATTAAACACTAATGTCTACATTTTCTTTCTAAGAAGCAGCTCTTCTGGAACCATTCTTGTTACAGCTGCACAGCGTGAGACCCCTCATTTTCTGCAGCTCTGTACCACCTAAGACAACTGCAGGCCCTTAGAGCCCATCACATTCCTAACGCTTCAGTTTATTTTTTTCAGAGCCTTAAACCATTAATCGTTGACATGATGAATCTCACTGCTGCAGAGGAACCAATTCAGCACATTACACACTCAATATATACAATATTTATGAAACTTCTAATACAAGGATCCTTGAGTATGCAATACTGCTATCTGCTAAAGTTCTCAAGATAGCTCTTAAAAAGTAGTTCCGATGGATGCATCCTTTTTTCAAGGTTAACATACCAGGAGATAATACTTACAATTTTAGACTAAGAGCAGCGCTGACAGAAGTGATGGACAGCAGCATTCATTGATCGCAGTGAGCATCATCCATAGTTTTGCTGAAGTCAACACTATTAATTTCTTTGATTTTAGCCAGGCCTGATCCTGGAAGGGAAGAAAAGTTTCCATTGATTCAAGCAGGTGTTTAGATATGACGTATACTACAGCTAGCTTTTCACAAGTACCTCATGCAAACTGATGAATCAGTTTCATTCTGAAACAGGGATTGACTATTTTACATGTATTATGAATCTTCCACTAGTGTTCTGAAATACTACGAGTTATAATGTGGCTACATGGGATATACAGCATGTATCCATGGAACAACCTCACACTTCATGTCAATTTGGACTCACCTAATTGACTCCAAGGCAACAGATATGAATTATCTGTGCAGGACCTTTTTGTAGCACTATCCCATGTTGGAACACCTTGGAGATGAAAGCAGAAATGAAAGTGTTTGGTTTTTTTTACAGATTTCCAAAATTCAAAACACTTCCTTTGCTTTGCTTTATATCTGCAATTTCAGAGCACCCAGCACCGGGGTAAGAAGTACAGGCAACTTTCTACTTCTGATCCCTCTTTTTCCAAATCTACATTTATGGCCAAATTATAAACCTTTGGATGCAGGTGTTTTCGAAGAAACTACTGGCACACCTTTAGCCAACACCATAAAGCCCACTGCTGCAGCACTTACACCTACAGCAGAAGTGGAAGCTATTCCCATTCTGTTTGCAATTCAGCCACACAGAGTAACAACGCTTGTTCTCAGTGAAATGTAGAAAATAAAATAGGGTGTGAAGTTACCCAGCGTTTCTGGCTGTGAAAATGGTATAGGAAAAGAATCCAAGCACAGCAGCACAGTTCCTTTGAAGCTCTTCTGCTTTTAGGAGTTAATTAAAAGTTGGCTGAGAGGTTTTCCTCTCCCTTTTTTCCCCGTGTGTCTCATCTTGAGCCTATATGGCAGGTGTTGCAGAGCAAGTCTCAGCAGCGCCCACTGGATACCCTTACTTCCTTCCATTTGCAAGTATAACTTAATCTCTTTTCAACAGTGATAGCAGATGGGAAAGACTCTGACTTTGGCAGATACCGGGGCAACTAAAATTACCAGGCTGTATGTAAACAACATGAATTGACCGTCAGTAACCTCGCCTAGAACATAATTAGAGGACACACATACATATTTTTTGAGTGTATATCAACAAAGGAGCTTCTGTCAAGACCATAAACTTGTATCCTTCAATATAGTGCTGAATTAAGTCTGTTGTAAGACCGCAGCATGCGTCCCAGAGCTGCCTAGTAGGCCGGCTTTGTGGTCCTGTGCCCGTGTTTCTAACCCTCGTGGGGTCAGTTCACCTCTCCTCACCCTTCCTCTTCCTGAGCAGTGCTGAGGAGGGCATGGAGAGCCAGCGGCAGGATCCCCACGTTCCCTGCTGTTGAGCTTGGTGTCGAGGCAGTGAAGGATTAGTAAGTACTTTGAGCAGAGGCTTGACACCGTATTGACTTGGCGGAGAGAGGAGAGAACGTGAGTTTCCCAGAACAATGAATGCATGAAAGCCAGAGCACATATTACTGCATTAGCTCTACTCCCAACATGTTTAGTTTTCTTCAGCAACTAAAAGAGCTAAAAACTTACAGCTTAAAAAAACTGAGATGTTACCATATCTATGACTCCAGAAACCTACAGTCCCCAATGCATATGCTTAAGCCAGACCTGTTTTCTAAGAAGTAATTCAGACGCTCTTCTCCACAGCTTCTGGTGTCCTAGGGGGAACAGAGAACGAAGCCCCTTGGGCACACATTCTGAGGTGCAGTATGTGCTTGAGGCGTTAAAATGTAACAGTAGAAGACTTAACCAGTGAAATTAAGAATTAACCGGTATCCTTTTAATCATGCTAAATACTAGTTTTCTTGCTACCTATGAAGTGAAAGAATGTTTCCTGGTCATTTTAACAATGCAAACACTGATTGTCTTGAAATTAAGACACTAACACATTCTTAATAACAAAGACTGACTCACGAGTAATAAATAGATACTTGGTAATACAGCATAATTGTACACGATGGCAGATAATGTTGGTCATCTTGCAATTCCCTGTGATCAATTTACACATGAAACATAGATCTGTTTCATTATGAAGTAAGAGTTTTATCTATTGGAAAGAAAAGTTGTTATGTTTTATGAGCTATCCATGTTATTGTAGCTAACACATCTCTTGATCCAGTAAAGTAACCAGGGGTCTGAATACCACAACGTTTTGGGTAAACAGCCGAAAAATAATTTTCTTATTAGTGTGCTCTGTGATTTGTTTGCTACGTAATTATGACTCGTCATATGATATAGGTTGATACATATTTCAAAGTGCATATGAAACAAAAAATACTGTATCATTTTACTCTTGTTGGATATCCTGCCGAAATACTGAGCTAGAAACACTTAGACTGGACTTGGAAGAATACGTTAGTGATATTAATCTTTCAGAGGATTTTCAATTCTTTATTTTTAAAAAATGGTTTTACTTATTGTTTTCCTTGAGGAGAGAGTGCCTGATTTTGCCCTGGTTGGTTTAGGTTAATCACAGCTGTAGGTATCAATACTGTCCTATGAGGAAAGCAGTCAGTCAATGCAGCCAGCATGTTAGAACTGTTATACCATCTATTTGGTTAACTCAAACAGCAAACATAATAAAAGGTTTAATGTTAGTTACGTGTAAAAATAGGCTTTCCTTTTATTTCGTTCTAGATTGACTTCTCAGGTAAAAAAATCAAGAACATTTTAAATTTGTTGCAAAATTACCTTTAACAATCATCTTGTGTGTCTTCTATATGACAGAAGCTGGTTCTGTATCATATTTTCTTCTGAGATGAACAAAGGTCTGTTATGAGTGCTACTACCCTTCATAAAACATTGGTGTTCCTACAGCTGTAAATCTACAGGAAAAAGGCAAACCAAAATATTTGTTGAGATGTTAGATGAATTTTTAAAAAATCCCCCATTTATTGTTTTCATCTATGTCTTTTCCCACAAGCACATGGAAATAAGGCACTGTCCCTTCCAGTCATTTTCCCTTTCTTACCAACTGATACCAGTAGTGTGTTTTTCCCACTTCAACAGGACCCAGACATCACTCGGGTTCTTTAGGGGAGTCGGTGGCGAGGGAAAGGCTGTTTTCTTTGTTTAATGGTATGTGCCCACAGTGAGAACTCTCTGCTTTTCAAATTTCTTTCCTGAGGCTTCTACCAAAGATGCAAAGGATTTCAGATTTCTCTCCATTTTTAATTGTTGGGAAAAGAGTTTCTGATGTGCAAAAGTTATCTCTTGTGCTATCTTTTGTCCTGTGTATGTGGATAAATTCTTCCAACTCTTGTCACTGGGAATGCTGTAAATACAGAAAAAGGAGTGAGCCAAATTCTGCCATGGAGACCTTAGAAGAGAATTTTATTATTCTTCAAGTACTCCCTTATTCAAATATTTGAATAGAAACATTGTGTAGTGTGTACTCAGGAAACACTGTATTGATTTCAGTAGGTGTCATGCAGGACTGTAAGCAATCATGTACAAAAATAAACTTATTTTTTGAGATGACATCTTCAAAACTGCTTTCTGGTATGTCAGGAATCACTTTGCTATGACTGCAGTTGATGTTTCAAGTGAAAATAATAGTCTATACAAAAGTCTGGTGAAGAGCAGAAATAAACAAAATTCCAGACTCTGTCTGTATGTGACAGAAAAACACAAAGAGAAAAATTATGAAGACAGATAAGCAATGTGCAACATGTCTACAGCATTGTTATAATTAACTCAGTAATAATCCTCTATTTGGAATGATAGCTCACTCTGTAACATGAGTTGAATAATTTTTTTTTATAATTCACTGAACAGTAAATTACTGCTGAGAAAGTAAATAGGGGGCAAAAAGGAACACACAAAACAAAGTTTGAGGTTAATTAATTCCTTGAGTTATTTGGCAGTCTTTTGGCTTCATGGTTTTATAAAATATATTGAACTAAATTAAAACCAGGACACAGTCTGCGTGAAAGCCAAGAAGAGAAAGTGGATCTACCTATTATCATCATCATCATTATTATTTACACATACATGAACACACATGCAATGAAATGCAGGCACAAATATTGACCGTCTTCTCCCATTGCTAGAAACCCCGTAAACTGGATGATAGTGTAGCTTCTCATTTTAAGTAGATCACAGAACAAGAGGCAGATGGATTAACCGAGATTTCAAGCAATACTAATGCATAGAATTAGGCTATATTTGATAAGTTAACATAACTGGATTCTTTCTTGTTGAATTACTGCCCTGTTATGACTCTGTTCTGCTTCTGTAGAGTTGCACCTATGATGAGCTTTTCCCCACCTTTACCAGTGGCACTTGGCTACCTTCAACAGCAGATGCATCTGGCATCTCAAGTAAAACTACCGTAATAAAAAAATGCAAAATCTGTTAATTTTCTAGGTTTTCTGTGTTTTGTAGCTCTCAAGAAGCAGGCTTTTTTTTTTTCCCCCCACTTCTTTTAGATGATTCCTCATGGTTTTAGCTTGTTTTGTCTGAGAATTGGTATTTTGGAATTTGGAATTTTGTCTGAGGTCTTGGTAAAGACCTCTCATGAATTAATAGAACTGTATTCATTGTTTTTCTGTCTGAGAACAAGTATGAACAAATGCATTCTTTGGCTAAAATAAACTTCTGACATCCATGACATGCATAATGTTACATGGGTCAGAGCAAAAGCTATGCAATCCATGTGGCTGTTTTCTGATTCCCTGAAGTTTAATGGAATTATGTGGAAGATAAAAATATAGCACTCACATATGTATTCTTTTCGCTTTTTTGGGTAGAGGCAACCACATTTAAGTAATTATGTGTAGCCTATACATACTTTTTGTTGTTAGATCTTTAAGTTATAGCATCAGAAGGATCAGAAATCTTATGTAATTTCAGTATAAGAAGCAAAATATTTTCCTCATGTAAAAAGTAAGGTTATCTCCTTTTGTGCATCACTGTAAGAATGTCAGGTGTGCCAGAGGGCTTCTTAGAAGCACCGCACCCAAGGAGCACAAAGGGTGTAACACATGAAGCAGGAACTCTCTCTGCAGAGGGAAAATGAGGTTCAGAGTCTTTTGTGGAGGATGCGTTAATCGAGCAATGGAATATCTTTTTCTTTTTTTTTTTTTTTTAACTAGGGTCAGTGAGACTCCAGGGTGGCAAGAATGAGTTTGAGGGTACAGTGGAGGTTTATTTGAATGGAATCTGGGGAACAATCTGTGGGACCCATTGGGACAATAATGATGCAACAGTCGTATGTCGACAGCTTGCACTTGGGTAAGTTTCAGCCTGAGTAAAAACCAGTCAACTTATTTTAATACTTCAGTATAAAGGACAATCTATTTTGCAAATCCTAAGGGCTTTCTGTGTTTGATGATTGTTTTTTCTGTTTGAAAGTTGTTGAATGCTGAAGTTGTTCTTCCCAGAATCCTTTGCTTCTTTCAATTGCATTGTACTTCAGAGAGGTTGCTGTGAGAATCAGTATTTCCTTTGAAAGCTGTGTATGGGATCTGGAGAGGGGCAGATCAGGGTAGATGCTTTTCTTTCAAAGTGAAAAGTATGAACAGGTCAGAAAAGCTTAGGGCGAACAAAAAACTGCTTTACTAGACATCCAGGAAATGTCCACAAGGGCTGAAACATGAGGTCTGATCCTGATCTCAGTTAGGTAAGTGTCAAGTAAGAACAGCTCCAGTGAGGTTACGGAATCTATAAAAATGTAAAATGTGGCCAGAATTAGACTCTACGTGGGATCCTAATCACAGGAAAAATTCCTGGTTCTCAGGAGCATGAGGTTACCGTGGTAATCACCCATTCTATCCTGCCAAAATCCATCTGGGACTCATCCTGCGTTTTTGGAAAATGTGGTATTTATGTTGTGCACATCTTCATCTAGCTAGATAATCTGTATGGTTTACTTTCAGCACGGCACATTGATAACAAAACCCAAAACCAGACAAGTTTTGCAGCTTTACATTTTCACGGGAACAGTTTACAGAGTTATAGCAATACTGGACAGGTTGAAAATCCCTTCCCACAGGATTCTTTAACATGATTTGGTCATTAAACTCTAGAAAATGCCTATAGTGACACTGCAATTGCAATACTAAGATGAAACTGAGGTAAGGAAGAAAATGCCCATACCAAAAAGGAGTTTTAAAAATAAAACGCAATTTCAACTTCTAAAAAAATCAATGCTATTCAAGTTAGCAACCAAATTACTTGAATATCTCCCCTTAGAACCCCACTCAGTCTACACTTTCTCAGTAAGTCACAAAGTATGGCTGGCTTTATTGCCTTTCTAACATTTCTTTCAGTTGCATACCGAAGTATTGATTTTGTTTGCTACAAGCAGTAAGGGGCCTTGATAGCATACTTGCACTGTGACATTCCTAATGATTATTCCACTTTTTAAGACTGCTAGCCAGAACTAAATCTAAGCTGTTTTATAATGTTCAATACTAATCTGTACACAGCAAGCCAACTTATAAAAATATGAGGATTAGATGAGATAAAAGTTCAGCCATCTGGAGGCCGTGATTTTGCTTATGACTTCAGCTGTCTATGTGCGATGTCTCCTTTCCTCATTTTCATGTAAGTTCTTTTTGCCTTCCATACCCCAAACATTTCAGTTGAACAAGACCGCTATTAGCAAGAGTAGTGCAGTGATACGGGTGAATGGTTTGGTCTTTTCAACAGAAATGGCTTAAATCTGAATCCAGGCCAAAAAGCCCTAAGCAAACAGTAGTTGAAAGTTTTTGTTATCATGAGTGTTTGGCAGAAATTTGGATCTATGTACCACAAGGTGAACTCACTAGGTATTACTGGTGCTTTTCAGGTGCTTCCATCTATCTCTTCCTTTGATTTTACAATATTTGGGCTTTGGTTTTGATTTAATTTCATATATGGAATAAAAGATGTCTCAATAATTGTTGCTGTAGACCCAGTACGGGAAGGAAAGGAAGCTCTTTATAAATGTTCTGGGTGGATGGGAATGGCTGAATAGACAATAATGGACAAGAGCCTGATCTAATGGCGTATGAGGTGGTTTCACTGTATGACATGTGTATGGGCAGAGCACTGGTACGTTTTAATGGAGTAAAGGAGAGGATAAGGGTAAAAGGCCTGTTAGCGTGACCTCTCCTGGAAGTATAACTGCAGTGGGATGGTACTGTAGATTCACCTATGGACTGTGGACTCTGTGTTGATTTTTGTAGTTAAGAACCAGGAGAACAGGAACGTAGCTGGCCCTGCAGCAACACAGGCCATTGTACTAAAATATCCCACAACAAAATGGTGAGAACTGGGTCACATCTGTTACTTTTCTTTGTGCAGAAGACAATGCGGAGCTGTATTAAAATGTGATGAATTTACAGTGCTGAAGAAAGCTCTTTCTTTTCTACTCCAAGATTTATATATGAGAAAATGTTCCATTTCCCCTCCTCCCACTCTAATGTCCTATCCTGATTATTCTTCTTACAGTGAAAAAGGTACAGCAAAAACCGTACCATTTTCTGGACCGGGCCTTATTCCTGTTTACTGGAGTGAAGTGCGTTGTCGTGGTGATGAAGAAAATATACTGTTATGTGAAAAAGACATCTGGCAGGATGGAACATGTCCTCAAAAAATGGCAGCTGCTGTCACATGTAGCTCTTCCCTGGGTAAAAAAACCCAACACATATGGTTTGGTTAACTCCTTTGCTTGTTTAAATAGAAGTAGTAATAATTACTCATTATTAAATTAGAAAAAAAAATATTAAGACTTCTTGGAACAGGAAATTAAACAGATTGAATCATCGCATCATTAACTGTTTCAAATCCTTCTATGCTCTGCAAGCAGCAACTAGCTGAACCACTTTTTACCCTTCCATAATCAGCATGTAAATTACTGCTTTGAGATGTAGGTTATGAGAAAGGGTGAAGCATTGAGAACCTCTGGCTGTGAAAGTAGGATTGTTTCCCCCCACATTTAAAAAAAATTAATTATTTATTAATTTATTTGGCTACTCAGACGTTATCTTTGGTAGCTACATATGCTACATGACAATTTGTTAGCTTTTCTTGACCAGTAGGGAGGAGCAGCAATCTCACAAACAGGCTATACCCTCTTTGGCACACAATTGTTGGCATGACATTCCTTGCTGTGAACATAGATGACATCACACAAGGAACTGCAAAGTTTTTGCCCTATTCTGCATATATTTTTAAAAGGTCCAAGTTTTCCGAGGTGAAGATTGCTACCTCACACATTACTCACAGGAGTCAAAATGATACTTCTAGGAAAAAAAGTATTATTGATGTTTTTGAGATATTTCAGATTATTTTAATGCACATGATAAATGGCAACTAAATGAGCAATTATGCCATCAGATTTAAGATATTGCTGACCTCGAGGAAGGCCAGGCTGGCACTGCTGAGGAGCTGGCAATGGCAATCTCTTCAGTTGTAACCAAAACACGTATGGCTGCAGCCAGTTCTGTGCTGCCATTCCTCTCCTACTTACACTCCTATCCAAAGGCAGATGCATTTTTGTCCTAAAGCTCCACTATTCATGAGGAATATTTTGATAAATGACTTCAATATATAATTTTGGTGTTGACTGACAAAAACTATAGTGTAGAGGGAAGGGAGAATCTTTTTTAAGCTAGGAGACAAGCTGAAGGACCAAAGCAGAAAAAATACTTTTGCCTAAAGAAACTGAGAAATATAAATTTGCAAATTATACTTTTAGATCATAAGGTTTTCCTTCTGTTTATGGACATTTTCACCAGAAAATTTTATTTTGATTAAATCTATTAAAGGACTGGCGGCTGTTTCAATAATGCTAAAAGGAAGTTTGTCAGTAATTTAGAGTCCAGGATATCTGAAATTAATTAAGTTGATCCTGAGTTTCAGCAGACTAAATGAAGCTTTCATGTTCTGCCGGTTCTACTGCAACTAGCCTCTTTAAATAACTATAAAACCCCCAGATTTCATACCGGTGAAATAGTAAGATGGAATTGGAGAAATGCCCTCAATTTTCTTTTTTGAAGCCAAGAAATAGATGAAATAGTAGCATTAATTGGTTGGAAGGCCTACACAAAAATTAATCACACTTTAAATCATTTGGATCTTAGATATGGTGAAACTTTAAAATAACCTTTTAAATACTAGAGGTATTTTTTTTTTACATGGTTTTAAGCTGTTTCCATTATTATAGCTTTATGCAGAAGTGATCCTTCAAGACAATTTCTTGCTGGACCAGAAAAGGGCTAATGATTTGAAAGGACCAAAAATCAAAACTTATCTCAGAAACAGGAAGGGAACAATACTTGCACAATTAAAGTGAGACCCCACAGTCAGTAAGATTTCACTGCTTTGACTGGAATCACCAAAGGAATGAGAAAAGATGAGGATGAATTTCTAGTTCTGTAGCAATGAAAGAATTTTCGCCTCTTACTTCAGATTTTACCCTTTGGGACCAAGTCTATATAGAGCCAATTTTGCTCTTACTGGTAGAAACACAGCTCTACTGACTGATTGTAGTATTTGGCCTTACAGCCATAAGTATCTGCGAAAGCTTTTGACACTTAAGTAACTGAAGATCAGTATGGTTACTTGTCTGTATAATATTCTTCAGCTACTGAGAGTGGAGCTTAGGGGAACTCATTTCTAAGAAGTTTAATTTCAGGTTTTCCATCTAACCAGAAAAAATAAAAAGTGTGGTTCTTGAGTGATGTCAGAGAAATCATTAAGCCATCTTTTTTTTTTTCTTTACTATCAGGATAACGTTTTGGGAAAGAAATGACCTTTTCCTATATTCTATGTGTGATCACAGCCCCTGTCTTTACTCCAATCCGGCTGGCTGGTGGGAACAACGCTCACGAAGGAAGAGTAGAAGTCTACCATGCTGGCCAGTGGGGGACTGTCTGTGATGATCAGTGGGATGATGCAGATGCTGAAGTTGTCTGTCGGCAGCTTGGCCTTGGGTTTGTTTTTCTACATATTTTCTCCTCCAGCAGCAAAGCAGAAGAGTTAAGTCAGATACATAGCCTGAAGTTGTCAAAAGATGCCTCTATAAAATAGCACTAACACGCTGAAGCAATAACTTATTTACAGAAAATTCAGGTACAGCGCCATTACTTTCAATTCCCTAGAACTTTGATTTATGGGATCCAGTTTTCAGCGTCATATGATAGGGGCAATTTTGCCTGTAGGACACACAAAGGATGTGTCTCAATAAATGCTGAGTTTTTAGTGAAAACTCACTACAATTTCAGTAAAGCTTCCATCAAAAAACTATAGGTGAAGAAAAGGAAGTTGCTTTGACTGTTAAAATCCTTACATCCATTTTACTGAAGAGTTTTAACAGCCCCCTTGCTTTGGAGTAAAAGGACTGACTGTTTTGTCAGAAAGGATATGTTTTTTGGCAGGCCTGTGAGAATCTCGAGATGTAAGTCAAGAGTCTCTGAGGATTGTCAGTTTGCATATACTTAGTAGAGATCTGTTTGAAGTTTTGACAGTTAAGCTTGTCAGCGATTCTGTCTGAACTAAGCACGGTCCATAATATAGTCACAGCAGCAGAACAGGATTTTCTTGCTCCTCTTCTGGAGAGCCGGGGGTGATTTTGATACCACAGAGAAGATAAGCATTCAGTATTTGAGGAGAGATGCCACAGAAGTGGGAGCAAAGGGGAGAACTGCTGGATCCGAGAGGAAGGAGGTGGGCACAGTTGGGTGAAAGGCCAAATGGGTTGAAGAGGGAAAGAACTGGGAGCAAGATGCAGAGAAGATACTAGAATGTAAACCCAAGGAGGAGAAGGGGATTATGTCTGAGACGGACTGGATGAGAACTAAGCAGGTCAGTGCAGAGGAGACTGGAACAGAACTCACCTGTTCAACCCTGCTAGGATTATGAAGAATTAAAAGAAGTGGCATTGAAGGTAGTGAGCTTTGTGGCATTAATGGGTGGCCCCCAGAGCGTACTTGTTTTGTAATGTGAAACAGACCTTGGACTGCTGGTGCCATCCAAATTACCGCAAAAGGATGAGAATTGTACAGTACTTTAAAAGCTCCTAGATCTCCCGGTGAGCCGTATGGGAATCAACATGCTCCTTTGACATCAGATTCTCATTTTTCCCCAGTTTATTTGATGCTCTATTTCTATATTCCTGTACATTTTCAATTGGGAATACCTAACAGGGAGTCTGCCTTCTTACAGGATTTTTCTGCTTTTGAATTGGGCCACAATTAGCAAGTTTGGGGAGTTACTATGCTACGCTTTACATTTCTGTATACTAATGAAAAATGTCATGCTCTTAACCTGCCTCCTTACTGATTACACTAAAACATTGGATTACTTAAATTTAGTGTTCAGAAACTGCAGTTCTGAGACGCTTCTAATTTGATTCATTTTTCTGAGTAAATAAATTGTATTAAGATGCTGCTAAGTCTTTTTGAAATATATGTCTTAAGAGAGATTTACAGAATTTCTCAAGTAAACAAGATGTCTTGACAAATGTGCTCATTACTGTGAAGTGACATTTTACCAACAGTGGCAGTAGACCACTTATGAAGTAATAAAAATTATCTAAGTTTGCATACTGTTAATCCATCTGGAAACGTGCCACAAATTGTAAAAGTTAAGTATCTCAGTAACTAGCTTCCCACACCCTTTCAACTTTTCTGTAGCACTCCTATAAAACTTCAGAGTATTTGAAACTTCAGAGTAGGTGAAAAATAATAATTTATTTTATTATTTGGTTTCATAAGTACTTTTTGCTTGATACAAATTGCCCTTGTTATAGTAGCGGCACGTGTTGTCTCTGCTTTATTTGATCTCCAGAGTACCATCATCTTAAAAACTACCAGCAAACCAGGCTTTCTGTAATAAGCTTGTAATATACTTAGGGTAATATTAATGAAAATAGGTATCCTGAAAGTAGGCTCTTCAGTCCCTATTAATTGAATTCTACAAAAATAGCCTGAAGTGCTAAGAACTCACAGAGCCTCTCAGTGCATCAGAAAGAGACACTGGAAAACCGAAACATTTTCATCTATTTAGATGCTTAAATATAAATGGGATACCTGGATTTGAAGTAAGTATTACCCTTACTGTATCCTATGGATTGTATTTTCTTAGTTTACTATATATTCATTCACAATTTCAACCAGTTCAAAAAGCAGCTCTTTATGAAATACAAGAGATGGAGGACTTGGCTTTTTTTCCCCATTACCAGCATTGTAAAATACAAGTGTTCAGTAAATTAATGCTACATGTAAAAATGCATGGTTACTTAACAAACTAAATGAAAGAATAGTACAGGCAATCAGGAAATGTTTGCAAATCTCAGGGAAAAATATAATTTCCAATCTATTAAAATTCTTCTTGGCATTGCTAATGGAAAAAAATTAGAGCATGATATCTGTTAATATGTTGTTTGGAATTAGGAAGGTTATTCAGAAGAAAAGGTAATGCCTAATTAAAAGTATCTCTCTCAAAAAAAAAAGGTACTAACTTCTGACTGAAGCTATGTGTTTTGCTAAAATGTTGCCTGTTGAGTGTTTGAAGATATTTTTGGTTTGCTTACCTGCTTCTTTAAAGCAGTCACAGATTACAACTCTTCTCCCTACTGAGTAAATAAGGCCTGCTTTTTGATATTTTCAATGTTCTCCACCACTTCAAGAAGGCATCCAGGTATCAAAGAAACAGTCTGAAAATCCACATTGCATTTTCAAGATTAATGAAGCACATTAGCTTGAAAATATTAAAAACAAATTGATTTCAAACAAAATGAAAATGCAAACCACAGATTATTTAATTTCCCTTTTTTGTGTGTGCTTTTATTTACTGAGCACTACCATCTACACACTGTCTACATGAATCTCCACAGCCATCCTTTTTGTTTGACTTTTTCCTGATTCTAATTTAATTTTTCTAAGCCTCTTACTGTTGTTATTTTCCCATGCCCCCTTACAGTTTATCAGGAATTTGTATAATTGCTAATTGTAAATTTAGTATTGTCTTCCTTTTAAAAAAGAGAGAATAGATTGTTACAGGTTTATACAAAGTACTAGAAATGAAATCCACACCTATCTAAATCCATATATGTGGATTAATGAGTCAGTGCCTTAAAAACACAAACTACTGCAATTTACACTAGAAAAAGTAAAATATCACAACAATGTACTATTCTGACACACAGTCGCAAAAGCCAGTTAAGAGTTGGAATGATTACATTGAGTAACACAATAGTCAAGACCTGTCATGTTTTCAGTATAAGCATAACATACCATTCCTGTTAGGTGTTACGTGACAATATGCGGCTGGTAGTGGAAAACTCTCTCTAAAGCAAATTAAGTAGTACAGAGCCCCACACCCAAACTGTATGTTATTCATTTAAACTAATCCTTTAGATAGGTAAATTACTATAGTAAAATTTTAGATAGATATTTCAGTCTTACAAGTTGAAAAAAGAAGACAGATATTGAGAATACTCCTATAAAAACTAGACTGGATATATGAACAGAGAAACTATTGAGTGCAAAGAAACCAAACCATGAAAAACATTTACATATGAAAGACACGGTATCTTAAACAGAACTGGAAAAATCCTGCTAGATTATCAAGTGTTAAACACTGCATAATTTCTGTAATGCTGAAACAATGGAGCGCTTTCAATTTACGTAGGTTTTTGTGCTCAAAATCCTCTATGCTGACATAGAGTATAACACACACAAGGGTCGTCATTGGTCTGTGTTCTGTTCTTATTTCTACCACTGATCAGTAGTATGACATTGCCAAGTCACTTAAGATCTCTTGGCTGTGTTTTTTACACGACTAAATGGGGAACAATCACTTTTACCTGCCTCATCTGGGCATCTGAGAGTTGATTAACGTGCTCTGAGGACAACAGATGAAAGTCACTGCAGAAATATGTATCGGATTATTTTTACTACATATAAACATCAAATGGAAATTAAAATTAGAATCCTCATACCCAAGCTGTACATCTATAATCTCTTCTAGGAAAGTTAGGCTTAAAAATCACAAGGGACAGAAAAGCGAAGTTCTCAGTGCAGCCGCTAACGGGCATTCCCATCGGCTGTTCCAGAGGCTGGCTGCGCACCGCGCCAGCTCTTCCCGCTCAGCCCCAGGCTCTGCCGCTGCCTTGTTCCTGACTGGGTGTTCCTTACATTTCGACAGGGGTGTTGCCAAGGCGTGGAGCCAGGCTTTCTTTGGAGAAGGCTCAGGCCCCGTGCTGCTGGATGAAGTGCGGTGCACGGGAAATGAACTGTCGATAGAACAGTGTCCAAAAAGCTCCTGGCGAGAACACAACTGCGGCCACAAGGAAGATGCTGGCGTTTCCTGCACACCTCTCACAGGTACTTCAACTACCAGTAATCACACAGGAGAAGTGACAAATGCAGAGCTCTCAGCTCTGGAAAGAGAATCTTTACAGTCTGCAGATGCAGAAAACCCCACAGTAATAAAGTGTTGTGGCAGTATCAAAATGAACCAGCTGTTGGCTATGGAAATTCTACAGGTACAGAAAATCTCACTGTTCAACACAAGGCCTTGGTTCCTCAGTAACATGCTAACTGCCAATTTACTACGTGGGGCATGCCTTAACTGTGTATCATACCTAGCAATGGCAGTGAGCGTTTCAGCATAAAAGCAACAGGAAATAACCAAACAGACAAAGAAGAGATACGGCGTCTGTACAGTGGAATCGCGTAACCAGAGCCCACTCCCACGGACTTGGCATGTAATAAGGGCTTGGGGGATCAGTATCGTGTGCTATTCCTCTTGCACTTAGGCAACTGAATTATGCAAAGCTTCACAGCTGACCAGGTGCATTATGGCATTTCTTTCATCTTCTCATTAAATAACAGCCAGTGACCCGCACTAGATTTAGTTGCTTAATATTCTGATCAGATGCGGTAAATGCAATGTTATTGTTTTAGAAGAGTAATCGGACCTAAGAAAAACTGATTCTTGTTTTTTGTTTTTCCTTACTTGTTAATGACACAGATGGTGCATTAAGACTAACAAGTGGGAAAGGCAGTCATGAGGGACGCCTGGAGGTCTATTATACTGGGCAGTGGGGCACAGTCTGCGATGATGGGTGGACAGAGCTGAATACACAGGTGGTTTGCCGGCAGCTGGGATTTAAGTAAGATTACTTGGTATTAGATATCTGACTCTTTGACTTGACAATGGTGACAAACATTTACACGAACCCTACATTATTCAAAAGTCTGGTGGTTTTAGTATTAGCCAAGTGCTTCATAGAAACTACAGTTAAAATCCATTAAAGCCTGCTTCCCTCAGTCTCAAAGAGAAATTTACGGCCTCAGTTTAGGTAGAAGAAAAAGCTTCAGCTGAGGTTGTGATTCCGCAGCCTTTATTCACCAAGTTCCTTCCAATCATCCTTTTAGCTAAGTGAGATCAATGCATATGCTACAGAGAAAAACTGATTTGTTGTATTCTATTTTGCCTATAGAAGTTTGATTCTTCAAAATCTTTGCCTGTTGAACAGTCACTAAAAATCACAGACATTTTCAAGTTATAAGTCCTTCTGGATCTAGCTCATAAAAACCCCCAGTCTGGCCCTCGAACACTGTTATGTGTTGAAAAGCGTATTTTAGAAAAAATCCCATTAGAGATTCATGCATTCACTCTTCACTACATTTCCTACTGACTGTGGCTACAAAGATGCACTCTCACTAGGCAACTGTTGTCTTGCCTTCAGACTGTAACAGCTCACATTCAAAAAAGAATTTTGTCTCGTTTTTCCTCATGTACTAAGAACATGCTTTAATTCGCAAAGTCAGTGCGACAGCCATATGCCTGGTTGAAGGGAGGCCTTAATCAAAGGTATTAGATTCTCAAGTTTGTATTAATGTAACAGTAACTGAGAAAAACATCACCAAAGCAGCAGCATATTGTGCTCTCATTGAATTTAACGCTAACTGAACCTGCTCTGTTATGGTGAACGCTGTTTACTGTTACTACTTGAGAAACCTTTTTTTTCTTCAGAAATAATTTATTTCCCTTCTAGTGCTTAAGTATCGCATGCCCTCTGATCATTGTGGACCAAAACATTATGTATACCTATGTGTTATACAGGTATGGAAAAAGTGTGCCTGAGAGCTACTCGGAAGGAAGCTCTGGGCCCATCTGGTTGGATGATGTCAGCTGCTCCGGGAAGGAGACAAACCTCCTGCAGTGCTCAAGGAGAGAGTGGGGAAAGCACGACTGCACCCATCAGGAGGATGTCAGACTCGTCTGCCATCCGGATGACGACAGCCATAAACTCTCATTTGGTAAGACATCTCTTTGGTAAAGTCACAGTATGAGCACTGCGGTGGGTGCACATCCGAGCAAAGTACAGCATACTTAAGGGTGCTCAAAATCTTAGTATTTGGAAGACGCGTGCAAAGAAGGAACAGGAAGGGAAAAGCTCACTTTTCTCCTGAAAATCATAGGAAGTGATCAAGCTTTGTTTAAAGGAACATAAACAGTCAGAACATTAAAGATCAACACAAATCTGTAAGGTAACAAAGTCAGATTCCAGAGATCCCGTTCTCTCAGCCTTCACCAGATTTTAGACCTATTCAGCACTTCCTAATGGTACACTGCATTTCACTCGGTATTCTCCACATTCTAAGTAACAGTCTCATGCGATCAAATGTCGGGGATGTACCCAAGCACTGAGGAATACAAATCAATAGTATATCCTCCTATGGCCTTACATTCAGATAATCCAAAATAAGATTTGGAGAAAGAGGGGAAGTTCAGAGATAGCAAGAGGGAAGGATGAGAAGCATGAAATTATTTCTTTATTACTACTGCCTATCATTTATCTTGTGCCTGGGTGAATGGGACCCCCTTGCTCACCAGGACAGAATGATACTACAAACACAGATCAAAAAGCCAGTGCCAATATCGAAAAGCCTACAAACTTGCATGAAAAAAGGATGAAAAGACAGACAAGAGTAGAAGTGAGAGAAAAATACTAATTACACAGTGGCACCGTAGAACAAAATGTATACAAACAAATGCCAAAGATTCACAAATCCAAATGTAGATAATTAAACAAGAATTCTGGCTATCAGATACACACAGTAAAAGTTACAGGGGAAGCATGGGTTGCTCAGCAATTCTGAATAACAGCTTCATTTTTAGAGTTTGCTACCTACAAAGGTTGTGGCTTGTCAGTAGGTAGCCTTTTACAAAATTGCTGCCAGTGTTCTTTAGTTTACCCAAGTATATTTTAATCAATTTTGAAATCAGAATTGAAACTAGTGGAGTTAGATTCACAGCTTCCACTGAAATGTAATGGATTTGTATGCCCAGGTGCCTGAAGTTCTCTGGAAATGATAGACTGAAGGTCTATCCTGCAAACTAGGACATGGAATACCGCGTGACATTGTTACCTGTTGTAACAACAATCAGCGCTTCCACATGTACTTTTCTAGTCTCTCCCTCTTTATAGTCTTTTTCTTTATAGCCTTTTGACCTCTCACAGTCCAATGAATGTTTTAGGTTGCAGTACAGTTCCATTATGTGTAGATGATGTCAAATCATATTTGGTAGAAAGAATTTTCTCAGACAAAAATAACAGGAATTCAAATCATGACTGCTGTCTTTACAGATGAAAACCATCTGTGCTGCTTTGCTCAAATTCCTATAAAATATAATCTTAGCTGAAGGAGGTCTGGTTCAGTTAAATGCATCCATATGGTAACATTCTCACATCCCTCATTACCAGAAAGTTATATTAATGTTGTGCTCATAAATATATATTTTTTTCTATAACACAAGAAAATGAGATAAAAATAAAATAGCTATACTGTATCATTAATATCTCGTGCCTCTAGCTGGGTAATGTAATTTTCACCTAAACCATATTCTTCCAGAATAACACATCATTTCAACAAGAAAATTAAGACAGCGTATCTGACATTTCCTACAAGATTTCTGACTGGAAAGTGGACAAAGACTCTATTGTTAGCATTTTCTTCCCAGCATTTGAAAAAGCCTTTTTTCTCACTGTAAGGATGAATTCAGTGGAAAAATATGAGAAATTAATAGATTATATGACTTGCGGAAATACAGACATTAAGGAACACTAAAAATGAGACAGAATACGCTGCAATAACTACAACATTCATTTAGTATGTAAGATCATGACAATGTAGTTTTAAACAGGAAGTTGGTGAAGTTCATTCATGTAACTGTCCAGGCAGTATGACCACCGGTATAAATAATATGCTTTAAATGATATTTGAAGCAAAGAGACTTTATAATTTTGTTTTCAAATCTTTCCCTTTTAATTAATGAATTAGGCCAGATTTAACTAGCTCTGATTCAGAGTAAGGTTTGGTATATTAAAATTATTCGTACCTTAAATTAATCTGAATTAAGCATCAAATGCAAATGTCCCAAAATACTGCTTTATTTAAGAGCATGATTAAGTAATTTCTCACCCCTACAGATTTAGAAAAGATTAGGAACAGGTCAGAAGAATGAGGAACAGTCTTTCCAATTATTCTAAACAGAAACTCTAATTAGTGTATTAAGGATTCTAAAGTATGACATACTAATAGATTTAGAAGGTAATTCTCGCTTAAACATTATGAAGAGGCCTCACAGGAATTCATAACTGTTTCAAGGCTACCTGCATACTATAAAGGAGCTTTAACATAGGCGAGAATCAAATATATACTTTGCCTAATGATTCAAAATTTAACTACAGGCCAAGCACTGAATGAACCATGATTAATTAAGTCTGACTAATCCACATAAGCAGTATTTTTTATTATGAAAGTATCTGAATAAGCAATCAATTTCAATTGCTAGGAAAATAATCACGCATTAGTCTAGAATAACATGCTGTAGAACATTATGCTATCAGACAAAATACACTACAGAACAGCATGCATAATGGTAAGGAATAACCGAAGTTCAACACAATGCTGTACTTTTTTGCTGAGATAGTGGTTAAGAGGAGTGGTAGTGACCAGTCTGAGAATGAACTGAGTTATAGTTAAATTCACCCATAGTTTCTGCAAGGAAAACGTGTCCAGCTTGTATGGGTATCTCATAAAAGCTACCTCAGGTGTTTTCTGCCTTTACAGGGAGAATTGTTCTGTGCCCACTGTGGTAAAATTCCGAGCTATGTCTCATATTTTTATGAAACAAAGGAACTCTGAAGTTCCAAATACAGCAGTATTTCGTATTTGTCTTGTAATTTGTACAAACCACTTCCTTTTGCCAGCCAGGATAAGTATGACTACTTTAACAGCTGACATTAGGCTTGTTAAACATGAACATCAGTTGACCCTATACGCTGGACATGATGAAAATGACTTGGAAGTGCTAGTTCTTGTTTCTGTTGTTGTGAGTTGACAGCAGTAATTTATTCCCAGGTCCTCCCATCAGGCTGATGGATGGTGAAAATAAGAAGGAAGGACGTGTAGAGATTTTTATCAATGGCCAGTGGGGCACCATTTGTGATGATGGATGGTCTGATAAGGATGCAGCTGTAGTCTGTCGACAGCTTGGCTACAAGTAAGAAAACTCATTAAGCTGTTTCTCAAGTTACCTGTTTGCTCTATTTAAACAAGTTAACTTTCTGCAACCAAGTATTACCAACTTACGTCCGATAACATAATATATGCCTTTTAAAACTTCTCTGTTTGGCATTCTTTTAGAAAAGTGTATTTCTACTATCTGTTTGAGAAGTAGTAAGGCTACATCTTCAAACAGAGTATTCATTAACTAGCATAACTGGGAAAAGGAATTTTAATATTCAAAAGTATATCACAGTCTGACTGGCAACTGAAATGCAAGTTAATGCTAGTTATTAAATCTTTTTTAGAAGTTAAATATTCCAAATTACTAAGCGCTATCGACTAAATATTATATTTTATTTGTCACTTATGGTGCTACATGTCTGTATGATATAAACTTATTACACCATTTTTTAATTTTTTTTCTTACACTTAGTTGCACTAATGTAACCAAGATAAGAATTTTATTTAGTGTATCTGCTCTGCGCTCTTTGCCACTCAAACTGTTCTAAATTTACTTCTTTCATCTTCTGTTTTCAGGTTTCTAAACATTTTTTAAAAGCCAGAGTGAAATTTCTAGTTTGGAAAAAAATGAGCGAAACTAATGTTAACATCTAGAATACCACAGATGATTACATATTCTGTGAACTATCTAGATTCTGTTTTGTTTCTAATTTTGTGTGAGAGCTTTGTGTTCCACCATACTTAAGTGACAATTTTCATTCATCTAATGATTTTTATACTGAGTCATCTGTAGCCAACACAGAAAAACTTAAGGTAAAGAAATGCTAGTGCTTTGGTGATATGATTTAACAGTATACACAGAAAAACCCTGGGGAATTTAAAATGCCTTCTTCATCACACTAGCAAAGAAAATACAAATGTTCAGAACCTAGACTTGGTTTACTACAGTTTACTGAAATTATCTGGAACTTAGCTAAAATGTCAGGGGAAATGGTTATATTGTTTTTAAAGGGTTCTTGATTTGTTTTCATTGAAAGGTGTAATTTTGCATACTGTTAATATTTACCTTTTGTGAACCTTAATGATGAAATCTTTATAGAGTCTAACATAACTGTTAAAATTTTTAATGAAATATAGCAACAGCTTAGTGTCCACTGTCACAAGGTGTGGATGCGATTTCTGCAGATGCAGATGTAGACATATCAGCTACTGAACTCCCAGTTTCATGGGTTTTTTTTCCTTCCTTTACTGACGTGGCTTGACTTGATGTAGCTTGGAGATTTGATAAAACTGTTGTAACAAATGATTATGCCTTTGGCCTGCATGACAGTAATTTAAACAAGCTTTTTAATATAGGAATAGACCTGACAGGACAAAACCACCCTCTAATTAAAAGTACCACAATGTATATGTGTCACTTTTGAACTAAGTTGCTTAAGCAGGCTTACATCACTCATAAGAAATTTTTTTCTGGATACCTAAGAGCTGTAAAGATGTAACAACTACAGGGCAGACATACAAACAGAAGAACTAATGTGATATCCATAACACTAGTGAAATGCAACAGGAAACTAGTGAAATGTCTTCTCTGAATGTATCTGTAATACAAATCACGTTAATCCGTTTGCTGTATCTAACAACGTAAAGTTTGTGCAACTGAGTATCATCAAATTATATCTGAACACATAATAGATACCTTTTAAAAACTGTCTGGTATTTGTTTAGTAAAGCATATTTATAGGTAGTAGTAGGCTATGGATTCAAAACTACAAAACTTGACTTGTATTATCTCCCACTCAATCATTCATTCATTTAGTCGGCTTCATCATCAGCATCTCTGGCCTTTGGTCATCTGAGGGAGAAATATAGAACTCAACCACTTATCCCCACCTTCTGCTTTTAAATCTCTGCAAGGACAGACAGTTGGCTGGATTCTCAATGTGTCATGTCTGAATGGGGGTTTAAGATTACAGGATACAACAGAGCACATGTTTTCTCAAGGACTAGGGTTAGACACATTTTAGAAATCTAAAATTAGGTTCCAAAACCGTGAGAGCTTGTCGGAAATGCTGGATCTTGGTGACCCTATGTCTACACAGTTACATTGCACAAACCTGACTATGCCATTACATGCACTGATGAGCTGGAATTGCTTCTGGGCCTAGGAGTTCACGCACAGATCTTTTTTGCTGAACTTCAAATTACATTCAGTGGTGACTTGACTGTTTCAAAGCAAGGCTGGGGCTTCCGGATTTATGCACCTGAGCTTGAGGGTTGATGAATGTTGTTTCTTTATAAATAAACACATTATGACCTTTTCTTGGGAGGAATTAAAGCACCTAATACTGAAGTTGACATCAGTTTTCATTAAGACTGATCACAAAACTAAACAGTATCATTCAACATCATTACAATGCTATGTTTGATTCTCAACTCTTTCCTCCTGCGGAATTACATTCCTTAGGGAAAAAAAATTCACACATTTATCAGATTTATTATTACAAGTGGGAGAAAAGACTGCCTTAAAAAGGAAGTCTCGTGTAAGCAAAGGGTAAACACTGACAAAATGGACTAAGATTTTCCTGCATACATTATTCATATCGTCAATGCTTGCCAGTACATTTATTTTACAAAATCCTGCTTTGGAACATTCGCAGCCATTTACTAGGGTTCATTCTGAGACTGAAATAAGAAAATCCCCAAGTTGGCAAAATCACTAGGTTCAAAGCAATACTAGTTTTAAAGATGTCTCATTAAGCCAGTCTGTCAAATGCACGATTAACATCAGAAAAACATAATATCAAGAACATTAGAAAACAGCCCTACTAATTGGCTAAAACCAGTCACGAGAACATAAAAATAATTGATAGCACCCTAATCAAAGTATGCTTGTGGCAAGATGAACACTAAGAGAACACACATCTTTTCTGAAGTACTACCTACTATGTGATTGGGTTTAACATACAAAAATATTTTGTTACAATGACTAAAGAGCAAAAGACGGTTTTAGAAGCTCTTGCACTTTAGCGAATTAAGTGGCCCAGTAAAATTGGACCCCATTCATTTAGGACAGACTTGTAAGAATGCACAGGCAACCCCCCTCCACCCCCACTCCCCCAAATGAACACATAAGCCTTCCATTAGTGCTCCCAAAATTATCTACTGCAGGAAAAAAAAAAAAAGTTCTCGGGTAGTTGGCCATCTATACTAATCAACTGGATTTCCTGATTAACAGTATTATGAATAATGGTAATACTGCATCTGAAGAGCTCAGCATGCTATTGTGTCTGGCCTTGTGTCTGAGAAAAGTTAGGGGATAAGACCTGAAGCCGCCCTTTTCTCTAGGGACAGATTTGAGCAAGCAAAAAGGTTGTTTCTCTGATAGTCATCTGTGCATAAACAGCTAGCTTGGTAAGCAGCAGTTAAGGGACACACACGTTTGTTAAGGGTGAACTAAAACCAGTTGTAAGAGCACATTCCAGCACGTAACAAACACCTAAGACTTAAGATTTATACATTTAGTGATCTCCCAATTACATGAAATAATTTTGTCTATTAAGCTGTACCCCTTGCTCTAGAACATCATGATTTTTGTGTTTGTTTCCTGGTAGATGTTCTATTTAAACAGTTGGATTTGTTGGGTTTTTTTTTTGTTAAAGAGTGGGTATGGAAAAACCTTTCACAGCAATTATCAGAAAACTGAGAGATTACTGATGTACAGTAAGAGATAGATAGCTTTCATATAAAGGTATGAAGAGTCTCTGCAGTCCAAGTCCCATGATTCAGTTCATGTTGACGTGTGATTGCAACCCATATGCACTAAAGCTCTCACCTTCATCTTCGTCCCTCTACAACTCTTTCACCTAAAATACTTACATATGTGACTTCACAGATGTCAGTATTCTTTAAGGTTTATCTGGTAAGCCAATGGAGGCAGTGCCCTTGTTAAATAGTCAGTAAGAGTCTGCAGAGATAATTCTATACTAAACTGCAATAAATACTTCTCTGGGAAAGGCTAAGAGCACTGTGGTGATTCACAACAAAGTAGTTTTCAGTATCCTGAGGAACTTTAGAGCAATGCCCTAAAGCAGAAACTTTGGTTTTTTGACAGAGAGATATGAAAACCAGGTAACAATTTGCAATGAGTGCCTGTACTGTCTCAGTATTTTGTAACAGCACATATGGACATACCAGCTGCCCACAGGTATTGGGAGAGTTGGACATTTTTTTTGTCATTATCTGTAATCAGGAGTATCATTCACAAGAATATTTGGAGCAAGAAGAGACTCATTGCCTGTGACTGACAAGTTAAATCATACTAAACTCATTAGGCAAAGATGTCCTATACTGGTTCCAAAGTCAGTTAAGGCTTTGGATTATCTGGTAAATACACGCTAGCCATGGAAATTAAAAATATGTAAAGACAGTTGACCTTGTGGTATCATCTCTGTTAGATATTTTATATGCTTCTCTTTCCTGGCTTTTTACAATTCATGTGTTCTAACCAACATTCCCTACCTAGAAAACCTGCCTGCCTACCCTTCAATACATGGTAAAAAAAAAATCCAAACAGGCAAGACTTTCTGTATGCAAGTTTGAAAAAGAAGGAAGCTTGTATGTATTACTTTCATGTTTCAGTTATAGGGATATTGGCAACGGACAACTGGATTCTTTCAGTTTGATCCAGCCACACTTCTAGTATGATGAAGCTTTGAAAATGGTACAATAAATGAAAACTCCTCCCCAACAGAGAATCCCTAGCTGATAAAGGGACATAAACTCATTATGCCATTCTCACCTATCTTCCCCAACACTGCAGGTATAAAAAGGTGTAAAGGGAGATAAATACTTTCTTGCCCAATACATTTTTATTGTTAAACTCTTTCTCTGCTCCAGCATTTCACTGTGCATGCAGTTACCCTTTTGTATACATAGAAGTACTGTTCTTTACAATATGCAATTATAACACATCCTTTAAAACTATGATACAGCATAACATTTTAGTTATCTAGAATTCCATACACTCTTATCACAACAAAATATCAGTAAATTGCTCTCAACTGCAACTTGTAGTTCAGACACACCTAGAGGCAGCTGTGGCCTGCCCCACTTCTCTGTATAGCTGGTTGGGTGGTCTCCCACCCGTAATTCTTTCTGACTCTTAAACCGTACACAACAAAACATCTATTCATATATTAAGAAGCATTATCCTAAGTAATTAAAAGTAATAATCCATCAGAAACATTACCAAATGAGATGCTTACATGCACAATTCATGTTGGGTTTTTATTGTATTTGTTCATCTACTCCCTCGTTTGGGAAGAAAGTTCATCATTCAAGAGGTCATTCACACAACCGACACTGTGGTCATTGCTGAAGCTGTATGGCACTACATACAAGCTCTAAGGACCAAGACTTCAAACCCAGTAAAATGTCCTAAGTCTGACATTTAAATACTTAGGTTTGATACTTATCCTTATACGAACATATGATTATCATACTGACCTTCTTTGTAAAGCGCAAGTATACTGTATTTAACTGGCCCATCTTTCTGAGGGAATCAGACCAGAACAAATTATTTTTAGCATTCACAGATGCTGATTTTATGAGGATTAAAGAGATTATGAAAAAGCAGCTTTCACATATTTTGCTTTACAGATACTTATAATGCCGTTGCAAAGTAAAATAAGTTGCAAACTGCTTTCTAACTAGATATAAAACCACTTTTTACACATTAAAGAACTGTACCAATTTGTTTGTTACACTTTTTTTCTACTTACCCGAGTAACAGAGGCAATGAAAAGAAAAGTTGTCAACAAGTGAATCAGTGACAGGACTTGGAATAAAACCTCAATGTCTTTTACTACTCAGTCTGAAATATTTCAGTTTAGTAAAACGTAGATAATGCCTCAAAAAAAATATGCTCTTTTTCCAGAGGTCCGGCTAGAGCAAGAACAATGGCATATTTTGGGGAGGGCAAAGGCCCAATCCACGTGGATAACGTGAAATGTACGGGCAGTGAGAGATCCTTGGCAGACTGCATTAAGCAGGACATTGGGACGCACAACTGCCGTCACAGTGAGGATGCGGGGGTGATCTGTGACCACCTAAGCAAGAAGACCCCCGGGAACAGCAATAAAGGTGAATCCCCGTTGTGAGTGGCAGACCAACAGGTTCCAATGGGGAACTGTCACGGTAGGAAGAGACGGATGTAAACAATCCCACCTCACACAGGAAACAGTTATATCAAAAGAATTATAGAAACAAAAGTGGAGGAAATCATCTCTGTTTACACTGTGTGATCATATTGCTGTGCCAGCTGCACAAAGGAATCTTAAAGACTATCAAATGATACAGGGTATTTGTCTGCTATAGTAGCCTTGTTTCTTAACTTGTACAAGGGACATGAAAATGCAAAAACCTAGACAGCTACTTTCAACTTTTCAAGATACAGGTTATCTTCTGCTAAGGACTGAGACATATGTGGTATGCCAAGCTCTGCTTCCACTTACATGAAGTAAGGAACAATCCTATAAAAAAGTCCTACACTTGAGAAGCGGAGCACAAATGTGTAAATCGCTCTGTGATCACAGTCAAAAGATCTCAGCTACAGAGAACTTCTGGGAGAATTCAGGGTATTTTCTCCAAGCAAAATTTGGTTGTTAATGACTACCATGAAACACAGAATAATTTCGGCTTTTGTGGTTTTTTTGTTTGGTTTTTTTTTTTTAGTTAACTCTCTCATTGAAGATTGGCTACTTTTCATTTTGAGTTTAATGATGTCTGCATCTCCTTTTCTGGTTTAGATTCTCTTGCTTCTGTTTGTGGATTGAGGTTACTACATCGCCGACAAAAACGAATAATTGGTGGGAAAAATTCTTTACGGTAAATATTTAGTAAAGACAAGTAATTCTGAGTAAAAAGCTTGTAAAAGATGTATTTGCCGTAAGTGGTTTGCCTAAATTATGGTTTTATTGTAGGTTTGTTATTTGTTTTTCTTTTGGCTTGTCACGAGGTAGAAGCATAAATATACTCACAGTAAATTGGCAGGAAATTTAAAAATATTCATTGATAAATAGTTGCAGCATTAGTTGAAAATCTGTAGATACTTATGGGTTTAGTCCTTGATTGGGTAAATGCCTTACTTTCAAAATAGCCTTTTTACCTCTTTTCAAGGGTACTTGGTATCAGGATGTGAGCTTTATGAAGAGAGCTATCAATATAGTACAAGGTTTTAAATGCTACCTACACCAAGGCCTGGGTATGATTCACTGCCTAATACCAGATTTTCCTTCACAAAATAAGTCTCAACGATGACACAGCTATAAACCCAGGCTTTTTCTTAACGCTTTGTTCTTAGCTTTTAATGACATGTTTATGTTTAGTTAATACAAACGGATTAACTGAATACTACTACTACTAAACGCTACAATAGGAAGTATAGGCTTTTTTTCTTAACAGTTTTGAGTAACCACAAAAGATACATATTCACAGAATCTTACAAAAGGGATTGTGAAAAATACACTTAGAGTATCATTACTTGTCATTGTGCAACCTATTTCAAAGTACACACACAGCATCAGTCACTCCATTTAAAAACAGACACAGCTGAAGTGGAGGAGCTTCAACGAACAGTAACAAGAGGGAGCCCAGAAAAACATTCCAATGCAGTCAGACAGAGCAAAGTAGGATTACTTACCTTAGTAAAGAGACAAATGAGAATAATAAATAACGCAGTGTACAGAAAAAGATAGAGAATTATTGTCTCAGAATACGTGTACAAAGGACACTGGATGAAATGAAATGGTGACAAATAATGGATTGCACAATTAAGTCAGAGCAAGAAACTTGATCTCATAATAAATAAGCACAGGGACATTAGATAAAGCAAAAAGGTGAGAGAGATCCAACAGCGCACTTACAAATGCTTCAAAATCAAGAAAAGGACTCACTGTCACAAGAAGTCATTAAGACAAAGAACTTGACAAAATTCAAAAAGGAACTGGATGGATACTCACATACATACTAGGAAATCCAAAATTGTCTGAATTACCCCATTTTGGAAAGACATATTAAATCCCATCTTCCAAAACTAAAAAAAAACATCTAAATTGCTTTATAGGAAGTAAATTGTTCCACCTTACTTTAAAACATTTGGCACTGGCAAATCCTCTGCGACAGGATGCTGGACTAGATCCTGGGCACCTCTTGTACTCCAGCATACTTATTCAAGTTGACAGTAGTCAGAAAACACCTAAACCCTCCTGTTGTTTATTCCTGGCTCTTGCCATTGCTTACAGGTGCATCTCTCTCCCTCTCCCTTCTGATTCCACATTTTGCTGATCTGTTAAACTGGTGAAAAAATAACCCATCCTGTCTTCATAGGCCTGCAAATATGCACCCCAGATCTACTATACAAAACAGATGACTGCAGGCTGAAAAAAAAGGTGCTAGTCTGTTATTATTTGTTGCTTTAGACCTCTTGGTTTGCCAGCTTCCCTTTGCAAACAGCTCAGAACTGACAAAGATATTAACACAGACAGGAAAGGATGCTGGGTTAAGCTTTTCAAGAAATTCCCTTCTTTCCCCTCTCCAGTTGACAGGAAATTTCTGGTTTGTTGACTTGGATGGTATTTGGTGAGGAACCTAAGAATGTATTTGGCACAATGAATGCAATCTGAGAAGGGAAAATTAAAATAATTGAGAGTGGGAGGAAGCGCTCAGAGTGCTGGATGCCCAAACAATCCATAAAGTAATCCTGACCATTGTTAAATGGAATTCTGAATGCTGCAGGAATATAAAGGTATTCTCAACTGTTACTCAGTAAGTAACATGGTTTGCAAGCTATGTCAGTCAAAGAAACTAAACAGGATATACACTCAAGGGAACTGACTGTTCCATTGTTGTACCCTGAACATGTCTCATGTCTTCTGTAGGGGTAGCTGGCCATGGCAGGTTGCACTCCGACTGAAATCTTCTCATGGTGATGGAAGACTCTTGTGTGGTGCTACTCTCATCAGCAGCTGCTGGGTCCTCACTGCCGCACATTGCTTTAAAAGGTAGGTATCCCTTCAGTAGTGAAGTGTATTTTCAAACTATTTTGTTGTACTGGGAATAGGCAAAAACATTCTGGTTAAAGCCCACTAAAAACTGTTCCAAAGACTTGTCCTTTGGTTTAAAAAAAACCCTACCAACCAAACTCCTTTCCTTCCACATAGAAACAAACAAAAGAACTTAATACATTGAAATTATTCTGGGTGTCACCATTCACAAGATTCATATTCCCAACTTCAGTATTTCCATGAAAAAATACAAAACTGCAGCTTATGGCTTTGAGGTTACAGTGAAGACAACTGAGCAAACATCAGACACGAGGACGGTAATATTTTGGACAGATATTGGCAGTGATAGGCATTTTTACTCTAACACTGCAGTGACTAGCTGCACTAGTCCCCCCAAACCCATTTTAGGGTAAAGGACTATTATATATTCTGCTGAGTCTAATAGGAGAATAAATCTGTACACTTGATGTTAGCGAGACTGAGCTTTTTTGCTTATTCTTCACCAATAGGTTGCAGCAACTGCCTTACTCTGTTATCTCACAGTACATAAAGAATTGTCTTTTGCAGCCACCTAAATAAAGGTCCTATCCCCTTTAACAAAGAAATAATTGTCTAAGTGGTTATACTGGTATAATTCTCTGACACTGGCATCTAATAGACCTATGCCAAATTCAGCTCCTTTCCATATGTTTAGCAACTGGTTTGCAACTTACACTCCCTTGTAAATCACATTTGATCTACTTGGTCTAACTTAGGCAATTCTCAGTATTAAGCTATTATCTAGCTTTTAAAAATGTCTTTTCCCATTTTTGCAGAAACAGATATTATTACTGATAATTCTCCTATTCAGCTTTTGTGATATCCCCTCTTCAGTAACTGACATCAGGAATTCACTGTTGATAAAGTTACCATAGTATAAAAGCATCAGCTTGCACAGTAAGGAAGCTGGTCTAGTATTTTAAGCTTTCAATGGCAATTATTACATTGGAATCCTTACAAAAGGTTGCAGTATGGGCTGGAATAAAAGCATAGAAGAACAGTATTGCGGTTTTGAGGATATTTTCTAGAATTTGCTCAAGTCAGCTGCAAATATTTTAACTTTGGACTTTGAGCCTTTCCTTTTGCACACCAATAACTACAAAGAAGAGTCAGATAATACTTTTACTCAAATGGAAAGTGTTACCTTTGCTTCGTGCCAGGTGCGCATCTTTTCATTTTCATGTTTAATGAAATCATGAAGCACTTTTCTTAGCAATATTCCAAGCGGAAGCGGTCAACCCCAATAAAAACTCTGCCTACTTCAACTGATGGTCCAGTTGTTTCTGTGGAACTACGAAAGCACTTCAGGTGCTATCATCAAAATTCACAGACAATGGCTTCCTATTCCCCTGTTCATCACCTCTATAGTGATTACTAAGAACGCAACTTAAGCTCTTGACAAAGCCTTTGATTAAAGGCTTGAAAACAAGGCAGTCCCTTCTGTTATTTTACCTCGAAGATCCTCTCCAAGGAAAGAAGAGGGAGGTCACAGGAAGCCAGGTATGTTTTCTGTGTGCAAATCAAGATCTCAGTTACCCAGCGCTTCTCCTTATTAGAACAATTTCACAAAGTTTGGTGAAACAAGTTAGGATATGCTGTGCTGCGCTGCTGCAGTTGCAGCGCATCATTACCGTAAGCACTCCCCACAGAACACATTACCTGCTCTTCCCAGTGGCTTGCCTTACGTAGCCGGAGCTCCAAGTCGTTACTGAATGTGCTGCCAAAGTGCACCCATTTGGGGTACTTTGCTGAACACCCATACAACGGGGCAGCAGAATGGCTGGAGCAATGTACACTGTGATATTTCCAAATTGGTGCAGCTACTCAAGGGTCTGCTAGAAGACTGTCCCAAACCTGTTGTGTGCGGTCTCAGGGACCAAAGTATTGTTTCGCCTCAGATGTTGCGTTTAAAACCGTGCAACCTAGATCTAAGCATGCAACTCCCACAGCCTGTGGATGCACTACTGTTTATTGTAAAAGAGAGAAGGCACCTTTAGCTCCAAGTTGACACTGGACAGACTGGGCTGAACTTCCTAATGATCTCAGAGTGATTTTAAGGGGCTAGGTTTCCAAGAGCTATCTATAGATCAAGCACCTTCTTCACATATTTTCCACAGGCAGACAAGAGAAAGGCTAGTATAGCATTTCTCATATCCTGGAAATCGGAACACGGCTTAAGTAATAGAAGTGGGCTCATCTGTACTATGGATAAAAATTAAGTACAATTTTATGCATGATGATAGAATCATTCGCCAGTAGTATAGCAGCATTACTGGTTTCTGTAATTTCACAGACACATAATTTAAGATAAAAAATTGTTTGAAGCTATTTTTCTTTTTATAAGCCACCCATCTTATTAGCAAGTTTTGTCCTGAGTGGTTCTGACAGCTATAGGGAATTTGCAGGTCTATATGTAAAAAAATATTAATTTTGGAGAATTAGAAATATGAGGCATAGAAAAAAAAAAGAAGAAATTATAATGACCATGATGTCATTTTAGGAAATACTGTGTTACTTCAACATTGTACTGTTCTAATAATATAACTCTTAAGTGCGTCTTTAGGCATTCCTAAATGCCCATGTATACTTCAACATGGTCCTGGTAATTTTGTTTTGAGAACGAGGGACCCTGAGGCACAGTGGAACCAGATGCCTAGTAAGACACCAGAAACCAAAGTAGACACCAGAATTAAAATTAATTTTTCTCAAATTTAGCATGAATGGTGAAATGAATTCAGGTGTGCCTTCAGCGTCAGTACATTACTTGACTGGCAGCAGGAGGATATTAGTGTGGTGTGATTACTAATCCATCCTCCAGTTGGCTGGGAAATAAACCTTCCAGGAGGTGCTAAGGTCAGCACTGCCAGGCTGCAGTAGAGCTTGAAGGCATGCCCAGCCCAGCCATCCAACGGAAGGGTAATACCCTGAAAGCAACATCATTTTCTATCCATGAAGCACTTCCAGACTCCTCCTCTGGCTCCACTCTTCAAACGTGACGTGTGTGTGGTGATTCTCTGCCATTTCATAGGTGGCTTTTAGGTGAGGAAGACTGGGCACTCCTGAGCTAGACTATTTTGCCTTTTTTATGTACTGATGCTCTGTTACAGTATTTCCACATTTGGCAAATACCAACTACTACAGGGGAAGAAATAGAACTGTCTACAGATGAAAAAATCAGTTTAAGAAAGCCCTATGTGTGTGAATCTGCACAGAAATATGGTAAATGTGTGCAAAGACTCCTCATTCAGCTTCTCGCTAGAAGCCTTGTAGCTATTAAAGTTTAATACATTTGCATGAGAAGCAGCACTTCTCATTCCATTAAATGTTTAAAACCAGTACTTTTAATTAAGGTAAGCTTTCCTGGATCTCCTTTCTTCACTATTCTGCTATAAATGACCACCATCCATAACACAGAAAAAAAGGAGCAGAAATCTATTACAGAGAAAACGCAGCTCCTTTTGTCAAAATCAAGGACGTAAATTAAATGGAAGCAGCAGCAGGTTTTCTACTATACTATCTGGTATATGGCTGACAGGAGGGCACTCATTATCACTAGTCATAAAAATCTTTCCTTCATGCTTAGGCTTACAAATCAAAACAAACAATTAAAACCCAAGTTCCTTTGATTATTAAATCATTTTAGGAAGGAAATGTGTTCATTTCTCATCTAAATTACAAACACCTAATACATTTGTTAGTCTGTAGTATTGTGACTTCCACAAGTATTAAAAAAAAATTCAAAACAAACCACCTCTTCAAAAACCCTCTTCAAACTGCATTAAAGATAATGGATAGAATATACAGTAAATCCTGTAATTGATGTTGTGGACAAGGCCTATAAACTCAAATGCAGAGGCACACGTTACATTTAAAAAAAAAAAAAAAGAAGAAAGATTTATACCGTGTAAAATAACCTTTCTCTACTTGAGAGCCTGATTTCCACTGCATCACTGATAATACACATCTGCAAAGTACTGTGATAGTATTTGTTTATATATACAAAACTTTTATGTCAGTGTGCACAATGGTTAACTTATATGGGCAAATACTTAATGAAGGTAAAAAAGCTTTCATAATCCAGAAACTATCAGCGTAGCACTAATATGCTGTTTGCTGCACAGGGCCAAAAGTGTATCTATAAATTATGAGTGAGTATTTTCAGTGACCTTTTGGAAATGTTTTTGGCAGGCAAATATATATTTAATGCTAATGACCTTGTACATTTGTATTCCAATAAGATAGTCAGATGTGTAACAAAAATTGTTAAAATACTACTTTCAAACATTCAAAGATCATATCTAGCAATATATTCTAGGGTACAGAATCCTATTTATGATAGCTTTTAAAGGCAATGAGATCAACAGTCATGAACAATAGCTGTAGCAAAAATTATTAAACTATTTAATATTGCTTAACTGGCAAAGGAACCAGTATAATTTTACTGAACTTGTTGCACTTGGTTGCTGTATCATTTAGATTCTTAAGTGGGACATCATCATGCAGGTACAGAATTTGAGCAGAAAAATATATCCGAGATGTCAGTAACAAAAACAACTCTTCCATTTACTTTAGGGGGGGTTTTGCATGTAAGTTAGAATAATTCAAATGAAAATAATAAAGCCATTTTACTGCAATAGTAACTAAAGTACTTTCTGTATCAGCTTCCTTTTCGAACTTACTCTGAGGAAAACAGATCTTACAAAGTTGGCTAATGCATCAGCCAAGACTGACTGTAATCTCAGCCTGGGCAAGACATTGGAGAAGTACTTAGTTGGCTGTAAAACCCACTGCAGTGTTACTAAACCCTTTACGTTCTGAGCATTACATCTGTTCTGTAAACAGATTTTGTAAAAGTGAAAGACCGTTTGGTACTGCACACCCTGACCATTCAGCTACCTGCCTCTATACTGACCTTGTCCACTTTGGAGACGGGCACAGGAGTTGCACTGTCAGTGTGTAAAACATTTTATTCCTCTGTTTTACAAATTTCACAGAGGACCAATGCATTGATTAGCTTACACAATAAAATGAGCTACCAGGGTCTGTCAGCCTGGTTTTCATAGTTTATTCAAACAGCTTTTTATAGCATAGTAACACGCTTTCTGTCAAACAATCAACATTATGCGTACTTCCATGGAAAAGATGGCCAAAGCGATTAATACACTGGCCCTTGATTTGGTAGTTTCTCTTGCTGCAATTAGTTCAGAAATCTTTAAACGGTAGTTCTAGGAAATACACTACCTATGAGGTTATATAGCTTCCATGTGAAGAGACGAATCACCATTTAATATATATAAATACTGAACTGCAGGTGCAACTTTTTGCAAAACACAGGAATCAGATTCATTTCCCTACTAATATTTTCCACAACTAGAGGAATAAAAAAATACTTTCCCCCCTAATTTGTGTATTTGTATAAAAACATGTTTCTAACTTTGAATGCTATGGTTTTGCCAAAGCATTACTGGAAATCTTTGCACATGGGCCAGGAAAATTTGCTTTCAAGTCTATCTATATGTAAACATGCTAAATTAAACTCTGAATTATAGTTTCTAAAAATTTCCAGTAGCAATAGCAAGCAGATATAGAAGACCTATTCAGTACAAACTGGTACTGAAATGTACAAAGCTTTTTATTGTAAAGATGCACAACTCATTCATAAAAAAGTCACTTTCACAGAAATAATGCTAGAAGAAAGCTGTCTTAGTTAATGCCTGTACTATATAGTATTTTAGTGCACTGAAGACACATGTAGCCTTACTCCTTGCTATATTAAGGAAAGACAAATAGATGGCAGAAGAAGAAAAAAAAACAACAAAAAACCAAAAACCTCACCCAAGGTCACAGATCAGATCACAGCACTGCTGTAAAACTCCCCACTGTTTTCTAGCCAGTGCCAGATTATACTTTTACTGGCTCCCACATCATAGCTCAGAGTAACAATAATAGAATTTTAGACTGATAATAGTACACTAAGCGTCTCAGCAAAGTATGGTAAGATTAGCCTTTTCTGATGTAAGATGCACAGGAAAAGGAGGGGATTCATCAGTGTCAGAGCAGAAATTCTTGGCAGGCAGCAGATATCAAGGATTTGACAATCTATAGGGATGCAGAATTTAGGATTTCACTGATGTAATAATTCAGATGGCTAAATACAGATGGATATATATAACTCCCGAAACTAATTAAGACCTAACAGCCTTTCTTACTCTGAAGACTCTCCTTAAAGGCAGGTCTTGGTTATGTCCCCTCCCAAGATCTTGCCCAGCCCCAGCCTCCCGTTGAGGGGCTCAAAAAATGTTGGGGACACAGCCTTGATGCTGTGCCAGCACTGCTCAGCAGTAGCCAAAACACTGGTGTGTTATCAA
>JANZLQ010000007.1:11149600-11162017 GCA_026212715.1 Elanus axillaris | reverse complement strand
TACCAATGCAGAACACAGCACTATGAGGGCTGCTATGGGGAGAATTAATTCCATCTCAGCCAGACCCAATACAAGGCAACAAAAATAAAAGCAATATATGAGCTGCCAACCCTAGTTCCATGGAATCTTGCCATTTACTTTATCAAGGAAAGAAGCAACTGTGAAGTCTTACTGGGCTTTTAAAACTGGCAAAAACATGCAGATGATCTAGAAATGAGAACATGAGATCTAATGCAAGAAAGATTCAAGTATTTGTTTTTTAAAAAGGCTTACAAATACCTGTGTTCTAGAAGTTTCAAGGGACTGGAGTCAGAATGCCTGGAGAGCTAGGATTCATGCTTCTGCCTTTTCTGATGTTCTTTTCCTATTCATGATCTCATTTCTTAATAGAAAATTCCTGATGAAAATTGATTCAGTGATAAGTTATGAAGTACTAGCACTTTAGTGGTCAAAACAGAAAGATTCATACACATACAAATAGTTTTTTTGCTTAAATATCTGTGAGATAAACATCCCCCCCCCCCCATATCCACAAATTAAATAAGCTCTTGAGCTATTTTCTTCAGGGAGGAAATAAGTAATGTATTTCGTAGAATACACAATTTAAATTTTCTCAGTTCTCCCTCTGAGACTAAGATCGGGATGAATACTTTTTTAACACCTCTGTAAACTTTAAAAAGTCTGCATCAGTTGCATCTCTTCACTTCCAGCTGCTATAGAATTTTGATTTCCAACCACAAGGAAAATACAGTATCTGGAGAGTATTTCACACAGACTACTACAGAGGAGGACCGGGAAGAAGTTTTGTGGTAGACAAGTTACTTCATTTTTCCTATACAGAAGGTCATCTTCAGATGAACAGATGTTTGGTCATAGCCTGCAACTCACTCTCCTTACAAGCCTAGAAGTGAAATTTGCTCACAGAAGACCTGAAGGAGATGTGCAGAATCTGACAAAGAAAGCTTTGCAGGCAACCAGGAATGCAACCCACAATTAGAAGAAATACTCAGTGGCACAGCTATATATTGTGCAGAAGAAACCTGTAATGTTCCTGCTTTGTCTGCTGCTCCTCAAGCAAGCTTTAGCAAGCTATGGAGATCAGCACATTGCTGGAGGGTATAAAAAGAACAAGTATAGGTTAGAAGGTGACAGAACACTGTAGGGTATTTTCTGCATACGTATTACAAATTTCCTGTTGAAGGCTATAAGGGAAAAGGAAAAGTCAAAGGAAAATATATTTTGGTTAGCTCAGCCAGATTTTAAAATAAATATATGTACCCAACAGTGCTCCCTCGTTTGCATTTTCTTGAGAAGGGCTGTGTGTCCTGTAATCCAAAAATCTCCAAAGGCATGCACAGTGTTATTTCAGCCACAGTAATCATCTCTAAGGTATTTACTATTTAGTTTATGATGTGAAAGAAACTGGGGTCATATTAGATGCAAACCAAGTCTAAGATTTACAGGCCTTCTGCCACTTTAACAATAGGTGCTCGTGATGCACATATGCTTTGTTTTCCTTATTATAACTTCAGTTAACGTAAGAGGTTTTTATCAAGTTATCTAAGCTTCTAGAATTTCTCAAGCAATCTACAAAGCAAGCTTGAACACTGTTTTCATTTCTGTAATTATTTGGAGCATCACAATGATGTTAGTACTCAGGTTTTCATTATAATTACTGGCAGTTTGCGTTACCCTTCCTGAATACATTCATAACGCACACCTTGCTTGCACCTTTGAAGCAAGTGCCAGTCATGGCAGATGGCCATAAGAAACCTTGCCAGTGAAAATATACAAAAAGGAACATAGCCCAACCTGAAACTTGAGGAACAGTTTTTTGATATTCTTTAGGATACACTGAATGTCAATCTAAACATCTGAAAAAGCATTTTTTTCTCTTCAAAAAAATGCTTTTGGTATCATTATTTATATGAGCAACAAAGACCCAGATTAAATCTGTTTGCATGCTTAGAATGTGACTTTGCCTGAGCCAGCCCTATTTGTTTTCACCTCCATCTTAGGTATGGCAACAACACTCGCAACTACGCTGTGCGTGTTGGAGACTATCACACACTGGTACCAGAAGAGTACGAGGAAGAAATCGGAGTCCAACAGATTGTGATGCATAAAGAGTACAGGCCTGACAGCAGCGACTACGACATTGCGTTGGTGAGGCTACAGGGGCCAGAGGAACAGTGTGCCAGGTTCAGTACCCATGTCTTGCCTGCTTGTTTGCCATTAAGGAGAGAGAGACCACAGAAAACTGCTCCCAATTGTTATATCACTGGATGGGGTGACACAGGTAAAAATGTTTTGATGATTTCCACCCACCGATCTCATTACCTGAGGCTATTTAAAAAAAAACAAAACAAAACCCTCAAATACTTAAAATAAGGAAATGCTCAAAATTGAACAATTTTACTCTTTTTACGTAGGGGAATATTTTCTCTCCTGATCCTTAAACAGGAATGGCAACACTTTGTTTAGCGAGTTTAGTTTGTGTTTGAGAAGTGGTGATGAACCATGACATTCTAAATCACAGAACCAGTCAGTAAAATGGCCTCATTAAGATTGACAACCATGAATGAAAAGCTTATTTGTTACCAGGCTCACCCTGCGCAGCAGCTTATCACCCCCCTGCCTCAGAATATAACTAACAGCTCTAATATATTTAAGGTTTTTAAGGTAAGTACAATGAATATTTTAAAAAGGTTCTTTAAATTACACTACTTCAATAGAAAAATGTATAGAAAATATACACATAATAGAATTTCAAGTAACATTTTTAGTTTCTCTTCCTACCACTAACATTTTCAATCAGCGGTTAGATTTAAATAAGAGAACATCTTTCCAAAATCTATGAGAGCCACAATGCAACCTGCAATCCAGGCTTCTGGAACAAACTATCTAGTCACTTTTTAGGTCAGTACAAGATTCTTCCTCTTCAAAGGTCTTTAAATGTTTTACAGATTAATAACCATGTTTTACTTCCATGTTTTTGTGGTGCTGAATACAGTGCAAGACAGCAACCACACTTGAGCCTTTGTTCCACTGACTCATTCAAACTGGCAAGGAGACAAGGTGGCAAGGCCAAATATCAGTTCTTCCTCTTCACATGCGTTAATCTGTGTGCAGAGATGTCTGGGTCACCGTACTACAATAAAGGAGATAGACTTGTAGGGTGGTTTTTTTTTGCTAAAAACAATTGCTAATTCATTGCCTAGCTTTGTCTAGCTTTCTACACAATTCACTGAAAGTTCTGCAATACTGTTTACTTAGGACATCTATTGAAGGAAACATTAACCACCACAATAATTGGCTTTAATTACAGTAAGAAATTACATCATTGCAGTACTTCAGTTGAAATTCCACATTTGCTATATGAATCATAGTTACAAGTATTAAGAGTTTACTTTAAACCCCCCCCAACACTGGCTTTAATTTCCCATGTTTCCAACTGAAAAGGAGGTGCAATTTATAGAAAAAAGCCAAATGATTTAAACGTTGACATTTTATAAACAGAGTACTGCCTATACGATGCAGAATTTGCTACAGATAAGGAAAACCAAAGGACAGGTTCTGGTCACCCCCACAAAGGAAGATTCCTTTTGGTAAGCAGTGTGTTAGTATTCTGGTACACAGAAGTTACCAGGATTGTGAAAGATTCAAATGACGCTGACGATCTCTACCAGAATACACTTGGGCTCACTAACGTTAGCTCCTCAGTTGAGGTGACAAACAAGCTTGCGTGTACTTACAAGGCATAGGCATGATGGTTGGCTGGATGTTCTGCTTGGAAGCCAACAGAGGATGCAGGACCTATGAGGCTGAGCTAGACTAGATCTGAACTGGTGACCTACAAATGAAGTATTTCTACAGCTTTAGTCTCTACTACTCAAGACTCTCAAAAATAGCTTCCCCATTTAAGTACTGAGGCGTATATTCCTGTAGAAGGCACAAAGTGTGTTTGGAACAAAACGAACTCCAGCCTTGGAAAGAACCAGTGAACACAAGGAATAAAACTACATCTTAAATTTTAAGCCTTTTCTTTTTTTTAAAGCATCTATATTCCATATTTACAGTATCAATATAGTATTTTAATATTATATTTAATGCAACACAGATTTTTCAGTATTTAGTCTTCTTTTCAGTCATTTTACTTAATGACAAAACAGTCTGAAGGACTAGTAGCAAAAACTGGATTAAATCACATTTATGTTTCCAAGACCAATCATCATAATGAGACAATAATTTGGGTCCTCTTTTCAGGAAGGGCTTATTCAAGAACATTACAACAGGCTGCCATCCCCTTACTTCCCAAGAGGGTATGTGAAGAGCGTTACAAAAGAAGATTCACAGGAAGAATGCTTTGTGCTGGAAACATCCAGGAACAGAAACGTGTCGACAGCTGTCAAGGCGACAGTGGTGGACCACTGATGTGTGAACGTCCAGGGGAAAGCTGGGTTGTGTATGGTGTAACCTCCTGGGGCTACGGCTGTGGCGTGAAAGATTCTCCAGGTGTCTACACAAAAGTATCATCTTTTGTACCCTGGATAAAAAGTGTGACCAAACTATGAATGTCCGTAATGAAAACCAAACTTTGTTAATAAAGTTTGAGGCAGGACAACTTGAAGAGCAGACAGTGCACAGCTGGGGCCCGCAGTGGGTGGAAACAGACACATTTTCCCTATTCATGTGTTCTTCTTTTTGTTAAATCCAAGCTGTATATACACAACCTTTCCCCTTAGGGATTACTCTCCAAACAAAATCCCTCCCTGTTAAGGAAGTTTATATATTCCACGAACAAGTTACCATGTATCTAAGACAGGGGAAAAGTGATAGCCACCTTAGAGTAACACTGGAGCTCCAGGACACTTGGAGAGTTCACTGTGGGATTCACTGCCCACAGGAAGACTGTAGTAGCTCCAAGCTTCTCTAGAATTAATTACAGATCTCAAAATTAATCTTCAGTCTAGTTTATTTAATCAGCTCTTGACTGTTTTCCTATTATTCCTATGATCAGCCCTCTAATTTTGACTCATGTTTCACTAGCTAACGAGACCATTAGCAGGTTGATTCTTAGTAAGTAATTCCGAGTGTCTATCAAATACTAGAAGGAAGCTAACTGTCAATAATCAGATCCCCAGCTATTCTGATAAATGTTCTCACAGCTTAGTGTGCATAAAGTACATTCCCAAGTAAAATAGGTAGTACACTGGAAGCTAGTTTCCCTGCAAACATTCTGTACAGCTGCAAGGGCTAGATAAAAAACAAATGGCCTCTTTTTTTCTTTCCTCTAGATAAATATAATTTGTCTTCTTTCTGAAATGGATAATTTTTAGGACATACAGCACTTTGAAGAGAATTTACTTTTCTTATTCACTGCTAGCTGTCAGTACAGCATCAGACTAACAAACATCCCAATTCTCTCACAGCTGGTTTTGGAGGGGCTTTACTCAATTAACACTAAGAACCCCCATCAGTCCTACAAGAGAAAGTTTCAAGTATGCGCGATGCAAATACTGGAGATGTTGAGCCAAAACCTGTCTGAAAAGGCCTATAAAGTCTTAAACTACTATTTTCTACAAGATAATATTTAGACAGACAACTCTCTCCTGCTTAGCTGCAACACTGGTTCAGGCTGGTCTTACAGGAAAGGTGAGAGTTAGATAGTTTTCAGTGACTTCTCACATACTGACATATTTTGATTCCATTTAATTCCTTTTACAGATACTGTTCCCCATGCTATGAAAACCTTAATGGTTTATTACAAAAATGCACTGATAAAAAGTTACTCTTAATGTACAAGACAAATATAAACCAACTTACTATCCTTTTAGAAAGGGCCACCCCACTGAACTTAACCACCCAGAACACAGGAAGCGATCACCACCTTAGTGCAACACCAATGGGTATCGGTTCTGAAAGTACCTGTCACCCCCGGCAAAGGCCACTCTATCTGCAAGCGTGCTCTACGTGTTACATTAACAAACATGCTTCTAAAAAGAAACGAAAGCTCTGGGGGCCGTGAAACACTCCAGTGTGACAAGCGTGGCAGCGGTGTGTCACTACATAGTGACTGTGCAACCTGTGACTACCGGTGACTGTCCTCCCATGTTCCCTATCCCCACGCACTCCAGCTACGAGTGTTGTGTGGCCTTTTGTGAACAAAGTGGGATGCCTGTACTCATGTTGTAAGTGGGCAACCATTCATTTCTGTATGGTTGTGTCTCTCTGGTGGCGTAACAAATATCCAAACCAACTCAATCTGCATACAAAACTGGCGACGATATTACAGAAGCCCATGTGATTGAAGACTTGGCCCTTCATTTCTCTCTGACCTCAAACTTAACTTTTTAAGGGTCATGAGTAGTTTAATTATCTTGTTGGAACTGGTGCTAAACTAGTACACAAGGTGCTTTTAATATATTTTAGTTTTCTGTAATTCCACACTATTTGAAATAGTGTGAAATGGTTTATTTAAAACATCAAAAATCACAGTACTGTGACCACCTACTGTTAGACCTATTTGAAACACTCTGCTAGTGAACTTTAAAGCCATGTAGGTTTTCGCATAAGTGAAAGTAAGCTTCACAGAAGTGAACATAGCCCTTTTACTGAAAGTAAAGGGGAACTAATCTGTCAAAATATATCTACTTGTACCATCAAAGCTTTGCTATACAAGACCCATTATTTTGAGACTTGCAGTGAGGTAGGCTATATAGTGCAATACATACGCTGTGTACAGGGGAAAAGAATTTTCTTTTAGAAGCTACACCACAGAAATATGATACTTGGGGGGGCGAGGGGGGAAATCAAGTCTGCATACTAAATGTAGTAAACATTTAGATTTAGTACAGTAGTTCATTAGTTTTGCTCTTTTAATAGGATGCTTTCTTAGATTTTAAAATGTTGCACTACCATTTTCATGCAGAGAGCATGCCTTTTCAGTTTCTAACATAAAATGAAATTGTCTTCATACCATTCTAATTTTTGTTCGATGAGCATGATGATGTACATGTATACAATAAAAACTGCCACACTGACTACAACTTTTATACATTAATCCTGTGGATAATGTACCAGCAGATGTTGCAGGAACATCAGCTGGGTAAACTTCATGTGAACTTCAAGTGAAAAAGGGTGCTCTTGAAAATATTTTCTTCAAAGCATCTAAGCTTTGGGCCATTTTCTCAGACATGGAAGTTTGTTCTGTACAACGGAATTAGCAGTGCTTTGTGCGCTTTAAGTTAGACCAGTTAAGCTGTCATAAATAAGTTTATCCTACACTCTTAAAATGGCTTAATTTTTTTGACCCTTGCTGCTCTCCCCTTTGCTCAACATTTTTAATACATACAAGGTTGTAGAAAAAAACCCCCTGCTTTTCAGCCTATGCTAAGGGTTTCTGTATTAAGGAGGCTGGCCACAGTGTTAACAGCGGCATAAACCAAGAAAACACTCAGCACTTCTACTACCAGATTAGATGACCATCTTAAGCACTCATGCAATCTTATCCAGGCTCCCCAGCATTGTGAAGATTTAGTTAGATGCAGTCCCCCTAAACTTCCCAAGTTTTTGTCCATTTTCCAAAGAATATACTGACAACTACATCAGAAACCAGGAACAGAAGCATTACCTCAAATGACACACAAAGCTCATTTAACACGCATTTATCTCAACCCTGAACAACTTCCGAAGGGGCATTTACCTGTAAACCACAGATAAACCAAGCTCCCATTTTATCATCATTATATGCAGAATATCTATAACCTCAGCTGTCTTCCAGAAATATTCACAGGATTATAATAGCTTACATTTAACAAAAAGCCAGTCCTGAATCAACGGTCTCCATCCTCTTCAATGTTACTGCAACTATTTCACACTTTCAAGTGCTAGAATATTTGTACTCAAGATTTTAACGCTGTTACGATTTCAGAGTAGCAATCACAGAACATAACATACAAGAAGGCTAAAACAATTAGGCTCAAGTAGCAGATCCCAGTAGAAGAAACCACCCAGAAAACAAGAACTTTGTGGTATCAGGGAAAAAAAAAAAAAAAGGGTTTTGTTTGTGCTCCAAGCTGCTGGGTAACAGCAAATGCAGTTAACTGAGGTAGTAGAGACCAGACCTAGCTTACACACATTGGATACCTGCTCACAGGCAGTAGTTCCTATTCCATTTATTTAGCATGGAATGCAGAAACTGACCACGTAACTTCCTGCAAATGCAACACCAAGCAACCACAAACCTGGAAAAGATGACTTGAAAAGTTCTGAAGGAAGTATTTACCTCTGTAGCAATGTAAAGAAAAAAAAAAAAAAGACTGGGTTGGATTGAAGTTGGGAGAAGTGCAAGACACTGGATATAACACAGATGGAGCAGTATGCAGAAAAATAAGGAGCATCTATAAAGAAAGAGCCAAGATGCAACAGGAACAGATTGGAAAGACAGGAAAACAGTTGTTTGGGAATTGGGAATTAAACTTTAAGAGAAATCAATCACAAGCCATCCTAAGCCACGTGGAAATGAAAGAGCCACATCTTGAAAGAATACCTCTGTTGTACTCAAGTAATGAGGGAAAGCATATTTCACTACCCTCTCTGCATGTGACCGGATGCTCATGGAAAGCTTCAGTCATAGGAAAGGCTACATAACCTCACTAAGCATTCAAAACTAGTAAGATACCTCCACAGCAAACATTACAGTTCATACTTCTGTATTTGACCATAATTTTGAATATTAGTTTTTCCTTCTCTTGATTCAAAGCCACTGTTTTATCTTTGCAAGTTCTAAATATTTGATGAAGAGCTCAAAACTGGATGTTCACAAAGCTAACCTGCAGGCCAGATCAAGACACCAGGTCAATTTATCCAGCCTGTGACCTGCCTGCCACCACCTGTTCCCAAGAACCTTAAAGCTACTCCCCCATGGATCACAGGACTCATGATGACTCGGTGAAAATACCAGTGACCTCATCACTTGGCTCACACAATGGACTAGCAGGACAGCTACATGGTCCTCCTCTAAGTTTCAGACAAAAGGATGCTCTGTTATAGGAGGCAGAGAGAGGACAGTCTGTTCAAAGAGCAACTTGGTGAGAAAAAAAAAATTGTTACGCACTGAAATTGCTAAAATAGATTTAAAAGGCAGCTGCTGTCTGATAAAAGCAAAGGTTAAAATTCAAAGGAACTAGGGTAACGCATCGGACAACCACACCAATGCAATGCCATACAGTAACTAAAAGCCAGCACCTGAAAGCCTGAACTTTTCAGTATCATTTCAGTGACCACAAAAGAAAAATGCTTCTCTGCAGACCTACGTGTCATATTCTTGACTCCTCTACTGTGTTAATGCATTCCAGATCCCTGGAGAAAGAGATGCCCAACCTTACTCCTGCTTCTTCCTACTTCTCTGCCTGCACCTGGTTTTCTTCTTGAGCTCAAAGCTGGTCACAAAAAAATTGATCTAAAAAACTAAGGAAGCCACTCTGCATCAGGGTGCCTGCCAGAACACCAACCACACCTGCAAGCAGTAGCACTCTGCCACCCACACCTTGTCCCAGGGATAGCAGCCACCCTCTCCCACCCACTGCCTGCCTAGCATTTTGTGCAAAATAAGCATATAACTGCCCTTGTAGAACAGATGCGTTAACTTATTTTCTAAAAGCATTAAGGTTACTACAGAAGTCCACTCTTCTTGGAGAGAAGGAAATACACAGTACACGGTCACGACTGTTGCCTACCAGGCCTGGCAGCCACAAACTTGGAACTCTAAGCAGTAAAGATGTCATATGATAGGGTGTACGCAGAGCTGTTTAGAAGGAGAGAGTAATCACACACCACGAGTTAAACAGGTGTAGCACCACTTATTATAGCTCCACACAGAATATACATTCAGCTATACTTTTGCAATGGCAGGAAAATACATACTTAAAAAAAATAAATGAGATGTTTCCTATGACAGCTCCCTGATCTCCCTACCAGTCTATTCCGAAGTGTGACTAACGACCATCAGAAGCAATTTCCTCAGATCTAATCCATGCTGTAATTAAAGTTCACAATTCCGCCCCTGCTATTGCCAAGTACTCCACAGTGTTTGAACTTCCTACTGATCTCGGTTCTAGCTTCACAGATACTGTTTCCCAGTCCTTTCAAAGCCCCCCTTCCCCTCTAACTCTTCAGTAAGAGATGATTTGCAAAACATTTCCTTACTAACTGGAAGGTAATTCCACAAGAGACTGTGCCAACATGGCTGGTATTAGCCAAGACAGTAAATTTACTTCTAAGTGAAACATGCATCTTGTCCGATTCTGCAATGATTCACCATCTACTGGAGCTCCATGTATTTTTCTTGAATATGGATTAAACAGAAGATCCCCCAGCAACAAAACTGAAAAAGCAGCTACATTCACAGCCACTGTTTCTCGCCTGCAGCAGTAACCTCTGATTAACATCATGTGACTTCTGGAATGGCTCCCAGACAATGCATCAGCCACAGTCACTGCTTTGCCCTGAAACCAGAGTCACAAATTTAAGGCCCAGCTACCAAAAGCTGTATCCCCACAACAAGCAGATTTGGCATGTATCAGTAATTCCAAAGAAGACGTGCAGGTCTAGTTTTGGTTATCAGTAGTCTTGTAAGGAAGAAGCGACACTTGCAGTGAAAGTCAATGTCTCTTTATTAGCACATTTGAATGCTTTACATCAGCATATATACTAAAATTATGACTGTAGATGGCACATTCATTTTCTAGACTTTGCAAACTTACCTTCAGTTTATGCAGTACACGTATGTTCCTTGCAACAGCCTTTCTAACACACTTGAACAGCAGAAGAGCCACCACTGAAGGTGCACACATCGTCAGATTTACTAATACTGCAGTATGGCCAGCCACATGACAGAGCACAGCACAGCCACTAAACTACTGAAAGCATTATTACAATTGCTTTAAGACTTGGTGACAGCCCAAAGATAGGAGCAGCAGAAAATCCCTGAAAGCAGCACAAAAAGAGCTAGTCATCCAAACTGTATTTGTGTAGAAGCAGTCAAGGTTAATTTTAGGCACAGTAAGCTACATTCCAGCCCCTCTTTGCAAAGATGAGAGGTGGAGTGCAGAAACATCTCATTTAGGCTCCAAGTCTGAACTTTATTAAAAAAGCTCACTTCTGTTAAGTCTAAAGCAAGATTAAGATCTAGCCTAAAATTAGCTTTTGCCAGCTCTGCTTGATAACCAGAAACGTTATTGCTTGCAAAAGGCATCAATTCCAGAAGATCAGACAGATCCACCCTACCCTAAGTAAAAATTAAAAGTTCTAGTCACAGCTACTCCTAGAATTCACATGTGGAATTTAGCCCCATCTTCTTCTGTCATCACAACTCAAGAGTGTTTTTCCCCTGTAAAAACAAGTTTGAGGCAATTTAATATTGCTACCAGAAACACATACAAGACAGCAAACATCACTGAACAGTATGATCCCCTCCTAGGAGTTGTAAACTGCTCTGAAACAAAAGCTATTAGTATCAATTTGACATCTCCCTCCGCTCCTGCAGTTGTGGATTACCCTTAGTACTCACTTCATTATATCAGAAAAAACTTATTGAAAAATACATTCGCCTTGCACAGACATCCCCAAGAAATCTGTGGATTTGGATGCCTCTAGTTTGGCAGGCAAAACTACTGGCAACGGGCGTTTTATCATAACCCACTATTCCTAGCATATCTAATACATCCACACCAAAGCCCAATTCTTCCCGATGCACTCAGTTAGATTTTTCTCTCCATAAAACACACAAACAAACGAAGCATGCCTGAGACACAAAACACCAAGCCTGTACCTTGATTGCAACAGACAAGTGTCAGTATTTTAGTCACTAAACATAAATTACCAAATCGGTATTATTCCCGCCCAAACCCCGTTACGTAACACATACCCAGTCACGTACTTTCTAGAGGGAGGATCTTCAACGGCCGCTGATGCGTCTCCGTACTTCCAGCTTCTAGTCTCTTCAGAAGAAAAAAAAACCAAAAAGAGAAAAAGAGAACACGTTTAAAAACTGGGCTTTAACCGCTCATTGAGGAAAAAACCCCAGCCGAAAACAGAAAACGAGACAAACAGAAGGTACAAAGAAGGTGGAAAACGGCCCATCCCGCGGCGCCCGCACCTCGGCCGACTCGGCCTGTTCCTTGCTACAGTCAACGACCGATACCCACAAGCGGGTAAAGGTTTTGCCAATTAGCAAGGAGCTGCTCTTCCATGCCTAGGAAGGGAGACAGCCACGCGCGGCAGCCCCCATGGAGTCATGGATCCCCGCTCCCGCCACGTGGCGGCCGCCATTTTCCCTCCCTCACACCGGCCCCGGCCCCGGCCCCGGCCCCGGCGCCTCACGGCTCGCTCGCTCCCGCCCGCCCGCCCCCCCCC
>JANZLQ010000007.1:11096190-11149500 GCA_026212715.1 Elanus axillaris | reverse complement strand
CCCGCCAGCGGCCGGCGGCAGCACCCACGGCGGCGGGGCGGAGGGAAAGGCCCACCCCCGGGGCGGGGCGGAGGGCGGGCAGGGCTGGAGCCGTTTCTCTGCGTTCCTGGGCCTTTGTGAAGCGAGTGAGCGGCAAGGCCGGGGGAAATGGGGCCGCAGGTACTGCCCGAGGCAGAGCAGGTCTCTTCAGCCGGTCTAGACGTTGATGCCGCTTTCTGTGTGTGGACGGACATACATGTACGTAGGCAGGTACGTGTGCGCTATGTAAGTCACGAGGTGGGCCTCCGGTGCCAAACCACTACTATTTGTTATTTGATATCCACGGACTCAGAAGAAAGAAGAGGTCGTGAAAGACATGCTAGAAAGATGAAGTCATCCCTTCAGGTGAACACGGGTCATTTTCCTTTTCCAGTCCATCTAAGCAAGTGTATCTGGTTAATGCTGGCCAAATTCCCACACCCTCGTTTTTAATTAAAACACGGCAGATTTCAGTTGGAAGGGACCTACAAGGCTCAGCTAGTCCAACTGCCTGACCACTTCAGGGCTGACCAAATGTCAAAGCGCGTTGTTACAGGCATCGTCCAAACACCTCTTCAACACGGACAGGCCTGGGGCGCCGGCCGCCTCCCTGGGAAGCCTGTTCCAGCGTGTGACCGACCACCTGCCCGGTAAAGAAACGCTTCCGCATGTCAAGCCTAAGCCTCCCCTTTCACACCGCAGCATCTTAATTTAAGTATTATTACAGTCATCCTCAGTGCAAGGAAGGGCAGTTTTTAAAGGCCGGGCACAGGCTGCAAAAGCTGCTCTCTGGCAAAGGCCGCGCCTGAAAGGTGAGTTTGTATTCTGCACATGGGTGTACAGGAAAGAGGAGGCAGGTGATTTTGGCTTTTGCGGGCCAGATGCCAGTGAACTGACACAGCCAAGGGACCGAAAATCTGGCTCAGTCAGCTCCAGCGGGATGACTTTGTATTTGAATTGTTAGGGAGATTGGGAAGAAGAGACTGGAAGTGATGACTAGCATAGGGTGGGAAGCTGCCTTTTGGCTCATATTTTAGCACCCACATTTCTTACATTTTTTTTCCATGGAAAAGATAGGAGATTATTTAAGGCCTATCTGTCACATTAGGTATTTTATCATCATTTTCAGACAACAATGATGTAATAATACCACTGCTGCTAATATATGAATATAGGGCAGTGTTGTAGAATAATGAAACTGCTGCTAGGATTGTACAGAAGTGCAGAGACGAATTACAGTCCTACCATGCCCTACAATCCTACCTGTGCCGTAAGCTAAACCTAAGCTCTTCTGACCTTGCACCATTTGTGTTCAGGAATTTTATTTCCACTCTGTCACGTGCATAGCACAGCTGGCTCCTGCCTTTAGTTCATAATGTTTTTCTTCCAGACACAGTTCTGTAGCTAAAATGTATGCACTGTGTTTGTATAAAAAGTTATGTGAAAAATGCTTTTCTGGTTTGGATTTTTTTTTCTTTTGTAGAGGAGTAAATTGGCTCAGAATTTAGCTGAAGAAAGGAGCTTTACTGGGAGACTGAATAGAACAGACAGTCTTGATGAGATAATTGAGGAAACAATAGTAAGATTTCTTTTGGGGCAAAAGAACCCATTTCTCTGATCTCCTGAATAACAGAGGCTATAGGATTTGAAGCAGTAATTCTGAGCCAAGCCCCTACACCATTGGTTGAACTAGGCCACTTCTGTTTCATACCTTTTGGAAGAGATCTGATAGTGACCTTGTGCTACTAGATCGATGGCTCTCCTAGGTAGACAGACATATGAGCAATGAAAAGTATGTAATCCTTATTTCCCACCTGAATTTCGCAAAAGAAAAAGAGGATCAGAACAGAAAAAGGCAAGTGAGAAAAGAAAATACTGTATTAAAAAAGAAAGAAGTAACCTGACAGAAAACAGTGGTGAAGACTCAAGCTCACTACATGCTTTTCGAATCTATCGTCTCTTAATTTGTCTAAATTCCTCCTGCATTCATGTTTCCCTAGCCCTTGGTTTCAGCTGTTAATTACTTTCCTGTTCTGTGATTTGTCCTTTGATGCTGACTGTTGTGCTTTCTTCATCCATGTGGTCCATGGAGACAAAAAAGTGTCTTTTGCCTTTGAGCTCTAAGGATTTGGGGATTGGAAGAACTGAAAAAAAAACATTAAATGAAAGCAGATAAATTGGAGACAGAGGTCAGGCAGGTGTTATTTGTAGCAAGGATCTTTTCCCTTTGCTTAGTATCCTTCTGTCATTACTTTACTGTTCCACATTTGTTACTCTTAGAGATTATAGAGATGGGTATTATAAAAGAAGCTTAGACTTCTAAATTGCAGATTGCATCATTCCTCTCTAATGAACAGAATATTTTGTTAAAACAGGTTTACCTACTTTCTACAACTCTGTGAAGATATTAAAGCAGCTTTTGTCCAGCTAGATAGTACACTTCTATTCTGCTCTGAGTTTGTTGCTAACATTGGATTTTCCTTTGGACGTTCATACCATCTTTAGACGTTTCTCCTAAGAAAGGTTTTCTCCTGTCTGTGTAGGCTGATGCATTGGCACAACTACTGAATCCCCAAGGCAAATAATTTGAATAAAGCCTGCTTGTTATCTTAAAAATAGCAAGCTCTGGAAATGTTTCTACAGCACATTAGCAATTTCTGGCACAAGAAATAAAAAGCAAGCAGGAAGAAAAAGCAGTAAAGCAAGCAGCTGCATAAAGCAGTAATATTCACTCACAGCGAGAGTAAGCAATATTTTTCATTTCTGAAAACATTTCATGGTGTTCCCGTGCTCCTGTATTGTGTTGTAGCTCAGTGTCAAGCTGCAATAGCTGCTAACAAACCTGGAAAAGGACAACTTTTGTGAACATAAAAATCACTTCCACACAGCACTACATTTTCTTATCAGAGTTTATTGTTGCACTTCAGATACCATGCCACTATCAGAATAATATCTATTTTTTATTTTAAAAAACTTTGAGAAAAATGTTTCCAGCAATTTTCATTCAATGTGAATGACAAGAGTATTACATCTATAAACATTGAAATATCTATTTAATTTCTTCCTGAGGAAGTTTCACATTTTTAAGCAATGAAAAAGGATATTCTGTACAAGATAGTCTGCAAATCATTGAAACTAATTCTTTCTGCACAAGTTGAACTGGGAAAATATCACAGCATTTTCAGGAATGTTTGCTCAAATAATTAAGTGATTTCATATCAGGCTCTGTGTTTACTCCCCACCAACGGTCGCTTTCTGCTCATAATCACACATTGATTTTTAATGGCACAGATGTCTGCAGAAAGGAAATTTCAGAATCATATTTATGAAAATAAAGGTGAAGCTCACATAATCAAGCATTTGTTAAAGAAACTGCTTGTGCAGTTATCGACCAGGAGAACAGAAACCATGGCTGTGTTACCAACCGCAGTAAAACATCTGACTTCTGACTAGCAAATATAAATTCATTGCAATGAATCAGTATTTTTTTAAGAGTGTTAATACTGACAGTCTGTTTCTGGAAATCAAACATTGTAGGTAAGCTGTGAATAGAAGAGGTTAAACTTTGTCAGATAATTTATGTTGGATGACTTGCTTACTCAGCTGTACTCGTGCATCCTATGATTTGGGGAATAACACATCTAGCTGTTGTCTGCATGCTTTGCTCAGACTCCTCATTCTTTACCAAGTTGACTGCACATTAGAAGTCATTCTGTTTCTTAAACTCTCCTGTTAAATGTAAGAACGTATTTGAATAGACTAGTTCTGGAGAAAAAAAAAAGTGGCTTCATACCATCTTTGCATAAGCAAACATCAGAAATTCAGAACTACAAAGAGCAGCAGCAGTTTGCCTTCTCTGTTGCTTTTGTGTCTGTCTGAGACTAGTCCACCTACTGTACAAGAAGGTAATCCCATAGCACCTTTTCTGAAGATTCTAATGCTTAACAGCTGCATCTCAACAGGAACATGGACTTAGGTGGATTCAAGATCACGCCCTTTCAGATGCACAGTTCCAGGACCAAAAGGTTGAGCTACTTTGTTCATAGTATTGACTCAGGTAAAGTTATGACAGGAATCCACTTAAGTTAAGCCGAGGAACTCATTCATGTTGTTCCCAGTTCCCTCCCTTAGGAGGGGCACTGGGACAGTACAAAAGCTCCACCCTGCCGTTCCTCATCATCACCACAGCACTCCTTCCTGGAGGATGAGCTTTTTGTTTAGCTGCCAAACCAAGCCCAGTCCACCCAGTGCCAAAGCTGTGCATGTGGGGGGTTTATCCTCCCAGTGGTGACTGCAGTTGGGCTGGTTTACCAGGTTACAAACAATTTTAGGGGGGTCCTTTCCGTACCTCAGAGAGGACTTCACAGAAGTAGTCCACAGATCTGAGACATGTCACCTTGTCTGTTGTAAAATTTCTGGAGGGACAATGCAACCGATGTGCATGGCCCCATCACCACTCATTCTCGTTCTGTGGAGGCCTTGATTTCCCAGAGAAAGAAGACAGAAAGGGAGTTCTTGAAAACAAAGAATGAACTATGAATGTGGCTGAAGCCCATTCCTCCTGCACGTAGGCAGCACTCAATTTGTGTGCAGAGGGTCCTCTCACCGTGGAACCTTCAGGCACTTGATAGTGCCCAAGGGTTTTGCTATTTTCTTCTATTTTATAATCGCTGCACTGAAGAAGATGGAGTCACTGAGGCAGCAGTGCACACAACAGGAGCTTCATGCAATCACTGTGGATTTTTAAAAAATGTTTGAGTGATGTTACATCAGGTTATATCAAGGGTAAAATCAATCATGCTGGGATGAAAACCCCAGATATTTTCTCCAGTTATTCGATTTAGTTGTAACAAATCCATATAGATGCTTGTAGGACACATGAGCTGTCCATAGCATGCAAAGTATTTGCTTTTACAGATGTTCAGTATCCAGAGTGTTTCTTTTATCAAGTAAGTATTCTAAGACAAGTCAGCTTTTGGGACGAATCCATATGACAGTGAATATTTAAAGTGAAATAAAAATTCTCATTCTGTCTAATAAATAATAAAGATGTTCATCTTTAAAAATGTCTATTCTAGTAGGTCCTCATCATTAATCATGCATATTCCCTTAGCAAAAATGTGCTGCGTAAAGAATATTGTTATATACAGCAAATTTGTCTAGATTTTTTCTTTACAGGCCTATCAAAACCACGTATTACATAGACAAAATCAATAAATAATAAAGATTACCAGTTAGAGGTACAGTAAGGATCTCGACATCTGTTTTCTATTTAGGGAATAACAGACTGGTTTCCATTCCATTACCTTGAAAGTTAAATTATATGATTACATAAATGTCATAAAACAGCACAGAGACAGAAAAGGTTTTTCCACCATTTGATGCATGTTTTTAGCTATTCACCGTAAAACAAATCATGAGAACATTATAAAGCTACTGTAAAAAGCATTGCATTTAGTACTGTAGTTCTCTTTTGTTTTCACTACCTCTTCATGCCTTTAGAAACACTCAGAGCCAAAGTTCAGTGGAGAAGCATTAAGGCCATACTCAGCTGAAGTTTTCATTGTCTTCTTTCTCAACTTTTAAGTACTATTAATTAGACGTTATCTCACATCTAAACTGATGCATTGTGAGATGTATCATTGAAATGTATCACATAAATGTAAGGCTGGATATTTGTGTTTTCCATGATTACAGCATAATTTTCTACCATGATTACACACTATGTTTATTTCTTCCCCCCCTAAAGCTTATTCCTAATATATAATACCAAACACATTTAAAATGTCTGGAACCAGAACCAGTATTTTCATCTGGAAACCTGACAGACTTTTGCAGCTGATGTAAACTGAAGGTTACTGAAAGATGCTACAATTTTGATCAAGCTGAGGGATCTTGGAATACACGAAGCATAGACTAAAGGCAAATAAATTAAGGAAAAAATAGTGGTGCAAATTAAGGCAATCTAAGTATGGATCTGTTTCTGCTCTTTACGAGTTTTTCATTCATTTTAGTGGTGTCACTCGTGATTCACAGTAAGTAAACCCAGAGTGCAGTATCTGGATCTGGCTGATCATAGAAGCCAGGAGTGAAAGGCTCTACATTGCACTGCTTCCGTTTGGTTCACAACTGGTGAAATATAATACTGCTCATAAGGATTATACCATAACTTTTGTAATTCACATGTCCAATTAAATTTCTGTTCAAATAATGGCTATATTCTGTATTTTGCCATTTCAGTCAGTACAAAGTCAGACATAGTAATTATGGACAAAGGCCCTTACCACATTGTAAGTGTTTTGTTGTTACAGGCTATAATCACAGGTAATGTTTGGGGTTTTTTTGGGGGGGTTGGGGGGCGGTTCTACACTGCTTTTGCCTGTAGCTTCCAGATTTTTCTCTATGTATTTTGTTGCTGTGCACAGCTAAATCATACACAATAACTGTACGTCTCACCCTTGTTAGTATATACTTTGGGTATTAGCAAGCTGATTCCAAAGGCAGAAGTACACTTGGCATTTTGTGCTACATTAAATTTTCTTATTTTATGCAAGACAATAATCAAATAGTAAGAAAAACTGTCAACGGTCTAACAATGGGCTATAAAACCTACATGAGACACAATACTTTTAAACTGATATATAAAAATGTAAATATTTACTGTGAAATTGGACAGGTCATGTATCTCTGAAGCTTATACCAGTTGCAAATAATTTCCACATATGTGCACAGCAGTCCACAAGTCCACAGGCCCAGAAATGCTTATGAGAAAGATTTGGCCCACCAGAGCTCTAAGAAACACATGTATTTTCACAATCCACATGCCAGCACATGGAAACAATTTCTATCTTTTACCCTTTTTGAAGAGGTGTATCTTACAAGACCTTCTGGTAGCTACTGGAGTCTTTAGGTATGGTGACTGAAGTGTGGAAGAGAGATTTCAAAAAGCCTTTTTTCAATGCTATCTTACTTTCTGTAGCTCCTGTCTCAGCCATGATGGCAGGGGTTGTCCCAGTTTGTGTAGGAGTTTTGACAGTTCCACATTGTGATCTCTGTAGTAGCTTGACAGAAAAGCCCTGCACTGATGGATACAAAAGAAGATATTTTTATTTAATAACATGCTGTACTGCAGTTGCTGTGAAGTCTAGGTTTCAAAGTTTGTTTTACCTGCGTCAAAACTTTACTTTCTCTTACGCAATTTATATTGTTTTATGCCATCTACTGCATGCAAGTTCAAGCTCTTCAGTTAGGAGCTAAACCATAAAAGGTAATTTCAAGAGAAACAAAGGTTGTCCAAAATGAACACTGAAGTCAAAGCAAAGGATCTGATTCTACTTTCAGATAGTTATGTAAATTAAGAATCAAACTGAAGCTGATGCAGTTACTTTGAATTTACTGAAGTGTGATTGAAACCAGAGCTTCCAAAATTTCTTTGTGTGTAGGCATGTATCAATTAGTAACCCTATTTTCAGATGTATTTAGAGTTGAAAAATACAACAATAAACACACAGTCTTGTCTTTGGCTAAAAGCCTTCTCACCCAGTAACGTTATATCAGTATGATTCTATTGATATAAAGTTACTAATAATTTAAGTACTGTGAGAAAAAAATCCTGGCTTACTTGCCACATTAATACTTACTGCTGTTCAAACTGTAGGTTTGTATTTGCATTTTAGTCAGGCTAAGTGAAATCCGAATACAGGACAGAACAAATGTAAAATTACAGCTAGAATAGGGGACTAAACTGCCTTTGGGTACAGGCTGCAGCATTTGATCTGATGGAATTTCTTCATTTGAGCATTTGTATTTATAAAATTCACAGAAACAGAACCTAATGTCTCTTAAAACTGGATTCTATGAGAGTCTGCATTACGTGTCATGGTCTAACTACTCTCAAAGACAAGGGACCAAACACAAATACACATATCATGCCTTAGAAAAAATGATGCACTGTGGAACCTCTGCTGCTTAAGTCACTTAGGTAGAGGGGACAGTTTTCACAGTGAATTTCAGGGAATTTCAAGGGTGCCAAGTTTATTTTTTTAAGGGGTGCCAAGTTTTAAAAGTTGTTTTTTTAATGACTTAAGATTTTTCACATTTGAAATAAAGAACTGAAAAAGTCTATGCACTCCACAGCTATCTTAAATGTTTCATTTTTAGGGAAAGGTAGTCAAATAATTATCATCTACTTGATTTTGTCTTCTATCCCTTCTTACGATTTTGCCTGTGTGGTGTCCCATATGTGGCAACTGAATCCCTGTATAATGCCAGTGAGCATAATGCTTTACCTCAGAATCCATAGGAGGGTATTTTCTACCTTTGCTCTTTCCAAGACACTTTGTTTTTCCTTCTTCCAGGAGCTGGCACCAGAAACCTTTATGTGAATCGAACCTGAAACAAATATTTTGCAGTGTAAAGGCTGTGAGATACTATAAGGAGGATGCATCTCCCAAGTTTAGACTGAAGACTTAAAAGACTGAACCTAAGGTTATCAGTCTTATTTTAAGGGCAACCAAATCTAAATGTCAGAATCCAAAGGATTTGTGTACATGTGTCTTTATGATGTACAGAGTGGATGTTACATTCCTGACTGATACTGTGGAATCTGTCTTGCAGCTAATGTCAAAAATAAAGAGTAACTCATTCTCTTTCCTTTCTGGTTATGCACATCAGCATTTCCACTTACGGAAATAAATTCCTTTTGATTAATCCAAAATTCATATGCAAATCTCACAAAGCAACACTTACTTTGTCCATTTGTCAGAAGTCTACTTCTGTAAGTCAAGTTCCACATTGAGTGTCTCAGTGGATGATTCACAGAAAATCTAACCCTGAATCATGTTCTTTGCAGACACTGAAGAATACATCCTACTGACAACTCGAAGAAGTATGAGAGGCTTTATTTTGCAGTGAGCTTCCTTACAGACTAATTGGCATTTTAGGAATGTAGGAACATGAGAAAATGATTAAATTAACTCACGTTAGGGCTTCAGAGTAATTATAATGAGGAGAGACTCCTAGAAATTTCTGTACTTCATCCATTACAGTAGATGGGTCAGTTCTCAGCTGCTGTCCATCAATAATTAGCAACTACAACAAATAAAATAAATGCAAGTTTAATCTAAAATTTGTTATTTCAATTTCAAACTGAAACTTCCACCTCTGCCAAAGTCATTCATTATATGAGAGTACTGCCCCAGAGAATGATAATTGGTCCAGTTTTAATTGTCATCATCATTAATGACCTGGGAGCAGGGTAAATGGCATGTTAATTTAATCTGAAATGATACTAAATTGGAAGCTGTTGTGACAACAGAGAAATAGCAGTGCAGGATCTAGAAAAATAAGAAATATTGGCAGGAAATAGAATGAGATTTGTCCAGCCAAGAAAAAAAAGTATTAATGTCTAGAGAAATAACCTATAATTCTCACAGACACAAACATATACCTATATATGTTACAGTAATGTTGAAAAGCTTGTCACTGGAAATGACCAGAAAGACAGAAACCAGTAGGTAGGTGTTAGGTGAAATGCCTTACTTCTAAACCCATATAACAATACATAGTTTTATAAAAAAAACGTCTTTGAGAATATGAATAAAGGCAGATGTTATGAGGACCTTATCTGGAAGTGAATCTTCCGGGAAACAGACACTACCTGAGAATTTTATCAAATGTGGTATCATGCCCAAGTGACCCACTCATGGTACAGTGAGTTTGGGTCTTTGTGACTGTTGGAAGAGAAGCAAGGTCCCGAATGGATTAGTCAAGCATTTGTTTCCTGTCATGGAAACCACTCTACTTTTTCCATCATGCTTTAGTGATGAAAAGGAGAGGGTAAATAGATTTGCAGACGGTTCATCAGTCTCCTTCTGCAAGCAGTGCTGAAGCTTCTTTTTACTTTTCCATGCAAGCAGAGAGGCTAAAATCATATGAATTGCTTCCAGGACTGGATGAAAGTTAGAGGTTTGCAAGACTATGGGCTGTCAGAGCACAATCAAAAGGGAGAAATGTCTTTTCTTTTGAAAGATCAGTCTTGGAATTAGCCATATATAGCAGGCAGTATATTCTGAACTCAGGCTGTTCAGAAAGCAGTAGCTCATTCCAGAAGTCTTTGCAATCAGATACACGATGACTGCCTGAGTCCAAAAATGAACTCACTGCTTTCCTAAGACATAAGCTTTGAAAACAAGCCTTAAGTGCTTCATAGCAGAGAGGTCAAAAAACATCCCAAATGGGGGATATTTCCATCTGAAAGAAAAGGAATGAGTTTTTTTTCCTTCACTATTTAAAAAATACGTAGAGATAAATATCTGTGCCATTCCCACTTCTGCCACCCCCAAAAAGACATGCAAGAAAAACATTTAAAAGTGGAAATTCATTCAAATTCCTGACATTCCCAGGGAGCAGGTAACAAAGATTGCTCCCTCTCAACCTTCAGGGAGGTTGTAAGGAACTAAGGCAAAATTTTTCCTTACTTGTACTGATTTATTCATATCCTGATCTCAGGAAGATACAATTTCATGAAATCCCTCAAAATCTAAGGCATTTCATGTATTAGTGAGGTGGAAAATTTAAATAGTGTCATTTTTACACAGTAGATTGCTTCGTTTGTAATTAAAATATTACAGATGAAGTATTTTGAGTCACTTTACAGCGTATTGGTCATTTTACTGTAATACTGCTGACAGCTGAAGAGATTGTTTAAGTCCCTGCTCTCCCACTATGTATCTTGTGTGTGTCTCTTTCTCTCTGTAGTGTCTAAAAGTCACCATGGACGGAGAGGAGCAAGAGAGACAGTTTGGAGAAAATAACAGCTTAGTAACAGCCCGAGTTCTTTAGCTTCAGACTGGCCATTGAACGATGGCTGTTGCAAAATCAGCTTGATTTCCTATAGGGCTGGCACATGAGCATATCTTTTGGCTCATGAGGGAGGCTGTCATGCTAGGTCTTCTTTTCTTCTGTATGACTGCATTGAAGCAATTAGTTGTAGGTGGGAAATTAACTTAAGAGACATGAGCTTCCTGAACTTCCAGAGATCTCTCTTGGTGGCCAGACAAAAGAGGACTTCTTGTATGACAAACCAAGTCAATCAAAATTCTAAACACCTGAACCCCAAATTTGCAAAGTACTCTGAGATTTGCAAATTCTAACCATGTAAGACAAGTGTGCTGTTACCACTCTTCTAATGAAAAGGGGAACCTTACGTATTCCTGTTCCTACTTCTACCACTTACTGTATGCCTGCTGACTTCACAATAGACACTAAGACCTCAAGTCAGTCATGTGTAGACACCCCCAAATTTATACAGCATTAAAAATTATGGATAGCCTCAGCTAGTCTGGGTGAGAGCTCTTTTGGTGAAGGAAGGCTCTCATTTTTTTAGATAAGGCTGCACTTTCAAGCTGATTTTGGGTCTGCCTTATGTAACTGTCTGTGCTTCAGCAGTTCCTTGAACTTGCTAACTAGTTTGGATATGGCCTACTGTATATTGTTGCTTTCACAATGCAAGTTAATCCCTAGTACTTTTACAGAGAAAACATAAGGCTACCAGGGCTGGTTCTTCACTATCACTGTGGGATGTAAAATCTGGCAAAAAAACTGAATGACAATGCGTATTGTTCAACATTCATGGGTTACTTTTGGAGGAAAGCTAATGAAAAAATAATGTAGAGAATTTCATGTGAGTATCATGATGTTACAGTATTGTGTATCTCATGAAGTCTGCAAGCCTGGCCCAAAAGAGAGTATGTGGAGACTAAAACCAACTAGATGCATCAGAGCCTCCTTGGCACAGCCTAGGAAAACAGAAGGTGCAGACTCTAGCCAACTTGTCTCAGCTAAGTGAGTCCTGGGTAAACAGAAGGTTCAGATTGCAGCCAACCTCCCTCAACTGAAGTAATCTTTAAATGTTGTGTGGGGAGTAGTGCCAGACACACTGCTAATGTCAGAAAAATCCATTCCAGAAATAAATCTACCAAGGAGATACTGATCATGTGATATTGTCTGCCTGGTCTTGTATATCACATGATGTACAGGGCTTAGGATGTGCATCTTTGGAGGCTTGATCTTATACAGGGCCAGAAGGAGGCTAATGATTTGTATGGTTTATGCCAACAGAAGCTTACAGGGAGATCAAATATTCAGGTTGTTTATGTGTGACCTGTACTGAAACCTATGGGTCCACAAACACACACCCTTTGAGGCTCAAAGACACACAAACTGCTCTTAACACAAAGAATACATGGAGGATTCGGGATTAGTAATAGATACCAAATGTAGATGATTAGGAACACCAACACACCAAACTGTTCCAGCACATGAATGAGTCCCAACAGAGGTCTGATATGTGGATGCACTGTTATGGGCAGCAATGCATGAGGAATTTCCAAAAACAAAGTGTCCAAAAGAGAACCAGTGCTTTGACAGTTACAGAAAAGTCATGTTAGGCAAAACATGAATTCACCTAAAACACTGGTGATGCCTGAGATGGCAAATATACTAAGGTACACAAAGGCTTTATCTGTATTGATAACTAAAGCAAATCAGAGACAGCTTTCTTGTCTTGAGGCCAAATGGCACAGCATGACCTGGATCCATGTTGTTAAACTCCCTCACCTGCAAAACTAAAGTGGTTGTGTCCACAATCCCCAATAGGAATCATTCTTGTTATCTAAATGTGCTCTGGAAATGCTTGGCAAGATGCTTTTTGCTATGGGTCCAAACTGTGCCAGAAGTGTGTTAAAAATCAAGCAGTATGGACAGGGTGTGAACTCTTGCACAGGTACAGCTTTATTTACTGCTACAATCCTAGCCTATGGAGGTTGACAACGTGGGAGATTACTGCATGAAAGGACCAAGAAGTGGGTGAAGACATGGATGCATTTAAATATGAAGGTGTTACAAAACCACTAGATCACATCCATTTCCATGTGGTAATCCCCATTTCAGATGGAAAAGGTGGGTTTTACACCGCAAAGCATTCAGACACCAAAACTCTTCTCAACTTATGCAGGGAGGGCAATATCCCAGCTGACATCCCATGATGCTTGCTGACACTTTCTATGACTCAGAGTAGACAGAAATACTACTGAGCAGCTTCCCTTTATTTTCCTTCAAATTTTTCTTTTGGGAACCCTGATGGACCATCTCATATTAAAGAGACCACAAAGCACTGCACGCCTGATTCTCTTTTCCTCAACAATATCGACAAAGAGCCAGACACAGAGTGACAAAAGCATGAGCAAATGAAAACCAGCTGTAAGTTAAAGGCAGTTCAAGAGAGTCGAAGGAGCAGCAGTGATGTTTCTTGAGCTTCCAGATTATTGTTCTGATTTGTTTTGCAGAAGAAGCTCCCAGCTGCAAGATGCTAGGACATGACATCTCTAGCAATGACAACCTACTACTTAGAACATGAAGAATCACAATCAATGTCTTAAAACATGCTCTAGTATATCTAGGATATCCCCGACGATCAGTATTCAGTAGGCAAGACTTTTACAAAGGTGATCTTTTAGGATATTATATATGTAAGATTAGGATGTCAAGTTACAGTCTTATTCACCTGATAAGGTGGGAAGTAAGTTAGCCATCTTTCAATGTGGGTAGCATACCATCCAGGTGCTAGGCATCTCTTTTGGAGAGCTCTAAGCTCAGATGGGGCTCGAGGTCCAGCTGTGATCACCTGATAGAAGCTGAATTTTAGAGCTGCAGGATCTTCATGTGATCGCTGATGCTGTAAAAGAAGTTACATTGCTGGAACTTTACAGACCACAAAAGTTGAAAAAGTAAGACAAAACTGGTTGGTCTTCCTGACCTTGCCATGAGATTATTTACATTAAAAGTTACTTAAGAAGTCATCATCTATATTAATTTATTGAAAATGCTGGGATAAACATTGTTTGTATCAATAAATATTGCTTGCATCAAAAGAAATCAGAAGCTAGACTGATAATAGCAATAACACACCAGAACGTATAATGTTTATTTTCAATAAACTGAGTGGCAGGTTTTGTACAAATGAATCGGGCATAATAAACACAAACACTAAGAAGCTCTGCTTCAAGTAGTTTCATATTTTCTTTTTCTAGCTTACATACGGTAAATACTCAGAAAGGCAAATTTGAAGAAAGGTATTTATGAGGATCATTGGATAATTCATGTCAGAAGGGATCTCAGTTGGTTTCTAGTCAAGCCTCCTGTCCAAAGCAGGCTAAGCTATGGGATCAGACTCAGGGCTGTGATTACTTCTCATCAAAAAATAACATATCTCACAGAAGTTCTAAGAACTTTGTTCTCTTTAGAATTTTATCTTTTTTTTTATACCTTTATTTTGCCAAATTCCTGTTGAAATCTGCAGACCAGAAGAACAGAAGTTTCTTGGTCTATCTTACAGGCAGATTTTGAAAAGGTAGTTTCTGGTATTTTAACCCTTGAAAGATTTTCAGGTTTACATTGACAGATACCTCAGTGTAAGGGTGATTGTATATGGTGTGCTGACTGACGAATAAAAGCTTGTATTATCCACACCCTTTATATACATATATACTGAAAGGATATACAGAGAGGATTCAAGGTGGAAACCTTGATTTATGCCTGCCTGTGTTCTTCAGAGTGCATACCTGGTACCAGGAATAGGCCCGGTCAGATGGGTCGATGAGGATGGTGATGATCTTGGCCTTGGGGATGAGGGAAGCTGCTCTCTTAGGAGCTTCCTCAGAATGGAAATAGTTAGCACTTTTCTCAAAGAGGAAGTCAGTGGTGACATTAGAAGGAGTGGGGAAGAAATCCATGTACCTAGGAAAGTAACATCATTCTCAGAATTACTTAAAAGTAACACAAAGGATGACAAATCTGTTAAGTATATTTTATTCTAGAATAATCAATTAAAATAATAGCCTAAATGCTAAACAAAAGCCAGCAGAAGTTTACATTGTATTTTTTACCATATTTTACTTGGTACTAGCTTTCCTCTTCTCACTACATATAACTAGAGATTGCAGCTATTTTTTGGTAACTGGACGAAAATGTTACGATACTCATGTATCTTCTTAAAATTAGTGAGTTCTCGCTTTTCAGTCAGAACAAACTCCTGTCAAAGTCAAAAGTAGAAAATGAGTTTTCCAAATACGGCCTTTTGCTGACTTCAATTACAGTGCCATACTGTAAGAAAAAAATATTCAGTATCAGAACTGCTTTTACCCAAAAGAGAAAAGAGCTCATCTTTGTGGAGAAGATGCACTGAAAAAATCCCCCCCAGCTTCATCTGGTAAAAGGTTTCTAAGCAGTGACAGCATCTTTCACTTTTTGTTCTGAGTCACATTTTTGTGGAAACATGGGTTGTATTTCTTTTAGTTTTCTTTGTGAGCTTTCCTCATCCATTATGCAGTTGCAGTTTATTTCCAGCGATCTCCTATGTCACGTACAGACTTCTTTATCCATGGCCCTCAGACCACTTTTCATTATTGTTGGGGAAAAGAATAAATGGGAAATGTTGGTCTTCTTGATTTTCCAGTTAAACTCTGTATTGATAAAACAAATGCCATTTAAAACAACCTCTTCTGAATATGATGCTTAAGGACTGAAATGTCTTCCAGTGCTTAGACTTTCCTCTATTTACAGAAGTGGGCTACTTCTAATAAAAATGACGTGCTCTTGTTGGCTTTGAAATCATGACCACTGCAGTCAAGGCCAGAAGACTTGGTAGGATGGAACCGACTGATGCACATGCGGTTTTCTTTAGGTCATGGATCTCAAAAGATAATGATTAGCACACTGGCACTGATTACAAGGTACTTAGAGAAAAGGAAGGAATCTACAGTAGTTTAAAGAAACTCAACTCTCTGACACCTGATTCCAAGAAGTTAATTCTTATGAGCGACTTTTATGTATACAAAATCAAACATTGCTAAGTTATTGTTTTGTGCTTCTTTGGCACTTGAATGGATACCTGTCATCAGAATTGTGAAAAAGCAGGCTGGCCTTCAGCTGACAATTTTCTATGCGTTAGATAAGGAATAATAGTTGTGGATTCATTCATGCTCTTAAGAGTACTAGCTGGTAGATTTCCTTGTATCAGCAAAACCTAAATGATGCCATGTGAAGGGCTGATGGATGGGCAGGTCCCTGAGTAATATGCTCAAAGTTGTATTCAAAAATTCTGCTACAAAGCTGAATAGCTATTGCTAGACTCACATGCAGATTGTACATAAAAAAGCTGAAATAAGAGGACAACAGAACAGAACAGAATGAAAGGCTGTCACTGCCTTGCTAGTTTATTGTTTATATTTGCCTAATGCTAATACAAATATCTGAGAGTATGATACTGTTTCATTGAACAACTGACTCTCCCAAAAATATCAGGGCTGATTTGATAAAAATGTTAAAGCTATAACAGTTTCTGCTCACAAATAAAATTATTAGAAACTAATAACTCAACCTGACTGTGTGACCTCAGAATGTTTTACCAGAACACCAAGAGCAAGGAAAAATGCCAGCTGTGAAAAAGGCAATAGGCACTACAGGCAAATCTGCTCTAGATCATGTATGGTGTCATTATGCTGTTGTACTGAAGTCCTGGTAGTAGGCTGAGTAAATACAAGGCAATGAGGACTACAACCTTATAAGGAAACACTTAACATTAAAGACGGCACTACACCAAATTTTGGAAAAAAAGTTAATTGATTCTTTAGATATCATGGCAAATTTGAAAAAAAAAGCAGAAGTTGATGTGGTGTCACTGAAAAATGGTAAAGAGATTGGAGCAGGTGGGATATCAAGAGGTTACAAAGTTCAGGCTCAGCATTTCTGCTGAACACCGACTGCAGAACTCTTGCTCAGTACCTCATTCATGAGACAATTACTAAACTCGACAAGGGCAAAGCTGAGAGGGCTTAGAGAAACTTGGCTAAGAAATCTGTAACAATGCTCACTTGCATAAAGAAATACATGACTAGTCTATTTAGAATTCTCCATTTCAAGAACAGAAAGATCAGTTCTCATCTTACTGTTCTGTTATCTCTACTGGGAGACTACAATATACACAGCTATAATTCTTGTGCTGAGGGCTGAAAGAACCTTTACCTGCTTCTTAACCTTGGTCTAAATGTAAGCTCAGATAAAGACTAAGTCAGAGACAGCTCTGTGAAAAAAGTTTTATCTACACAACCATAAAAGAAATTGAACTGATTGTTAGTTGTGCATACTCTTGCCTTGAAAGAATCCTAGCCAATTAATGGACTAATGAGGAGAGACCTTGTATCTAATTACCATTTGGTAAGCTCATTACATGCCAGCATTAAAATACACTATCAGACTGAAGGTCTGAGAGATTTATCTGGCAGACAGAATGCAAATCTAAGAGTTAAGCAACTACACCAACGGGTAGTTCTGAGTATGCAAGACTTAACTGTGAGAACCTGGCAGGGGTGAGCGGAGCATGTAGCGCAGAGGTACAAACAGCCAAATGGGTGCTGTAGAGTGAGTACCTGTCAAAAGGATGTGCCTGGTCTGTACACGTTGACCACTTGGAGCTTTATGCACCAGTGCTGTGTTACAATGAAGGTAATTTGGCACATGTCTAGCAGACAAATTGTATCAGCATGTTAGGGAAGTGGATATGGCAGGAGGAATGAGAGAAGCAGCAAAATGGTCTTCCCGCAACATGAAAACATTGATTTTGTGGAAGAACTGGCTCATTGTACTTAGGCTGTCTCCATCAGTGTGGACCTGTTATACCTCACTCGCATGTCATCTTCTCTGACTTCAAGTCTCCACAGCAAGTAGTCAGCTTTCTCATTTCCAGTCATTCAGCCGGCATCTCTCTATTGGTAATAACTGGCTGATTCACCACACTTTTTAATAAGAATCTGCTACAACAGTTATAACTCTGTAAAAACTAAGTGACTTAAAAAGAAATTGGATCTGATGTATCTGCACTAAGACCATATAACTGTTCACCCTGTTAATTTCATGAATGAATACAAAGGTAAAGGCAAGAAAATTATCTTCTCTTAAACTGGGGGGAAAAAAGAAACAAGACAACATATCAATAATCTTTTATTGCTGCTCTCCAGCCACTACAGCATGTTACCGCCTTTCATCTTGTAGTGCTTTATACTGCAGCACTTTCTGAAAGTAAGAGAAATCAAGAATGACCTTCTGGGAATAGCTATGTCCAGTGATTCCCCGGTAGTCATAGTGAACATGGCAGTGGTGATACATACTTTTTTAGCACCACTTACTAACCCTATGGAGACACTAACATTCTCCTAATTACCTGATCTTTGAAAATATTTTGAAAGGCTTTCCCTGCCCCTCTTTTACCTGATTGCTATTTCTAAATCCTATTTGAAGGAAAAAATGCCTCTCCCTGATACTACCTTATTTTTCTTAAGAAATGAGATTTCCAACAGGAACATAATTTTTGCCTCCATATATCCAACTAACAACCATTACTGTCCCAACTTCAAAGGCATGTGTAATGAGAAATACATATTTTGTTACTGTTTTGCACATATTAATACATGGATATTTACAAGAAAGCTTCACAAAAGTCAGTGCACTTACAATATTCTCTAGTAAGATTGTTATTCACTTGCATTTATTCATCATTTTAGAAGGACACTGAAGGTTACTTTTTTATCTCACTCTACATATAAACAGTTACCATTACCAACAGTAATGTCATTTTTGTACTGTTCACAATATATAAACTTTTATATTTATACTAATAACCCATCTTACCAATCAATCCCCCTGTGGTAGTTATTTCTATTAAAGAACTGTACCTCCTCAAAGGTTTTTGGGCTGGGGGAGTTACTAATGATGGAAGGATGCATGATCAGGAACAAATACAAGGCTGTGGTACCTGCAAATAGGATAAAAGTCCAAGATTAAAAAAAAAAGAGATACACACATTTGGGGGGGGGGGGTGTCATACCCACAGATGGACTACACCAGCTGTATTCCATTTCGTTTCAGTGAGGGAATGCCGATTTATGTCACCTAAGAGTCTATGCTTTCTGGGCTTTTAAATTGAAGACGGTTAAAGAACTGTAAATAGCTAACACAGAAACTGGAGTGCCAATGCTGAAATCTGCTTTTTACACTTTTAATAACTGTGTTTTAAAAATAATTATTGGTTTTTATAAGACTGTCAAAAAGAATCTAAAAATCTTGCACTCAGTAGCTATTAGGGATTGGTGAAGATAAAAGGAAGCACATATGCGGTTTTCTGATTACAGAGAAGAAAATTAACCATTAAGTAAATTTATAAACTACTGCAACCTTGCAATTCGAACTGTCCATTAAGAACTTCTTGACTTGAAATAAATGCCATGAAATAACAAGTTTCTATAAACAAGACACTTGCAGGACAGACGAGAACTTGCAGTTAAGAATCTACACCATTTGAGAAATGGCTGTCCATTCCTCCTTCCACTTTGCCAAGATCTTGTCTATCTTGTTGATCTCTTTATCAAAATGTTACTCATTTTGACATAAAGACAAAAAATCTGACACACAGCCAAACCCTGCTTTTTCAATATGTATACTGCCTGTTATAACTTACATTATTAAACTATATTTGAACGGTATCTGAAAATAAAAAAAATGCTGTTACAGGATCAAAATCCCTACACAGCAGTCTGAGTGAAAAGTAACTAATCGGTATAATTATTTGAACTTACAGGTAGGCTATCTTGTTGAAATACAATAAAATCTCACCAGTTTTCTGGGGTCCTACAACCAAGAATTTTGGTAATCGATCACAGGTTTTTTCTTTAGACCAGATATCTCTGTGCCGTTTGTCATCACAGGGATTCTAAAACAGAGAAGAACAACTAAGAATTTTATTGGTAATCACACCTGATAAGGTTCTCAAATTATCTTTATAAAAATTCCCTATTTTTCACCAATGTACAGATATTCTTACCAGAAAATATTTCCCCTTATGACAGAAAACCATGTTATGTATTAAAGAACTATTTCAGTGATTCAGAAAAGTATTTGCAATGTAACCAGGCCAGAAACTGTATCTCTTAAGTGTTTGGGGTTTTTTTTGATGAGGCACATATGTTGAAGAAACGTGGCTTTCATTCTACATATATAGAGTTGCCCCAGCTGTCTAACAGACCCTGAGACAAGATAATTTCTCCTATGAAATGTCAATATGTTCAGCGGAATTATGCCAAAGACAAATTTGATCCAACATACTTAAGATGTGGGAATAATTCAAAATCAATTGATCAATTACATACAAGTTAGGAAGACTTGAAATTGCTAATGAGTTACCACCTAATTACTGACTTTTACATTACTGTAACAGCTACCACCCTATACATGCTGTATTTTTTTAAACTAAAAGTGTAAATTAAATATAATTTAAGGCTTTCCATTCATAAATACATATTCTGATCCTCCAATTCAAATCAGTACCTAATATTGAATTTTGTTTTTTCATCTGCTGCTTTACAACTGAAACAGTTTACATTTGTTTTAGAAATGCTACTTGCAAACAGTTTTTTACATTGTTGTTTGGCAGTACTGCACTGAGATGAAAGGAATTACTAATCTTTTAGGCTTAAAAAAATATAACTGTATTCAGATCCACATGCATTATAGACAAAAGACACCACATTCAGTATATGCTAGTCCCTGTAACTTACATATGTCTTTTCTAAGAAATCCTAATTTTTCAAGTAATTTGGCTACAGGCTAATTTCCATTTTTAAAATTCATTCTCTCCTAATATTATGCAAAGTTCTTGACATTTTTTCCCCTACTTCAATGTTTTATTCAATAACAGCATGAATTTCAAGATGTATAATTAAGTCCAAATTTGCAATTTCATACTCAGATTCTAAGTTGGCAATTCAGTATCCAATGCTAGAAAACATTTGAGTAAGCAAGCTTAAATACATTTTAATGTTTGATTTAGTGAAGTTTGCTCCTTAGAATATTTCTACCAAGTCACCTCAAGAGGATGATATTTGGGCTACATATTACCACTGTTGGGACACATGTACCTACAGCACTCAGACATTCCACTGAATTGGTTGAATTGGTCACTGAATTGGTCACCAAGTGTGTGCAAAAAAGAACATGATAGCAATTAGCGCTTGGTGCAGTAGTTTCTCTTCAGGGACTGTGCTCTTAGCGCTGCGTGATGGGCTGAAGATGTGTCAACTGCAAGGTCAGTGCAGGCTTCAGCCTTAGCAGGTCTTCATATTTCTTTTCAATTTGCTCACTTACGAGAGTGGGATAATCAAGCTGCAGAGTTGATAACATCAATGTATTAAGTGCTGGTAAACTTCTTGCTTGGGCAGTTCTCAGCCCTTTGTGAATCACACTCTAATCTATCTAAATCAATTTCTACTTGGCTAGTCAGTTTTAGCATTAAGGTAGCCTTGGCCTTAAGGCTCTTTTCTCTTTTTAGATGCCCTCTTCTCCTCACACACTTGGAGGAAAGTTCATTTCTTTAATGGCCAATTGCTAAAATATGCATATACATCTCTCTGTCAAAATGCTTCATTCCTGTTAATTCCAAAAGGAGAAGAGAAATAACATGATGCCTTTCCCACACTTTCCACATTTCTAAAAGTAAGTAAAGTCACAAATAAAATGAATTAAAGATAATTTTAATTACACATCATAATATATATTAATTTCACAACCTTTCAATGGAGATAGAAACAACAGGGAAAACAATTATGTACACTGAACCTTCAGTAAGCTGTTTTATGGAACCAACTAGTAAATCTAAAAATATTGCTGCTTTTCTCTACAAGAAACTGAAACAAAGAACTTCACAAAAACCACCATCAAGATGACTTTTTTTCTGATCTCTTCATCAGCAGGCCTGCCTACCTGCCAGAGAGGGTCCTTTTGCTCAGGGAATAGCTCAAAATACTTGTGCGCCAGCTGAACCGGAGGAAGAGTTTGCAGTTTCAGGTTTGTCCAGGTATGAACAAAGTTGGCCAGATTCACAAAGGTGTATAACCCCAGACGGTCGTTTCCATAATTAGACAAATGGGTCATGAAGATGCTAATCTTTAGAAAACAAAATAAAGCAAACAAACATTAACTCTTTGTATCACTAGGTGGCAGTGTAACCACAGATAATATAAATTTAATTCGCATTTTGCTCTAGTTTAGAGCTGCAAGACTTTGATCACATTCGCATAGATCCTACTGTCCTTGCTCTTCGTTGAATTACATCCTCCTTCTCAAGTCAACTCAACGCAATCAATGAAGAAAATTGTGGAATAGGTACTATGCGCTCTGTGTGAACTAGGATATGCAATCCTGCCCTGGGGTTGTAAAATATTTACACAATCTTTATGTAAATTTACTTAATGGAGACTACAGCAAAACCAATCCAGTTTTATCCCCAGTTTTACTTCAAGTGGAATACAAATACAGTATTAAAAATGTGAATTCTGTTTTTGTGGAAGAGTAAAGAAGTCGGAGACCAAGAAGATAGCTGACCTCTCTTGCTGTGATTTAAATCTTGTTGCTCCAACTGTAAGTTTTATATAGGATAAGTAGCTCATCTCTTCCACAAAGCTGTTCTGCAAGCACTGGGCAGGTAGTCAAATCATACACAGAAACAAACAAAATCTGAAACCTAATCGACTACTTTCAAATAATTGTGCATAAAATACTCCCGAATAAAAATAGCTCAATATCCCATCAGTTGTAAGGCTGCTAGTATTTTGCTTTTCCAACACCTTACTGTGAAATTGCTACTCAGATAAATCCCCGCTCACTACATCCCTTGCTCCAACTGCACTCTCACACTCCCAATGGAAGCAGTGCCCGCTGTGAAGGTTTCTCACGGGAAGGGCATGTTTGGATGCCCGTAAACCATGCTGATGAGCGCAGCAGTAACACACAGACTGCAAGGATGGTCTCTCCAGGACTGAGGAAGGGCTGAAGACAGAAACCTCTGTTTTGCAAAATGATCCATTTTCCAAGTAATTTTTCACTGATGAAGCAGTCTGTTCTTACACTAAAATCTGCAAACCCTTGCCTCTCTAGCAGTGATTTTTTTTCCAAAGTTTTTTTTTTTAAATAGGAGAGCTCTCTCAAGATAAATTCTCCAGACTAATTTCCATCAAAAAATTAGAAACATGACTCTCTTTATAAATAAATCTGCTAATGCCATGAATGGGCAATTTCTATTTAAAGTAAAACTTGATGTAAGCCACTTTAAAAAGAAAAAGGTTTATCAAGGCCATAATTACAAAATTAGTTCAGAAACTGAAGTTAGTCTTTCATAAAGGAATTCCAGCCTTCAATTTAAAAAAGGAAAAAGAAAAGAAAGAAAAGCTGGAATCTACAGCTGTATTCTTTTGTTTTAGAGTATTTAAAACACTGGCTTCCTTTGATATAAAATGTTCAGAGCTACTGAACATCTGTTTTTTAACACCCAACTGCAACACTACGGACTACTTGCACTGAATGGACACAGAAAATGTGTTTTATTAATAGCATCATTTGGTGACACCTCTTGGCTTAGACAAACTGAAGCCCTCAGCTCACTTTATGACTCAAATAAAATTAGAAGATATACACTGCCAAGTCATTAGGATACAATCTTTCTTTTCAGATAGGACTGAAATTGGGAAAAAAACCCAACCCAAACCCTCCCCTTTAGGCAACCAATAATAAGCATTTTGCCAAATGCATAACCTTTTCAAGCTTCCTTTTTTATTTCAGTTCTCAAAGCAGAAACGGACCAGCCATATGACTACGTTGTTCTCAACAAAGAGACAATCAGAGGGTTTCCATAAAAAAGGTTAACTTGTTTTCTTGACAGCCTCTTTCTTTCCTACACATGGGTTGACCTCTGACATTTATAATGTCAGTTCACCTCCTGGCTACTCCTTACCTGCCAACAACTACAGCACTGCCCTGGAAGAAAAAGCAGGCGAACTTGAAAAGATTGCTAGCTCACGGAAAATATCTATTATTCTTTCCCTGAAAGGAATATCACTGTAATTTTAAGAATGTCAGAGTAGAGGCTGAAAAATTAATCGGACTTATCATCATAAATAATTTCCAGCATATGAAACTGTGTAAATGAAGGGAAAAATATATCAGAGACCTTAGTTCCCATTTTACAGTTACTTTTTTATGTCAAATACTTTACGGTTAATTATTTACAACAAAAAGAAAGATGATCAAATGCTCATTTAAAACATAAATGACTAAATCTTATAAAGAAGTGTAACTAAATTGTTCCTTAGCGTAACCAAATACATAGTGTAATATACAACTTTATATTGTGGAAAAGGGTCTCCTCTACGTCTATGTGGCACCAAAAATACTACAGATCAGCTGAGACTATCTTCCAGGAAAATCTGAGCAGAAGTTTTTCCCCTGCTGTTGATACTGTACAAATTCCTAGTAAAATCACTACACTACCAGTGTGAAATAAGCAAACTACAATCTGGTGCTTCATAGAACAATGCAATGCTGCTGATCAAGGGCCTAATTCACCTGATCTGACCTGAGGACTACTTACTCTTGCTTTCAGCTCCAAAAGGTCTTTACAGGCTAAGCTAGCAGCCTGTGTAACTAACAGGAGCGTGATGCTGCAACAGCCACATTTACATTTCCCCGAGAAGGATCTTGGACCACTTTGCACACCAGGGATCCCTATGAGGGGTGGCTCACAGTATGGGATGCCAACCTGCCAGCCGCTCTCTCCTACTCCAGGGGCGTTCCTGGGAGTTTGTTGACAAAGGCTACGCAGCCATGGCATTGGGACAGATGCGTAAGCTGATACTCCGGTTTCTCCGGCTACAAGGAGAAAATGATACCCAAGTGCCATTTTGAGGGATTTCACCTTGGCACTGGCCCAGCTGCAGGAGATGGTGTGTTGCTACCCACTTGCCTGCCTTCCCACCAAGCTGTGCAGGAGGATGGAAACTCGTATCATTACCCTTCCATTTGCAGGTGTGCAGTTTCACACCAAGACAAAACAATTTTTACTTTTTGCCTTACACGTTTAGTTATGATGCTTTGTTTTGCTCTAGTGTATCACATTCTGTTTCATTCAAACAAGTTCTAACTAATAACAATTACTCTTTCTGTGCCAACTAATAGTTAGCATGCTATGCTATTAAAAGATTTATTCTCTTAAAACTACAGACCAGGAGATATAAAAGGAATCCTTTGTGGGCATCTCAGAAGACTAGATCTAGTAAATAACACTGCTTGTTCAATACTCTTGCACCTCTGGGAAACGCTCTAAAATATAAATAGAGCTTCATATATTTCTTTATTCCTTCTTCAAAAGGAAAGTGGCTGTGAATGGATTTATATTTACTCTAACAAGCATTTTAGCCTCCCTTTCAGTTAAAAAGACCTTATTTGGTTTTATTATTGCCAGCCATCTTCTCAAATAATTTCTTGCAGGGCATCTCAGCATTTTCTTTATCTCAGTATGAGAAGGATCACCCTTTTTAGCTGTTCCTCATAAACAAACTATCATCTTGGTTGCACGTCAATGCACACTCTCCACAGGATTTAATATCTTTCACGAGGGGACTGAAATGGAACGCAGACAATTTTTAAAATGATCGTTCATGACTAAATCTGGCCTCTGGGCAGCAGCTCCTTTCTTGCTCCTACCCATCTTTGGATCAGAGTAGCAAAGGTGCTTTACTCTGCCTTCTCATAGACCCTTATATGCAGCTGCATGACCTGCTCCTTTCAGCTTCTCCTCAGCATTTCTGCACTCCTTCCCCAGAATGAAAGGGCAGAGGGCTATTTCTGTTTTGCTTTTCTTCCCAAGCCCTGATTTTATCCGAGATTGTGACTACTACTGCAGAGATGTAGGGAAATGAGGACAAGCACTCAGAAGAAACAGCTTTTATGTTTTGAACACTCATTCTGTGCTGTGTATTTCCTTACTACAACAACATTTCCCAGTTAGAGCCAATAGCTGCTAGGTCAACAAATTAGAGTTGAGACCGAGATCGAGTTGCTGCCATTAAATCACACGTATCAGGAAAAGAAGAACCAGCATGATCTAATTTATGTATCAAGAACAGAGAAAACAATAGATGCTTGACAAACAATTTACGAAAAATATTAAAAAATGCAACAAGTTATCCAGCTTTTTGCGATGGATGTTATTTTAGCAGGCTGGATATTTTAAAAAATACTGATCGCTACAAAATCAACATTATTAGGATGCTGCACCTATTAAAATTATACACAAGGACACTACTACCTAAGCTTCTACAGTCTTGATGACAGTTGTCATTTTCCAGACAAAAACAGAGGTGCCTGCCTCCCAAAGGAATGACATTACCCTTCATTCCAAAGCGTGAGAAGCCCCTCTTATGGCTGCTGGCTTGCGCCGCGTTTGCATTCCTGGCTTCTTCCCCCTGGAGTCAAGGGGTGTCTCTTTTTGAAAAGACAGGGATGAGAAGAACCATTCAAGGATAGTGGGAAAGACTTTTTTTTTTTTTCCTTACCAAGCTCCCTGTGAAGGTCTGGAAGGGTGACTTATGAAGCTTCTCTACATTGGGACAGAAATTATTTATGATGAGCAAGGCTAGCTGCTAAAATGGACAGCAGCAGAGTGGATATCTTTGAGCTGGGCAACCTGCAAATATTCCCACTCTCTCCCATATATCCTGATAAGCAAAACATACCTTGCTTCATATTCAAACTCCATTTTACACAAACATTTGGCAGATGAATAGGTTGCGCTTACACCTCACTATTCTTCTTCTTCATATTCCTTTTCTGTTTTTACCTCCTTAATGGTGTACCGCATCAGGAGGACTTTTCAATTTGGTTTCAGTTACAGTAATAATGCAGGAAAGAAAAGAAGCTGCAATGACTACAGCAGAGTGAAAGAAGGTAAGTACAAAAGCCTCTAGAACAGTAAAAAGGCTGTAGAACAGCAGTCCACTAAGCCAGCAGTCTCCATGTGTTTTTGATCAGGCACACTTATCAGTAAAAATTTTTTGAGCATGCACCCCCAGTGTCTGTATATTTATTTATAAATAACATACTTCTAATACTGAAGTTCTAATATTTTATTCCTACACCCAGATAGATCACCTTACACACCCCCTGGGGTGCACGTACCCCACTTTGGAGACCACTGCACTAAGCCATCGGGATTGGACTGTAACCCAAGGGCAGAGAGAAGACTCCTTGTGCAGAGGTTAGCTGTACCCTCTTTGGCAAGCATCAGGGATGTGGAGGGAGGACTGAGACTTGCAGTAACACTGATGTTGTTAAACAGATTTATTTTTATTTTAAATCTGGAACTAGATGAGCTAGTGTAAGAAAAAATTGGTAATAACCATTTCTTACAGACTGGACATGTCTTTCTTTTCTTACCATGTATAAATCTATATTGTAGGCAATCCAACGTGGATAAATTCGTACTGTTAAGCCAGTCATCAACATACTTTTGTTGTGGGCACTGTGTAACCCTCCAATCTGTGCAACAACGTTAAAAGGCAGCATTGAGGCCTCCCAACTCAATGAAGTTAAGCACAACACTTTAAAATGAATTTAAATTATGATTGACAATTAATTATGTGATCTCTGCTAGGCACTAGAAGCAGATGCATTACCAATTTAGTATATTGCTGCTATTTTAGCTACTGAACAAATGTTTACAGGCCACAAGAGTATGTCTGACTCTCAGAACACCTATATTCCAATTAATTTGGCATTGTGCATGCTCTGTTTGCAGTTCTGATATTGTCTCCATGTTACTCAGAACAGTTTTGTTTCAGGTATTCAGAGACTCAGTAACAGCTGTTTTTGCTCCATTAGACTAACAAAGTGATAGAATAATGAATTAGATTGCAGTCTATGCTTGAATATGTATTTTTAATAGTTGAAAGATACTCCTTTTAGACCTGTATGCTACCAGAAAAGCTGTGTTCAACTCCACCACAGAGATTCCAGCTTGCAACTCCCTTTTTTGTTCTGAAGCTGTCCTGCTGGTTTCACAGCTGCCATGATCTGTCCACTTGCAAAGACAGCAAGCCAGCTAGTTGAATTTGATTTACACAGCAGTGCCTCCACTATAAATATAATGGAGCCAGGGAAGATTGATAAGATCAAACAAAATTACGTATTTGGTGTAGTTCTGAATTATTAATCTGACAGTCAGTAAACCTGAGTTTATTTTCAGCTGTTGCACAAACTTTTTTTTTGCCTTTCTCTGTAAATTGTTCATTACCCTTTGACTCAATTTCCCAATTGGCAGTACTGTCCAAACTTCACTGATAGCTGTAAACCACTTGTACAAGGCTTCCCAATTGAGAATTTTGAAGAATCATAGAAGGGTAAAGTTTTCTTATTGCCCACAATCTCAATGCATTTACAGTACACTGTTGCAAGGAAACACCTCTAATAAGATAACTAATCCTGCCTGTTCATTTAGGATTTTTAAATATTTTTTTCTATTCCACCCACAGAATACCAGACTCTGTCTGGCTTTATGGGTGGGTTTTGAAGAACATATAGAAAGGCAAGGAATACTTGTATTTTGCAGTCAACCAAAACGCTCAGCAAAACTGACTTCCTCCATTGCCCCAATTCATGGCAACTCCCCAAACTACTATGGGACTACCCAAGAGTTCCTAAAATGGGCATGAGAGGACAGGGACGAGATGAAACTCTTGCCTTTCTCACTCATCCATGAAGTGGGCCAAGCCTCCTGAACTGAACCGGCCCACCAGAGAGGTCAGGCTGCGCTCCCAGTGGTACTACTGTGGGATGCCTACAGTGAACCCCCCCCACCACTGTGCTTCTCAACACTTTTGTCATATTTCCTGCTTCTCGCACTCAGCATGATTAAATAGGAGGTTGTGCAAAGTGGGACAGACAGAAAGGGAAGATTTGAGCCTGAATGCCTTTATTTTTGTATTTCCCTCTGTAGCCCCAAAGCCTGACTATTCATCTTGTTCAGGGTCATGCTAAGATGCAGTAGGTTCTGCTGATGCTCATATAAATCCGCTCATTTTCAGCGCTAAAGGAGATAATTTCTCCCTTGCTCCAAGTCAATTAGCTTAATAACAGCTCTACTCACTGTAACTTGGGAGAGGTAAAAATTAGAGAAAAATAATACTTAGAACTGAATGCATACAAAGATTACATTATTTTAAGATCAGTCAGACACAGGTCCTAAACCATTAACAGTCTTCCTTCTCGATCAGTACTGCTGTAGCCATATGGAGAACACACAGCTGGCTACACATCAGTTTCATTGTTAGGCTGTCAACCATTTGAAGGCTTTCACCAAATTTCTCTCCACAGGGCATTTTCCCTTTTCTTTAGATCTGTAGACACACAGTACTTTGTAAGGAAGTGCATGTAAGTGCATGTAATACAATTACTGTATTCTGTCCTGTTTGTTTTTCTTGGGGGCAGAAAAAGTATAGAAGATTTTCATGAACCGTTTTCCCTTAAACATTCATCTTGTAGGACAACAAAGCTTCCCGATCTGTATCTTCCATAGTTCAAAGGATATTTTAGGGCTGGATTACGTGTGCCTTCTACAATATCAGGCTGAGACACCTTAACTTTTACTGATGCTACTAGAAAGGGAGAAGGGTACAATGTTGTTTTAGACCATAACTCTCATCCAAGCTGCAGTCTTACACTAAGAAAAATTTGGTTTAATAGATTGGATTTTAGAATCAAAACATACCTTCCAAATCATCATGTGAAAACTAAACCAAACAAATGAACAAATGGGAATAACCTTTGGGAATAAAGTCTAAAGAACTGGTAGGAAGCACATGAGATACACCCTATTTCATATTGTTGATCTGCTTAATTAATTTTATTTTTATTATTGAAACTTTGCACTTAGAAAAAGAGTAAGCTTTTCCATATTAAAAAATGAATAGAACTAGTAGGTCTGTCCTGCCTGTTTATCTAGTGCAGCATGCTGTCTACAGAAGCAGATAGTATCAGATGCGTATGAGGAAAGTACAGGATACTCTGCAGCTGGGAGAAGTGTGAAAAACAATCCCCTATGAAAGTCTTCCCTGCTTTCAAGGGTTACATAAAGCATGGAAGTTCATATGGAACACATATCTTACCAAGTACTACAGGCATGAATATCCAGTCAAATTTAATTCTGTATTTCAAATCTTGATAAGTTCTTGACATCATAAACACTTCCTTGGAGGAAGATTCCTATACAAATCTCCTTTAAATTCTCATCCTCATTTAATTGGCTGTCCTCTGGTTTTCTCTTTCAAGACAGGTAACAGGATTTCATTGTCTAGGTTCCTCATGCAATTTCATAGTTGCTTCTGTTTCTCATCTCTCTTCAAATATAATCAGTTTTGATCAGTTTTTATTTCTCTTCAAATTGGAGTTCTTCCTCAGTCCTTCGTAGTCTTCTTCAGTCAACTGCTTCCAGGTTTGCCCATAAGAGTGATTCTGCAGAGTACCATGGATTTCCAGAACTTTGTTATACAACACTGCATTATTTTCCACTCTATTCCTTCTCAGTATGTCAATGCCTTAAAGAATAAGGAACATGGATATACCTCCCTATTATCCCACTAATGGGAATGACAATGGGAGGGAAATGGGAAAAATTCCACTGACTTGGCTGGGCAAAACGTTCAGATCCACATGTTAAGGAACAGTGATTCGTGTACATTCCACGTAATTCAAATACACAAACTCACAGATAAGAAACTTTCTCTTCTCTTACTGGGACATAACACGCTGCTTGCAATACAGCCTTTTTAAATTGGCTTAACTATAAGCAAGTTATTTCCTAGAACAATGAACAGTGAACTCATTTTCCTATTGTCTGTGTAGCACAGAGCAAGCTAACACAACACTTGCATCAGCTTAGGTTGCTGACCATGCAGCCTCAAGGAGAACAAGAGCTGTTCAACGTTTGCCTCTTACTCTGTAGCCTCCATCAGCCCAGTGGAACAGATGAGTGAATTTCAAGTGTTCATCTGACAATAGCTGCTCTAATAGCTCAATCTCTAATAGTTGTTCTTATGGGACAACATGTACATCATTAGAGAAAATGCTGCAATACGCAGTGCTGTCCTTAGCAGAATGCTCTGAGTCACAATTTTTACTTGTCCTGGAAAGATGAAGGGTGTATAGCCTTTACATATATGTATTACTGTAACATGTATAGCTCACCAAGACAGTGAGATTTGTTATGTTCCTGTTAATGATTGAACAATACTGTTGTATATCAAAGAATTTTTCAATAGATAGCCTTAGTTACTCGGTTAAGTTTTTACACTTAAATCGATTGCAACACATGTGCAAACTAAAAGAAGTTCATTTGTAACTTAGGTCTCTGGAAACTTTATAATATCAGTGCTTTTTGAAGTATTCTGGTCTCAGTTCTTACTTAGCTTATTTTATTGTACATGTTCCACATCAACTGCCTACAGAAACAATGGCTGTGGCACAGACTAGTAACTAGTACAGACATACTTTCATAAAGAAGCAATATGTATGTATGTTCCTAGCTGCAGATGAGGAAAATATACAGGGGGAAAGAGAAAGAAATAATCACATAGTTTTTATAAAGGCATGTTCAGTTCAGCTATGTTTAGTTTGGCTTGGTTCTTAGGTCTAACTATTTTCAGAGCGGTTCAGAAGCATTGGTTGTGTCTTGTCAGTATTGATAGAGATTTGCTAGCAAACCTGAGAAGAAATGATACTCTTGATGGCAGTGTCTAAACCTACCTCATCATTATATATAGCTCAAAATGTAGTTGCTCAGTTCCTTCATCATTTACCAGACATATTTAGGACACTGGTAAAATTTCATTCTAAGCAATGTTTAACAGAAATTTGTTTTATTAATCCAAGAACTTCACTGAATATTGCAGACAGATATAGATGAATCTGAAGTCACTGAAGATTCTAACAAGTTTATCCAGAAAAATACTTGCTAAAATGTTTTAAAGTCAGTACAGTGCTAGGAAAAATAGTAACAATGCGAAATAACAGAACAAAGACAGAGAGCTGTCTGACCGGATAAGATACTCATCACTAAAGACTTCTACAATGCATGTTTTCCTTGTAGCTTTGCTACAGAATTCCCTGGCTAAATTAGTGCAAGTCACACAACCTCCATCTAAGTCAATTACTCAACCAATAATGTGGGGGAAATAATGACAGTACACTAATAATACAGGGTTGCTGAAGGCTTCTTCTTTTTTTTTTTTTTTTTTTCCCCTCTGTAAAACATTTTGTGCAAGATCCTGATATAGTAAAATCTTACCTAAGGGCCGCTGAAGTCAGCAAAATCTTTAACAGAAGATGGACATAGAAAATATTACTGGAAGAGCAGATAGCGTGTTATATTACTCTTACGCTCTTTTTCAGCTCAGTGGCACTTCAGTGTTCTAGATGCCTTATGAAAACAATGGGCAGAGCTGTCAAGATCACTTTACAGCCACCATTCTATCGCAATCAAACCAGCAGTGTGGGGATATAAATGCATACCACAGCTTGCCAACCACAAGATTAGTTACTCCAACAAACCAACTCTTAGCTCCTATATAAAATATAACTAGCAGAGATCATTTGTAGAGCAGGATTTCCTGATACTTTTCTTACCTGTAGGACTTCTGACTGTACAATGCCCTGGGAACAAGGGCAATAATGCTGGTTCTCATGTCAAAAGCTTACAGATGCACATATGGTCCTGTGGGTTTTTTGTGGTTTATTCCGCAGATTGCTGTTTATCTAGCATACTATAAGGAAACAGAGCCTCCCTTGTGAATAGCTACCATTACACACCCAAACTGCAAAGAAATTTTGGGCTTTATTCTTGGGGGCATTTATTTCAGTGTAGGGTACTACTCACTTTCTAAAGCCTCAGCCTAGTAACTTACACCTCAGAAACTATATTCACTTAAGATCAGTTATCCAAATTAAACCAGGAAATGTAATGAAGGCCTTTGTTAAGATTTACTTTTCATTTATACCCACATTTTCCATTTTTGGAAATTAAAAATGTACTCATTGTTGAGAATATTATTTAGCCGACACTGTAATGATTACTAGGTAATGCTGCTTCTTTGTAGTTTTACATCAGTGAAAAATAACATTTAGAAAATGTCGCATAACAGAATTTTTGCATTCTCTAAAAAGCTGGATGTTTCACATTAAGAAATCCCAGCAATTTTAATGAAAAAACAGGAAAGCTTATGAAATCCAAAATGCCACTTCTAACAAAATGCCACTTCATAATTAAGCTAATTCTTAAAGCTACTTAGTTTTAATTTTAATGCCTAATCTTTGCCCAACTCTGACTTGCAAATTATGGTATAAATACATGTCATAGTTAAAAAACACAAAGATGTAATCCTTAATCTTTAAATTGATTCCACGCCAGGCAAATGCTTAGAACTTTAGAAATTGTTTATAAGCAGATATTCAAAACCAGACGCATCACCTTTTCAAAGGCACTCCTTAAAAGGATTACAACAACTTGTCTTGGGCAAATTTTGGTCTGATATTAATTTACAGTTGTATTTAGAAAATAGTGCATTTAACTTCTATTCTTTTAGACTGTACTCTATTGGGGATATCATATTTCCCAGAACTAGGCGATCACACAGTCTACATTGCAATACATAAATCGAAGATGTAATTGTAATATATTAAAAGACATTACTGTACTCACACTCAAGGATGTTAGGCAGGCATGATCAAACTTTATGATTAATACCAATAATCATGATTGTTTCACTGCTTATCTTGTCTTGCCCTCCATCCTCTTCATTCTTTTAATTTGAAAGGCTTATTATGCCTTGAGCAACCATACTAAATTTTGCTGTTTCCCTACTGTTGTAAGACAGTAAAATAGTTTTTGGCTAAGTTGTGGCTGTGTTTCAATATGGAATACAGTTTGGCCTGACTCAAAATGTTGCTATACATCTTCCTCTAAGTGTCATTTGTTAAGTTAGTAACTCTAAGTTAAAATCCATATATTGCTATGGCATCAATACCCTCCATCCAAGGAATTTTCCAGGTCTCACCTCTGTTAACATGCTGTGCCTGAAATTGTATGTATCATCAAAGTTAAGACTGGGACTACTGCCATCCTCTAGAAGGGAGACCGACCACATGTGTGCTGAGGAAGTGAAGTTTTTATTTCCTAATTCTGCTATGTGAACATGAAAAAGGAGAACAAAACATGGTAACTTCTCTCAAAGATCCAAAACTATAGCCTGAAAGAATTTGAGGCTTGAAAAACAGACCTGCATATAAATTGCTGAAGTAGCTGACAGAAGCTTTTTTCCTCTGGACTTCCATTAAATTATGGAAGATTAAAAAAGGGCGCAAAAATATTTAGGCTATTATTCCAAAGGATTTGGGTGGAAATATGTTTTGTTCCCTTTGGTGTTCTGAAAAAATGAGTCCTAGTGATTCCATTTATATAAAATGGGTAAATTTTATTTCCAAGTTTCATTTGGACTTTAGATGAAACACTCACCTAAAAGCTTGTCTAAAAGGTCAGTTTTCATGCAACTGACCCAATCCCATGCCATTTTGAAGTACTATACTGTTCTCTTCTGTCAGTTTTCCATAGTTTCATAGCCTCATTTGTTGTTCATTCTTCCATTAAAAGACAAATGAAAGGTTAAGCAGATGTATTAACTAAGTGGTTCATTTACTTGGATCTTTTCTTTGAAGCTATCATGAATCAGCAACTGAAAATTCTCAACCCAGATTTAAGCGCAAGCATGCCTTGCTTACAACTTTCTCAAAGCAATGAGCTTTCTCAACATTTCTGATTATGAATTTGGCAGAGCAGGAAAATGGACTTCACCTGAGGTACTTGTATCATAGTAGTATCAGTTCTTAACACTGGAATCCTTCAAAAAATTAAATCTCAGGGTTCTTATTTCATGCAAAAGTAAAGAATAACAAGAAAGGTTGCTACTACTGCATTACTAACAAAACAGTTGTCAAAAAGAGTAGGTATCTTTGTACAACTAACAGAACATACATAATATTAGATCTTAAATTAACTGAAAAAGCAGAAAAGCTCACTGTGACTAATCATTACTATTTGTGAGACCTATCTGATTAGCCTTGAAGCATTCAGTAACTTCTCCTTTAACAAATTTTTAAAAAAAATTTCAAAATTACACTGTACTTACTGGATTGAGAACCACTGTGAAGAACAACTCTCCTCCTTGAATACTTTTGTCTAGTTCTTTTGGGCCTCCAGGATACTCTTTATAGAAAATTGTGTGGGTGAATAAGCCACAAGTTTGCCTAGGGAGCACCTGAATGTATTTAAAAAAAAAAAAAAATTCAAGAGAAATTCACAAAACAAACATGTTTATACTTTTAATGAGATAATAAATGCCAGATAAGTAACACATAACTGATAATGTCCCTTTGTGATAACTTTGCCAGAAGTTAATAATGATCTAGTTGAATTAATACACTGGCAGCTCAATAAATAGTGCTTACTGAAAGAAACAATGTTTTTATTATCAGTGAAAGCATAACATCAAAAAATTCATCACATTTTGAATGAAACTGGCAATTGATTTCAATCAGTGAGCTACAATTCAGCAACCTCCTCAAACTAATTTTGTCCATAACACCTGATGCTAAAACCAAGTATTTGAAGCCTGGCCAAAAAAGATTTCTAAAATTTTAAAATAATTCAAAACATAATCTGAAATACTGTCAGTCTGTATTTTATTAATCAGTTCCACTTTTTATTTGAACAATGGCTTTGTTGTAAATTTAAACTTGAATTTGAAAGTCTTTTTTTTTTTTGGCTTAGTCATCACCACCAATAATAATTCTACACTGACACATGATGACTTTTGCTGATAATACTCACATTTTAAGAAAGATTTGCTTGTCATTCAACTGTACTAGTTTTGTAAGATTGATTGCAATAAAGAGTAGCATAAACAAAAGTATTTTTAAAAATATGCAAAGAGCAAGTCTTTTGAATAGGACTAACTAATAAATGCAGTTAGTTTTCCAGCAGAACTTCAAAATACCTTCCATCAGCTTCAGAAAGTAATTCCCTGGAGAGTTTTTCAATTATGTCTATTTTTTATGGAAAACCAACAGCTGAGTATTGATGTTCATGTATAATTCTTAAACTGGGATTGTTCTCAGACATTTTAGTCCAATTTAGAACATTTATTATATGACAGCTTAAACTTTTAAAGCATACATCCCTTACTTGACACAGACTGTGGTTTTACAGATACTCTTTATTTCTTGTAGTTTAATTTCTCAACATCTTTTTTGTAATGTACTGGATACTGTGACCACAGATTGTAAATTCTGTGTTGTCAGAAAATGTATGGAATTTGCACATTTGCTATAAACTTGCATATGCTTTTTAAAAACCTTTGGATTTCACTGATGAAATATGAGAACAATTCTTCACAGAGGCATGGAATAAAGCTGTACTGGATGGGAAATGCTCTGGCAAATCTTACACAATGATTTTATTACTGAATGTATTCATCACTATAAGCCTGCAGATGTTAAAATATTAATGCATCTGCCCTGGAGAACTGAAAGTTTGAGAGTCCCAAAACAGGTGGTTTTAAACGACTGTTCTTGGAAATAATTCTTGGCCTCAGTGTCCTTGTGTTAAATCTCATTATGTCTCTTCAAATGACATGTTTTTACAAAAATTTATGAAGGAGATTGTTGGAGATTCTGAGTCAATCAGTCTTCCTCAAATGCTTCACGCCCCCCAAGCATATCCACAAACCAATTACTTTACATGCAGCTATTGCTTTGAGAAGAACAAACCGTAGCTCAAAGCTGCTGTACAGTGTCAATTTTTTCCTGGATGTCTGGAAATCATTTTAGTTTGCTCTTTCCAAAAATAGATCAAAACTTTTAAATACTATTATTTTGCTTAGAAAAGTGGTATCCATGGTAACTTGAGGACACCACCAGAATTCTGTTACAAACAAAGTGGCAATCTTGCATTAAGGCACTTGACCCTCCAAAACTGCTTGTTGCAGCCAGAGGTACAACACAGTACACACACTAGGATCTTTCCCATTCACTGCTCTCCTACATGCTCCAAAAGTACATTACTCGAGAATATACCATCAAGTATTTTGGAAAGTAGTTTTGAAACTCTTCTCAGATAATAATGACAATATGTGAACCAGAAATAGCCCACGCCCCAGTGACCAGATGGAATTAGCATAACGCCTTCCATGTCAATTGTGTATAACTCCTTTTGGCAGATACTGCTGTCAGTGAACAATGCTGTGAATTACATAATACAGAAAAATTGTGTGATTTGACTTGTGGCTGCCTCAACAGGGCAGTTTCATAGCCTGGAGAGGGGTGTGGTATGTGTGTGTCTTCCTTCCCTCCAACCTTCTGAGTGTTTGCCCTGTATCCAGACTGATTGCCTGGGCCCAAAGCCTAGCTGTGGGGTTAAGACAGTGCAAAGCACAGTTCACATCTCTGTATGGCAAGAAGCAAAATGAGGGCAACTGTGCACCATTCAAATGGGAGAAAAAAAAATTTATGCACCAAGATCCAGATTCTTAGATGGCATAAACTAGCAAAACTCTTTTGCAGTTGATGGTACTATGCAAATTAAAAACCTGCTAGAAATCTAACCCGTAATATTCTGTTAAAAGGTGCAAAGCTAATTTTTTTCCTTGAGATCTCTGAACCAGTACTAACAGGGCTAGAACAGTTAACAGCCTGTTAACTGTTAACAGCAGGGTGCCTGGGGGCCACGTTCATCAGCAGTAACATCATCAGCAACAGACTGATTTTAATTAACAAGATACTGTCAAATATATCTTGCTACTTATGCATAGCAATATGTGCTTCTCACAATGCGAACTTGCAGGATACCGTGCTTTTCCACTTAACAATACATTGTTCATAAAATGGTGGAGTGGTTGTAATATGATCATCATAAATACAACTCACCATGATATTTTTGTGGATGAAGCCTCGTCTATACCTTGCAGGCTTCAGATGTGGGTATTCTTCTGTGCTGGTAACTCTGATATTCCAGACCTTTTTCCAGGCATCATAAAGTTGAACATGTACAGGATAGACTCCAGAATGGTGTGGAGCCACTGCATAGCCCAAATCAGTTGGAATACCATGTTCCTAAAAGATAACAGAACAATGACTGCTTCCAAAAATTTAAGAAACTTGATGTTTTGGCATTTCTCAAATCCCTTGTTTGTGAGAGATCAAGAACAGGTCTGAAATGCAAATAATGGTGATATCAAAATATGCTGATATGTAAGAGAGATGGAAGGCAGCATGGTGAAGATGAAACGCAGGATTTTAATACAAAAGCCTTTTTAATAAATATTTTTAGGAGTATGTAGGGAAGAATGATATAGATGTATTTTAAGTTGATTTCTTCAATCTACATTAAACAGAAAGCTGCGCTCTTTCAAGTTCTTGCAAGGAATTTGCTCACAAATGAAGAAGTCGGAGAAAATAACTGGCATGTATTCAACACAACAGGTAGCATTTGGCAGTTACAATAACTAAAGTGTGATTTCCACTACATGTCCCTACACAATTACTTGGATTGTTAGCTGAGTTTCACAGAGTCACTGCATTTCCCCTCTAGTCCACTCGAAACATAAAACTATATTCAAAAACCAGCTTAGCCACTTTAGTGTCATTTTAAAAACAGAGAAAAGATAACAACTAGTAAAAATCTGAGGATAATAGGCAGATGCTGTAGACTAACCCTTTTTGTAATACATCTTCTATTCTTGCAGACTCCTGTCATTTATCTTGTTTACATACTGACCTTGCTGGTATTACCTTCTCTTGACATTCAATATATTTTCTTTCCAGTTTCTGGTTTCCAACATACGCTAATGAATTTTGACACCTTTTCTGCTTTCTTTCAGGTTACTTTTCAAAGGAACAGTATATAACAGATTATTTCTTTGAAGGTCTGATTAGCAGAATACTCTGTCTGTAAGATGCTGTTGTGCTGCAATGACTTAGGAAAAAATGCCTTTGCACACAGCCTTTGAATTCTGCTTAAGAGTTTTTTATATTGTTTTTATTTGTATGGTCATCTTCACCATTTTTCTAATCATACTTTGTGTGCAAAGGCAAGAGTTGGTTGATACTTGGGTCTCTTCCTTTGAATAGTTACTAAAGAACATGAAAACCTCTCTAAGTCTTATCTCAAAGAAAATAGGTGCATGACCTTAGTAAAATCATCTTTCTTCATCTTTTCTGGAGGAGGACTGGACTACTGCATAAAAGCTAATGTACTGGACTTAAAAAGCTTAAATAGCCAGGATTCAATATTAGATGTACCTGTTATAATTTAACTTTACTAACAGCTCAAAACAAAGCAAACTCACAAAAAGCAGCATTTGCTTCTGCTCTGGAAGAACATGAGAAATAAGAATTTAAAGATGTGAAGCCTGTAAGGGAAGAAACCTATTTCCTGTCCTGGTTTCAGCTGGGATAGAGTTAATTGTCTTCCTAGTAGCTGGTACAGTGCTATGTTTTGAGTTCAGTATGAGAAGAAGGTTGTTAACACTCTGATGTTTTCAGTTGTTGCTAAGTAATATTTGGACTAAAGTCAAGGATTCTTCAGCTTCTCATGCCCAGCCAGCGAGAAGGGTGGAGGGGCACAAGAAGTTGACACAGGACACAGCCAGGACAGCTGACCCAAACTGGCCAACGAGGTATTCCATTCCAGGGGATGTCACATCTAGGAAATAAACTGGGGGGAGTAGGGGCGGGGGATCACCGCTGGGGGACTAACTGGGTGTCGATCAGCAGGTTTTGTACATTCCAATTCTTTTATTATTACTGTTGTCATTTTGTTAGTATTATCATTATTAGTTTCTTCTTTTCTCTCTTATTAAACCGTTCTTATCTCAACCCACAAGTTTTGCTGCTTTTCCCGATTTTCTCCCCCATCCCACTGGGGGGGTGGGGGAAAGCAAGTGAGCGGCTGCGTGGTTCTTAGTTGCTGGCTGGGGTTAAACCACAACATTTCCTCATTAAAGGGCTACTTGGAACTTAGCGTAATGGCGTGTATAACAGAAAAGTATGGTTTAATCATAGTTGAGAACCCGAATTTTTCTATAATTAAAAAAATTAGTGAAATTAGTATTTCCCTTTAGCAATTTGTGGCATCCATAATGGGGCATAAGATTTTACCATCCTGAGGCTGGTGCAGCATTTGGAATTCTTGTAAGTCTGTACCGCTCCTGGGTAAGACCCAAACACCCCATCAGCAATGCCACTGCACCCAGGGAGTGCATCATCTGCTGGTTTAGAGCTGGGGTGCACTATGTGTAATCTGCCAAAGTAGGAATGAGTAAGATCTGGCCTATTGGTTTTACTGCATGGGGAGGTAAAGAATGGATAAACCATCAGTTACACAGCTTTACACTATTTAATTCCATCACAGATATTTCAATTCCTCTTCCTTTTATCTTTTCTACTTCCCTTAAGTGTGCATAAACATTTGAAAGAAAAATCTTTACAGAACATTTAAGAAATTGCTTTCTTTAGTGTCTCATTTAATCTCCTTCATTCAGCTATAAACAAATGTCTAATTTTTAAAGGGTTTTCCCTCAAGTTTTACAATATGCAGTAATAAATACGTAATTAAAATCTTTCATTCTAATTATGAGCCTATCATCTTCAATGTGTCAGTGTCTCCATTATTTCTTAGTGACTGTAATTCCCACGTTGAGCATTTAAGACACAGTATGCACATTCAGTTTGATAACGCATGAGGCACCAGCAATTTCAGCCTCTTTCAAAAAAGCAGGATACTTTCCTTTGTTACTAATTTAAATGCTTTACACAAGTGAAACATAATGAGTAGCTCATGTCTATATATCTTTACAATAGCTTCAGACATGAAAATTGTTTAACATAAGGTATCTGTAAGCATTAAGAGCATTGAAAGTAGTGAAGAAAACAGAAATTGATGAAGTTACCTAAAACAAGGTTGAATATGAATTCTTCTAATAATATACTTTAATGGTTACATACTGTAGACTAAGCCCAGAGGATGTCTTAGGTCATACCAGAACTACAAGAACTAACTTAATTTCCAGTGGAACTTGCAACAGTATACAGAATCCTAGAAAAAAGGGATTTTTGCACACAGGAGTTTTAAATTTTCATGGTTCTAACTTCTACTAAAATGCTTTCTTTAAAGTAAACAGTAAAATTGAGCTGGCCTGTACTCAATACAACCACAGTTTACAGTAAACTTGGTAAAATGTTTTGGTTGAAAGAAAGCATGTACCTTACTTAAAATCAAAGTTTTCAAATACAAATTTTAATTGCTTGATATTCTAGGTCTATACCTTTGTCCTATACTCACTGACATATGACCATAAGTGCACTCTTTTTTGTTCTGATATTTCAAATCCCCCTGCTCTTTCAAGAAACAAAGTCACTACCTGCCAGCTAAGGAGAGCCAGTGTGTTTTGAAAAGGGAGAAGTAAAATTAGGCTGCGGGAAGAATAGATGTATTTCAGCAAACAAATTAGGTCTGCTGAGATATTCTGATATCATACTTCTTTATGTCTTTACAGTGGACCATTTCTTCAGACAAATAATATGTATTATGTATGGCAGTTTGGTTTGGTTTTATTGTATGAAATTGACTGTAGAGAAAAGGTAAATCTGTTTCTCTAGTATCCTCAGACCTAAAGATCTGGTTTTATTTTTCCTTACATTCTCAGTGAAACATTTGTTTTTCAGAGCTTTGCTGTGATTAAATAATTAGTAAAGGGAATGCTTTTCAAAACAATTTTTTATAAAGTTGATCCAAATGGAATACATAAGATGTTATTAGGTATCACCGCAGAAAAGCATCTTTGAAAATGTGGCACACTTCATTAATCCTAACATGCAGTGTTTTCATAAAGTCCTTTGAGATGTTTTGATGGAGTATTTATTCTTTCAGAAAACTGGATTTTTTTCTAATCTACACAATGGATTATTTAGACAAAATTTTATTTAGGAAAATATTGAAATAGAAGAATTTTTATCTATATTGACTTCCCAAGATGGGAACATAATTAATTCTTCATTCTGAAAGATCTCTTCCATTCAAATATTTTCATAAAGTAATACAAAAAGATCAAACTTCAATTGAGAAGGAAATCAAACTGTAGAGAAACAGGATTTTCATAGCACAAAGTAGAGTGACTGCAAAAAGCCCTTTATCAAAACTTTCTTTTTTTTTTTTCAATTCACTGAGATTAAAACAAATTCTACAAGGATTGATTTTCCAACAAAATAGAAATAATGGTTTCTAAATACCGAAATCCAATATAAAATGCAAAAATATAACTCACTAAGGCAAACTTTTTGTTGAGGATCATCTGCTCCACCAGTGACGACTCATTGTGGAAGAGATGAGGTTGCATGTGACTCCACATATGGGGAAACCACCAAAACTCATCCACGGACCTCAACAACAGGTCATCGCCTTCATCTTCCTCCTCAGTGCCTGGAAAAAAAAAAAAAGAAAAAAAAAATCTCTGAAGTAAAGTCTCTACTTTTATTATATTCTTACAAATGTTTGAAAATATAAGAAAGAAATCAGCATAATAAAATGTGACCATTTAAAGTACTGAGGACTTTAAATGTTTCCAAGTACACATTCCTTTTCCTGAAGTAATTATAGCCAAGTAAAAGACTGAGAACCCCATTTTCATGGCATCACGAATGGATGGTACAACACTATCCTCACATGCATGTGCTATATCAGTAACATCAGTAGCTTAAGGGACAGAATCAGATAAATTGTACACAAGATGGTTTAATACAGAGTATAAATGAAAATGTTGACAACTCTTTTCTGTTATTCCTTATCCAAACTAAATTAACTCCCCAATCAAACTTCTTTTCCTTTCGTTACCTATGATATGCGGAAGTATTTTTTCCAGCAGCCTTTTCAAAATATTATGCATAAGACAATTATTTTCTCTTCCCTGCTAATTCTTACCTTTCTGATCATGGCCTATTCAGGAGCTCCTAGAAATCTGCATCTTTTTAAAGAGCGGCTGCAGCTCACCAACATATTTCTCAGGCCCCAGGCCTGTCTTTCCAGATGCCCTCCTGCCTGTTCCTAAGGATGCGGTGTGTGGAACAGGCCCTGCAGCCATTTTGAACTGCAGGGCTGATGAAGAGGAATCACTCTGGCAGCAGCGTAGGGCCTTGCTGTTCGCTCACACTTCTCATGCTGCAGTTACAGCAGTAAATAAGCCCGTGGTGGGGCCTGTCCTCCAACCCTGAGACCGGCCGGCCACTTTGGCACTCATAACTCCTCCCAGCCTGTGGGAGAAGCAGCTGCGGCCCAGCTACCCACTGGGACGGGCCCCTGCCTCTGCTCCCCGGGGCAGGCAGTGGGGGCTGGCCAGGGCCCTGAGCACTCCAGAGGCCTTTTGGCAATCCAAGGGGAATGACGACCCCCTCGGTGCTCGGGCCTGTGCCTTCGCTCTGTATAACCTACTTGCAGGGGTGCAGCCCGGGTATCTGACAGCACCTCAGGGATGGAAGGTGTCAGGGTCTAATTAGCTGACAGATCAGGACACCCCTTCCATCCCCAAGCCCAGACATCTATCCTAGTCCCAGTGCACTTTTAATGACAAAGTCCTGTCAAAGGCAGCCAAATTTAACTAACCCCTTAATGGGCTGCCATATAAGGACTCTATAAGCCAAACTTTGACACATCTTCACGGTGTGCCTGCTTCCTGTTTTACTGATGGGTCCTTCTCCCGCCAACAATCAACACAACTTGACAAATCCTTTCTCTCCCTCAGCATTTTGCAACATCTGTTCTCCCTTTTCGGTCTTTTAGCCAAATGTTCAGCTCTGATGCTTTCTGCATCCGTACGGCCATACTCTCACTAACCCTATATGCCTTTTGCTTTTTCCTCTTTCTTTCAGTAAACCTTGTCTGACATACCTTCACTGCTGTGGTTTTATTCCTCTGAGGGAACTACAGCAGCGAATGAAAAATGTGGGCAGACATATGTAATAATGTGTCAATATTTGTAGGATCACTTAGATTTCTGGACTCCATGTGAGTCCTTGGGGCCCTGTGTGATGGTCACATGCTATCAAAGAAAGTGACAGGAGTGCCTAAAGGTTATATGATAGCCAGATCAGGGAGAGAAACCATATCAAGAAAGGAAGAAAGCCACAGCAAGGGATGAGCTCTAACAGAGACAGGCTCAACTCATTCATTTTACAGCCAGTAGCTGGGTCAGTTTGTGCTACAAACATGCAATACCTTTGCCAAATCCTACTCAGCCAAAACCAGGAAACCCATGTGCATGTCCCTCCAAAGCATCTGAACTATCAGCTGCGGCAAAAGCAGCGGTCAGGAAAGTACCTCTGCCTGCTGAGACACTGGTGACAAACTTGGCAGTCAGGACCGTTTTGCTGGGCCATTCTAGGCAAAAGAAAGGGAAGGAAGGGATGGGAATGGATGGAGTAAGTGACGTCCTGAATATGAAAAGGTTAAGGCATTTCTAGTCTCTCTGAATTGTGCAGGTGCAACCTGGATTGCAGGGGTGAAACCTGGACATTTACCAAGTCTAGCTGAAGTCTGCTGAGCCCAAGAGACCTGTGGAGGGACTGCGCAGCTCCAGCTGCTTTCTTCTCCAGCTGTTCAGCTCTAAACAACAAACATCTTTCCCTGCCTCTTCTCTTCTTACTATGACAAGTAATACTGAACAAAGCATACAACTGAGCACAAGAATAGTTACGCTCATCCCTCTGCTACGTGACATGCACAGCAGTCGAGCATATTCAAGCTCTGTGTATCTATCTTTGGTTTTCAATAAATCTGGTTTTGGTTCCTAGTCTTAGCTAACATGTCGCTTCACTTCCCTCTTTTCGTATTAATATCCTTCAACTGTGACATTATCTTGTGTTGTCTTTTGTCTCACTCTTCCAGGCCCTGATGTTGTCCTATTTTGCATGCATGTTTTTTTCTTGCTATTTGACAGTAGAGAGCAGCTTTTCTTCTATATCACATCCTATTTAATGCCTTTTCTTTTATTTCTCCCTATTTCTACAGTGGTTTAAGTATAATATTATTTTAATGGGTAATATATATTGCTATATTCTACAGTAGAGATTAAACTATCCAAAAGGATAAACTGTGGTAGCTCAACAGATTCCTCAGTGAAGGCAATAGAAAATTGCATTTGATCGATGGAATTTACCACTCAACAACAGGTTGAAAGGAACTGAATTTTAATAAAAGGGGAGGAGGAATTCAATCTGTTCCACATCAGCACCTAATGCAGGCATTGCAGCTTACTAGAATTACAGGTGCCTCATTCCGAGGTGTTCCAGCCCACGTAAATTGCCACCTAAATTCTCTGTGTGCTCAGGAAATGGATGCAGAGAAAAATCCAGTTCACCTATTCTATGTGCCTCCCTCTCCCCATTTCCTGGGAGAGTTTCTATAGTGAGCATCTGAGCTAGCTCAAATTGAATGAAATTATAAAGCAACAGTAAGAGTTTATTAACAGTAAGGTTTATTTAACAGTAAGGTGTTTATTCCACCCTCAGGATTGATTTTACTGTTATCCAATGATACATATGGAACACATATAACCCCTATAGAAAGCTGTAATCCCAAGCTTGGACTGCTTCTTGCAAGGTCTGCTCCTGGCCCTATGACTGCCATTTCTGCATGTCCCAGTTTGCAGGAGGAGGAGGAGGAACATTGCCTCTTAATCAGGAAACTTAATAGTCTGACAGTACACTTTCCTGAAGGGCTTAGTCTTTCTCTTAGAAACTACAGCCTGGCTCTCCTAATTCCACACCATTACTCTACTTACTGGACTATTATGCACATACACACACATCCTCCACCCCCCCTTTTTTTTTTAAATAGAAATGTTGCTGCAAAAACATGTTTACAGAGTCTACCTACATGGTTATTTCCAGACAGACTACAGTGCAAACAAAAGGTTAATCCAGTAAAATAACTTTAGGAGAAAAATTTGATTCAGTCAATGATACAAATGTATGTCCCAAAGCAACCTGGAAGAAAGAACAATTTGATTTTTTTAGTCATCCTATTATGAAGGAAACTCTTCTCTCTACTCAGACCCTTAGCTTCCATCATTCCTACTTTCCTCATACTACAAAGAACACCATCAAAATGAAAGTGATTTTAGTATTTCATTCTTACCTGTGTGATAAAATTTCCCTGAAAATCCCAGGTTGAAAGTAAAATTCGTAATCTGAGCTCTCAAAAGATTCTGAGTGTCAAGCAGGGCCTGAAAGAAAACAACCCACCATAAAAACATATCTGTAGAAAACACACCCGGCGCAGAAATTTAATATAACAATATAGATTTTTTTTTTTTTTACAGGTAAATGTCTTTTCAATTGATTTTGCTATTTAAAAACAGCTCCTTATATATGACAAAGAAGTAACAGATATCTTCATTACCATTTAAAGATTAAAGACAGCATGCAAACTCCATTGTTTTCCTCAAAGATGACCAGCTATCAAATACTGTTTTACTTCCTGATCATGAGATAGGAAAACAAAAGGCACACACCAGAGAAAAGACCTTCCACTGATTACTCAGTAAACTTGGGACACAGCCAGGAATGAAATTCAGATCTCTTGTGCCCCCAACCACTGCTCCATTCACCAGGGAGAACAGCGTCTATTAGAATTACGCTTCTCTAGATCAGGTCAAGTATGTACACAGCATTTTAGTCATGTTTCAAAATTACAGGCAATCAAAAAAAAAAATCCAGAAAGACAGAAAGAAGCTAGATGAAGACTATTACACATCAAAGAACTAAATACTAAATTCCCCCAAATTCTGACTCATTTCTCAGACAGTTAGCATACTGGCTGTCAGCATACATGTACTTGCACTAAATTAGTACCAACAAAAAACAGCATGCAGGAAGAAAGCGGAAAGCTATTATTCATCAGATACAGCTTCACTCGTTGATTTCAGTATGCTCTTCTTGACTTACAACTCCCAAGATTTACATATTACTTTCAGGAGTTATCTCCCAAACTCTTACGCTCTGCTGTTCGCTCTTTCATTTTTCCAGGTGTAACAAAGAAACCTAGCTTCCCAAAGCAGACCAAAACTTTGCAAAGCAAGAACAGACGAACAAAAAGCCTCCTCTAAAATGAGACTTGGAGTATGCATTCCTCCAGATAGCCTGTCTTCAACTGAACACTTGATAGTTGATAATTTGTGAACACATTGGAGTCATTAGAGATTTGTGACCCTGTACACAGCACATCAGAAGTGTATGGCCAGCTACGGCACACACACACACACACACACTTGGAGACAGACACTCATGCAGTACCTTTGAAAGAAAGAGAATATTTACACGTTAAAGGACATCAAAGAGTTTTCAAAGTCAACATACGTTATAACTCAATGATTTTAATAAAGTGATTAAAAGCATTGCTACTATCATAAACGAGTAACTCTAAGCAAGTTATGAAAGGGGAATGTATTTAAAAGCACAAAAAGATGAAAACCACTGGAGATTTTCAAAGGTTCAAAGGTCTAGAAGGCTCCCCACTCTTAAAATACAATGCCAATTTGGTGCCCTGAAAAATAGGAGACAGTCATTTTAATTACAGTTTCTTTGGACATTATATTTTTATAATACATTATATTATAATAATTATTTTGTAATACATTATATTATAATTTGTCTACAATTATTCTTTTATCTGGAATACCATTGATGACAAAATGTTAACATGGAAGTCAAGTCCAGCTTTAGATATAGGCATTGCATGGTGAAGTTACAGTTCCTTAAAATGTGAGCCATTTTACAAATGGAGGTGACATCCACCTTATCAGAGAAACTTTTAGGCTCTTTTTCAGATCTTTTCCAGGGCTCATCTACATCGTTCTAATGAAAGTATGATCACCACCTGCAAACTCTGTCAAGCCTGTTTCCTTACACTATCGTACCCACAACATTACAGTGACAAAATCCGGCAATAAGGTGACAATAGCAGGGGTTCCCCTGTGCACCAGCCTGATGGAAGGCCCAAGGCAGCAGGCCCAGCGGAGCTCCCATTCCCCGTAAGAGGCGACCACACACCACAGCTAGTGCATCCGCCTGTGCCCTGCGCTCGCCTTTCCCGACACTCCCTTTCCAGAGCCGAGCATTTTCACCTGGCCGGACTGAGAGATGGCAGCACTGCCCAAAGCGGGAAGACAGCCGCTCTCCAGTCCTCTACTGTGCTGCATCTGAGGCCCCAGAGAGCTCACTACGCTTGTAGCCCTGGCTGGCTCAGGGAAGCTGGTGCTTGAGGGAGCTGATCTGCAGCAATAGGAGAGACAGTCATTCATCCCCATCCTGAGGGGCTGCAAATTTGAGTTTTGCTGATGTGGCTGACAAAACATGAGTGGTTTCAATTCCGAGTCATCAGTAGTACTTGCCTTCTTTACCATTTCAGCGGACCAGAACGTTATGCCTAAGCATACCCATTAAATATATATTAATCACAAAACTAAATCTGTGAAAGAATCATCACTTTTCTGCCTCCTATTTCTTACGGTCCTCTCAGATCTGGAAGTAACTTGCCTCGGCCTTCTTCAGCAGTGTAGCTCCAGCAACAACAGCACAGGCAGTTTCAAAGAACAGTACCAGTAAGGTAAAGATCATCTTCTTTCACTGGAAAGTCTAAAAAATGAACAAGGGACTTTCTAAAGGAATGAGTAAAATGAAACACAGAATGGAGATAATTGAAAACAAGCTCAAGACTTCTGAAGTGGAATATTAAGAGAAAAATCTTGCAACACTGTAACAAGGGCTTTTGCATAGGCTGAGAGTGCAGAGATCACCGAGGAGACCTCTTATTCTAATGAAAGACTGCAAATCTGCAGAGGATTTATTATGAATACCATCCTCGAGCTGCTGGGAACCTATTCAATAAAATAATTTTATCTTTGCACAGTTAAAAATGTAGGAGGCAAATGATATGGCTATACACTTCTTATGTTAACAGTACATATCGCCGAATGAAAGAGCGCCTGAGTGCAGCTTGACAGCAAGGTGGCATGAATGGGCTGCACAGTTCTTGCCCTCCAAATTAAGTTGAGAACTGCGAGCATTTTTTGAGCTGAAGCTCTTATCTTGTACCTTTCTAACAGCTTCTCAGCTTGTCGGCTCCAGTCTAGTCTCAGCATGACGGAAAAACAGAATCGAAAAAACAAAGAGCAGCTGGAAACGCCAGAGAAACACGACCTGGAAGGAGACCTTTGCTGCACCTTGCTGGCACACGGCAGCCACGGGGCTGACAGGAGGGTTGCAAACGCAGGCTTTCAAACGGCAGGAGGGAGAAGGGTAGCAAAAAGCCTATGACACTTCTGTGGTAACGCAACGTAAGAGTTTACTTCTTCACCGGGAATTAATTTTGCTAGTGTAGTTACCACCTTCTCGCCTCAATGACTGCCTCGTGGCTGCACTTTTTTAGGCCAGCAGTCACGGTAAGACGCTCCAGATAACACCCAAATAACACGAAACTCTAAAGGAAATCCGAAGTTCGCCTTCTACAGAATGAACTTTTGAAAGCCATGCTGTTGGTTTTTTGGCTATGTTACTCATTAAAATCAGCGGGAGATCTTCTGCTACAGCCTTGACGTGGTGTTCAAAAATGCATCAGCTAATACCAACGGTGCACCAGCTCACCTGCTCCGCCTGCTCTATCTGCAAAGAGGAGGGCACAGACCTGCTGTGAACCACTTTTTGTACAGACAAGCTGAGATAACATTTGAGTTGTCATGCCTATGATTATTTTCTGGGTGACTTGACATTTTACTCATCTTTCAGGTTCTAAAAACAAAATGTTAAACCTCATGAAAAATATATAGTAGCAGATGGCAGGGCCTATTACTGTGAGTTTCTATCAGAAAGACAGAAAGAGAGAAAAGTAGGGGGACGAAAAGCCTGAAATTTCATTTCTAAATGCTGTTTTATATGCTGAAGGTAAGCTGGTGATATTTTCTGTATATTTTCTGATTGGTTTATGAATAGCCCCTCTGGGTATCTGTATGAGATGTTATATAAATACACTGGTACTGAAGGTTATATTTTAAAAACTGTTTAGTAAAGCTTTCATATGTTTGTAAATAATTATTTAGTACATATGTTATACATCCACTGGTACTATAAGGAAAACAAATTGCTGGCTACATAATCACTCTCATGTACATAGCTACAATGGAGTACTTCCTTTTCAACTTTTCCTAAGCTCACATACTAAGTTTAGGAAATTCCTTCTGCCAGAAATTAAATGTGAGAATTCAGTGTAGGATGAAAGATCCCCTTCACCAACAGTCCAAAATAAGCTCAGAAAAAGGCCATGTTACAATCCAAGGCATAGACAAAAGTTATCCCAACAGCAAAACAACAGAGTTCTTTCAATCCTTGCATCTGACAATTTTATAGTGTAATGAAAGGAACATAAGAAATCATGTATGTTGTAAATAAAGCCAGATTCTCAGATGATTAATCAGTATCACCCCATTTAAGTTATTCCTATTTCATTTCTGATGAAATATCTCAGCAAATGTAAGCTGCTGTAATTGCCAATGAGATCTCATCTGGCTGAGAATTTAGGAGAAAATGGACTCTGAGAACACAAATGGAACAGAAGGAACCAAGAGAATTGTTCTTTAATTGAAATATTCATGCAATGGAAACGTGTGAGAAGTCCTGCCTTTGTATAGATGGCCTCCTCCTTTCCTGACAGCCATAATATTTAGCTTTTTTTATCACTTTTCTTTCAGAAATACCAGCTTTGTTTACAAAGGAAACAGTTTTATTTAATTTTTCTCACATTACAGATAGGACAGAGGCACAGGCAGGTGCTATGGGCTGTCAAAAGCTCTTGCTCAAGCAAATCAGCAGTGAAGTCAAGGATAAAACTCCTATCACCAAACTTGCTTCCCATACCCATTGCCAGGAAACCATCCTGCCTCCTGTCCTCAAATATCTCTTTCCATGATTTCACTTTACAGTCTGACATGGAGAAGTCACAAGTGTCAACTTGTCTTCAACAGACACAGTAGTAATTTCTTCAGCATCAACAAAAATACTCAGACCCAAACATCTTGGCTGATCAAACAAATAAATCAAGAATGCTCTGTTGAACTCCGCTTCACCAAAAAGGAACTATGACTAGTTTCTGTAGTCATACCAACATATTAATGACTATTTTCCTACTCAAAAGCTGCTAAAGAACTTAGCTACTTGAAAAGCGAAATAGTTAAAAACAGTTAATTTTACTTATAATCACATGGTTTTTAACTAAATTGGCAAGCAGATAGACACAGCCTCACAATGCTGCAGTGTTAATATCTTAAACTTCAAATCAGTACATACTTTCATGTTGGTAACAAAAGCAAGAAAGTTCAGCTTCATAATTTTTCAAAAAGCCTATCTCCTCCCCCTTTTTGGGGGAAACAGATCTCATCTCTCAACTCTTGCTTTACTATTTCGTGTTTAACAATACTATCAAAGGAGCCATTAAATTAGGAATTACTTTTCTTTTGAGGAAAACTTCTAATGCTGTACTGGGTATTTAACAAAGACAAGGACCTTCTGAAAAGGTAAAACAAATTAATAGAAAGTGTAATGTGAAAGCACGCGAGTTAAGCACACGAAGCCCCTTTATGGGAGCTCTTATGTGGAAGTAGATTTGATTTTCTATACCATAATACCTCTTTAGTTTAACCCCTGTAAGAGAGAGGAAGGAAACAGAACTAAAGCCCTTTTAACTTGAGTGGAGTTCTTCACACAGGGGTTTAATGAGCTGTAACTGATACGACGTCCTTTTACTTTGCACTTCTTGTGACATCATTTTGCCTTTCCTGAGCATGTCCCTGCTCTGAGAAAGAGTCCTGCAGCTGAAGCTGCCTGCACAGGTATATGCACACCACCTGCCTCCCTCAAACTTTCCCTTCTGCAGAACCTGACCTTTTCTAAAGTTTCTATCCACATTGCAAATTCTCTTGCTTTTAAGGGGGGAAAAAAAGAAAAGAAAAAAAACTTTTTCTTTTCTGGGGGGGAAATGGAAGAGAGAATTGAGGAACAAAACACATACATGACTGAAGTTTGCATTTATGATGCATACAAAAATTACAATTTTTAGAGCATTATGCTTCTCTTCAGAGTTGAACAATCAGTATTTGAAATTTCCCAGATATATTTTGAGATTGTGCTTTATCGTGTTTTATGTATCAGTCTCTAAACATAGAGGCACTAGCAAAGTGTCCTACATTAGAGGCAATACGTGGCACGCTGTGGCACAGAACAGAGACCAGGCTAACAAGCTGTGCCTGATGATCAGTCCCAGGCTTGTCCTGGAACTGCTGAGGCTGATGGTGGAAAAGGGAGGAGGGGGCACACGCTGCCTAGGGAAGGGAGAGTTGAGGGGGAAGGAGCAGTGGGGATCCACAAGAAATGTAGCAGCAGTGGGACCTGAAAGTGAGAAGCGCTGAGATCGTGATGGCAGCCATTCAAGAAACTGTGGCAGCAGTCGGGGCTGGGAAGGCAGTGGGCAAGAACGTGGAGTGTTTGGAGGCAGCGAGACGCAGCGTGGCAAGATGAAACAGGATAGCCTCAATGAAGGTCCGTCCCAAATGGCTGGGAATCATTATTTTATTAGACAGACTATTTTGCTTCTGAGGAAAAATGCTTCCCTCATTATGAATTATGTATTTTGGAACATCATTAAAATTCAACGTCTATTCTTTCTGGATTTCCAAGATTAGCATTTTGACACCCATTACCATAAACATTTAATCTATGCAGGAGAAAGAATAATTGCTTTGGGTATACCGGGTGTATCTGAAAAAACAGTTTGAATATCCTTCCGACAAAAGGAGAAGAATGCTTAAATTTTCTTTGACGGTGCACTCACTTAACAGAGCTGACACTACAGAGAGGGCAAGAGAAGAAAACAGAGAATCTTCAGCTTTTTCTGCAAAGTGTTTAGCTGGCAGAGACCATAAATTATGAATAGACCCTAATCTATGTAAGTGAGGAAAGGACACTGCTCTATAGTTTGGTGGAAGCATGGTGTCTAAGAGGACAGAATCCAGCAAAAATAGAAAGACTGATGAAACAGGGATGGAAAAGCTAAACTGCTGACAATACATATGGTCAAGTTTATAAAATATCAGATTCCATGTGAGCTGAAGACAACTATTCCTGCTACTTTGTACAACAAAATTAAAATTGGGGGGCGGG
>JANZLQ010000007.1:11071814-11096090 GCA_026212715.1 Elanus axillaris | reverse complement strand
GGTGGACGGACAGGACCTGCTTATTAAGATACAGTACCTTCAAGAAAAAAATTAGTCTTTCAATTAAAAACATAGATTTTGATAAGTCTACCAAGTCCCTCAAAAGATGTAACAGCTCAGAAGTACCACATGCCAGCAGGATGCCTATTTACAAAGGGTCATGTAACAGGGTAGAATTTAAAACAGAAAATGTGTGCAAAAATTCCTTGGAGATGAAACAAAGTACCTGGTTTCAGCTACTTGTGGTTAAGTGATGGCTAGATTCTACCTGCAGCAATTGTGTTTTTAAATTATCAAACAGGGATGCCTTGGAGCCCGACTCTTTAATGTGCAGGGGAGGCAAAGCTCCCATTGATTGCCTGGGTTAATTTGGACTGTTTGCCAGATGCATCGTCCTGAATATCTTACCTGACTTCTATAATATTAAGGCCCATATTCACTAGTTCGATAAGCACCATTAACTGGGGAACCCAGCTTCTCTTCAAAGTGTCAGTGAGATGAGACATCAGGCTGGAGCCCAACTACGTGCACCTGAGTGTTTCAGTGTCCAGTATAAGACACACTGGTCCTGATTTGCAAAAAAATTCAGGAGCCACAACGTTATTTTATGTGCACAGATGCTGTAACAAGGTATCTAAATTTGAGGTCCACTAAAGGATGCTAAAAATGTAAGCAACTTCGGAAACTGTTGCCTCGGATGATTTCAAGCAAAAATTTTTTCATCAGAACACACTGTTTTAATGTTACTGAGTCTTCCTTTAGAGGTATTTTTGTATCACATACAATAGTAATCTTGATGATGGTCCAATTAGACATCTTCAAGTAATTAGGCTCTTTCATCTAGGTAAATAATTTGTATAACCAAGAGTTTTAAGAAGTATTTCTAACTTCTTTCACCGGCTTCTCACTTCTTGGAGGCTGAGATAGCAGCTAATGAGAATAGGCTAATTATGGCAAGGTAAGTTGAAGGTTTTTAATGCTTGGTGCCAATACTGTTTAATAAAGTAATTAACATGCTGTTTTCAGGATTCTATATGAAATTCTGCATTATTAGCTCTCAATTAAACTGTACTTTGATGAAAGAGGTTACTCTTACTAAAAAGCTAAATGATCTCGTTATTCTGCTGTCAACAGAAATAAAGTCCTGCATTTCTTTTAATTAAAGGTCAAAAAAACCCCAGACCAATTGAAATGGAACTAATAAACACCCTACTACTGCATACGATGTTCTGCCCTGGATTTTGGTCAGACAGGATTCAATAGAAAACTTGTTGGTTCTTGCATTTTTGCCTCACATTATCTGCTTATGAAACACCAAGTATAAAGAGGTAAGTTCTCAAGAGTATAACAAAACTCAAAGTAGTAAAATCATCGTGACTCTAAAATGCATTTAAAATCTCTTCATATTTATCTAGTTAAGTTCTTGCAATCTGGTGACTGTTGATGACCCAGTACAGTGGGAAACTGAAGTTTGTTAGCCACAAGGCAAGCATTCGGGTAGCTGCACTGCAGTCATACCCCCACACACGCTGCCTCGGCTCCGAGTGTGACAGGCCATCTCTCAGGGTGACAGAGTAGTTCAGATCCTGTTCCAGTTCACTTCTGGGCCACTTCGCTGTGCCTGCTTAGTCTGGCTCGTCTCCATTGCATCCCATCAGCACTAGATAAATTGTCAGGGTTGTTCATTGATTCATGTAGACACTTGCCTAGATACCAGTAAATGTTAGGCCTCAAAAAAATCAGGTTCAAACAATAACCTCAGATACAAAGCAGTTATACTCCTGCACCCCCTCATTAGACAACCCACACTTTTACAGCTTCAGCTCTTGTCTGGTAGGATGCACAATATTTTGTCACAGAAGTTAAAACAATGGCATGGCTGTTCAGTCCATCAGGGCGTATATTTTATAGTCGTCCAGCTCAGAAAGAACAGAGGTACTATCCAGGCTCCTAGTACCGCATTCATTATCAACAGCACGTTTGCTTCTTACTTAATGCTTCCTCACACGCCAGCTCCAGCTTTAGCTTTCGCTACAGCTAAGAGGCACAGCAAGCAGGGTTTGGCTGGAGGACAAGGCCTACTCTCCAAGGAAGACAGTCCTCCACCGCATGGGCTGGCCACGAGCTTCCGACGCAGCACAGCCTGTGCTCCCTTACCCACCGCCCGCCTCTGCTGCTTAGGGCCCTGTTCCCCACTGTTGGCAACATGTGGCTCTGTACAGCCACTGAACGCTGAAAACATCTAGAAGGTTCAACACTGGAAGAATGTTTAGGCCTAATCTCTCCACAGCAGAGACCACAGTGGCCTCGCCTGAATGCGCAGGAAGCTGCAGCTGGGTCACTACATCTGCTCCACGCTGATGAGTTTTTGTCAGTGGCTACATTACTCTGTCCAAAATGCCATTTAGATTTCAGGTCTACCTTTACTCCCATGGCTTGCATACAAAACAAGAAGTTTGTTCCATAAAACCTAGTCTCCTACAGATTTGTTTCCCAAATTGCTATTCCCACAGCGCAGTAGCCTGCACTCCCTTTCACACCGCTGCCTAGGACCTACCCTCCCCATCAGGTCTCCAAAGCACAGCACTCCACACAGCACGGGGATTAGCCAGGGCAGGTCAAAGTGGAGGATAAATGCAGACCTCACTCTGAAACCTCTGCTTCAGCGCTGGCACTGCTTTGTGTACATGCCTTACCCCATGCTGAACTCCAGGATGTCAGCAGGAATTTAACTGTCTTTCAGAACTGCCTATATCTGTCACGCTGGACTGAAACTGGCCCGCAGGTTCAAATGTCATTAGATTGATCAGGGAATCATGGAATGGTTTGGGTTGGAAGGGACCTTCAAAGATCATCTAGTCCAACCCCTGCCATGGGCAGGGACATCTTCCACAACAGCAGGTTGCCCAAAGCCCCATCCGACCTGGCCTGGAACACTTCCAGGGACGGGGCATCCACAACCTCTCTGGGCAACCTGTTCCAGTGCCTCACCACCCTCATCACAAAAAATTCCTTCCTTATGTCTAATCTAAATCTACCCTCTTTGAGTTTAATTGCTGGACTAACAAAGGCAAACGGGGACATTATAAATACCCGATTTCTTTAGGAAATGAAAATAAAAATGGGGTGTCATTGTTGTATACATCAAACTCCAACAGTCTGTGAATATGGCCTTTTGAAAAAACTTCAGTCTTACTTTTCTTTTTCAGTGTCAGTATTCTCTGGATCTCAATGCCTGAGCCTGGATAAACTAAGACTTACCTGTCCCCAAAAGCCTGCGCTTCCTGCTCAGCAGAATTTCAAATAAACAAGATTTCCAAGTTTTGTCTACATCATTATATAGATGATCACAGCTCAACAGTGGGTGGTATTTATCTGTTTTTCTAGACAACACAAAAATCAAAACATTTAAGTTTTTACAATATTTTTCCAGCATTTAGAAAGCAATCACTGAGTAAAGGTGGCTATAATTACAATATAAATCTGCTACGTGATCACAGGAAAACTCAAGTCCACAGATGAAGGTATTAACAAGCTGCTATTTAGGCAACTTGAAAGAAATATTGGACGCTACAAGCTATGTCTAAAATATTGGTACCAAAGAGAAACACTTTGGGGTTTGTTCGCTTCTCAGTTTATGCTTTTTTCCCCCCAGTAAGGCTAAAGCTTCTAGACAAGCACAATATTTGTGTTACTGCTTAGTTTTACATATTAGAGAATAAATAAAGTGCAAATAAATGAAGACTCAAACCCTCTAATTTATAGTAATACCACAACAGAGCCAGTTGCTCTCCCTGTTTAGTAAAGCACAACAGAGTTACCACATCACCCACATGTTAAATAAACTGACTGCTCCACGGGCTGGGCAACACACCAATGACACAATCCATTCACAAATGTTTCTTAGGGTTGGGGTTTTTTTCCCCTAATAGAGCCAAAGAGATTCCCGTATTTTTTCTCTTAATACTGTATCCAATTAAAAATATCTATCTTTTTCCCTATGTTTGGGATGAGCTGAGGCATACCAAAAGCTCTTTTTCTCTCTATGCTCCACCTTTATTGACAGAAAAAACATCTTTTCCCAAGAAGATTTTCATATTCTCTTCCTGCCAGAAAGCTCCACATCAGAAACAGCTAGGAATTCCGTCTTCAGCTCGCTCACCAGCTAAGGGTCACAAATTTATTTTTTTTTCTTCTCTTTATGAGTAGTTCTAAAGTTGCTGAATGAAACTCCCCTGCTACATCACCATGGGTATCAAAGAAATGACAGAAAAAGAGCAAGCAAGCAAGACAAGCTTGGATTCAGTAACAGATACAACTCTTCCTCAAGCCATATTTTTTTATGATTATATGTAGTCAACACAGAAAAGACACAATAAGAACTTACTTCAAGTTAATAAAAATTTGGATGGTTTCATTGACTCCTACACAATACCCAGTCTAAGGGATATAACTGAGCAGAAAAAACCCTAAGACTTGAGTGAAACACAGGACATTAATAAGAGAAATATGGGGGATGATTTTGTTAGAAGTGTTAATACATACCTTCCCTGGTTTTGCACGAGTGTTTGCATTTCTAAAGGACAAGATTACAGAAACTAGATCTACATAGATAAGTATCTCAGCTGGCAAATTCTACACTTGCAGACTCAGACCAACACACAGGAATCCAAACTGAGCTCTGAATTTGATTATATTGTAAGAGATTGGGAACACATCTTAGTACACATTCCCTGCCAATATTATACTCCTTCCAATAGTACACTTCATACCCTTTTGCCAAATCTAACTTTTTAACGACTTACATAATCCTTTTACTTCCTTTTGGATATTAGCCTCTAATCTGCCACTTTTATTGGCTATTCAGTCTACACTTAAATATCTCTGTGCCTTACATTAAATACTTTTATCCATCCTCACTGTTTATACCCTGCAGACATCTGCAGCCTACTGCTTTCTGCTTTGGTTGTCATTACTTACCGAATTCTTTAGCCTTTATTTTTTCATTTTTTGCTCTGACATTTCCTGACTATTCTGGTGTCTCTAAGCACCCTCTAAATATTTCTGATTAAGTGGTGCAGAACTGAGCACAATATTCTAGAAACCTCCTCAGTCAATAAGATTAAGTACTTTGCTGATGTAAAATGGTATTTTTCACAGTCAGCTTAAATTTCAAACCAGCTTACACTACAAATTCAGGTATATTTTAGTATTCATCTTCTTTTTAGGATATTTTCAGGATTACCTTTTTTGACATTTCTATTACCTTTAGCAAAGGCAGTGAGAAAGGACAAGGTATAAAGAGAAATGTTTTGCACCATAAAAAACCCACTTCTTTTATAAAAGCAGAATTATTTTTCAGCCTCCTTTCCATTTCCATTAGAGTTCTATCAAAGGCAACTCCGAGTTATCTTTAGTCCAAGTTTGCTTTAAAATGGGAGCAGAGACACTTGGGTTATTCCCAGGAGTGCTAACACAGAAAGGGCAAGTGAATCAGAGCTTCATGTGGAGCCGTGTGGCTTATTAGCTCCACAAAAATGCAACTGGTGTCCCCAGACCTAACCCTACCTCTGTACAGCACGGCAGGGCCTTTGTCGCAAAAAATTAACTGACCTGGGCTGGAATGAATCCATGGAGCCTTACTCTGCACAGTCACTGACTTTTTATTTGCCCTGTATTTTCAAATGTATTGTGGCATAATTTTTGCGATAGAAAATGGTATTTAATTTATGATTTATCCCAGATATGAAACTACATTTTAAGGAGCAATACTAACTCATCTTCAGGACTGTAAAGTACCAGAAAGAATCTCCTAAAGAGTAAATATTTTTAAAAATTGGTCATAAGGTTTTCACGCTGTCAAACATAATTTTGAAATAAGCAGCAACACTTCTACCTCGTAGAAGTGTTGAAGTTTGCACAGAAAAAGAAACAGGAATTGGAAGTAGACAGGGCATTGTTATTCCGTGAGGGATTAGATAAACACTGGCAACCAGCTGCTTTTCTTTTACTTTGTTTTATAAGAATAATCACCAAGAATCAGTCATGTAGCTGCACTGACTTCTTCCAGACTAAACAGGTAAGAAGAAAGGACACTTTCCACGCAGCTGTATTGTAAAAGAAGCTAATGAAATGAGAGTCCCACTTTCTACCCTCATTTCTTCTCTTTTTGCCAGACTGTGCCTTCTTGATGTGACTGAAGAGGGAGGGAGGGAGATAGGCCCAATTTTGGTATCATGTTTTACTGTTAATTGCTTTGATTTCTAGAGCTGCCTGCAGTGTGTTTTTATTTGCTGGTTGTGAAATTTTTTTTCCCGTTCCTTTAGCAGCAGGAATCGGATGGCTAACTTGCCATCTGAAAAAGTCCAGAATAAATCTTGCAGCGGCCACTACTTCAGTGATGAATCTGTACAGCTCTGTGGTAAACTCTAGTTGCGTTATTACTATTTGTATTATCAAAGTGCTTTTTGAACAAAAAGCACAGAACAAAAAGAGTCTCTGACCAAGAGAAGTTGCAACCTAAGGAATGAGAGGGACTGGCGGGATAGCTGAGGGACACACTGCCAGGAGGCTGGAAAGTGGTTCCGGCACGTAACTCTTCTTAACTATGCCTCCAGGCCTGCCGCAGACAGAGCTAGAACCCTGCCGCAGGTCTGGTGCATTAACTTGGTAACATCTACGCCCAGCAAGTGCCTTCCCTCAACTTCCTCCTTTTGCTCTCTGAACGTTGTTACTCAGGGAACATCAAGGGCCAGCTTTTAAAATACTAATCTTGAAACACTGAAAAATGCTTTTTCAGTGGAGACAAATTATCCAGCAGATTTGAACACCTTACAGAGCAAGCTAAGGTTTCAATATGTCTTGACGCACATTGCACTTACTTTGTACATTTTGGAATGGCAGGTTTTGCTTTCACGGCCAGATGGATCAACCCAAACAGAGCCGAGCTTAGGTTATGTTGACGATACGCGAAGTAAAGTGTGCAGAATCACATGCATTTTTATCTCATCCATGAAGATATTTATGTACATTCTTAAAGAGTAAGTTTTTAAGTAGACAGAGGAAAACAGAAGTTGCTACATGGCTGTGAACCAAAAATGATCACTGAAGGCTGGCACACTGGGTGGACTTAAGCATTTGTGTGGATTTCTTTGGAAGGGAAGCCTTATGCTCAAGTGTAAAGATATCTCTGCGTAATAAACTAAGTCAAGGGAAAAAGCAGAAACTATTACAAAGTATTCAGCTAGCCCACTTGACCTCAGGTGAGTGTAATCGCTTAAGGTTGAAATAAAATAGCTCTTGCTTCACAGAACTCCATGAAGAACAGAATGCAAGAGGCAGACACCACTGTTAAGAGAGTTCCATTAAGCCTAAGGATAGCAAAGTATTCACCACTACAGAGAAACGTGGGGAATTAAAAAATGAAAAGAAATTCCTGTCATTTTCTGGAAAGATGTAGAAGACTGCATCCATAGTGCACATCTACTTGGGAAATCAATAGTGGATTCATAGAAGCCATGATTTCCTTACTTCGGTTCTACCATCAAGACAGACCAAGGACCAGGGAATGTGTGACCAATAGTCAAACCTGATGCTGGGGTGGAAGAGCTTGAAGCAAATCATTCTCATTGCCCTTGAAGATCTCCTGGGATTTACCACACCATGAAGCAGTTTCTGCAGCCTCCTTGACAATAAAAAAAAGCTGCAAACCGAGATCAATTTCTCTTCTCTTAGTTCCCTGCCACTGAATTCGTAACAGGAGGAGATGGCACAATGCTTGAAAAAATCACTGTTTAAAGATTTAGGTTTGCATGAGAGAGTATAGTGTCACTGCTTTTAAATTATAAAAAAGAAAAAACAAAACAAACCAAAAAACAAACAAAAAAATACCCCGGATTCAGTTACTCCAGCGTTGCAAAACTAAGCAGAAAAAAACCTAAAAAATGTCTATAAACAGCTTCATGATTAGTGATCTGCCTTGTCCTTCCAAGATATCTTTTGTCTTAATGCTCCAGAGGACTCTGCACTCAGCAGTTAAGTTTCTTAGCAGTCGACAAATACAAATGAGGGAGCACGGGGCAGCACCACCTCCTGACCCAAGCCTCCCATGCAAGACTCTTCTGAAGTGCAGACTGTGCACGCCTGCGAACACGCAGAACTTCCACAGGATTCCTTTGGAACAGAAAATACTTGGCATCCTTTAGGCCCAGGTGCAAAACCAGGTAGGAAAACAGATACGTAAAATATCATCCTCCTCAACACTAAAACTTACACTGCTTTGCTAACAGCCTCAAAAGCTGCAGCGCATCAGTACGGAGTTGTAAAATTCTGTATGTCCAGGACCTGCTGACACTCCTATGTTCAATGGAGCTAAAGACTACCACATTCAACTGCTTTATTTTTCCAAAAATTGGGGTTTTTTTCAGAAAAACAACTCCAAAATACCATCAAAAAACCCAAACAAGACAAGCCACGAATTTCAGCAAACAGAACAAACAAAAATCACTGAACTAACAGGAACAAGGCCCGAAAATTGGTTTCCTCATAGCAGACACAGCGCTGAACTATAAGCTCCTCACACTTAAAACTGCTAACAGGAATTGACTCTGTGCTAGAAAGAACATCCACTGGTCGGTCAATCAATGTTCACTTTCACATTTTCAATGTAGAACAAGATGGCTGAGATACGCAGCCTCCTGTTTACAGCTGCTGTGCCTCAGAAGTATTGTACAGATGCACGAAGTGGATAGTTGAGCCAACTAGTAAGAACGGGTAAATGTAGTTACCATTTTGGCACAAGTACGACTTCTTGTGTAGCTACAGAGGAGTTTGCCAGTGCTGCTATTTAACATACACGCTCTCTTTACAGATTTCCGGCACGGGGCCGTGCTCGTCCCGCAGCCCCAGGCAGCTAGGCAGCTAGGCAGCGTTGTTTGTGCAAACATTTCTGAACCTCAGTCCTTCCCACATATAATACCTATATGTGTATCAACATAAAGCACGGACCAGGGGCATTGGAACACACACAAAAAGGTAGCCTCCTCTCCATTTGCCTGGCAATCCACATAGATACCACGTGGAACCTGGCTATTATTAGACACACCGTTACCATGCAAGGTTTTTGTCTTCACACACCATGCATAAACTGTAAAGTTGATCTTGGGGCCAAGCTTATTCCATGGGGTTTGGCTGTAGCTAGCTCTACGCAGGTGCAGAAGAGAAGGAAGAAGCATGCGTGGAATTCCCAGCATTGCCCTGGCAGTCCCACAAGTGTTGCACCCCAGGCAGAGCCAGCTCTCCTGTGTCCCTGTCACCCCTCCGCAGTCGAGGACTTTCATCCAGCGTTCCGTTTCAAGCATCAGTACATTTCTTTTAAGAACAAAAGCTGGGCTGTATTGAGAAGCAGTTGTATCAGTCTTACTACATTAAAATTCACGCGAGTTGGTACATAAACCAAATTGCTTTTAGGAGTTAAATGTTAAGATGACTGACTGGTAAAGCAGTCTATAAGCTGATGGCAGCCCATAAAATAAATAAAACAATTTTTATAACTTGTTTTAAAGTTATATTTTAGTTCTGGTATCTAATTCTCTACTGCCTCACAGTGCATAATATTCCACACTACTATATCTGAAACAATATGCTCAAGAAGTTAAATCAGTCTTCCGAGGGCATCAGACAGCTACAGAAACACCACAGTCAATAATATTCCTTTTCTTTAACTCTTTTTAAGGACAGAATATACTTTTTACTTATTATTTCAGCCAAGTCAATACAAAATACCTTAGGAGCTTCAGGTCAAATTAAGAAAGAATATATGTACACACACAGTAAGCACATTAAACAATGGCATAAAGGTACTATGGCTAATGGATTGGGAACATAAAATGATTTAGCAGAATAAAAGTTCTTAATAGTTAATGCCTTATGTCGTTTAAAGAGGTGATTACCAAGAGTTCTTGAATCTCCCCAGAGGAAAGATTTACAGCTCAGTGCATGTGAGTATCTCTGGTGGTTCTGCAACTGACATTTCATGACACAGCTATTATTTCTTTACTGATAACCTCTACATGATCTTATAGATAAAGAAGCAAGTAACTTGCAGAATTAGACTTCCTTCTGTGACGGGAACCATCTTGCGTCTCGACATTTCAGGCTTTCTGCACCTTTTAGCCATTCTGCATTAACACAAAATACATCTAAGCTTCTCTTCTGAGGCAAATATTTAGGTCATTCCTATGCAAGAGTAACTGAAAAGGTATGTCACTGTATTTTTTAAGTTTATATCCAAGAGGTATTCTTTACCACGGGAAGTTCTGATTTCTTTCCACATACACTACATGGGGTGAAAAGATACTTAATGGGTTTTAAACTGTAGTGATTTAAGCAGTGCTGACTAACATGGACAAATTTGTAATATAGTGAATAGACAATTAGCTCTTAGGGGAGAAATCTGTTATTAAACAAATTTATATTATAGTATATTAAACAAAAGATTAGGCCACCGATGCACTAAGGAAATACCAAAAGTGACAGCATTGGCTTTGGAACATGGAAGATCGATCTGACCAAATGCAAATGTTTATCTTAGTCATTCTAGAAGCATTTTATGAACAACAGAAACAATAGATACTTCTAAGGAGCCATTCACTTAAGCAGTTCTTGCCTAAAGATGAGCTATTTTTCTATGTTATCTGCTATGGAAAGTTAGAGGACTAGCTCTGATTTGTCTACATTATAAACCTCAAAATCTGGGCAAGATGACAGACTGTTCAAGTGATGGAGTCTAAAATGCTGTGAATTTCTTCTTCCTGGCTAAATCCTCTCCAGTATCCGAAGGCCGTTTGGCACACATGATGCACAAAGAAGATATCTCTTGTTGCCTAATTCAATTATTCTAATGCCACAAGACTGCAGATTCAAGCTTGTATTGCCCATTTCAATGCACATATGCTAACAGAGGCATTGCCTAAGTGCTCACAAAAGAGAATGAGAAAAAAAGATAGATGGTTCCCTTCCCAATAACGGATACAGTTAATATGAAGCTTTTTCCTTGACAATTATAAAAGAATAATTACAAGTGCAGAAAAAGATTAGGCTTACATGAATAAAGTGAAGAGATCCCCATCCTGACTTCAAGATGTCTCTTTTGAAAAGTGCACAAAGGACAAGAGACAAGAGGAGATCACACAGCTACTTATTTGGAAAAAATCATTTCAGTGTTCTAAGTTTTCATTTTGACAGTGTGATCAACTCTCAAGGAAATACAGAAAGTGCATGTCTTGAGGGAATGAAGGAAAAGGTAGACCAGCTTACTGCCTAGACCACCAGCACTGTGCAAACTGTCAATAGAAAAAAAAAATCGTATTTAATTTCCCCCCCTATTATCAGCTGCTTTTCCCTTGGAAAAATCTCAGTGCTTTACAGTCATAAAAATTTCACAAAGAGTAACTGTAACAAAAAAAGATATTAAATTAGTAGACCATCAGCCAGGACAATCACGGTCTATTAAGATAAACTTACTCTGTGGATATCTAGATAGATTTTCTCTGTATGCCCATTTAAATGAATTATTTGTACCACACAGGCTCTTAGTCTTCTAAAAGACACAGGAAAATAAAATATAACATTGTCACAGCATAATGGTCCCTCCTGCCTGACAGACATTAGGAGAGAAAAAAAGTTACTGAAAAATGAATGTTGAGATGACATTACCAAGCTTATTTCCGAAGTGGGAGGCAATTAGACTATGAAAATGTTCTCTTCCATTATTTCTATTATACCAGAGGAAGATAAAGTAAATAAATATGAAGATGGATGGTTGCTGTTGATGCACAGTGACAGCTACACAGTGTGTTACATTGAGGAACTATGTTCTATCAGTCCAGATTTTACACAGTGACAGGCAAATCTGTAACAATCAGGTAGTCTAAAAATCTGAAGTACAGTTTCAAGTTGTTTGGGTCTTTTTTATTTTTTTATTTAATTGAAGAAGTTGTGCTGAAGCTAGAATAAACTTCATCTGTTGTTTAATAAGACAAACCATTTATTAGTTTTACAGGATTCAGGTTAACAAACTGTGCCAAAAGATTTTCAGAAGGGCTCTTCACACGTGCGCCCCTGACATTATAGATACTCAAGCTGAAGTACCCACCACTTTGCCTCGTCTGTAGAGGTGCAGAAGACGCTCATTTTAGAGGGTTTACTTTTGACTTGACTTCTTCTGAGGTCAGTACATTTGATACCGATAAAAAATTACCACTTAACCTTATGACAGCAGTTTTCCTAAGTGCGTGCTCAACTCCAATTCAAAAACTTTACAGAAGAGGGTAGTTAGCCTAACGTCCAAATACTAACTATTCTGGCCACTTTGCGAATCTCATTTAGGTGTCTGAAGAAGAAATTCCCTCGAAAACCTGACCTTGCATGCAGTCAGGCTCTCCCTCTTTGGACACACTCAAGAGGTGCCTGGACGTGGCCCAGCTCGAGCAGGGGGGTGGGAGCAGATGACCTCCAGAGGGGCCTTCCCGCCTCAGCCATTCGGCAATTCTGCAGACTGCAATGGAACAACTTCCCTGTACTTCTGCAAGCCTACAGGATATCTTTTGCTATGATGAGCCTCTATTTTAACTCTTGCACAGAAAGAACAGTACGGACATAGCTTTCAACTTGCTCACCTAACTTGTGCCTGAACTTTAGAGGCTTAGGGACTCGGTCCTTCCAAAGCGAGTCAAGGTTCTCTGTGCACTCAAACAGAGCGAAGCCTTTGTCTCAGAAGACCCAAGACAAATGCTGCCTTCTTGAGTTAGGCAACGAATGACAAGTGATTATTTTTGCTATCGGTTCTGCATTAACCCTCCAGTTTCTGAACTCTGTCCTATCCAGAGGAATGGGCGGAACCAATCCTAGAGGCTCTCTGGACGTTGGGAGCTTTCTGAAGCGTTTCAGGTTACTTTGCATTAACAGAGCACATATAGAAACATTCACCTTACTCTCAGCAAGCTCACAGTCCTACCAGATGTGAGTATATGCAGAAAATGTAAACTAGGAGACATGTCAAACAAAATTAAAACACAAAAAAGCATTATGCCCAATGCTACGTTGCTAGTATTCAAAATGTAAGCTTAGTAGAAATGAGCTAATCTCGAATACTGAAATTATACAAAGTCTGCATTTAGCAACCTATTTTCACACTTGCAGCGCACAGTTCTCTGCCACAGTCAATGCAGCAGAACCCAGTAAAACACTCCTGTTTAACAGGATGCCATTTATCTGCAAATATACTTTACAATAACAGATTTTCAACTACCACAAATTGATTTTATTTCATTCCTTCCACATGTCATTGTGCTGCAGAGGATGACTCCTTTGATATTAATAGTAATGAAGATGCATTGCATCTGACAGCCCTAACAACATGTTTAATAGAACACTCTAAGTAAATGAAGAATCAGAAGGGAACACTTTTTCAGATGCCACTGTTTCAGAACACAGTTCTGTATAAATGAAATTATCCTACTTAAAAGTTATTTCCACTTTGATATTATTTCTATTTAATTTGACAGTTTTATTTTGGGAAGACAGCATTCTGACATACTGCAAATTACCCTCCCAAAACAATACAGTTTATCCTTCTGTATCTGCTTTAATTAAATTTGTCTCAATAGCCTCCTGTTTCTGGTAAGTAATTCTGACAATTAATCACCCTAACTTATCCTAAACTGACAGTCCTAAGGTGTCATTCACAAAAAGTAACAATACAAAACATACTGTTGCAAACTGCTACTGCACACCACAGTGAGGGACTTATTCAGGCTTTATTTTATATATTTTGTTACCAGAAACTGCTGCTTCTGCAGAACAACAGGAGTTTTGCCAGTGATGTGGGTCAGACCTTATTTATTTCCTGCAATTTCAGTTTGCACTTAGGAGATTCTCAAAGCATGCTCACCCACCTGACTCAAATGCTGCCATCATGTTCAACACAGAAACTCCATTTATTTTCACCTTTACTCCAGCTCTCTCCCGTGCAATTTGTTTGCATGAGGAAAACACCTACTCTAGGAGGTATATCTTATTTATAATTGCACGTGCAGAGAATGTTTTGGAAAAGAGTGTATGCTGCAATTTTAAAGCAAATCAAAGCATAACTACAAGTCCAGACCTTTTGTTTAAGGAAGCAATACATGCAGGGTTAGTGCAGCTTGACAAATACATTAAGACTGAAAAACCCAAAAGTCTAGTTAAAAATGAAACAAAAAGGACCATCGACTGCATGCAGTGCTGTCGCTGCCTTTCCTTTTCCCAGTTCCCCTTTCATTATGAAAGTTCTAACAAAGCATTCTCCCTTATTTTTAGCACAAAGAAGGCAACAATCGGCATCGTAGAGATTTTTAGCTTCTAGACCAAATACAGTTGTGCAAGGTGACCTCTCCCTGCTCTGTAACAACACCTTCACAAAAAGAAAGCGAGCTATATAGCAAGAAATAATGTTAAGATGTTACTCCTACCGACCTGTAACTACCACATCACTGAACAGCACAATAGAATGAAAAATGACCTTCAGGAATGTACAAATTAAAATGTTAAAATGGAAATCGTCAAGTCATTTAGCACCAGAACAAGCTTTTAAGACCAATATTAAGACAAAAATTGCTTGCAAGCAAGAGCCATAAAACAGAGACAAGAAAGGTGAAATGCTGCAACCAACTCCCGACATCTGAAACCTATGCCAAACAGCTAATAATCCAGTCCATTCTTCAAAATTTATGTTGACATTTACTTTTGCTCACCACATTTACCTCCTGCTTGTAAAACTAGCAACATGCACATTATATATGAATAGCTCTTGGGTCCAGCCCTGAAGTCCTGTGCTGTTTTCAAATGCCATACTGAAAGTATGTGCTTAGATTAAAGCTAATCACCAGACCAGAGAGTTAAGCACTCTGCAATTATGTTTAGAATCGTGCGTGTTGGGTGGGTTGTGCTGTGTGTGAAAACACTATCACTCTTACTCACTTTTCTTTATCAGTTACTTAGCAACTAGTTGCCTTTAATTTTCTTTTGGGAGACTATTTTCCATATATAGTAAGGGGAATGGAATTCAGAGGTGCCCACCAACCCATTTATAGAAGTTAGCTCAGCAGGGACTTGCCTGTCACTTCAGAGAAAACAAGTGATAGTAGCCAGCAAGTCATCTTATCTTACATTTTTTTCTAGTACAGGTACAAGTGACACTGCATGGACTCTCCTCCAGCCTGCAGGTTGAAGGAACTGCTACACCTGGGATCAGTGACTACACAAAGCCAGACAGACTGGCTTCTCTCTCAAGGCCCAAACAGTTTGTGTTGGTACTTACTGATCTGTGTCCTCTGTGAGTTCCAACTATTAATAACTATTCACTTTAAGATTTACCAAAAAAAAAAAAAAAAAAAAGGCACTTTGCTGTAATGACCATTAGTTTGTGCACATACTTTACCTGTACATCGTTGGTGTTCATTCTTGTTCCCTCCTTCCCAACGAAGATGTCATCTATGTCAACCAGAATGTACCTATCCAAGGACAGTCTGAGCTTCTTTCCAGACAGGAAAGAGATGGCATCTATGAAAATCAGCTTGTGCAGCCAAAAATTCAAGTTATTGCCGAAAAGGACTCGCTGAATCCCATCGTGGAGCCCCAGGTCATGAATTACCGTGGCATAGAGAGCACTTAGAGCAGCAGGTGGTGAAAGGTTTTCTGGTGTCTTTACTTTTGCAAATATCACTGGTTGATAAGCTGTATGATTAATCTGGAAAACCGCCCAGTCATTTCCAAGCAAGGGACCTTTCTCAAGCTTAGAAGATTTAGTCACATGGAGCAGTGGGGAATGAGGGTTAATGCAACAGTCCTTAATACCCAGATTGCTGTGGACATGGAAAGGAAAGCCCTTCAACTGAAAGCTCTGCAAGCTGTTCTCATTGCCTTTGTGAAATCCAATAACACCTACACCATATTCTATACAGTACTTATCTAGAAGGCCTCTGTTCCAAGAGTCCATATTCACATACTTTAGAATATTCTCATATACTATGAGAGCATACTTGCCTTTATTTTTCTCTATAAGCACTGGGAGGTCACCCTTCCCAGGTGCAATCTCAATGTGAAACTGAAATCTGCTAGATTCTAAAATGGTTATTATGTCTTGGCCTAATGTCGAGTACTGACTTTCCACAAACACCAGCACTACGAGATCTGTCCTCAGGGGATCGATAGGCTTCACGGTCTTCATCTCCATCAGCTTGTATGGCAACAGTTGAGGATCACCACATTCCACTTCTGAAGAGATTTCAGAAAGTTCATTTTCCTGTTTGTAGCCATTATACAAGTAGTACGCAGAAATAACTATGCTCACCATACAAAAAGTGGCCAGCAAAATAACTGTTCTTTGAAAATGTCTGTGAAGTTTCATGATAAAACTCATGTTGTTTACTTGCCTTAGATTGTTCTCGACAGCAGCACTAAAAACAAACACAGATTCTCAACAACTTGTTCCAGTCCTCTGGAATATTTATGTCACCATTGCAGCACACACATCTATCTTCCACAAAGCTTTACAGAAGGTATAGTCTAGAAGAAAAGAAAATCAGAGATTTAATTGAGGCATTACACTTGTGAAGCATCATCACACTTCAACTAATGGTGGGCAAAGAAATCACTGCCAACAGAGGTTTGGGAGCAAACAGCTCAAAACTTCAATAGTTCCTTTTGAAATTTTGCATTAGTAGCGTTATTTCTTCCCGCTCCAACTAGTTGCCATGTGCATTTGCATGTCTCTCAATCTCACAGGCTCCTTACCCCAGAAGATCAAGTAAAAGAGGGTACACACAGAAGGCACTGAAAAGCGAGACACAGCAGCAAAGACCTTACTGTTTTTCTGAAATTTTTCTACCCAAAGATAAAAGAGTTAACTCCAAGTAGACAACTGCTGACAACCTAAACATTGAAGAAAATGTGTATCCTTCCACCTTCCACCCCCAAGAAGCCAGGCAAAGATTAGTCTACATGATTAAACAAATTGTCTTATATTAATTTTTGAAGAACCAAGAAGTTCTTAGAAAAACATGCACATTTTAACTGTTGTATACATACATACTGATATAGTCTGTATTCCACTTATTACAGGAGTATTTTTAAAACAAAACCATACTTTTTCCTGCAGCATTAGAAGTAAACAAATAGCATTTTACCGGACTGTGTACTGTTTTGTGAACTGTGGGAAGCACTTTGCGTTTCTTTGTATTAAGAAAAAGCATAAAATAACGCGGCTCTTAAATTTGAGAAGAGAGTAATAACTCGAAAGCTAACTTAAGAGTCAGATCACCTAAGGATATACTTATGCTTTAACTTGCACCTAAGAAAAGGAGTCATTTTTCAAGCTAACAGTACAATTTCTGTCAAAAGTTTCTAGTAAAACAACTGAATGATGTGACCAGCATAAAATAATTAAGTACCGTAAGTTATAAAGGAAGGTTAATGGCAGATTCTGAAAAAATACTAAGGGTATTAAGACCTAGAACACGCTATTGTAACTTCACAATGTAGTACACATCGATTCCCATTTGTAAATGGGACTAGGATAAGCTATGTGCATAACGTTAACATGGTAATTTCCCCATTGAGTGCTTAATCCTTCCATGCTCAGCTTTTTTTGAGAAAATAAAGACTTAAACAGTGAATACCAAGAAAGTCCAGAAGTATAACCAAAATATGAACTTCTCTGTACGAACCGACAGAGAGAAGTAAAATTTTCTTGAGAGATCATGATAACAAACGATATCTACTCAATATCTATCCCATGTTTTGTACTTTCTAGTATTTACTAGGTTTTCATTAGAAATTCTGATTCCTAGAATGGCTGACAACCCTCAGTATTGAATCACGGAGCAGATGATAATAGAAGTACAGTCATCTGCTGATGCAAAAGAAATTGAAGTATATAAAAATTAATTACATATTAATAAAGGGGGAAAAAATGGAGTTGTAAAAAAAACCAAAACAAAACTAACCAAACAACGTGTCGTGTACTTCGGCCAGTTAACCACTTGTCAAGAGCTCCTCATACTACATTGTAAAGAAGGTGGCATTTCACTCCAGGTTTTCAAAAACGGTAAAAAATACGATGTACTTCACAGCACCTATGTAACTTCCACAACTTTAATTAAATCCCAAAGATTGATCCTCCCAGTGCCAAGTACAGGATGAGCACAAAGTAAAAATAAATGAGTAGGAAAATGAGATAAGGAGAAAGAGAAACTACGTGGCATCCCATTTATCAAAACAGCAAAATTAAGCACCAAGAGTAAACGTATGCAAGCTGTCTCTTTCATAATTAAGATTCCCCTTAAACCTGCATCTCACCAGATAAGCCCGCTTTCTGGATATGTTCTTTCTTTGCCTTCTACTCCCAGATACCAGTATATTAACCCTTTCTGTTCTGGGTGGACTTACACCCAGCCTTGAACCTTACCTGCAGCTGCCCAAAGACTTTCACCTAGCTTTTAGACAGGAGACTTGTCTTTCACCCAGGCATATAGGCTCATTAATCAGTGTTAGACAAAAATAACATAATCCCAGTTTCTCAGTTTCTAGAAGCATGTATCTGAAAAGAAGTTACAGAACGTATAAAGACCAAGCAAGAATCTGAAAGTACCTGTAGAACTCAAAGAACATTTTTAAGTATTGAGGTGTTCCATCCTTGTCACACCAGCTTCAAGAATGTTGGTTTAGATAGCAGAAAAGAGATACTTAATATGGTAAGAAGTCAGGTGACAGAGAAGGAGCTCCACCCTGAATCAGTAAAGCCAGAGAGATGTTTCCAGACAGATGATTTTTCATTACACACACAAAGGATTCTCTTCATTTTTGCATTTCCAATTCAGCTGCCTGAATGCCAAGAAACTCCTAATTTTAGTGGCTAAAATTAATACTTACTGCATTCTGTAGAAAAGCTGTACGTACGCCTACTTATCTTCAACAACCAGGGACCTGGCTAGCTTACCTCACACTGAGCTCAGGCCTGGTTTACAGGAGACGCGAGCCTGCAAAACAGAACTCTTGCTGGCAAAAGGACAACAAATCACTTCTTCGAATGACACAAAGTCAGCCACTACACCACCACCAAGCACAATGTTTGTCTGCTTCTTTCAGCCCTAAGCTCCTCTAACACAGCCCCAAAACACCTACTCTCATGACAAAACCACCGAAGTCCTGTTGAGAGGAAGTTCCCAGCAGCACCAGTCAGAAGTTTCTTTCTTCACCAGCCTGTGCTTCTGACAGTCACCTGAACCTCAGAATCCTGCCTGGAGCCGGGAAAATCTACAGTGACCGGAGCTCGTGGCAAGAAAGGGCTGATTAAGACAGAGTTGTTTGAATGAGTTATTACAGAAGGGTTGCAACTCAAGGGCTGCTCAAGTAGGCAGCAGGAGCACTCGAAACATTTGCATGCCGTGAAGCAGAAAATACGGAGCCAGCCCAGAAACCTGTATTTTCTTCAAAAAAAAAACCAAACCCTCTGTCATTTTACCCTTGGCTCCTAATTGTAGGTACCTCCTGGGGCTGCAGAGTGCAGCTGTAAGGAGGAGTGGATGGAAATGCCAAGACAGATGCGAGGTTTGACTCTGAGGAATGAGGAATTCTCCAAGACCCCGCAGGACAGAGCCAGACTTGGCATCCTCACCACTGAAGACAGGGAGGAAGGGGAACGGAACAGAATAAGGCACAAGTTTTAAATGCATGTCCTCTTCAATCCGCTTCATGCTTATGTAATTTTCACTTACTTAAGGACTGTTTGCGTGGCAAGAGTTCAAAAGAACACGGAAAGCAAAAAAATAAAAACCACACAGAGCTGTGCATTTAATAATATCAAAATTGTTTCAAACCTTGACAAGGTACGGTTGCCTTCCTAGGCAAAGAACAGCATTTTACTCTGAGCAACAGTACTGGCTAGGTATTCCACTGGTATCTTACAGCACCGTGCTAAAGTAAGTCATCGTGCACCAAACTTGACAGTGGTATAGAGATCTTTGGGGTGCATCACCCACAACACGCTGTGGGACCACTATAGTGACCTTTACCACAACTTTAGACGTGGCTTCAGGGAAAATGGTCCTTGTCCGCTAGTCACTTCCAACAGTAAAATCAGACTAATGCATAACTCAGAATGTATCAACAGTGGGTAAGCTGTTAGAAGCAGCACTTCAGAACAGGACAGTACTTAGGGAGTCTTACTTTCATGACAAAAGAATACAATACTTGACAAAAGAATGAAGAAGTCATGAGAGCTTGAACTGCAATACAAAAAAAAAAAAACCCATGTATATGAAAAAGCCTTAAAGAAAAAAAAAATAAAAAATCAAGGAGTCTAGAAACTCTTCACAAGAGTTCAAACTCATTAGTATTGTTTCAGTGAAAAAAACACGAAAAAGACACGTAGCTAACATAAGCAGTCTTAGCTCATTGATTTCAATGGAGTCACGTGGAGTTCAATGAAAGGAGGATGTGGTCCCACATACATCTCAAAGCACTTGAAAACAGGTGTCAGGCTTTATACACATCCAGTGTTCCACAAAGGTGATGTTGGAATAGGTTTTACCTATAAAATAATTTGTATGGCATTCTTCCACCATGTGAGGCAATAAAAGCCTCCTCATCATTCTTTATCTAGAACCTTATTATTTTAGAAGAATTTGCATTTGACCTCCTGTAGAATTTTGCATTTTCATGCCACCTGTTGTTCCAAGTATGAGGCATCAAAATGCCTCCTTAATGGGACAATTAGCATTTTTCAGTATTTAGAATTTTGGTTTTAACTTGTGGACTCACTATGGAGGAGAAGAGCTTGCTAAAAGAAAGCTGAGTCACAGAAATAAGTTGTGCATTTTATTCCGAATACAGCAAGGCTCAATGCCATTCTCATCTACTGTAGAACTGATTTCTGCAGCCCAGGACTAGTTCACATGAAAATCTTGTAGATACATGAAATAAGCATCACCTTATTAATTGGAAGATTGGCAATTCTAAGCAGTACTGCTAGGTAGCCACAATTACAGGTATCTTCAGAAAACTAGCATGAATCAGATGCATCGCAATAGAGATCTTCAACTGTGAGTTTGTTTGGGGCTTTTGTTTGGGTTTTGGTTTTTTGTTGGTTTTTTTTTGTAAATTCACTAACAAGGTAGTACTGATGAGAGAACAAATACCACGATGTACTCAAAAGAGTGGAATTGCACATAAGAAGTCTGCTGGGTTCCTACCATTTACAGCTTGCTTTCGTTTGTTGGTTCATTGCTAAGCACAAGTGACTACATTTTTGGCTTCTATAAATCCTTTCAGCACAATAACCCTAATGGAAATATTTACATGCGACAACACTGGCTGGGGACTTAACTCGTTAATGACAGGCGCGAAGTGAACAAAAAGAACATGAAATCATAAATCTTGATTTTGTGTTTTCTGGTAGTAAGATTTACGCAGTAACTACCAAAGTAGCCTCCCCAGAAGTCTTTGCAGTCAGCCTGGAACCCAGTCTCTGGGCTCAGACTCAGGGGCAGCCGCTGACAGTCTCGCTCTGTGAGTGTCATGACAACCCTGCAAACATTGTGCCCTTGGTGGAATATTTCTTGCACTAAGACTTTCGTGGTGCACATCCCTCCTTTCCATGGGTTTTGTATGACTGGCTTTTCCATGCAGCAGAAACATACTATTTTCTAGTTGAAAAGAAACATGGTCCTGACCATTCAATTTCATAAATGGTATGGAACAAAAAAAAAAAAAAAAAAAAAAAAAAAGAAAAAAAATAAAAAATTTAAAAATCCCTCAAATGGTATCAATTTCAAGTTCCCATCATCATACAATAATTAATAGATGCTCAAATAGGAAACCAGGTACACAGATAGACACATAAAACTGCATACAATTAAAAAACAATAATCTCTTTAAGTTGTATCATGAATATCAGTAAGATTCTTAAAACTACAAGAAACATTAAGATTAAAACAATGGGCTGAGCTAAAATATCCACAAGCAAATGGGAAATTGCTCTCAAATCACTTTTTTTTTTTTACTGGGCTTTGAAAAGTGTGGTTTACTCTTACCTCAGGCCTGTGCAAGGGCAACTGTTTACTGTGACCCTTGATTAGAAACAATAAAGTTGTGTCACACTTACATACAGACGTAAAAAAATATTGTTAAAGGGTAAACAAAAATCCTCTTCCTCAAGACCTGCCAAAACCCAGAGCTAGTTCAAGATTGATCAGTCATCAACATTATTCAGCTATATTACATTTGTCCAGTTACATATACCTGGACAAATCTTTAAAGATCTTTCTAATAAATATCTCTTCTAATAATCCACATGATTATATTCTGGTTCTGTTCTTTACCAAACTGGCCGCTACCACAGTACTAGTGACTTACTCCCGATACATTAAATGAAGGATGAGTTTTAAATGAAGAACCGACAAAAAGTAGACATATTGTTCAGCATGTTACTATGGGCATTTAAATCTCCACTGATTAGAATGCTATTTAATTGCTTGGAACATAAAAGCCTGCTTTCGCCAGCCACTATGAAATAGGACCTTAAAGGAAGCATTCTGAAGTCATTACATTAGTGTTAATAAGATGGAAATATTTGGATGCACGAATGACATGGTAGGAAACAGCAAAGTGCATCTGAAAACAACCAAACCCGGGCTGAAGAGTAGTGCTCGGATTTTTAAATCAATTATGAAAATATGAAACTGGTCTCCAAATACTGAGTACCTCTACTTAAAACATTATTCTACTGACTGACGTATTCAAGCAGCAATAACTCAGACAAGCAAATCCAGGCTGAGAATGAGATCTTAGGACTGCATATTAAGAAGACATTTTCAACTTGAAAAGATGTTGATACGAGACAGGAACTGTCAAGGGAAGTCATCAAGACCCTTTAGTATCGCATAACAAACCCGGTAATGTGTGAATATTGAAGGACTTACATTCTCTCATATGTGTTTAAAAAAAAAAAAAAGGAACGTCTTAGGCAGAACAAAAATTCTGGGAGATAGATACGCTTTTTCAAGTCCTTAGGACAAGCAGATTTCAGTTTCTATTGTACCCATGTTATCTTTAGCTGCATGCTGTATTGCTTCACACAGTACTAGAGAACCTTACAGGATAGAAATTCATGCATTAGAATTTGTCATTAAAAGAGATTTACAAAAATGAAATACGTGATATTTTTAAATACTTTAAAAGAAGGCTTGAAAGACTTTTAACAGAGTACAGAAGTCAGGTTTGGTCTTCAAATTACTACTTTACCTTCATACAACACTTTCTGCCGGAAGATCTTAAAACACACTACCTCTCACACAATTCTTCCGAGACAAACCCTATTATTTTTCAGCACTCGCAGAAACGTCCCTATCTAAAGACTACATTATTTGCCCAAGGTCTTTAAGATAAGCATATGGCACGCTCTCTCGTCCGTGCCTGTACCATCACTTCCCCCTCTCTTTTCTCCCACAACTGCCAAGCGTGAGCCGAGCGTAAAGAGTGAGTAAGGCAGAGCGCATCGCCGTCCTTCCGAGAGACCCGACTGCTGATGCCGGCTGCGAAAGCAAGCCCGTTTCTTCCACCTTCCGTTTTATTAAAAAGGAAAAAAAAACCAGCACACCAAAGCCTGAAGCCATTACCTAGCACATCAAGCAGTGAATGAAACACCATAAAAGTTTCCTGCCATTTCCCAAAGGCTGCATGTGGCAGCTGAAAGGAGCCGTAAGACGCACCAATTCCTGCATGGGCTTTGGGGAATCCAAGTAGCGAGGAACACCCGGAGCTCTTAATAATTTACTGCCCTACGACGCCCGACCTCGCTCCCCAACGCAGCAGCCAGCCGACGCCGGCAAACACTAGAGGGCAACGGCGTCGCACAGAACAACTCCGGGGAGCGAGGAGACGGGGAGAAACCCACCCCGGCCAGCTGAGGGGTCGGCGCGGGTACCGCGCCGGGCAGGCGGACGCCAAGTGAGCTCGCGAAGAAGAAAACCGAAAGAGCCCCCGAAGAGACACCGCCGAGCCAACCCGCCCGCAATGCCCGCCCGCGGCGGGGCTCCCGGGCCGCGGCCCCCCGCGGCGCTGCCGCCCCCCCCCCCCCCAGCCCCCGGCCGGAGCCCCCGGCGCGGCGCGGACCCGGCCCCGCCGGCGGCGCCCAACGTTGCCGGGGGGCGGGCGCGGGGGGCGCCGCGGGGCGGGCGG
>JANZLQ010000007.1:11054688-11067135 GCA_026212715.1 Elanus axillaris | reverse complement strand
CTGGCGCTGATGGCTTTCCTGTGCTGTGGGAGCTATCTTGTGGAGGAGATGAGGGAATACATCTCCCTCTCCCTACCGGGCATTGATGTGAATGGTTTTATTATGCAGGGTCCCGAGGTCCTTGTTCACCCTTATGTGAGCGGTTTAATACTAATAATGAATACTGGTGGTATGTTATGGGTATTTGGAATCTGGTCCTGTCCTGTTGTAAGAGAAGACAAGTTACTACAACTCCCGCCACAGTTTGTGTCTATAAGATAGGCAGATTGATTACCTTGGGCATCATTCCATAAGCCAGGGAAAGGTTATTGGTTGCAGTGTTACATGTAATAACAACAGTTTTCAATTAATAGAGAAATACTTTATCTAGTCCTGCCATTTCAAAGATTAGATACATCTTTTAACCAAACACTAATTACTATTTGTATTATTTTTGTTGACATTTTCTTGCAGGGAGCCATTACAGTGACCTAGGGCATTGGCCTGTCATCAGTCATTTCATTGTTACCTTTTTAAAGCTATTACAAATACTACTAGCCAAAAGGCAAAGTTACTGTACATTCTTAATGCTCTTTGGATTAATCAGAAACCAGATTTTAGAACAAATCTAATACACATACTATATTAACAATGCTTAATATATTTATCTTTTAAATATTATTGCAAATATTAATTGATGAGTCCTTAAAGGATATTTTTGTCGTGGGTATTGATATTAGTATTGCTCCCCACACGCTTGACATAGAATATTACTCCATGAAATTACCAAAGATCAGGGCAGTGACTCAGTGAAGGTTCTGATTAGAAGTCAGAAGTTCTTGAGTTCAGACTATGAGACCCTATCACACTGTAGGAGAACAGACATGGTCTGAAGTCAGTGAATGCTGTTCTATATTAAAACGCAAAGACCGAATTTCTCCCCTTAGTTAAACTGCAAAAGGCTTTCTTTGCAAGTTTCATTTATACAATGAAGAGAAAAATGTGGCCTAAGATTTAAGAAACACACGTGGTCAAAAAAGTAATCAACTAAGAGGCTGTCTCAGAGAAGAAAAAAATACAACCCACTGTTCAAGTTTATAATTGTACTACATTTTCCCCATGTTACTACAATACCCTTAATTTGTGAAATGTTTAAAGATTATTCTGTAGCAAACAATATGGGAAACCAGCCACACTTAAGCATTTTCTCTAAAAAGTGGCTAGCTTTCAGATGGAAAATACATTTATCATTTCTTTTCAGCAGCTTCTACTTCATTTTCCATACCTTATCCTCAAAAATCCTACTATCTCCATACATTGTAGTAGTATCTTTCAAACCAGTGGAAGGCGAGTTGCTAATTACATGCTGTGGGTGATGATTACTTGGCAGCAGAAAGGCATTTTTATCTCTAGGCTTAGAATAAACTATTGTTATAAATATGTTTTGTTCCATTTTAATCAGGGTATCGAGACAATTGTCATCTTTGTGCAATGATCAAATGGCCAGCTTTGGAATTGAAGCAGCTCAAAAAATCATTAGGTATTTCTGTTCTAAGCTGCAAAACCATCAACTGCTCAAGTCACATGCCGTGTGAAGTGTAAGATAGATTCGTTAATGAGGAGGACCGAGTATTTTCTGTCACAATTTACCAGGAAATTTGCTTATGAAAAGAGAGGAAAGACTCTTCCTTCCCATTATATCAGGTTCGTAATTTTCAAGTTAATAAATATTCAAAAAAATAGCAGCATAGATTCAGAATGTATTAATTTTAGTTAGCTGGTTTGAATGTATGTCAATTTGAGTGAAAGCTCCTTAGTAATACTGAAACTGGTTACAGGAAAGTGATAATGTGGATGGCAGAGAATTAAAAAGAAACCAAGTTGCTATAAGCACAATTGACACTCTAAAGCATCTTTGCCCTTTTTAAGGAAGTAATACGTAATTAAAACTTCTCTTAAAAACAGATTTTAGGATATGTAAATAAATAGAGCATACTCTGGGCTAAGAAGAACTTGCATTATTACCCTAAAACCAACTCATAGTTCCCGTTAATAACAAAGGAAAAGTTCTAAAAAAAATCTTTTAATTTGCAAAGGGGGAAAAATTAAATTGCTCTACCCAGCTCTTCAGTACAGCAATATTCCAAACTCTTCCCCAAGCAGAATGTCATTTACAGTCTGCTGGAAAAATCACCATAATTTCATCTTTCCTTTCCCTCAGTAAAAGTAACTCTGGAGAACAAGGCTAATTTAGCTCAAGTTTTTTAAAGAAATGAAGCATCCTTCAGCACTGCCTTCAACTTCTTCATGCCCTTCCCTTTCTTCTATGTAAATAAATTCCTCCCGCCTTCTCTGCTCCTTGAACATGCAACACCTAAAGCAGAGCCTGGCTTCCCTGCGCCCTTGGAGGCAGCAAACAAAGAGCAATCAACAGAGGAGTTTGCACAGGAATGGGAAGAGATTCAGAATGCAAGGTAACGCGCTGCAGGATCAATGACGTGAACGTCTGCTATAAACTGGGAGCTCATCAGTTGGAAATCACTGAGGTGAGAAAGGACGGGGGTACTAGTCAAAGTTAGAGAATGTCTGTCAGCTGCCAAAGGGATGTGTCTAGAAAATACACAAGCAGCGTTTGCAGAGAGAAAGAAGAGGTGGAAATATTGACAGTGTTGATGCTGTTGCATAAGACTGTGGTAAGTCCCCACCTGGAAGACCGTTTAAAGTTTGGGGAAAGTGATTCAAAGTGGAAGAGATGGAGAGAAGAGCTGTTACCGTGATCAGGGGAATATGCAGCGTGTCGTACGACAGCCAAGGTGAAGGTTGAGAGGTTACGTAGCTGCTGCACGTGAGGGGGAGCGATAAATATGCAAAGGTAGCCAACAAGCATTTCGGACAAAAGATTTTTGGCATAAAAATGATTGGGTAAAAACTGTGTAGATAGTTAGGCTGGAAATCAGAAGCGGCTTTTCAATCATCGGAGTGAAGCAGACTCATTCTGTGAACATTGAGGGCAGAAAGCATAGCTAGCTAACTTTCAGATGGAACTTGAGTGACTCCAGGATGTTATTCATCAGAGTGCTAGATTGGACTTGATGACTTAAAAGGATCTTATCGACCAGTGACCCTATATTTTTTATTGTGCTGGGATCAACAACAATGAGAACACTGACAATAAATCCTCATCGCTGACGTTTAAAGCTGCTATCAGCTGATAGAGCTGCGGGGTTTTGTGTGTCACATTGATTGTTTCAGGCTGTCTGTAGGCACTAGCAAAGAAGAGCACCTGCATTCTGTTCTCATGAATATGAACATCACTTTCCAAGTCATAATTTTTTCATGAAAGCTTGTATTCTGGAGCACAAGATTTTAGCCTCTGGGGAAATGTATCAGATTGTCACCTGTCCCAGAAGTCAACAGGTAAAGAGAAAAAAGAGGGAAAGGTTGTGGGTTTTTTCCTCCTAGAATTAATTTGAATGCTTTATTTTCCTGCTTATTAATATTTCAGTTCTCCCCAAACATGAAATGGATTAAAATATCAGATATGCTGGTAGAACTCTTATTTTTGTCATATATTATTTTTATTTAATCCTAACGAATTATGCCAATAGGTTGCCCATATGTGATCACGCACCATGCGCAGAGATCTTAATTACCCTTGTTCATCAAGTAAGGATATTCATGATAGCACATATTATCTGGGGTATTATCCTATATTGTAATATGTGATGCCACATGAATACCATATGGGAGAGGGATTTAAAAAAGGTCACAGGCTAATAAGAGCATTTCATTCCACTCAGAAAACTCAAGAGAAACAGTTCTTTTCAAAGATCCAGAGACTGTAATTACACGCAAAAAGTTAAGTCACCTTAAAGGTAAATGCTAACCCAGAAAGACTGAAGATTAAAATTAAAAGCGGAAATTTCCTATTGTTATTAGTGTCCCACTGCACTAGATATTGTGCAAATATATGAAAAAGGTGGCACCTGCCACAAGGAGTTTAATTCCACCTTTCAGCTTGTGTTGTTCTAGAGAAGAAATTGTAGTAGATTTAAGCTAGCAGCTGGCGGCCATATAATAGCAGTGAATCATAATGCTTTAGAATGCCATGAATTTTGTATGTAATTCCCTGTGAAATTTCCTAGGAGCTCTGCCTAGAAAAGGATGCTTCGGCAAAGCCCCACATGTCAGACTTACCATTGCATTTTATTTTCCCAAGACGTGCCACACCCCTTGCGCATCCCGCTTTCTCCCAGGTCATGAACTCCATGGGACAGGGCGCAGAAGGAGCTAGAGAACTAAGCTGACTTACACAAAATCCAGATACGGCGCTCACCCATTATTTGCCCGTGAAGTGTCATGCACATTTGAGATTATACAGATAGATTAACAGTAAGCGACGCTTCTATCATCCTTCAGTTCAGCAGGGGGAGCACAACTGGTATCTCTGTTGCATGACAACACTACTGCGATTCTGTAATAACTACATTGTGTCGTCCAACACGATTTGTAATCATCTGGATCATATTTAAAGTCTTGATCCTGCAAACACATCAAGTATACGCTTGACTGTACACATAGGAGCAGTCTTTGTAGCAGTAAGGCCTAGTAATCTCTGTGGAACTTCAGATTCAGAGGCCTGGACTCACTTACAGCATCCCCCTGCTTCCCTCCTCTCTTGCATTGTCTCAGTCTTACACTCCTGGGCAAGGAATCGACACAATTTGCAATACTGCAATGAGGATACAAATAATTCTAGTCTGGTAGTAAGGGAATTAATTATGGCTTGAGTCAGGGGGCGAAGGCCTCTTCCCACGGCTCTGGCGGGCTGATGCATGTCCACGGTGGCATGCCGCATCCCGACTTCTGGGCTGGAGCGCAGGCTGGGCTTTAATGATGCCCTGCGGTGGGGCTGGGCTGCTCTGCGTGGCCCACCAAGACAGCGGGGTGGAAAGGGCTGTGACCACACAGGAGATAGTCCGTCCCTTCCAGGAAACAAATGAATTACTATTCACGAATAAAGAAGAAAATCAACCACAAATAGCAAGCTACTCGCAAATCTTGTATTTCCTAAGGTATTACTCGCCCACCCCGGCGAAAGCCCTGATTAATTCTCAGAGCCTCTTCTCTTCAAGAGGCACTTCAGGAGGGCTAGATTGCCAAAGCTAGGCCTGGGCTGCTGCAATGTGATCACGAGGAGCACGTGCACTTCTCTGTGTGCTACTGGTGCGAGTAGGGCAGAGCTCAGATAGGAACCGCAGGCAAGGCAGCCACCATGTGCTCCTGCCAGTGAAGAGGACATCAGCAAAGTGGCTACATCCTCGTCTCTCAGTCTTTCTGCCTCTTTGAGGAATCGTTCCTTCCCCCTTTTATTCCTCTTCCACCAGCACGCTGTCCCCGTGGTTTGAAGCTAAGGGTTTCCTGTTCAAAGGGGCTGCAAATGGGTAACAACCTTAGAAAGTAGGGGGAGAATCCCCTTTTCTCCCATTTCTTTCCTTTTCCTTCCTTTTCCTGCCTTTCTTCTCGCTTTTCTCATTCTTTCCCCCTCCCCTTCTGTTCTGCTCTTCTCCTTTCTTCCCTTTTTTTCTCTCTTTTTTCTTTCCCCAGAGAAGCCAGCTATAAAGAAGATGTACATGTTTAAAACAAAACCACATACATTATACAGAACTAGAATAATATTGATCTCAGCAAGGCTATTAGATAAAAAAAGGACAAAATTTACCTCATAGTAGCAATGCTGTAAAAAAATACAGAGAAGCGTTGTCAGCTTTCATAAGCCAATTTACACAAAAGTAAATTTAGCATGTTAGTCCCTCCCTGTTAAAATATCTAAGCCATGTGACTAGCAATCCTTGGCTTCAGAGGCTGTCAGTGATACTGTACCAAGATAAATTGGCCACTGACGTCTCTCGTGAGAGAGAGAGAGCCTTTCATTTACTCTCCATGTAAATCAGATACGGAAGTTTTCTAATTTTAATAGTATCGACATAACATCCTCCAACTGAAATATAGCCTACAGAGGCTACAAGACTTAAGACTTCATTTTACAGTGTAAGAAACAGATACAGTAGAACCACTGGAATTGTTTGCAGTTGTGCACGTCTAGGGTTCTGACACAAAGATCTCAGGCAGAAGTTAAGGGAGTTGCCTTCACCGGGCTATTGGAGGCTGACTACGGATCATCTCTGCTTATCATTCTGTTCAGTGGGTGGGCCTAATCCCCCCAGTCAGTCCAATGAGTTCCAGTCTTAAAAACACAGTGGTTTGCTGTGGCCAGTGAGATGTTGAAAACACATGATGGTTTCCTGCATCTAACTATTCAGTCTATTGGCCTCCTCATGGCTCATATGAGTAATATGGTAACATTTACCTTACAAACTTTTTCCTGCTCTAGGACCCAACTGGAGTACAGGGGCAAAATACCTAACCGGTTTTAGGATGGCCGTATGTATTAAATGCCATAAGGCGCATGGGAAAGCTGAGGCATGCTGCGTTTAAATACAAGGCCCAAGTTCACAATGAGTGAGCACCAGAGCCAAGCAGAAGAACTGAAGAGCTCTGATTCCTACTGAGGAGCTTCCACCTCAGCATGTTTTTGTGTCAGGTATTTTTCACTGAGGGGCACTATCCCCTACCAAACCCTCTCAGTTAGTACAGGGTATATTTTTTAAATTATTTGGCTAGAAATAGTATTTTTGCTCTTCCAGACAATATTTGCCATTTGAAGCTTGTTCCTGACTGCAGATTGGTGGAGGTGCATGTTTTGCCTGTAGCACAGGAGCATTCTCCTTCTTTCCTTATCTTAACACTGCAGTATTTCTTTTCTGACATAAGCAGTGTCCAAAGTACTCTAATCCCGTCCACATACAGTACAAACAGAACAAACAAGGAATGATTTATGCACACTTGACTGTGCTCTATATCTTATTAGATGAAGATGAATTACTGTGCTGGACAGGGACACATTCTTCTGAAAAATCCATCTTTGTAGATTTCTGGTGCTCAATCTTGTGTCTTCTGCAAATGTATTTTAGCATGCTACTGCTATTTTCCACTTGGTGATCTCTGCTGTACCATGCACAGTATGGCCCTGAAGGAGTACTGAAGCAGGTTCCCTTGCTAGCAGACTGCCATCGCTGCAAGATACAGCTCCCGTTATATCGCTTACTCACAAATGATTCTGCTCTTGTGTTCTATGACAGATGTCATTTCCCAATTTCTGCCAGATGTTGATGATGTTATTTAAGCAAAAGAATTAATCCTCTCCCTCTTTCCTTCTGTCATCATATTGTATACACTATACTCTCTGCCTTCTTAGTCACTTCTGAAAGACAAGTTTGTCAGTTCACATACAGAGCAAGTATTTAACTTTGTTGACATTTGACAGAAAGCCTAGGCTTTGCATCTTGTGAGAAGTCATATGCACAGCTATAGTACATAATTGATGCTTTCTTCTAGGGAAAATCTGTAGTTGAAAAAGCATAAATTGTTGATATGTGTTCACTTAGTATCAGAAAAGGCCCAATACAATTTGTACTGAAGTCATTGGACAGGTATATTAGCTATTGCTCAAACCAACAAAGCAGTAAATTAACAACAGACAAGCTCATTTTTCCCCTTCTTTCATTTTCTTCAGCTTTCAATATGGAGTGATCAAACTCAGATTTGTCTCCTCCCACAGTATCTTACTCTCTACCCATGTAAACACTGAATAAAACAGATTTTCAAGCTCCTTCTTCCAAAGGTAACATAGTGACAGCATTTGTCTGAGACAAGCTGCATCACAGTTTTTAATAAATCAGTCTTTACATAAGTGTTTCGAGAACTCTTCTAGAACTGGCAGAGTAATGAAGAACATCGCCTACCTCCTAGTTCTCAGACCAGCATATTAAAATACTTTTCAATAGTTTTGAAATTTCCGTGAATATTTTCTAATGAGATGTAGGTTAGTACCGCTATTATTGTGTGAATACACATATCCATATGAGAAACACCCAGCCATTCTCTATCTACCCACAAGACTTATATTTAATAGTCAGGAACTGAACAGAAAAGCAAATGAGAGATTCAGTGTTGGCCCAGGAATAAAGCAAAGAGATTGGAAACGCAGCGAAGGAATAGCTAGAAGCAAGCAGTACTGGCATTCCAGACAGGTATACTGGCTTGCAGCCCTTTGCATGTACTGCGCTCCCCAAAAGGGAGCGACTCGTCATACTCAGATCAAAGGCAAGGAACTGCCCTGGTCAAGCCCCAGAAGTCCGAACTACCTACACCACAGCACCCATGTGTATGATATAAGCAGTGCCACAGACAGATGGTGGATCATGGGCGTGACATAAAGCTGTAACTGCAAAAGGCATTGGAAAGGACAAGAGGACACGCTGCAGTCTGGCAAGGCAGGCAAAACCAGCTACCTGCCCAGTGTTTTAAAGTTTCTTTCAAAAAACAGCTCTCTGTGCACGGCGAAACTCCAAGCAGTGAGGTATACGGATGCTGTCCTAGCATTGCACTGTGTTAGTATTAATCATTATGAAAGACATTTAAAAGACACCATTGGACCACTAAGCAGTCCGGTGGTGATCAGTGCTTTACGGTTCGTTTGGAGGCTAACACATCTGCCTACCTTTGAAATGGACTGGCTGAGGCTACTGAAGAATTGCTCTACACCAAATGGAAAAATGTTTTTTAAAGTTTTTTAATTACAGTCTCTGTTCTTATTTTACTCAGTCCTCTATTTTTTTAAACAACTTATACAATGATTATGAAAGATAAGATTCTCAGGAAATGAGCTTTTCTTATTTCTCACTTCTTACTTGCTGGGACAATGGAGAGACAAACCTGTACAGCTTCATTTGCAACAGGCAATACTCTGTGACTTCAGGGTCACAGCTAGTAGCGAGTGGGTAGGTACCTGTTCATTCACTGTGTCCCAGCTGAGATACCAGACAAAACCAGCTGTGGTGGTGCTGGTTCCTTTCCCTGCCAAAGGCATCCATTGGGAACTGAACCGAGAACTCTCACTTCTCAAAAGCCACTGAATAGTGATTAAGAGAGGTTTATTATGAATTCCTTCTGCATACAAAGCTACCAATGACTTATGGGGATTTTTTGTGTGCCAAGAAATGTAGGACCAGGTCTCAGACGGTAGTGTTTTCCAACTGGTGTGGACACAAGCCAGCTTGAAATATCAGCAAGAAGTTCTATGAGTGTAATGATGCCCTTGAGACACCCGGTTATATAGGTCTTTGCTTTAAAAATAATGAATCACATCCTTTTTCCCACCCCTTTAAATCAAAAGAATAATATTTTTCCGTATAATCGGGAGGCTGCATTCTCAACACAATTGAATGAGTGTGATGACAACTCCTGTTTTCTTCCAAGAAGTTATATGACTATTGCACAGAAAATGTCCCCCTATTTTGCAGCAGACAGTCCCTAGTGCAACATTTTTTCTTTCAGCCTTAATTGAATTTTGAAGCATTCGCTTGTTCATGTTGTTGTCCATGTAAGCTTTTCATTTTTCTTTTTTTTTTTTTTTTTGGAATTAGATGTGCCATTTACAGTACACCTTCTACTAGGTGAAAGAACAGAAGAAGAGAAATCCAAATGTACATAACAGCCAGCAATACAAATTTTTAAAACAAGCCAGGAGTTAGTATAATGCAGTGTTAATTTTCGTACGGTAGATAGAATATGAAATATTTTTATATCTCTAGTCATTCACAAAGTACATTAGTTTCATGTTTTGAAATCAGGTAGTTACCAAGAGGCTTGTCTTTAAAACTGTTTTATGAAACCAAGGATGGAAAAATCCAATACTTACTCAGGAGCTGGGAAATTGTCACCATGTTGAACACTCAGTTACCTCTGCATTAAATTGACATCTTAGGCAGTATTCTTATAGGAAAACTGGAAGAAGTTAAAACACATTAACCCTCCTGCCTCCTCATGCTCAAATGGTTGTGGACAAAATAGATACGTAAATTATAGTGCCTGTTCAGTTTAACACATTTTCTTGAACTGCTGACCAAAAGCAGTAGGATTTCAGAAGTGATCTCTCCTCTTCTGCTATTTGTAATTATACATTTTCTGAACTGCCACTTGTACTTTTATCGTGTACAAGAGGAAGAAGTGCTCTGACTATTAGCTGGAGTCCTGGGTTTACTGAAACTGTGTGTGAGCTCTCCAGTGGGTGTCCAGCGATCATTCAATGCTCAATGCCAATGCAAGAACTCAGCTTTATTCTATGCCCTCTTCCAACTGACTGTGCGTAACAGTAAGAGTCTCATGTGTAGACATGATGGAAAATGTAAAGTACAAGAAAAAGGACACAAACCAGAAAGGCCCCTGTGCTTGAAGTGATGAGTTCTTAAAGTCACAGCACCTGATACTATTTCTTCCTTTCCAAACCAAAACTGTTGGCAAGAGCCTTGAAAACTGACATTGAACTAAGATCAGATTGCACACGCAACCAACCTTATGGTAATCCGCATGCATACTTTTATTGCTAACTTTCACTTATGTCATCTGTTGTTCAGAATTTATTTCACTGACTGACTTTAGCTCAAAGCCTTTTTTATCCCAAAGCTGCCTGAAGTGTGTCACAATGCTGATCCACCTCTATTTCCTCAGAAAAAATTTAATCTAATAAAACATAGAACCCTCTACCATAAAAAATATGCTGTATTTTCCAGAGAAATAGCCAGAGTATCCAAAGTATCAGACACAAGTGAAATGGAAATCTGCAAAGAAAGCTTCAGTGTTCTGTTTGTGCAAGAACACCTGTATGGTTTTCTAAAGACACCTGGAAGAACCTTTCTGAAATAATCAGCAAGAAAACCTGCTTTGTGCTGGCCTACTCCCCAAAAGCTACTCTCCCTGTAATGCAAAACATTTCCTTTTGATGCATTAACTGTTTTGATACTGTCTCATTTTCCCTCTATATCAGGCAACAGATAATATTCTCTCTTTGGTCTGTGATTCCCAGCAACATCAATCTGCACAGCCACTCTTCGGGCTATCAGGCCAAGACAAATGTCCAAAGGATCTTGGCTGTGGAGTAGCTGGACTTTTCTGTTCTGGGAGAGCGGTTCCATTTCCTGGAAAACATCCTCAAATCCCTCCTCAACTATTTCTGCTCCATGACTCATCAATTTGCCTTTCATGAATGAGATGAAGGACTTCACACTTTTTTCATCAAAAACCACATGGCCTTTTCTTTGATACAAGACAGCAGCATTACTGCTATAATGTGTCTTCAGAAATGCCCCTTCCATGCACTTCATAATATGTACTTCTCCAACATTTATAATAGTTATTTGCACCTCACTTAATGCAAGCTAATAAAAACATCAGGTGCTTCAGTATCATCTTTTTCAAGAAGTTTTCATTTTGCTGTCACCCACCACTTCTAGATGAAAAGTGAACTCCCCCCCCCCCCCGCCAAATTCTCAGAACTTTTCTCATTCTTTTTTAGTTTTTTTACAATATAGTGCCTAATAAGACTACCTGGTGCTTCAAGTGGCTGAAAAATATCTACTAAGCCTTATTCAAATATACCTGCATAATGAAACCTTTCCTGTACTCCAGTCAGACTGTGAGACTGAAGTTCAGTCTTAAAGGCTTATTTTCAGTAACTCCTCTAGCAGGAGAAATGCAGGAAGTTATTTTTTTTTAGAATAAGCAGAGCCCATGTCCATGTTGCTGCTGAATTTTGTTTACCTCCATAAGAAAAAATAGTTTTCCTTTGTAGGATTTCCAAGTAGTAGGCTATATTACTATATTTTCTATTCTTTTAAATGAAGGCAATAAGAATCAAAAATATGAAGCCTGGACACAAATGTAAAGGGTCACAAAGCGACAAGGATAAGCAAAGTTCAGAATAGCAGGGAACCAGTGATACCAGATCTGTTCAGTGAAAAAGGACTGTACTGCTGGGATAGGCTGGGTGAAGGGATTTAAGTGAGTAATTTTAAAGTGTGGGAATCCGTAATGACCCTTGAGAATTGTAAAGAGCTAGAAGAAAAATGTGCTGGACGGGAATGCTGCTACGGCTCTCGTTCATCTATCACATTTGGTCCACCAATAAATAAGGTAACTTAACCTTTGGTGCCTTTTCCTCTGGTTCTTTGACGCACAAATTACGTCACCTGAGACATACCTGTATATGAATGGAGTCTAAGGGAATTTAAGAGAACAGTAAAGGACCTAACATGCACACCCCTGCATTTAAGTCATTACCTCTACCAGATGGGTAGAAACCATGCTGACCTTGCAGATATTGCACTTCTGCACTGCTCCCTACTGATAGGCCAAATCAGACTTCATATAAAGGCAGTAAAAAAGGCAAAACCAGAATGCCCAAAGCAAACCATAGCATCTCTCTGGAGCATCTGCAGCATCTCTCGGATGAGGAAAGGCTGAGAGAGCTGGGACTGTTCAGCCTGGAGAAGGGAAGGCTCCGGAAGG
>JANZLQ010000007.1:11031178-11054432 GCA_026212715.1 Elanus axillaris | reverse complement strand
GCCGGGGGTGACCCTGCTTGAGCAGGGGGACTGGGCAAGGTGACCCCCCGAGGTGCCTTCCAGCCTCAGCCATTCTGCGATCTGTGAAACCAAAGGATTTTACTCTACATTTGCTGCTGTCGTGAGGGCATTCTGCCACAAACGTCTTAAACTCAGTTTTTGTACATTCTCAGAAGTCACTGGTGAGATAACTGTTTGACTTGCTTGACTGCTTTGAGAGCAAATTAGTTCTCTTAATATATGCTTTACCATATCTTATATTATTATCTTGCTCCTGTAGACTTTATTCAATGAAGCAAAACTTTCACTGATTTTAATGACAATATTCCTGTAATAATTAATGCAGTGTTGAGCCCTAGAAAATCATCAAACTTTTCTTTTTTCTAATTGTGTTTTTAGAGGCAAATTACCTATGGTGCTTCCTGCAGTTTATTTGTGCTTCAGAGTACAGGAACACACCACTTATAAATCTTCTGCTGCAAAGTCATTCACCCCGCTGATAGCTGATATGATTAAAACCCCAAACCTAGTGTTTCTAACTCATACTTGAATTTAGACTGGTCTTATGTGAGCAGCCATACGGCCTCTCTGCTCTCAGGTATGACTGGATGGGCTTCCGTTGTGCCAACTTGACAGCTCTAGTCAACCTTGGCAGCTTCTGAGTTTTATGAGTTGCTTTGCTTTAACAGCCGTCTGTGGTGCTGAGACCCAAATAAGTACAAAATATGTTACCATCAGATATACAAACAAATTCTCTGAGGCACAGTAGATGTTCTTACAAGAATGTTCTGCTCTGCTTGGTTCAGTCTTCTTGGTCTGTAACTTTTAGACTATGCTGGAACTCGAAATAATTCAAAAGCTGGAAAAAAATATCTCATTTCAGAGAGGCTTGCAGTCATTTTCAAAGAAAACTTAATTAGTTTTCTATCCTTGTGACCAAAACCCATGTCTTTTTCTTTTGTCAAACCTGAAAGAATTATGGAACTTAGGCACAAGTACATGTCATGATGCTAATGAAATTTTTTCTTAGTTTCAATTCACTGTATGCAGAAGCAATCAGACTGAATTACATTCAGAAAAAAAGAAAAACAACCCCCAGCCCCAAAAAACCAAAACCAACCCAAAATCCTATTTGCTTCTACCTTTGAAGAGTTTAAGGGGAAAGTTCAGTGAATCTAATTTGTTTTAATTCCTGTCTTATTATTTTTATTTCAATTTTCTGAAAAAAAATGAAGAGATTTATTATTCTTCTCTTTATCTCCATTGTTTACATAACTTGAAGTTAATCACACTTTTCTTCTGGTTGATACTTCACCTATACTCATGAAGAGCAGCCTGAAGAACAGTCCACTTCATAAAATGAAATGAAATCACTGCAAAGTTCCATGGTCTTATTATGATGAATACTTAAGAGAGCCTTTGTTCTTGTTCATGGAGCTATATATCTCCTTAAAAGTAATTTATTTCATGTCATTCTTTTGGAGGAAAATCTGTGGAAATAGTATACGTGGGAATGCATCTGTGAAATAACTCCTGCTTTCTCTAAGCCAGTTTAAAATAATTAACTGAAGGTCAAAAAGCTATTTCTCTTGGTTTTATTTTTAATATAGACACAGGGATGTGCACTCTACTTAAGATATGAACCAGATGACAGCTAGAACTTTGGTTCTTAGGTATGCAATTCAGAGTTGAGGTCAACATAGAAAGCTTTAGGAAATACCAACTTTATTTTTGTTCAATATCCATGTACTTCCATGCAACAAACAGAAATTAAATCAGTTCTTATATTCACGTGATAAGTATGTGCATGATGATATTTCCTTTATTGCACAGTATAAAATTCTACCTTTCCAAGTTGTTAGCACATTGGGATGGGTTCCCTCTAAGAATGAGTGGAGATGGTGTCTCTAACTTGCTCTGAATGTGTAGAGGGAAGAAGAGAGAGGAATAAAATTTACAAACTTCATTAACATGATAAATGTGAAAGGCTGGTGATTTACGCAGTCAGTCAGGGTTGTGGGTTTTTTTACTTAAGGCCAGGAAGTTCCTTCTACAGGCTGCAAGACCAAGGCACAGACTGAGGACTTTGCAGAAAACCAGAGGAACAGAACACATGACCGTTCAAATGAAGATGTGTGTGGATGCCTTAATCGTTTTGCCTTACCCCTACTGAACATGACAGCAAACCTTCTTTAAATAACAAGTTGATGAAATGCTTGTGTTTAAACTGATAACAAGGTTAGAGTTAACAAAAAATCTTGGTGTAGAAATATTTGAACACTTTATCCTAATATTTATTGCCAAAATTATTTTCTGTAAGCCCTTGACATTGAACCCCTTCACTTTGTTAACTGCTGGACAAACACAGAACAAAACCAACTGTGTCTACTGAACAATGCAAATATCAGGGAAGAGATGAATACAGACACACCAAGGACACACAGAGAAACCCATCTGAAGTAATTGTAATGCTTCCAAGAAGTGCAAGCAAAATTGAGGACAAAATAACTGAAGAGGATGAAGTAGGAGGATCACAACTGTTGGAGGACTCTGGGTTAAGGAAGCGAAAGTGAAGATCAGTGGGGTTTTGAAGAGCAACGAGAAGCTGAAGAGAATTTACAAATATGGACAGGATCGCAATACTGCTTTCCTTCCTCACTAAACCAGTTGAACTTTGAAACATCTTTTTTCCTGGGTTCCTCTCCTCATTCCCATTCCTCCCTCCCTGCAGCAATCTCTAACAGTTTCCCTGCCCCATCCTCTCCTCCCAGCAACAGCTGTATTCTTGCCTCCGTATTGCTTTGTTTGTGGCTTCGGTAAGTGGAGAGAGAAACTGCTGAAGGAAGCAGGATGGTGATGTGTAGCTGTGCAGAGGAAAAGCAGTCTGGCTGCTTAGGCAGTCGTTGCTGCTTAAACAGGTGAGTCTCCTGTCTCCTCCAGCGTGGGCAGAAGAGCTCTTTGCTGCTGGTATTAGCCTGTTGCCCTGGGGCAACTGCCTACCTTGCTATATCCAAAGCTGGCCCTAAGTTGGAATCGCAACCACAGAAATTAAGATGTGTTACATTAATATTTCTAGTAGTTTGTAACAGCATGGGATTCTGTACCAGCTACTACAGAGGTAAACAGTGTGCAATGTACAGAGAAAAAGAATTTTTACCTTCTACACAAGATCTGGTCTTGCGGTCATCTAGTTTTAGTCACTAGCAGTATGTGTTCAGCAACAGAAATAAGAAACACCCTTTTTGAAGCATCAGGATGAACAGGACATGTTATATTTTAATTTACTCTACGTATTAGAAGTGCTGCATAGTAATCTGAATCCCTTCCAGATACCCTGCAAATAAGACTCTTACCATTGTTAAGAATTTCATTTGCAGGAGACTGTACAACTTATTAGGCCTAACACAAATATATTTGAATAAACAATTATTTATACAGGGTGGAAATAGACAACTCAATGGAAGAAGCATTTTTTTTTTATCCATTAAATCCTAACGCTGACAAGCACTGACATTTACCTATGGTATTTCCTTCAATTGTTCTCATTAAAATTGGACTACAGTTACTTGTAGCTTTGCAATGTGTTAAAACGAAGAAGGAAAAAAAAAGTACTTTTGAGAGCAGTTAATTTGGAATTAAATTAGTTTCTTCGCAGATCAGAAGATGTGTACATAGCAGAATCTTATCGAATTATACCATCATGCTTCACTATGTAAGAAAGAGCAAAGGACAGTGAGACATTACTCCTCACAGAATTGCAAAGCTATAACCCCCAATCAAATGCAATCAAGAAGAGAGAAAAAAGAATATGAAAACAATTATCTTCTGAAGGATCATTTATCTTTTTTTTTTAAGGCAGGTAAAAATAGAACAGTTTGGTGTGCCAAAAAATAGTTTTAAACATGGGTCTCATTCAAGCCAGCAGGCATTTTTCCACTGACTTCAGTAAGGGTCTTTCTAACCTAAAAGGTACCACAACCCACCTGAGATAAGCCTACTGTGACATGGTGATGATGCAGGAGATCAGATGAGTCACTGGACTAGACAGTGGCCATTGTTTGGCTGGAATAAATGAGGGATAGATAGACACCCCTACAAATAACAGGTTAAAAAGTACAGGAATTTCATATGGGTTGCTAAAGACTCAAAGACTCAAATCCATGAAGACCAGAGGCAAATGTCTACTGTTAATAGAGATGCAGAAGAGTTGGAATTACTTCATAAATATTTTTTCTAAACTTTGAAAAAACAGGATGGTGCACCTGCATCATGTGAAAATAGGCGCTTTCCAGTCTATCAGTTGCAAAGAGGATGCTAAATCACAACGATGGCAGCTAAATGCTTTTTAGTCAGGAGTTCTAGATTATTTCTACCCAGAAGCCTAAAATTTTGGCTCAGCAATTTTTTACTCATATAAATGATTTAATACATCTTGGAATACCAAGGCACAAGTAGAACATTAAGGTACCATAATCTTGTGCCAGTATTTTAAAACCTCTGCATGGTACAGTCTGCAAATACGGTAAATTTATAAGGAAGACAGTTTGGTGGAAATCAAATAGGGTAAATTGCCTTCTGGAGAACAGGACAGCTGAGCTGCAGCTGCAAGCCAAAAAAGGGTTATGATGTTAAATTGTCTCCCTCAAATACATGCAGGAGACAGAAGACCTGGAGTTCAACTTAAGAGGAACGAGCTAGATGATAGAGAAAAACTGGAAGCAGCAATGTTCTAAAACAAAAACCAAGGGAGAGAAGGAAGAGGGATTGGGGCTAAAGAGAAGCCAGAATAGGATACCAGAAACTATAGGTATCAAAAGCAACTGATTAAAACAGGTATGGAGAAGCATGATTAATTTCATCTTTCATTTAATAAGAGCTTAACAGCTTTTTTTTTTTTTTTTTTGCAAATCCAGTTAAATAAAAATTGACTGAAGGTCCAATAATCTCTTTGGTTAAAAACATGGGGATAGGCAAAAATGCATTTACCTATATGCTTCTGAACTAACTCCAAAGAAAATTAATAGCTTAATTTTAGCCTTCATCCCTGCTGGAGAAAAGCAAGCAAACACAGCATTGTTAGCTAAGGATTCAGCTGGTATAAAAAGTAGACGCGTGTCAGATCTGCATAAAACTTTCCGTATCCTCGGGGACTTCTGGTGGCCGAGAAGCTGCTGAGCTAGACCCAGAACAGCTCGATGGAGAACAAGCAGCCATTTACCAACAAGCACAGAACTGAACATGGACTAAAGCGCAGCCTGACAAGTGGGACGAACCCGCAGCAGTGTGTTGCGAGATGAAATGATTCTTCGGCTGCTGGTGCTGGACCAGCTGGTTCAATATGCAGACAGAACCTAAGCAGAGCAAGAGATTCTCATTCAAGGTGGGAGAAAAGGAGAGAGGTAAATGAATGCATCTGGCCCGACATATGCTTTGGCTCGGCTCTGCGAAAGGAAAAAGATACGTCTCGTAAAGAAATGTCACAAAGAACAAGTGATAAATAATGAATAAAGATTCTGTATTGTTTGTTTATAGAATATCAAGAGCATCCTACTAGATGCATTTTCAATTATCTTTCATGCTGCAAAGACCTACTGTGATTGCTTTAACCTTGATTTTAAAACAGAAGTAACGGCAATGTGCAAGCATGTTGGTACAGCCACAGTATCAAGGAAAGAATGGTGAAAAGTGTATTTATAAAGCAGTAAAATCACATTAAAACTGCTAGGCAATAAAAACTACATTGTAGGCAGCATCTGGGAAAAGTGTATTCACAAACCAATAATATCCTATTAAAACTAATGTGCAATAAAAGCATACTGTCTTAGAATTTGTAACAGTTTTCAGACCAGGGCCCTGGAAATAGATTTTTGACCTTTTCCAGTATTGCTAGCTTCAGCTTGGCACTTCAGGTACTGCTGGGAAGCACCCAGGATGCAGCTTGGTTTAAGGAACGAGGCCTTTTCCTCATTAATCAAACAAACTTGCAAATGTGGTCTGTTAACCGATTATGCAAGTAACCTTATTAAAAAGTACTCCTGAATCTAATTGAACTATCCTGATGGATAAAAGAATGAATATATGTGTCTGCTTCAAAAAAACAAAGCCTTCAAATAGCGCATGGTCATATTTTAAAAAAATGTTATGCTTCTGCACCCAAACTGCAGGCAGAATAACTCTATTTGAGAATAAATTATGGTTTGGGTTATTTTTTAGCAGCTAAACAAACAAAAGAATTTGTGAATTGACCCAAAATGATTCTTTGGGTTTTTTTTCTCACCAAATTGAATCTGCTATTATACTTTCAATTTTTTTTTAAGTGACAACAAAATTAATCTCCTGATACAATTCTGAAATGAGAAACATTTTTCATGTTTTGTTTTCAAAGCTTCAGTATGTTTCAACTTTTCATTTTTCGGATAAACTATCTGCTGAGTTCAGTGCAAATTTACAGAAATAGTTTCAGTCCATTCAAGAGTGCATGTTTTTAATTAATAGCTTACAATTTGAACCACCTTTGTTGCATCTCTGATTCTTCCCTATAGAAGGCATAATCTAAAATTCACTGAGGTCGACTGGAGTTTCGGTGAGTCAGTGAGCAAATGTCAAACCCCCCAGTGCTCAGACACTGTTGTACTAAGGGAACTTGATACAAAAAAGCAAGAAAAATTAAAAGTAAACACTGAGAAGTAAACTTAATGTTTGTTAGGGCTGCGGTAGCTTAAATTCTCAGGCTACTCTGCAACTGTAAACAAACCTTTCTCAAGATAAGCTGCAGAACAGCGCACATGAAGTGATCAGGGTACAATGAAGCTGCATAAACGTACTCTGGATATAAAAAAACAGCAAGAAAGAAAGAAGAAATATTGCGGTTCAAGTAAGATTCTGTGGTGACACGGAGATACAGTGGAAGCTGTTGGGGGACAAAGTGGGTACCAGACAAATTATTTCATTAGGGACAACATTCTACTGTCGTTCCCCCCCCCCGTGTCTGCCAGCAAGAGACTAAGGGCGCTGATGAATGCCCCCCAGCCCTTCCAGGACAAAGCCCGTGTGAAAGACATGGGGCTCAGAAATGTCTTGCAAAGGGCTGAGTGACCCCGGTGTGAGAGCAGGATTTGACCATACCCTAGTGCCCTTGAGGAGATCAGAGTTCTTCACGTGCCTGATAGATGATTTTGCGTCCGACAAGAAGAAATCTAGGTTCTGTGTTCTGAAAACCAAGTGTAAGTCTTTCTGGAGATCTTCCTGCATCCCAGCTAACACATGATTTTTACGTGCACCTAAGGAGGTTTTTGCCAGATTTGTTAGACCAGAGCAAAACTCAACACCACGACTGTTCTTAACAGCTACTGTGGACGATTTACCCTAACATAATGCCTTAGCCCAAAACCAAACCGTGGAAATTCACACAAATTCAGTATGCCATTGTAAGATCCTTCATTTAGCTCTTTACCAGAAACTCATCTCATGTACATTACGTACATGAATGTGCTGGCCTCATGTTTTAGACATCTGAAAAAGCCAATTAAGCTTGTCCCTGAGCCCATTGTTTCTTTCTTTTACATTAAGGCTTCTTTAGAGTTGAATCCCTATATAGGTTATGTCTCCAACAAAAATAACGTAAAAACAAGAAGCTGAATTTTATTCCTCTTGTATAATGAGCTTCCAGTATGGCACTTACAAAGACTGTTCTTATGTAAAATAAGCAAGCAGGATTAAAAGAGCGAGGGCTGTATTTTACATTCGCTTATCAGCTGTGGCTCACAGTTCTTCCATGAACTGTATTCTCTAATTAAAAAACCACTGAATGTCATGTTGCTCAGTCAGACTGTATGGGAAGCTACTGTTCTCTTCTGAGAGTGACAGGCATCACAAGAAATGTGGTGGGATGAGTGACACAAATGGCAGGGAAGCATGAATCCAAAATGGGAAAAAGTAAATGGAAAAATATTCTTCCAAAGGGACTCCACTTCTTTTGGCAGAGATTTAGATCAATGTACTTAGGACCAAAATTTGGTTTGGTGTCTCTTTTTTTCCCCTCTGTGAAGCGGGGAAAAAAAGCATAAACTAGAGATGGATACAGGCTCTTTTTCACTGCAGGGCAAGAACTGAGCTCAGGTTCGAGATAAGCAAACACAGCTCTCAAAAATCAGAGCCCTGATCTTGAACTTCTTGATGACCAACATTTTTGCAAAACTTAGCGGAACAGGCTCCCTCATATAATTTGGGCTGTGATAGCCCCAGGTAAAGCAGCAAGCAAAAATTGTATCTTTGCATGCTGATTTTTTCTGCATTTTGTAGATTTAAGAAAATCCTAGTCATGGATGAAATTTAAATTGCTTTTTACTTCACCTGAAAGAGACTGCCACTATCTAAGCAAATTTTTTCTTGAGGAAAGGAAATATATTTTGGGTGTTTGGAGGTGGCAGATTTTTATCTGAGCAGGTGGTTGATGTCTGTTTTTACCTGGATGCTTCTTGTGAAGGTCCTTGCCACTGAAGCTACAGGTGGTTACTACATGAGTGAGCCCTCAATGCAGCAGATTATCACCCCTGAGTCCAACATGGTGCTCAATGTTTAACACGAAGCATGTGCTCAAGTACTTCCCTGAACTAATCCATTTTAACAGCCTTTGGCTCAGGACGTATTTCCCAGTTACAAGAAGGGTTGAAAATAAAGCACTGGGATGACATTTGAGTGTTTCTTTAACTCAGTTTGTAATCTGATTTTTTTTCCACTGGGAGTTTATTGGTATAAAGGGACCTATCTTGCATTTGTGCATTCAACCCTTTATACTGAATCAGTGCATGTCTGCCTTGGTCTCACATGATAATACTGGTGATTGCAATTCTTTACTATTGAGATGATTTCTAGATTATCATGCTAATTTTTTTAACAGAAATTGTGAAGTGGGGAGGAAGGAGGAAGTTTTCCATCAGAAGACAAGGAGAAATGATTGCTCTCCTCTCAGACTAAAGTATAAACTGAATACATTTAAAAGCAATGTAGTGGTTCAAGCCTCAATTTTTCTCAATTATTTCTCTTCTCATAGGAAAATCACAATGATTTGATTGAAAATAATAATTAGGAAAGTTGCTGTTGTGTTTCACACCATGAGAAATCAATCTCTATTTTCATCAATCAGCAGGAGTGAAACTCATCGGTGCAGTAAGCCAGAATAAGGGCTTCCATGCACCGCGGAAATCCAATGTCAACTTGCTTCTGACATTAGTCATCTCTAATGCCTAAACTTCTTACTAGTTCTCTGACCAGGAAACGACCATATTTGGAACATGATGTATCCTAAAATTGCGCCATTGTTTATCCATCTCATACTGTTACTACTGTCTAATTTGTTGACTAGCTTCACCTCAGGGTCTCTTTAATCACTACCATTTCCCAATTTTCTCTTGCTCATTGAATGCCTGTGCTCAGGATTAATTTCCCCAGGAGATGCCTGTCTGCATTTTTTTTCAGATTGATTCTCATTTTGCATTTCCAGTGCACATACTTTTCTCACTAGGCACTATTTTGTTCTATTATGTCTCTATTCCTGTAGTGTTTATAGCACCTCTCACCTACAAATTTTATTAGCATTCTTTTCCCCCTTCTCCAAAATGCAGCTTTTTTTCAGTATTTATGTATGATGAACCATCCTCCCTTCTATCCTCCCCAACAGAATGACTGATCTCTTAAAACAATGACTTAAAGAAGTAATTTTGTTTAATTGGAAAAATACCTCATTTATATCCTTTACAGAGTAGTTTAATCCGGTCTGGTTCATAAATTTGAAAAGTTTACAACTGCAAAATAACAGTATAATTCAATACTGTGAAGTCTGGAAAACATGAACCGGTCCACTCTTGTACCTGGTGCATAAAATATGCTCATTTCTCCGTAGTGAGGCTCAGGCAGCCATGTCTTTATGGCAATGTAAAGCCTAACGCAGATGCATTCTCTTGTTCTCTATGTGTAAAGCCAGCAACTGATGTTATTCATATTCCTCCCTTTCATTCTGTCATTGCCTTTTGTTGATGGATGTCACTGAAACGGTTGACTATTTTGAACCACACTCTCCCTTTCTGTATTATAATCTGTGTTGGGGAGCTATAGTGAAGGAAACCTCCTTTAGGGGATCATCTATACACTTTTGAAAGGGCTTTTTTGCCTCTGAAAATCATTAAACCGCTACAATTCAGAAGCTGGGTTTGCAGTGTTTTCCCTTGACTGTCTAATATACTTTCTCATGGCTGTTATCTAGGTCCTTGCCCTGTAAGCACACTGCTACTTCCTAATACACTCCTGTTTTTAAGACAGACATACAAAGGTTGCAGGAAAACATATTTACAGTAAGATCAGAAAAAAAGGACCGGTATTTTGCAATCTGACTACTTTTCCCTCACCATGGATATTAAACAGGCCACATCATAATTATGTATTTTCTATCTTGCTGACATTTGCTGCCTACTGATCTGTTCCCAGTCTTCTTGACATTGCCTGACCCATCTGAATGTTTTTCCATTACGAGATGATTACAAGCAATATTTTTCCTACAGTCTTACTGAAAACATTCATATCAAATAATAGCACAGAATAATCATTAAAATTCGTGCTAGGAGAATCTAGAGGCTTTACTTTTCTCTTGATTGCAGAAGAAAATTATAAAGTTTGGCAAGCTGTTCTTTATGTCAATGCTTTCTGTTCTCACCACCAATACAATGTCCTAGTTATTTAAGGGTTTGCTAGTATGCCATGAAAAAACATAGTTTGTTTGCGCTTCAGAGACTGAGAGGGATTATTTTTACATTTGTAAACAATGCAGTGGAGTGGCTGCAAAGTAAACACCCCGAAAGGAGGAAGGAAAAAATAAGGTCTTCAGAGAGGTCCAGCTGGGGCTGGGCAGAGATGTTTTTCCAGGGACTGAGGGAAGCTCAGCCCCAGAAGCTGCTCTCTGCCTATGTGCGTTCCTCTGCAGATCTGCTGGGCAATGGGCACAACATGGGGTTATGGGACGAGGCTGTGGGTCTGTAGCTGATCTGCCCTGTGGAAAACCAAACGTTGTGGCATTTACACTTGCATGCCACGTCTATTGTTTGACCTGTAAGGACAGCAGGCACGCTCAGTCCTCGTTCACAGAAAGATGAAGGTAATTGTGAACTCTTGACTCCCTTGCATGACCATGGTTTATGACATTTCTAACACAGACGCTACCAATACCATACATTTAAGCCCCATATTGGTTGCCCACTACTGGTGTTCCTGAAGTGCTGACTGGATGGTAGCTTTATATTTATCAGGAAGGATGAACAAATAAACAGAGATGCTATTTATAAACCTAGATGCAGATAATACCAACCTCAGTGCTACCCAAATAGCATGCTCCTTAATTAGTATAGTGGGGGAAACTTTTCCCTCCGGTGATTTCAAAATAGACAGAAATATCTAGAAGAATGTAACTCTTTTGACATGCCAGCAGCAAGAGGAAACTGGTTGCTACAGAAAGGACAGGGGAAACCTGAGAAATATGGACAATATCAAAACAAAGAGAGCTTTTAGGGGAGTGACATAGAAAGATGGCCTTGCAGTGGAATATTGTCTCTCTGTTGCAGGTTTTAAAAATTAACAGGGTAAGTTACAGTCTACCTGACACTTCGTAGGCAGACAGCACCCTACGGTAACCTGCCGCATCAGTTTATTCCAAGGAATAAGTGTCTGATAAATGCTACTCTAGAGCTGCATGAGGCAAAGGAACTCCAGTGGAAGCAAAATTAAAGCAGAATTATAGTAATTAAGCCTTGTAGCCATAAGGGCGGATTACTTCTGTAAGGTCCCTGCAGATAAATACAGAGAAAGGTTTAGAAATATTGTGCAGCTGTGGAAAAAACATTCTCACACTGTCAGATGTAGTTTTCTACAGACACGGCACAGTCAGAAACCACCAACTTTGTCTGAAAGCTGGCTAAGTACTTTTCAATGTGCTTCTCGGATAAAAGAAGACAAAGAAAACAACAAGAGTTGCAGAACTAACTGCTCCCCTGTATCAAAATTCTGCCTGATAGGGGTAGAGAATAAACCAGCTTTGGGTCTTCAGAAAACATTATTAGTTAGGTCTAGTGCTGGCTGCTAGCACCATCAGAAAGTTTCCAATGGGAAAGCCTGTGCAGTTGTGTCATGGGCTGTGACAACTGAAAGGAGTTAAAAGCGCCTCACTTCTGTGTACAGGGTTAGGAACTTGGCACATGCACGTGTCAGGCTGAAAACTTAATTCTACCCTTCTTCTTTGGCCAAACTTCTAGAAAAAGGCTTTGCCAGTCACAAGCAAAAAGGAGATTCTATTGAAATAGAAGTCTAATGGAGAAGAAGTCTTGTGTACACACAGCAAACACGCCAGTGCTATCACAAAAAAACCCAAAGAAAAACTTGCACAGGTATGAGAAGTATAATTATTAACCCAAAGAGGTTATGGAAGTCAAGATGAGCTACAACTGCCCTTCCACTGGCTCTGCCCTAACTCACAGGAGAGTCTCATCATCTGTCTTCATGTGATAGGTGTGAAAATATAAAGTCGGCTTGTAAACTTTTGATGCAATTAATGGGCCGCTTTATTCTGCTTCACATGATACAGAGTAATGTGTCTCCACGTATTGAATTAGAAGTATGACCATAAAGGTTAGAGAGGGTATTTCATAGTGTGAAGCTTCTTATTGCAACAGATCTATTGGTTTAAAACCATGGCTTTATACTCACTATTATTCACCTCTCCTGTCCTACGCAACTTTATTCTCCTGGAGTAACAAGGTCTCTTAATCTTTCTATTGATAGAGTTAAATGAGAAATGTCTTATACAATGAAGGTAAGTTGGAACCCAATTATCCACTACTTGCCTCTGTGAGTGGGCAATAGGATAACACCAGAGCTGTCTGAAATTTTCAGATAACGCTTTTATGGGACTTTCCATACTAAAAGCAGTGTGAAAAGAAGTAATCCTCTTACCATCTCTGTAAGGAAAGGAAGCATCGCTACTCCAACTTTACAAAGAGAAAAACTGAGGCTGAGAAAGCAAACCTTTCCCAAAACAGATGCCTAAAATTTAGGATTAAATTCAGAATCAGCTGCCCAACAGAGTCACCTAATTATCAAATTTCAACATTTTCTAAATCAGGCTGCTTGTTTTGATGTCTGATATTTTCAGTTTGTATTTTGTCGTTTAGTTTTGATGGTCTGTATGGTGTTTGTCATTACAACTGAATTACCTTCTTGAACAAATAGTCACATTCCCAAATTCAAAATTGGTTTTCAGCAATTTAGACAAATGCTTACATATTATGTTTGCCAATTGTGTGCACATTAGGCTTAGTAAACTCATTCACTACACGGTATGAAGAACAGAAACAAAAGAATGCAAATATAGGATGAGAGAATTTGTAACCCTCAAATGAGACATCTTTACAGTGCTAGTCCATATTTACACCCAATACTGGACTTCAGATAATGTGTTCAAAATATTAATGTCACGCCTTAAACACTTGTCAAAATTTACCTGTGTAAGTTTACTAAAAATATGAATATTTTCTGCATATTTGTGTATTTATTTCTCCATTCCTGGCCTCTGCCCCGATCATAAACTTCAAAGGGGTTACCCATTGTAGCTCTAATAATTTCAGTACTGCTATGCTGATTTGTTTTTCAGCTTGTAAGCGTAACAACAATATTCATTTGAACCTTATGAAGTTTCCTCACTTTGTTAATTGCATTAGGCTTGGATTTAATCTATTGGTTTATATTTCAACAATAAATTCATTTCAGTTTAAACTTCAGAGACAAGTTAGAACTAATTCTATTTTATGAAAGGAAAAACTTTAACATCTTTTCAAATCCAGACTTAATTTGCTTTTGATATATTAAACAAGTATCTTGTTCATGTTTTAATTTGGATTGTGCTAACTTAATGAAATTATATTAAATTCAATGGGAAAATAGTCTTCTGAGTGTGAATTATTGTAATGCTATTTGCTTTTATTTGTTAAAAAAAAGAAAGAGAAAATGATTTGATCACAAAACATTACCTCTAAATTACGGATACCCTGACAATTCAATAGCCTGACTAAATCTCATGGAAATCAACGGAGGGGTTTCTTGGCCAAGCAAGCCCAGCAAAATTCAAAAGCTGACTGCAACTAGATGAAACGAAAGAATGGACAGTCCCTCTGCCACCAACACCAACTTCCCTCTGCTTGGAGAGCTTTGGGTTCTGTATTTGAATACTGGCCCCACACTCTCATTGCACCTATACACTTCTGAGAACAAATTTCTGAGCGCTGAAGTGAGTTTCTCATGGAAATTATTGATTTAAAAGGAAATTGTGGTATCTCATGTTTTCTGGCAAATGGAGTCTCCAGCCCACACACCCCCTCTCCCCTCTCTAGCCTTAATCCTTTGGACCATCTTTTCTTCTTCCCACATGTTGTGCTCTGAAACTGGTGATGCCATTCCCAATTCACTGACATGGAAACGTAGAATTTTTCACTTTTTCAGTCTCCTTTATGACACAGCCCTGTTTAAGACTAAGTGGTCTGCAGGATGCTAATCACCTGGAATACGGTCTTGCTCTTGATAATAGCTGTGGTGTTTCAGAAAAAGAATTTAGATCCTTTACCCACTTTTAGGAGTATACTGATATCTGTGATGTTTATCCTGGAAAGAGATTCCAGTTAGGTCCCTGTCCTGAATTATGCCCTACAATAAAGCTATGGTTTTTAGGAGCAATTTATTACTTTCTTCCCTCCTTCAGCAGACAATACAAATAAAACGGGAATTTGCTCATGACTTCTTGCCGCAGCATCCTGGAGTACAGTAGAACACGGGTTCCCAACCAGTGAAGTACAACTTGCTAGTGAGGCACATCACTATCAGATGATGCAAGGCACAGTGTGGAATCCACGTTAACTGGCTTTGCTGGCCCTTTTAGCTGGTGCTGTTAGCCAGTGGCAAGGGTCTGAGCTGGGAAAGATGCTTGGCTGGAGGTATTAGGAGAGAAAAAAGCTGGTGACAGTGAGGCTTGCTTCTAATGATTATACAGGATAGCATTCAGTTCAGGAACACTCATCCCTGGGCTGTGGAAATGATGCCACAGAACTAATATGGGAATACTACATCTGTTCATTTGATATGTGGAGAGTGATGGGACAAAGATATAATTTTCCATCTAGTTCAGACAAGGCAACTGGGTCAATGTCATTTTCACCCATCTGTCTCTCCTTGCCTTACCTCCTGTAGTCCTTCTGCCAAATTTGCCCTGAGTTACAATCTGTGCAATCAACCTAGAGATCAAGATGGAGACTGCAGGCTGCAAATAATCCCAACAGGAGAGGATAGGATGAGGAAAACTGGATAACTGTTGTTGAGGAGTGGCAGCCACTACGCAGCACGGAGGTTGGCAGAATGGTCCAAGAGCTGCTGGTTAGACAGTCCATGTCTTGCCTTTGGACTAGGAATGACTGCCTAGTAATTACCCAAGTAATTACCTAGCTGATTATCTGTCGGGTATCGCTTTTCCTTCACACTGCTGCAACAGAATGTTAGCTGAGACCAGCAACAAGAATGCTAATTGGGGCTAATATTTTATGTGAGCTGCAGAAAATATGAATCTTGAGATAATATGGATTTCATTCCCCTCATCTCTCTGTGCCTGGCAGTTAGGAAGCAGCGGGCACCCACCTCCACACCATTAAATGTCTTGTTCCAACGTCTTGGAAGTCTTCCGGGGAGAGTCAAATCCCACTTAATATAGCACAAGACTGGCTACTCCATGTAGCTGAAAAATTACATTTAGCAATCAAAAACTGTAAAATTACTTCCCTGAGTTAATTCAAGCCATTAGAATTAGAACTTTTAGAACTGATAAAAGATAACAACCAAACTGAGTTCTGACGACTAACATGGCAGAGAGGGGGCTTTGCTTACGTGTGGAGCACTTTTAACAGCAATTGCTAATGCCCTGTTGCCATAACATAAAAGGCCATGGATTTTAGAAAAACAGCAAAGCACAAGATGAAATGTGCAGAAATAAAACAAATGGTCTATGAGAATCATCTGTTGTCTGTGAGTTGGCAGCAATTCAGTTTGCTTACCATCTTGACAAGCATCTCCCTCTCTGACAGAGCAACTAACATGCCTCAGCAGTAGCTGCAGAAGTAGCCCAAAGCGATTAAATCTCACTCTTTCTTTCAGGAAATTGCCTGTGATGTCTTGTCTCACAACTACATTATGTCTCATTCTAAGTTCTGTCTCCTATATAGATTGGACTTTGGTTTAAAAGTCCCACAGAACATCTGCTGTTTAAGGTTTCCCGTCAATATGCAGCAGACGACAGGAATATGTTATATATACATTATTGGAAATTTGCACATTTTTAATCCTGTCTTAGGAACAGTTGCTCTGTAAGCGGAAACATCTTTGTTTCTATTTGCATGTTTTCTTTACTGGAACCAGAGATGCTGAGAACTCCTTTTTGTCACTTTGCTCTTGAAGGTGGAGAAATTTTCTTAATTCAGTGAAGGTAGACTCCTCCAACCTAAGAAAGCTACCACAATAACTTGTAGAGGCTGAAGAAATCCTCATTATTTTTAAGACAACATTAAAATAAAGATTCATAATGAAAATGTCAAGTCAGCATGCATCAAGCTGTCTAAGGACTGTTATGATATACAGGAGTCCGTAACTCTTCAAACAAAAAGCACCTGTTAACTGGGCTGAAACAGTGAACTTGTCTCATTCTGAGAATGCTTAAAGGAAAAAATTATTTTCTTCAATGAAGCATACCCCAAAATTCTGAAAGTGAACATGCAGACAACCTTAAAGAAGAATCCACTTGGAAAAGTATTTTTAAACAGTAGCCACTTAAATTGATTTTCATAACTTCTTATCATAAATATTGAGTTACTGAGGAAGTGCAATACACATAGCAGTACATCCTGAGGCTTTTGCTCGGATGCTGTTTTGCTGCTCGTAGAGAAGGAGCTTTCATTTTTACCAAAGCCTTTTTTGCCTTTTTTAATTTTTAAGCTTTTAAGCACAATTTGTCTAAGCTATCTTGCAGTGCTGGGCTGAAAAAGAGATCCCACCTTTCAGGGAGCCTTCTAGACAGACTGAGAACCTGGTTCTGGATCAGACTGCAAGGGACGGGTCTTGTAGGGGAGTAAGAATTCCCGTCAGACATGGTCTCATTAGCTCACCACCTCTAACGGCCACAACACAGTACTGAAGCACAAAGGATGCTGCTGCTACCCTAGAAAGGATTTGGGAATTCGGTCTGTTCCTTAGAGTCCTTCACAAGGCCACTTCTGCCTTGTGGCATCGGCAACTTGTAAGAGGGAAATTAGCTGCCTCCAGGGAACCCAAACCAGCCGTTGTACCATAGGCATGCTGTAAAGGAGCTGAAACAACAGCCTTGAAACAGGCCTTATATATGGCAATGAAACATTTTCTGTATCAGTATATAAAATACAAATATGATGAAGGAGATTAGGGATTTGTAGTGTGACACTGATTTATTTTTTATAGCTTGTTGCGATTTTTGTTAAACAAAGTACTAGTGTGAACAACAGACATGAGCGACAGTTTCTTGCAAACGTTCCCATGTCTGATTTAAAAAATAATTGTTCAAAATCCTATTATTACATCAGTGAAAGGCACAAACTGACATGAGAGGAAGGGACTTCAACTCCCTCGGTTAGCACTGTGCATTCCTGAATAGCCACCAATATGCACTGTCCCCTCATGCCAGTTAAATGAAGCCATGCCTTCTGGGGAGATCTATGGTGCTCTTCTCCTAGAATACATTACTTGGAAGTTGTGAGGAATTACTGTAAATTGGTACTATATAACTGAGTTTTTAGAACAGACTCCCCTGTTAACAAGGAACCTCCACTTCAGATACTGAAAGGTTTTAGAAATCAGATCTGTACTTGGTTAATGCAGTATGTTATTAAATGTAAAAATTATTTACTGTTTTCTATTTTGTAGGCTATGTAGTACTTTGGACAGTAGAAAGAAGAAAGGTACATAAAGTAGTCTTCTCCATCCCTTAGGAGAGATAAAATCCTAAGGCTTAACGCTTCTCCCTAACAGAGCCATCTGTAGGAAACATCAGAGAGCAGCATGTTTTGCAAACCAGTGACTGCTGCATACATTCCCTTCAGCAACGTCTATCTACCCTTGATGAAATGCAGAGTTTATCCAAAATGACCATAACCAGTCAGGTGAAATATGCTACAGATATTAAGAGCGATGAACCCAACTGTATCTCACTTCTGCACAGAGAAGTCCTTTAACAGTATGTTATCATTTAATCATAATAAAAATGAAGTAATGAAAAGGAAGAAATCCAAAGGAAATCTAGAAACCTTCGAGGAGACTGTAGCATGGGTAAAACCTATTTGTTCTCCTGCCTGCATGTGGAAGGTGCTGAACTTCATTAGTGTACCAGCCTGGCACATTCATTCATACGTAACTCCCTTTTGAGCATTGATGATCTGAATTACAATGGCTTCTAGAGATGCCTCATGAAAACTTTATTCCAGGTCCTAGCCAACAGGAGAAACAGTCCTGCCCCAGAGGATTAATAAAGCGAAGAGCTGAATGACAAGGCAGAGAGGTACTGCGTCTTACCTCAGTGTGGCACAAGGCAAAGAGCAAAACTTCAGCTGGAACCTCCCATTGCCCAGTCTTACCACAGCGCTGTGCCCAGGAGCAATTTGTAGTGCACTCTACAGAATTTTCAACGTTTCCTACTCTATTATAGATATTATATATAATTCATCAGAAAAAAAACAAGTAGACCCCAGTACTCCATCAGAAGTCCCCACTATGCCTCATGCAAGCCAACTCTTGGGTGGTTTTGGCCCCAGTTCTCCTCCTAGGTCCAGCCAGGGACAGGATTTGATCTTTCTTACACAGAGTAAAATTGAACAGACAAAAACCAGAAAACAAGGAGGAGGGAAAGAAAATAAAATGCTTTTTGGAGCTTTTCAAAGCTAGTACTTGTCTGAGAATTAAAAACACAGGGTAAAATAAACAGCGATTGGTGAAAGACCCATGCAACATCTTGGATGATTTCCATTTTGAATGGGATGGATTTACATTCTCATCTGAGTTCATGCCTGGTATCTCTGACACAGCATGGCTGTACTGCAGAGGGGGAAGTTGATGATGCTTTGGAACAGACATGCTGTAGGTGGACAAGAATAACTACTCTCCTGGCTGCTGTCAATACTCTTTTCTTAAAGAGACGCAAAAGAACAGTGTGCAGTATCAACAGAGAACTGTTTAAAATTTATTAACTGATAGGTACAAAACCATGCTTACACACTCAGTGGTATTTTAGATGGGGGAAATCTGGTGTTACGTTAGGTACTAGCTATAGCAACACAAAAAAAATGTTTGTAGGATTCCTGCTCCCCCCCCATCATTTGTCTCTCAGCTATTTTCTGTCAAAGCACAGAAATCAATAGCAGCACACTGATAGAACCCAGATTGCTTTGAAGATCCAGTACATGGTATCCAGTCAGTCAAGTCTGATGGATTTAATTCATGCAGCACTTACTATTCCCAAGCTTTGCTTGTCAACAGGAAAAAAACAGTATAGATCTGAAAAGCAATCAGGCACTTTTCAGAAAGACAAATCTTGCAGTGGTTCCATTCTCCCCCTTTCCCCCATTAGTTCAGATTTCTTTGCTTTGCTCTCATTTCTGTACTTTTCATATCTGTAACTCTGGCATCATAAGAAGGGCAGCTGTTGCCACATGAAGTCTATTAAAATTCCTGGTAATTTCTATAGCACATGCACAAGTGTTTTAACTATAGCATGATGACACCGTTCTGTGATGGGCAGAGACGATAAATTGTGAACCCAAAATGCTGAAGTACATTTAAAATACTAAGGATGATAGATGTTAACACGCAGGCCCCTATCAGAGAGTTTTAGTCTACATTTTCAGATTGCTTCCCTTTTTCAGACAGAGACCGGTATTTTGCTTTGTATTTTCACAGTTAGTTACTAGCATAAATCCTTTTGCATGAATAGCTCTCCATCCAAACAGAAATTTTTCCATACGAGCAGTAAGGCTATTGTGAATGGTAAAGTTTAAATGGCACTCCAGGGGAAACTTGAGAAGTCCATGGAAACCCTTGTTACTAACCACATCCATTTTAGCAAGTTTTGGGAGTGGCCATGAGGTCAGGGCTGAAATTTTAAGAAACTGTCCTGTCTTTATTATTCCCTGAGCATCTGCTTATGTCCACTGGTGGAAAGGGGATACCAAGGTGTATGGACCCCTGTAATAGCAGAGTTCCTATGTTCTAATTAGGATGCTAGTATGACTTCACCTGCTCGCTTTTTACTGGGACCTGGCTTTCTGGAAGCTTGTCTTCAGTCATTAAAAAGGAATTACTTGTGTGCTATCAAACATGTAATAGAACAGGTACCACGGGAAGTTCAAAGTCCTGGCATTAAGACGTTTATAGTGTCAAACTGTATGGCAATACTTACAGCTCTAAGACCCAGCTAGGTGCCGTCAGAGAGCAGGAATAGCTCATTCCACAATTCCCACCTTCGGGTGCGTACCTCACTGAAACCTTGCTTTAGGTCAGGGCAAGCCACTGGCACGCTGTGCTTGCCGTTTGGCAAGGGAAGGACGCCCAGGCCATAATGACACCGCAGTATGCTCTAGGCAGCCTGACACGGTCTGAGATGTGATGAGGTACGCATTTGCCTCTTGGATCACACCTAGCTGCTGAAACCAGGCAGGAACAATGCTAGAACTGTCAAAGCTGTTTACTGTTAACCAGCTAAGTCTGACAGCCTTTCCTCCTTCCACTTCCCCTCCTCCCCAGCTGAGCAGAGTTGGAATTGTTCCTTCTCCTACTTATTTCTACTTTCTATCTGAATATCGGTATCTGTTAGCTAAGGAAGGAAGTTTGTGGGCAGTCATCTTGTCATGGAATAGGTACCCTGTATTTTATGCTATTTCTGATTTGCACTTGGTATCAGCGAGCACTTCACAGAATAAGCCGTTTCATATGTGCTACGTCTGGGATTGCCCAGGATGGGCACCTCGGGTGAGAAGCTTTCCACTGTAAATTATCATATCTATGAGGACAGACCCTGCTAAAGTTTTTAACACTGCCACATAATAAATCAAAGCAGAACAGGAAGCCCATTTTGCAGAGCCTAAACACTGTGTAGGGCTTCCAGTGCTGCTCCAGTATCAATGACAGCCACTGGAAACAGTGGCTTTGTAACAACCCTGAAAAGGTGGTTTGTTGATGAAGCTTTCCATTTCAAGCCAATTTCAGCAGTGATTTTCCCAACTGCTACCAATGTAAATGGCATTGCACAGTAACAGTTTAAAATTAATCACATGTATCAGACACACACCTTCACTGATGCTTCAGGGCAAGTCCCCAGTTTGCATATTGATTCACCTATCACGTTATTTCTTTCAAGTGTTGGATCAGGATATGAATTCTTGGTTTTGACGGCTGCTAATAACAAGGTAATAAGCTTCTCTTGTAAATACTAATCTGTGTTCATACATCAACTTTAGTTTCTATCTGGTGATCTGATTTCCTGTTTCTACAATCCCACATGGCTGAAGGCCAAGGGGGCTACACTTCCATTGCTGTTTGCTCCATAGCAAAGTGTTTCCAGAAAGACAGTGACAGGGCATGAAGAGAGAGAGAATAACACTTTTTTACTGTAGATGAAGAAAAGCATACCTGATTTTATATAACCACCATCATAATTTATTACGTATGCAGAGTCAAAGAAATATACCTTCATTTATAGACAAGAAAAAAAGAGGTTGCCAACTTAAAAATCTTAGAAGTTGTGGTCACAATCACTTACTGTTCTCCTGCTTTGTATATCTCGCTTAGAAGGGCTGGGATCTTTCCATTACAAGGCTGGTACCCCACCAGAATAAGCTTCACGTGGATTTCATTGGCATGACACACATGAATGACATACAGAGTTTGATTTTAATTTATGTGGAGAGAAACAGAAAATCCCAGGCAAAAAAGCTCTAAGTTTTTTCTTTGGATTTGTATTTTAATGTACTTTATTTCAGAGTAAGATTATACTTCAATGGAAGTGAAATTAAGATATTATGCAGTAAGACATGAAAACAAATTTTTTGAATGGACAAGGATGAAAAAGGCAAGACTATTTGTATTGCATTGGAGGATGAAGATTACTTTAGGTTTAGACTGCAAATAAAATACCAGAATGAATCATTCAGTTATCCTACTGAGCAGGATCAATTATTTTTTTCTGAAAGAAACACATTCCCTGCCATCTTTTGAAAAAAATTAGTAAAAAAAAATTAGTAAATAACTAAAGACATACTACCAAACGTCTAGCACACCCAGAATCTCCACTCTCAAAAATGTTTCAGAGATGCCAGGAAAGGGGTTACTATAATTTTACATACAAGATTTTAAATTACTGTGGTGATGCACGCTTGTATAAAATCTTAAAATAAAGTTTTCCTGCTAAATTAGTCAAGGTTTCTGAGTTGTTATTAACCTGACTCCTAGGCTTGCTTAAGAGTGGAGGTTTCATGAATCAGGGTCATAAATAATTTCTGGTTCTAAATAAACATAGACAGGCCACTGCAGTCGTTAAGCCAGACTTCTCATCTGCTACTTGAAACGGTGGATCTTCATGGAAACTCAGGCTAGAAGGGCTCCAGTCCTTCCCAGTGTGCCATGATAGGACAATTAATATTAGTACTTTTCTTTAGCAGTTATACCGAAGACATTCCTGACATTGCCTCCTATTTGTTTTCTTTAAACTTCTGACAATAAACATTTCACAGCTTCCCTAGGCAATCTATTTCAGCAACTAATGAACCTTTGCTATCTGAGAGAACTTCTTAATGCTTAATTTTCATTTTCCCCTTTTCTCTTTAAATGCTTGTGCTCAGTTTGTTCAGCCTTTCTCCAAAGGATCCCCGAATTTTACTACTTCTTTTTCAAACTCTCCATAAAGGCTGAATGCTAAAGCTTTAGAGGAAGGAGCTGACATTTCCGCTTGTAACTGAGCTTCCAGGAGCTGCTTTGAGGTCTTCAACCCTCAGCATCGCCGAACCCGTTAGTGCCAGCTGAGAGGAAGCAGGACATTTCTGTTCCCTACCACCACCACCAACCCCCCCCCCCACCCCGAAGGCTGTTGAGGTTCTTCAGGGTAGAGCAT
>JANZLQ010000007.1:11000505-11031078 GCA_026212715.1 Elanus axillaris | reverse complement strand
TTCAGGGTAGAGCATAAATCAGTCACCAAAATCCCATGGCAAGGACTAACCTACCTGGCAAAGTTGGAACACTCATCATGCCACACCGTGATGTTGCTCTCAGTCCCTGCAAATTGGGCCCGGATGAAACCCAAATCAAAGTAACTGGTTATGGCAGCGCTACCACCTCACAGCCTTTAGCAAATAAGAATCTTTGTGCTCTTCAATAGATGTCACGGATACCACCTCCTAGTCTTTGGGATGGTTTGTTGCAGGCACTGAACTTTCACACCCTCCTCCCTCTTGCACAGGGGATTCCTGAAGTATCTGTTGCAAGGGCTGGATGGTCTTAAGGTAACAAACCTCAGGACTGTACGCGGTATAAAACACTGAAGGCTGTAGGCCTAGAGCAATCGCGGCTGTCTTGGCCTCTAAACAGTGATTTCTGGTTTTGTAACACAGTCATCTGAACTTCATCATTGTGCATCTTTCTACCATACAGCACCATTGCTATGTGCACCAAGAACATAGACATGATTCACAAGAGTGACTAAGAAATCACTTAATTCAAAATCAATGTGGGAACTTCTGTTTGGATTAAAACTATGCATCCTGAAAATTTACATCCTATTACTTCTATTAACAACCCAGTTTTCAAGTCAGTAGCAACCCATCATTAATTACGTGTCCATAATTCACATGGAAACATACTCAGAGTTTCTTAAAGGCAAGGCAAGATCATAGGAAGGCAGATCAAAAATGGGTTTCAAAACCGCAAGCGCTAATTTATCACATTCTCCACAGCCACAGTGAAGCACAGAGTGTGAAAATAAACTCTGAGATTAAAACCAGGATCCACATTTGAAAATTTGCTAGCACTACAGTTTTATCTTCGTTCTCCAGAACAAACTTAGTGACCAAATGGAGGTTACAATCACCCAGTCAATGACAGCATTATTCAGTTCTTAAAAAAAAATCCGTTTTCTTTTTGCAACTATTGCCTTCATTTATGCAAAAGGCTGTACTCTTCTGGCCCTGCTGAGCCTGCAGCTAGACAGCCTGAAACAATAGCACCAAAGGAGGTGTGAACTTCCCACCCACTCACGAACTGCTCACTTTATAGCCTGGATGTGTTCATTTACATGCTAACGCTATTAACAAGTAAGCAAAACACAAATGGATTTTTTTAATTTTTTTTTTTTAAGGCAGCTGGGTTTGTTTGGGGTTTTGACAGTGAAGACACACAAGGCAAAACAAAACCCAGCATACAAAACCAAACCAAACCAGATGTCCTGTGCCAGCTTAGAGGAATTAAGGAAGAAAAAAAAAAAAGAACAGAAAAGAAAAAAGTGTTTTCTAAACTGCTTCTTCTGAGCTTTTATCTAGATTTAACGGATACATTAATTCAATTGATGTGTAGTTTAGCCAGCCGGCAACACATGAATACCTTCCACAAATGGTAGGATTTGCTTTTTTTTTTTTCCCTGCAGAGACGTTACCACAGATGTGAGCTTTTTCTTTCTGCTCTTTTCCTTCTCCCCACCCCCCTCTGTGTAATATTTTAGCAAATAATGAAATGTACCACATGTCTCGGAACAACCAGGCGCAATAATGCTGAAAGGGAGCTGCTGCTGACTCTATGCTGCTGTTTCTTCCTTCCCTAACTGTGTCAGTCTCTTAATGCCTTTTTTTTTTTCTTTTTTATTTGCTGGACAAATATTAATATGCTAATGACTTTCAAACGAGTATCCAAGAACATATTGTTTCTCTTAATTTAAAAGAAAAAAAAAGCCAACAGATTTCTTTACCTGGCATGATGTCTGAGCATAGGCATAAAAAGAAGTGAATGAAACTGGGTGTTAGGAAAAAAGGGTTGCGGGTAGAAAAAATCTTATAAAAAGAAAAAAATAAAGAAAATAATGGAATGAATGCAAAAATAAAGAAAAAGAAAAAGAATAGACAGTAGTGGAAGGGAAATCTGACATTTAAACCTAGGCTTCTGGCTGGTGCCCATGGCAACTCCACTGACAAGTTGGTAAAAACTATTCTCTCCTTTGATTGCTTTCAAGGATAATCCTTGCTTCTCTTTCCTGGGAACCATGACAGATTTTCTCTCTTTAGGGACAGTGCAGGAGTTTCTTTTATAATGGCTCTAATAAATAATGGAGTGTTAATGTTCTTTAGGACGACTAGCTGTGAAATTTGATCTGTTTAGGACACATTTTCACACTTAGAATACAAGTGAGGCATTATGTGGTAAGGAATACAGGTATCTGTATCACGTGTTTATGCTATTTTAAAAATTCTATATGGAATCCAGTATTAAAAAAAAAAATCATTTAAGGGAATCCAACTTGAATTGCTCCATTGAGCTCAGTATGTGGTATTCATGGTTTCTAAATTTAAATAAGGTTTCCATCTGCTCTGTTGTTCAAGAATCTCAGGGAAAACTATTAGAGAGCAAGAGAGAGGGAGGGAAGAGCGAGCATACACTTATCTATGCAAGATTATGCTTTATACGTGAGATACTTCTGAAGCAAACACAGGTCCTGCAGTGTGCTGGTTCTTTATTTGAGATACATAGCCACACAGCTCTGCTTTGATCCAGCAGTTGGGTCTGGACCTGGGAACACCACAATGCCATGAAACTTCCCTGAGACCTGCCCAGCACGCCCTACAGCTCGTCAGGGGCTTTCAGGTGCACTGCCAGCTGCGCAGACTGCGGAAAGGGTCTCTTCCTCTCCTAAACGGGAAAATATTCTCTCTTCAGCAAAAATCACATGGCTAATAAGCCAGAGGAATAGCATTAACAGAACATAAATATCTACCAGGGATATCCCTGAATCACATACTAAGGAAAGCCTGGTCTTCAGTTCTCCCAAATGAAGACAGGACTCAGTTCCAGCGTTTAATTCAAAGCTCTCAGCTACTGAATTTGTTCGCGAGCAAAGTGGCACTTGAAACACTCACTAAATATTCCAATTGCATTGCATTCTTTGGGGAAAAAAAAAGATAACCATTAAATTAGGTGATTGAGACAGCGCATAGAATTCCTTCAAATAGTATCCTTGTTGTAGTTTGTGAGGGAAAGCCCAGTCCCTCAAGCCTCTTCCTCAACATGATACGCTCTATCCTTAGTTATAAGGGGAACCAGGCTCTTCAGGAACAAGAACGGAATCAGCTGCAGGAATGGAGGATATCTCACAGAGGCCTGTGGCTCTTATTTCCTCACTGAAACATGAGCAACAAATTTACCATTTCCAGTAACTTTTACCACACTAGGTAGAAAACCGTACAGCCTTGTACTAGTAAGTCAAAGTCAGCATGATAAAATGCACTTCGAAATCGTAAGCAGCATGGACAAGATGTTTAGCTCTAGCCCAGAAGAGAAAAAATATAGTGGAAATAAGTAGTAAACGGCGTATGTTTAAAGAGAGTCATAAGGTTTTATATTAGCTTTAGACTACACGTTTTTAATATATTTAATGGCCATCTGGAAAACAGGCATGACACAAATGTAGTGATGTTACATCATGTAGAAAACAAACATGACTACGAGGACGCAGAGGTGCCCAAGAAAGCTAGGTAAAAGAGAAGCATGACAACACATGGAATTGGCTGTTAGTAAAAGCAAATTAATATATAACCAGTCATCATAATTTAAAGCTGTTTGCACTTTCTGTGCACTTAAATTAGTTAATCACCCAAGAAAGAGAATGCCATTAGGGACAGTTTCATGAAAACCTCCTGTGTCTCTGCCACAGCGGTTCTAAAAGCAAATTTCTCACAGTGGGGTTGGTAGGAGCACATAGGTGTCTTAGGACTCTAAAGCCTTTCCTTTCAAAACCCTCCCAGAATAGCTAAGAAATAGGCTAGGAATAGGTTCTGCAGTTTGGTTATGTAAATCAACAGCGCACTTTTTTTGCAAAGCCATTTTGTTCATTTCTTGTCATCAGTAAGACACACACATCAAGTTTGGGGGGGCACAGGACAGGAGACTCTAAAAGAATCAATTTAAATGATTAAAGGAACACAGACATTTCCATATGAAGGACAATTAACAAGTTACGGGACGGGTCTCTATGTTCTGTTTGTGCGACGCTCACTATAATGTAACACGAATGACAATAATAATGAGCAGCAGGAAGAGGAGATCAGTACTGTTCTGATTAAAGAGGATACATCTTAGGGAAGCTGTGATACCAGGCTACAAAGTACTGTGCAGATAAGCCGTGCATTTTTATAGGCCTTCTTATAACATAAGATCAAGGAGGATGTTTAAAAGCAAAAAATGTAAAACTGGTAGAATGTGCTGCATAATGAACCCATAGCCACCATCAAGGAAGGCAAGGGCTCAATGAGGTTTGAAAAGATGTATGTTTTCACAACTATGAAATCCATACCTCTTTCTAAAATCAATAAAAAACTTTCCTAAACACAGCTATAAAATACTACAGATAGGATGAAGGACTGTCTCATTCTTCAAGTGCTGATTCAAGAAGGTAGTCAAGGATTAGCCTCATTTTTACTTGCGGATATTTCCATGTAGATCATGATAACTCACACACTCAAAATTAGGGAAAAACTTAAGTGGCCTATACAAGCTGATGACTAACCAATGAGAGGGCAAGAGGCACTTCCAGTGTGGGCAGTCCATTGCTCACACTGTTACCACTCTAATCGATAGCAAGATTTTCTTCCCTCAGAAGCCATAGCTACTCCAGTGACAGAATATTTAACAAGATGGAGCCCAGCTAAATTTTTCCTGAATGGGTGTAAAAAAGAATTTAGTGAATGGCAACAGGTTTGAGAAAACATCCTTGCTTTTAAAGCAGAAAGGAAAGAGGTTAGGCAAGGATGGAATAAATAGCCTGGAAAAAGCAGATGGTATGGTGGTTGTGATGGACCATCAGAAATGTCTTACTGCAGCTGGGATGCATGCTAAGTGTGTCTCTGCATTCCTACCTTTTAATAGAGGTGCATCCGATAACTATGCAAAAAATACATGCTTGTTTCCCCTTACAGGCTTTTTTCCTGCAGCATAGCCATAACAAATGACCACATAGTCATAAATCAGTTGAGAAAGTTGAGTAATATTTAATTTAGTGATTATTAGCGACAGCTGTTAAAAAAGATGAAAAAAATTAAAAGAAAGAATGCAAACATTCTGGTCTTCAAAACCAATTGATAAAGCAATCAATGAGTGAGCCCTGTTTTCAAGCAGTCTTCTGCAACCATGAGGGCTTGAAACTTGTTTCTAAAGGAAGTTGAGATTCTTTGTTCAGCTGCTTGAGTACAGAAACTGACACTTGAAGAAAATGTCAAATACTGCAGCAATCACAAATTAAAAAAAAAAAAGAGTTCTAATCACAGGGATTGGCATCACTGTACTAGAGTGCTAAAATATGCTTGTATTACAGCCTGTTCTAGTGGTGAGAGCATTTGTCTGAGAATTATGAGACAAGATCTATTTGTGGCTTTCAGCAGTGTCTTTTGGGGCAATTATAAAAGCCACCTGTAGAGCTGCTTCCCACTTTTATTTAGAGAAACAGCACTGAGTTTACAAATCTGTACCACGCTTAGGAAAACTGGTTCCCAATTTCATTTGGGACTGTATGTGTAACTTCACTACAAATCATAGTGAGCAAGATACTCCAATGGCCTACTTCTAATTCCTTGCGAGAATAACAAGTCATGGGTAACCTTAGCCAAGGTCCAGCTACAGCAAAGAGAGGAAGCGTTCAGAAATCTCAGCAACAGCTGCTTCTTACTAGTGTGTATAGGCAACACATGTTGGTCCTAATGCGCTCTTTCCTTACCCCTCTGCTCCTTGGAATTGAATGCTAATACGCGCACATACATAAATACATATATCATGACTTAAAGCTTCAGGTTCATCAGTTCAGACCAGGGAACATTATTTCTAGCAGCCTACTCACAGAAAAGATATACTTCAGCGGCATCAGGGTCTGCTCTTCTCCTAGCTTCTCTGTCTTACATTTCTTTAACATTTGGGAACCAGGAAAAACTCATTTAAACAGAAACATTGTCTAAAATGTAGTTCCCAAAATACATTTTCAAAGATAGATTTAAAGGTCTTTTAGCATCGGCCAAGTTGTGTGGGAGGGCACAGCAGGACGCGAACAAGGCTCATGGGAAAGGGTGGGAGATGAATTTCATATGCAAATGTGGAACATGACATGGATGGGAAGGAGGAAAAACATTAAGCACAAATATCATCTCTTTTTATCCCCAAAGCTTCATATTACAGATATTATTTATAATGTTTGTTCCATAAGGAAATATGTGGAAAATAAAATGAAGAGTCTCCAGCCTTTCAAAAGATAAACAGCTTGCTAAGTGGAGGGGAGGAAGCGCTAATAGCTTGCACGAGTACAACTTCAGCACATGATTCTTTGATGTATCACAGTAAAGTAATTTCTGTGACATGCTAACATTGTTCCTTTAGGTACTGCTTCATGAAGACAGTATTTCTGTTATAACCCTCAGAGAACAGTAAAAAAACTACCTGCCTGCCCTTGAGATATGCTAAGTGATGATTTGAGTCTTGAAATACATCAGTAATTCAGATCTGTGGTTAGAGGTACCTGAGAGTTGTCTGTGATAGCACTATTCTTCAGGCATTGCATTCGGACTGTAAAATAATACGCTGTTTCTGCTGGACTAAGCTTTAAGCAGAATAACAAAGCTGCTTTAGGACATACCAATTACAGACTCATAGACAGTAAACTGGTTGATATTTTAACATGCAGATAACCTGCTTTCCTAAATCAGCTCCTTGAGAACTGTTTCTTGATAACCCCCCCAAAATCAGAGTTGGTGGCAGAGGTGCAGAATGGCGATCAAATACACAGAGACAGAAGCCGCAGACTATCCCGTGAGTGGAGGACCAGAGTTTGAAGGGGAAATGGGGAAAACGGGACTCTTACCTCACTTGATCTACCTGTAAATATGTATAATTTACACTCCCTTTTGATCAGTTATTCAGACGTTTGTAATTTACAGATAATCTGAGAGTTACGACTGCAAGATTACGAGAATTCAGACGTGGCAAGAAACGAAAACAACTGGGCATTACACTACAAGCTTCTTCCTTTCTGCCTTTAGGCCAGACATTACCTTTACAAAACAAGAACAGCGCTTCATGCTTGCAGAATTTCCATACAAGGAAAACCTCAGAGAACCAGGAGATGAAAGGCAGTACTCAAGTTTTCAACCTCATGCTGCAAAAAGTCTTGCTCTTTGCAGTAAAGAGAGACTTAAACCTTCAGCCATGAAGCGTGCGTGAACGTGGCTACTCCTCCGTGTGCGGAGAGTCCCACGCATGGAAACTCACTGGCCTCCTGGGAGGTCCCAGGCATGAAATTACCATCACTGAGCCTGAGGCCCTACAGGTACTACAGCTGATTAATTTCCTACAACTGCAGGCTCGCTGACCCCTGCATAGCATCAAACCAGCAAGAATGAGTGTGCTCCAGCCCTGCAGCTTCTTTCTCAGTGTGTGGTACTTGTGCGAGCCAGGTGACCTTACGTCATTTCCAGACAGAATGGCTCGGGGAGTGACTGCAGGACTCCCACACTTTCTCCTCCCTTCCTCCCTGCAGGTGTCCTTTGGCTTTTTAAACAGCAAACGGGGGCTTTAGCTCTCAAAAGACTGTTAGGCTGTCAGAAATCTTTGTCAGAACTGTATCGAAATTCCCCTAGCAATTCCTTCCTCGCCGCCTCCGGGCCAAGGCGGCCAGCCAGTCTGCATTTCTCCCTCTTCACTTGACTCTTTCTAGAGAGCTCTCATCTGCCGCACTTCCATCGCCCTGGCACGGATCCCTAGCTCCAGCTCCCCTTTCGGGTTACACATCAGCTCCCTTCCAAAAGTTCTACCAGGACAGAATCATGTCTGTGTGTGACAGAGAAAGAAGGGGTTTCTCCGCTGGGTATTTGAAGCCTACTCCAAACTTCAAAAAATTCTGTCAGCAACAGAAGTAAAAGCAACCTGTTTACTCTCCAAGGAATCAAGAAGTGGTGTGGTGTAAAGACGTGTCTTTAGCAACCTCAGAATATCCCACAGAAAGCAGGACGAGATTTCCTTAAGCCTACCCCCCCCACACACCAGTTTTGTGCTAGGTGCAGCCTTACCAAAACACTGTCACTCCGGCAGCAAGGTGGGCTTAGTTCAGATGATCAGACTCTTGTCCTGTGGACAAAACTGCAAGAAGTCTATACATGCAAATTAGCTATAGATTGGAAGCAAGTAGCTGGACTCTGTTTATGCTACGGAAGTACAACAGGATGAAAATACAGCTCCCTGCACCCTCACTGCCCTCCGGCCGAGTTCCCTTCAGTATACAGAATAAGCTACGTATGCTGATCTTGCGTAACATAGATACTGTTATTTTGTACATGCCTAATACTTTTGGGGGGACTATTTTATTTGCTGATATAGAAACAACTGAGAAAACAAACTTTTTTTTTTTCTAAAATCCCACTCAAGACAGACACTGGAACATCTGTGTACAGGTCACCGTCACCACATCCGCCCTTGTTCCTAATCAGCAATCACCTCTGCCACAGCCAAAATACAGTTATTTATAGGAATGTAGACAGCTTGAGCTAAAGGCATTACTCAACAAGTGAGATCAGAAATGAGCAAAAAATACTACATGTTCCCCAGGAAATCTTATAAATAGGCAGAAATTAACTCCACAGTTCAGCAAAACTCTGTGCCTGAATGTTTTGAGGACACTCGGAAAAGACAAACCCTCCAGTGGCACCGAGCGGCCTAGCACCGGTCAGCACTTTGCTCAGGGACGGTTTACGGAGCAAAGCTACTAAAACGGCCAACATCATTTCATGAAACACCCTGTACGTCTCCAATTACAGTCCCGGTCCAAGATGATATTGCTCAAGTAGAGTAGCAGGCAAGGCACCTAGCAGATGAACAACCTGAAGCCTGTAGAAAGAAATATAGCAACAAGCTTTTGCTTTACATTTTCTAACTGGAACACCATTCACAGGGCCTGTGGAAGCAATATCTCAATAAACAAGAAACCAAATTAATAAGGCAACATGGTAACATGCTTTAAGTCTGACATTTCTATACCGTATATAAGTAAATGTTAACTCAGAATATCTTGGTCTTGGCAACATGTTATCCTATCAGTGGATGATTTGACATGTTCTTTCCTTTAACAGCCGAACAGGCGGAGAGCAGAATCTTTTGAGCTTCTATCAGCTTGAATTTCTCTGCAGCTAAGAAGGATACTGAAACTGCTATCCACCGTGCATACAGGTTTTCTAATAAAACACAAATCACTGCTTCTCATGAGCAGGTTCAGTTAATTTGGTAGATTGGCACTTCTGCTCCTTGATGAAATTTAGTAGCACTTAACAATCTCAGAAATCTTAAGAATGAACGAGGGAGAGACCAAATGGTGTTTCTGCCTTTGTCAGCCCATGAAAATGATAACATCCTTTCTAAAACTCTCCAAAGTCTAAGGTTATAGATATAACATTTAATCTTCATCTGCTCTTTGCACATCTGTATTGCTGGTTTATATAGCAGTTCTGTAAATATTCCCTGTAGACCTCAAAAGATTTTTGTTTCAAAACTGATTTATGAGCTGAGAGTCGTGTTCAGTGCTCATGGTATTCATATCCCTAAAAATGAAAAGCTGAGTGTGAGTGATGGATATAATCTGTTAACAGGACTTAAAGACTATTTGTCTGTTTTCCATTTTCATTTCCCTGCACAGTCATAAATTGGCACAAAATTGATTCAATGACCCAGATATTACTACTTTCACAACTTGGTCATTTTTATCTCCCGATCGAAATGGCTGCAATACAAGAAGAATCTTTATGTCTTTTTCTATCAAGTTGCTATGCCAGTCATTTGCAACATATATGCTAAAATGGTCATGTCAAAGGAAAGGCGTTGTTATTTTTACTGTGAATTTCTGAAGGACAGAATTAGGCATAGCTGCAGACTAAAATTTTTATTCCTCAGCCTTTTTATAAAATTAGCTTGCTTTGTCATCTGGTTTCCAATTATCCCTCAGACAGATAAACTGCATCTTCCACAAAGAAGATAAAAGCTGATTGAATACCTTCACTTGAACAATGTTTCTCTTTCGGTCCCTCTTGGTACGATGAAGGTATAAACAGCCACAGGTATTCCTCTGTCCTACACAGGAAGCTTCCCATCTGTCCACAAACAAGGGCTCATTCTTACTGCTTTGGATATATCCTAGGGAACAGAAAATACCACTGCCAATTTCTGCCCCAGGAAGTGTTATGTTTGATTTTAATTATATTTCTAGAGCTTTTTAGGACTACAGCATTTCTAATTATTAGTGCAAACTGAAGGTGTCAGGAAGGAATGCCCCCTTGACATCCTAAGTGCAGCAAAACAGCCAAGCTAATCACGTTGTTCCCTACCTCCATACACACATCTCATGGTATTGATTACTGCCAAAGGAAGGATAACAGATTTTGTAAACCTCTCGTAGGCACTGTGGCAGCAAGCGGTGAGACTGGGAAAAGGCGCCTGAGGAGATGCTTTATTGGAGATCTCATCGGAGTGTTTCTGCCACAGGAGAGAAACACGTTATGCCTGGAGACACCACCAAGGCCCCCAGCAACCTTCTGAAAGCCCTCTGGATTACATGAATCCCACATTTGCACTATAAAATTAGAGAAAATGCCTGAAACATTGGACAGTGAAGGCACTGCTGACAGAATGTGTGTTCCTCTTCTAGGCTGATGGTGGATGCACATTGGGTAAGAACAGGGAGAAACTATTTCTATAGTTACGTATTTATCCATTGTTCACTGCCCACTGCTCCACTCTCCTGGCTTGGTGCCTGCAGAGGATCCAGGTTTTGGTTCCCACATACCAAAACCAGTAACAAAATTTACCAACAAACAAACAAACTGGAAACACTGTTGAAATAAGTCAGCAAACATGAATTCTTTCTAAGAATAACTGTCAACTACAAGAAAGGCTTTTACCTCTTTTTTAATTACAGAGCAAAGAAAAGCTTTCACTGAAAATAATTGAAACTCACTAAACCTTAGAAAACAATGGATTTAGTTAGTGTGTGAAATTCTCTTTGGTGCTACAGAAGTAATCAGGATATGGAGAAACAAGAGAGAAGGCTTTATGTCACAAATCAAGATAGAGATTTAATCACAAAAGCGCAGCTATTCCAGGGACTGACTTCTGAAAACAAAGTTATGGAAAAAAATCTCAAAAAAGCTCCCTGGCAATATTTACTATTAAGGATAGCCACAAATGGTGTGAAGGAAACAATTCCAAAGACGATCGCAAAAGCATGTGAAGGAATTAGATGAGAAAAGAATCAGGTATGTGAATTGTCAAAACGTGTCTGGGAAGAGCCAACCAACCACTCTTTGTCCCCACATTTACTCCAAATGCCTCTAGAAGATGGATTAAAACATTGGTTTAAAGACTGATGAAGGAAATCCATTGAAAAAAGACTAAATTCAAATAAAACTAAAAAATAAACCAAATCTTTCTCTCCCCACTAGCCTAAACAGCAATACAAAATACTGAAATAGAATGCTATGAAAACTCCATACCTGCAAGCAGGTGGTGGGGTAAAGCACGCTGAACGGATGGTATGCAAGGGCATAATGTATCCCGAGACACAGGGTTTACAGCATGAACATGTTTGTATGGCTTTTGACGTGTAGCTGGTTTGATGACTCTTTCTCAAGTTGGAGCAGAGGAACCCATCATTTCTCTCATTTTTTGAAGGCATGCTGACTGCACCAGCCGATGTGCTGAGGGGGATGTGAAAGCTCCCCATTAAATTCCCCTGATGCTCTTGCTATTTCATCCCACTGTGCAGAGGACAGGGGAGAAGCCGAAGGGGTTAATTACAGACCAAACCAGAGTCTTGCCTCTTGACTTCTCTGTGTGATAGTGTAAAGGAAAAATGTTTCTCCTCTTAAATTCTGGACAGCTTACATTGCTTTTCTGAGTAACTGACGGTAGAACTAAGCTGTACTCAGCAATAAATGGTTTTGTTTAGGTGATACTGCTGACTAGATTTGGAAGACGTATGTTCTGGAAGTCCAGAAAAATACACTGTTGCACCTAAAAGTTTTACAAATGCTAGACACAGGCAGTATACAAGCCTTCATTTGAAGTCTTGTGTGTGGATAGGATCATGTTTCTAAGTTGACTGGAACCCCACAGAAACAGTACAAATTATTCTCTTTATGTTTGTTGAAATGTAACAATATTTGATAGTGACTGTGCCTGGCTAGTCTGTGTGTCTATTTGGGGATACGAGAGGCCAGTGAATAGACAGACTCTAGCCGCCAGATGCAGGTTAAAATAAGTTATTTTTTCTATCCACTGCTACCCAGAGCTATTATTACAGCTTTTCTCATCTTTGAAAACAAACCTAAAAAAATCCCACACCAATGTAATGTAACTTCCTCAGCCTAATATCTAAACCAACAAAAAATCATGGGGATGGTCTGCCAGGTCCCTAATGCCCTTGCAAAGAGAGGGCTCACTAGCCTTTTTGTTTGATAATTACTTTCTCAATGCTGTTATTTTCTAATATATTTAAACATCGGTCTTCCAAGACTTTGTGGGTGCTCTGGCCATAACCTGACTTTGCTTCAGGATACATGAGCATTGTCCTTCTCCTGTCTGTCCCCTGTGCCAAGGCTTACTCTGGAAGATAATTAGGCAAGCGAGCTAGAAAAGAACTGTGGTATACTTTGCCCAGGTCCCTGGTCTGGACAGATAGACCCTGAGGACGCTCCAGATCCTACGTGTAGACAGTCATACCTTTTCTTACACGAGTTACCTCCTCTGGAAGCCTGCACATTGCTGGCTTGATTCTACCACATTTAATCAATATTTGCTTTTCCAAAATCAGTGAGCAAGTGCACGTGTGATACTTCTGTTGGTACATGGATGTTGTCAAGTGCACTCTAGAGCCTTGCCGGAATGAAAGAGATGTTTTTTCTATGGGAGATTAATTACATTGTTCTGTAATCAAACATGGGATCACTGGAGTTCACAAAGAACTTCTTCCCTAAATAAAGTGTTTTGCTAATTCCAATCAGCTGTCTGTTCACTCAACTAATTACACATAGGAAATCCAGCACATTACTATCCTGCTGCTTGAACACTGTAAATTGTCTACAATAGATATGGCAATAGTAAATAATAGCCCAGAGTTTAAATTTGGCTCACTTGGTTATTTTCTCTGAAATATTGTTCAAGTCAAGATGCTGAAATCTTTCTCGGTGTCTCTTCTAAATGGGGTAATCTTACAGTACTTTCGCTCTGCAACACGTAAAAGAGATTCCTGCTACTCCACATATTCAGCATCTGTCTCAGCTTGATGCTGAAGAATGAACTTGCCTATACATTAATGCTACCTGGAGAATGTTTTAATAGCAAGAGAGAATACAAACGAAACCTAACCTCTCTGGATTTTTGCTCCTTTTTGTTTTCTGTTTTACAAATGAGTTTAGAATTGTTATAGAAACATTCTTTTAGTTTACTTACAAAGCTAATGGCAACCAAGTGTTTTTGCACTGCCCCTTTCTCATTGTAATCCACTGAGATTCAAGCAGCTGGAAATCTATACCCACCAATGCTCTGTCACTACTTGCAGTGTCATAAATACATGTATGAACTATGAAGACGTAGATCTGCTTAAAACAACCCAACATGGGCAACACATTAAACTCACAATGAGCTATTCATTACAGAGGACATTAAGGGTAAAACTGGCTCAAGTTCTCTTCCTGAATTTTCAGCTACGCTTGTTTCAGCTGTTTTCCAAATTGTCTGTTTTTGACAGACTTTTCTCTCTCACTTACTTCATTTTTGGTCTCTTTCCACTTCCTGGTCAAGACCTGGTACCCCAGAAACCAGTCTGCTCGAAAAGGTGTGGCTACAGCCCCCCTGAGGTTTGTCAGCAAGGTGCCACTATCTGCATATATCTGTTATGTGTCCTTTCAGCTCTACTCCCATTTTGCCCAGATACTGGTTATCACTTTCCCCTCTCAACAAAAGGCTTCAGAAACAGTTTATTCATGAGCAATAAATCTGAATTCACTCGGTATTTATTAGCACAGCCATATAAATTCAGACATGGCCCAAACCAGATTTGAGATACTAAAGCCACGGTCCTTGCAATGCACGACAGAGCTGGAAGGAGACGGAATCATGCAACTTGATCTGCCCCATCCCTGCCACCTTCAGTTTGGCTTCCAAGCTGGGTTTTTCACTTCTGGTTCCTATCGCAACCAAATGTTCATTACTTAATTCAGTGAGCCCAGTGACATTTTTCAGGCCTGATGCAAACATCTAATGGGTTTGAATCTTAATTCCCCTGCAGACCTTTAAAAACAAATAAATAAACTTCACAGTAACTTGCATGCACTCAGCTTTGTTCTCATCGCGGACATATTCACCACTGCTCTCTACTGCACTGGAGACCTGCTCTAGAAGGGGGAGAACCTGTGCACATGCACTTAGGTTACAATTACTGACATGGGACTGCAAAATGTCTTATACCACTATACAAATATGTACATTTTATTAATTCTATTTGGTTAATAATTAATTAGCCCACAACCTAGACAGCAACATGGGGTTAATTGACTTCTGGGAGAATTAAGTTAATGCTTGAGAAATTAAATTTAAATCATAAAAACTCTGTGGTAGTTCACTGTTCAGATACATTAGATACAAATGCAAAAAATGAAAAGAATCTGAAGTTCTTACTGCTTTTAACTCATCTACCTGACAGATGGGTATTATACTTTTATATCAACAAAGATAATTTAATTTTATAGGCAGAAAACTAGAAATACAAGTTACATTGCACCAGTAATTGAGCTGAGTTATAATTAAGATTGAAAACTTTGTTGCTGCACTCCTCGTGTCTTGTTGTTTTAATGATACAACCGTAAAACGCATTTTTACTTTGAAAGCACTTAGATAAATATGCCATCTACTCAGAAGACCTGTTTTACTTGAGTATTCTGACATGCCTTTGCAATTTTAATGATTAAAATAGGTCCTCTGTGCTTTTTATTGCTGATGCCATCAGAAAGTCAGAACACGAGTAGAACAGGTCGATCCTCCTTATCATTATCCACAGAGTAATTTACTAAATTGAAGTAAGCTTTTCCATCTCAAGTAATTTAATGCAATTAAACCCCCCACCCCCCATTTATTTGTGCAAAATAAAGAAATGTTTAGAAATCAGATGTATATTTCTTTGTTAATCAGTTAATCAATTCCCAAGAAACTGGAGGGAAAAATGATCTGGGTCGGTAACTGAAATTAATTTAAAAATAAGGTCAATATATCAGCAAGTAGACAGCTAACGGAGATGAGTGAGTGCATCCTCTTGCGCAACGAGGGTCCTGAGTAAAGGGGCACAAGCAAAGATTTCTGGCTTTTTCTGGATTGCAGCAAGAAAGAGCATGCAAGCAAGAAACATTAGGAGCCCAGATCACCCAGAGACAGAATGGTCATCTAAGCTTGGGAATTGGTAATTGCCAGGGCAATCATTTGGCTACTTAGGGACCAAGCTGTGCAGAACCTTATTCATGTTTTATCAGAGAAATCTGTGCCTTAACAGATGTGTAATCTGGCCTCTCTTGAAGCTGAAAGGTTTGAAATACATTCCAAATCAGAAGTAAACTCTTCCACTTAAAATCTGGTATAAACAGCAAGAAAAATACTCTTTTTGCCTTTGTTCATCAGTCTAGGGAGATAGGGTCATGATAGTCAGCTATTGGTTGACACAACTATTTGTAAGAAGCTACTGGCATACTAATTATTAGCAGAGTTGGCTAGAAAACAATTAGCATATGCCATGAAAAAATATAAAAGGTATAAAATTCAACTCTCATTATCTGGGAAACTTTTTGATTTGTGAAAAAGAAAACACTGGCAAATGTTTGTGGAGAACCCCGCAATTTTTACTAGAGACGATTTTGCTGGTGCCATCAATTTTTCACACTGCTTCAACTAAATCTAAACATTAGGGGATTCTGTTTCTGACTTGACGAGAAGATAATGATCAACAGATCACAGACACATCACACCGAAGCCAGTGTGTTTCTTCTGGTGGACAGTGTGACAAAGTGAATTGGACATGAACTTGTTATGCTATGAGAGGCATGGCCTCCATTCCCTACTACCCCTGAGCTGTCTGTGGCAACCTAAGTTATCTTAAGCAAGGGACTGACTGTATGTCTCAGCAACACAAGATAATGAGGTCTTGATGAAGCAAGTGTCATGAAAAAAAGAGAAGCTGCAAGAGTAGCGAGTGAATGAGCACATTCATCATACATATTTTCTTTCCCTACAGCTCAGCATAAATTTTAGGGCAGGAAAAGGCCCATGGGTCTGCTACAGGGCCCGTGCTACTGTTTCAAATAGCACATCACAACTGCCATTTCAAAATGAAAGTGGGTGCAGTCATCCCACCAATGAAAAGTAATTATTTCCACATTATTATTGGGAAAATGCTTATGTGGCATGTTAATGTATGGTCTGTCACAGACGTCTGAAGAATCTGTATGGATCTGAATACATAATTATTCCCCAGTTTTATATCACAGGACAGAGAATAAACGGGGGCTGGGAGTACACTTGCTTTCTATTCCAAAGGTATAATATTTTCTCAGAGACACTGAATTGTACCACAGGCTTCTCAAACATCAGCCCAAAAAGAGGAGCAACACTTGACAAGCCTGCCTTTTGGAAACTGGAGCTCCACAGCTGAGAGTGGTTCTACCTCCAGCTCTGTTTGATATGTTAAGTCAGAAATGTCTGTGGCCACATGAACTGTGGCTACTTTACATCCCCTTGTGTGGACCCATGTCAGCAATAAGAGTAGTGGTGAACATTCAAAAATGAACCCTGGTACAGACACATTTTACAAATACTCCTTGGCACTGACAACACGAGTGAGAAACTTAGGCCTCTGTCCAGCTACGGTGGGTTGACCCTGGCCAGCAGTTAAGTAGCCACACAGCCACTTGCTCAGTTCCCCTGCAGCAGGACAGGGGAGACAATAGGAAAGGCCAAAGCAAAACTCATGGGTCAAGACAAAGACAGTTTAGTAAGTGAAGAGGGGAAAAAACAAGTGATGCAAAGGCAATCACTCACCAACACCCAAGTAGACCGATGTCCAGTCAGTCTCTGAGCAACAGCTACCTTGGAAGACAACCCCCTCTCACCTTCTTCTTCCAGCGCCCTGGGTTTGTTGCTGAGCGTGACATTGTACGGAACACCCCTTTGGTCAGTTTGGGGCAGCTGTCCTGGCTGTGTCCCCTTCCAGCCTCTTGCCCATCCCCAACCTACTCAGTGCTGGTGGGGGGGAGGCAGTGAGACAGAGAGAAAGCCTCGACGCCGCCCGAGCGCTGTTCAGCCATAGCCAAAGCACTGGTGTGTTATTCGCACTGTTTTAGTCACAAATCTGAAACACAGCGCTGTAGGCACTGCTACAAAGAAAGTTAACTCCATTGCAGCCAGATCCACCACAACAATATCCCCTGAATAAAAAAAAAGTCTTTCTAATAACTCAATAGGCAGTGAATCTGAGCTTGAAAGGGTTATCATCAGCATTATTTAGTTTTTTTAATTTTAATGCATCAGGATTGCTGTAGGCTTTGCCTTAAGCTTTGACTGACATTTTGGCAGCCTTTCTCCACAAAATGAATCTACAGAGATCAACAAAACATTCTGATAAACTTTTTCCTTAGCGAACATAAACCAAACGTGTGCCATTTATTCTGCTCCCAGATACACTTTCTAAAAGCCTGCTATGTCTCTTCTGGGGAAAGAAAGAGGAAAAAAAATCCAGAAAAAAAAGAAAAAGAAGAAAAAAGAAACCTAACAGCCTAGATCCCATTTTTATTTTCAGAGATATCCTTTGTCGGTGAAGTAAAATAAACTATTTCTCCCCAAATGAAGCTTTGTTACTGGGGTTGCATGTAATCTAGATAGTGGAGTTTACCAAAATCAGTTCAAAGAAATACAATGAGAAAGTGGAAAGATAGTATCAGTGGTGAAGAAAAGCTTTGCGTTACTCACTTCAATGAAATGAACTAAGGATGATGATAAATGCCAAGAAAAGTTTGGGTTTGTCCTAAAATGAAAGGCAGCAGCACCATTTCCTCTCCAGAAGACAGCAAGTGCATGGCAATTTACAGCCCTGCTCCGGCTTGAGACATGTACCGTGAGAACACAGAGGAAGCGCAGAGGAGTTGGGGGCTGCTGAAAGAACACTATGTTATTTTATTAAAAATGTTAGGCATAGTAAAATACATGCTAATAAGACCTCACCTGGGTTTTAAATTATTTTATTATACCTAAATTAAATAATCATTTCAGTCATTAATCAACTAGCTACTTATTCTGCTTTCCCATGTTTTAAAGCCTTCAGTCTATTTAATGATCATCACAATAAAGCACTTACAGATTTTTGTGTTTAAATAAATTATATCAGTGAGGACACTTTGACTACCCATTGCTTGTTACTACCTCATTCCTATTCTTCAGAGGTTGTATGGCTGAGAGTAGACTGGCGGAAAAGCTAAGCTATACAGAAAAGTTCACATAAAAAAACAGGCTGTCATCACCTCAAAATCTCTACTTCATAGGAAAAAAATAACAAGAAAAAATATTTTCAGCTGCAAGACTGGCAAAAAGAAATCCATCTTCTCAATCCTTATTCAATCTATTCCTGCAGCCCTTATTTTAGAAACTCTATATTAGCTTGTAATAGGCATACTTCCTAAAGAGTGAGAGGAAATCATCACACAGAAGACTCTGCATAGACAAAACAAAATTCCCTCACATTTTGACCCAAAGCTTCTAAATTGCACTCTTCCCAATGCAATCTTAAAGAAGCTTGAAATCAGATCTGCTCATTAGAGGCCAGTTTCTTAAGAAAGAACACAAGGAAAACAACTCAAAAACCTGCAAGCTGGAGCTTTTCCTTGGCCTTTGGAAGAGTTTTTCCCAGAGAGGGTGATTTTTCAGAAGATAGACTTCAGAGATTTAGTCTGCGCCTTTCTAAAAGCAGTGTATCTATCAAAATCACAAAGTTAATGAAAGGAAAAATGTGTAATTATTGTTATTCCTATAATAGTAACAGCAAGACAAATTTAATCTGTTGACTTCACTGCATTAGTAGAAAGCCCACATATAAGGTGGCTCAGCAAATGTATGCCGGACTTACAACATTTCAGAACGGAGCACTAAAAAGCTTTTACATTTTTTTTTTCCCCCCAGGAAAGTACCACACATTTCAAATGATCAGCCATGGTAGCTACAATCCACAGCATGAAAAAATAATGGCAACAGCGTCTTTCTTTACATGGAACCTGTCCATTAATACTGTAGCCCTTAGGGGCTACACAGCAGCACCTGGGTGTAGACCAGGGACCGCTGTCAGCTCCAGGCACCGTCTGTCTGGGAAGCCATCAAGCCTGGAAGCAACTTCCATGATCTGCTCGGAGGCTCCGGAGTAATTAAGTGACTATATCTTCTCCAGCTTCAGGGAAAATGACCAAAACTGGGGCCAGCTCAATTTTCGTGGCTTTTTTCCACTCATTCTACCTGTCCTTTAACCAGGCTTTTTCTTAAAGCATTTGCTTTGCCACAGTCAGACAACTCACATATTTTAAACCTGGAAGAGAGCTTTAATGGATTCAAACCATTTATCCCTGAGCTTTAAACTACTTAGAAATTAAAATGAATGAGAATGTCATTTACACATTAATATCTGATGCATAGGAATATCTTTAACTTGTTCCTTTGATCTCACATATACATCTGGAGTGGCTAGTAGTCTATAAATGGAGAGTAGTTTTGCAAAACTGCAAGTCACAGCTGTAGACCTCCTAGAGACAGCAGAAAACAGTGTGATGAACAGCAAGGTGCAGAAAAGCAGATTTTAAAAATTGTAGATTAAAGTCATTATTAATAATGTTACAGGACCTTTTGTGCAAATAAGGGTACCAAAACCTCATCGTGTGTAAAATCAATTTTTGCAAAAAGAGCTACAAAAGATGGAACTTAGGTACTAGAATTGCAGTGTGCAGAAAAACATTCACTGACAAATACACATATTTATGCATATTATAGATTCATTCCTAAAGTGCATCACTGTTGGAGAGTTTCTTGTAAAAGGGTGTTTTAAGAGGAAACAGAAATTAATTGGTAACCACTTGGTACACAGAGCAGAATGTGTTTCACACCGGAGGACATTGTAGGAAGTTAGGTGACAGATACAGCACTTACTGAAAATGTGGGAGGCAAATCACAGAAAATAAAGATGAAAATTGGCACTGAGTCCAAGGAGTTCAAGCTCAGTTTGGAGGGAAAAGAACAAAAGTAAAAGGTTTAGAATTCAGGAATGACTTGCTTGACATAGAAGGAAGGACAGACAGGTTTTCTCTCTGTTACTTTTGGCATGTGACAAGCAGTATGAGCAGCGAAGAAGCCAAAAGAAGCAAGTTACAATAGCTAAGTGTCCAAAAATGCTGGACTGGTAAAACCATTTACAAGTGCTTTCAAGCCCTCCCACTAAGCAGAAAGCAACTACTTGCTGTAGTACTGCATTGCTAATTGTGATTACATTACTTGTAAGGGGTCCAGTTCATTTAATATGAATGCTGAAAAGTATATTTTTCTTAAATGCTTTTGCATGTACAAATAGGCTTTACCTTACATACATATGACCAGAGATGCAAATATAATTTTCATCGAAAGGGCTAAGCCATGTATATATGAAAAAAAAAAAAAAGATATGTAATGTCTTGCATCACGTTGCTCTTATTCTCTTGTAACAACAAATATTAGAATTCTTGTACAAATTTTTGTCCCAATATAGAATAGATTTAGTGTGTGTTGTTTCACATTGACAGGTTAGCAGAAGTGAAAAATCTTGGAAAGGTATTGTGATCTTTGCTGGTAAGATTTATTCAGCAATACTTTAAAGTTATAGCAATCTAAACATCTAAGAATTTCTGCCACAAAAGCTGCATGTGATTACAGCTTTCTCTGCTGTTCGCTTCAGATATACATTCACAGCTACAAAGTGGAACTGGAACCTTTCTACTTCTTTGTCAAAGAAGTCAGACTGAGGCATTAATTTAGTGCATTTGTAAGATCATACTAACAACTCATTTAAGATACCACCAGCGTCATATCTACTGATCCTAAGCCTCTTGATAATACAAGTAAAGAATTTTTTTTATGTTTGGGGCCTAAATAAAGATACTATGAAGATCATTGATAGACTGAAAGAAAATTAGTACTAGAAGAGACCTCAAGAAGTCATCTAAGCTATCCCCTTGCCATAACAAATTAATAACAGCAATGTCATTCCTTAATGTACATGCAAATATCTGGAGGAGACTACACAACCATCCTAAGCAATCTACTCAGTGCCTCATTATCTGGACCACCGGAATGGCTTTCAGTTGTTTGCCCTAAATCTCTCTTCCTGCAGCTTTAGGTCATCTGTCCTTGTTCTGTTCCCCAACGCCACAACGTACACATTTTGCTCGCAGCCACCTTTTACGTGCCTTTTACCAACTGTCACTGCACCCCTCTCCTCCCACCTCCCTCTCTGCTTTACACCCAGTCTCTAAAGCCAAGCATTCCTAGCTCTTTCAGTGTCTTCTTAGATGTCACCCCTGAGAGTTATTCAACCTTTGTCTTTCCTATGCCCCTTTATAAATGGGAAACTGTCACTCAGAATCAGTACAACACCACACAATCCATCTTTGCAAGTGGCCACTGTTAATTAACATAAATTTTCTGTGATATTAGTAGATTGAAATTCTTATGGTATCAGAGGATCTTTCATTATTGGATTTACATTGTGTAATTAGCATTTGTGATCTATAAATCTTTTTTCTATTTGATCCCCTGCAGGGAAGCATGTATCCGCTATGTACTTTTATTTATCAAAGCAAGGGCGAATTGTCTAAAATGGATAATTACAGAATAACATGGCCACAGGGTATTCAGGTGTTTCTTTTAACTTAGGTAAAGGCTCCCATTAATGTAGATATCCCGATGTTATGAGAACACCCTGTCCTTTCATGTGACACTTGGCTAATATCACAAGTATGTATGAAAAGTCTCTACTTCAGGAATGACTTCAAGACTCAAAGATAAAAGGTCAGATAGCTAAACAATGTATGCTTTTATTTTAATTTTGTCTTTGATGTTTTAATTCAACAGTAAAAATCTGTCAAATAGGAGTACAAGCTTTTTTTCCTATTTTTCCTGGTTCAACATTTAAGAAAATCAACATTTAAGAAAAATGAAGTAAATGGGAGACAAAAAGAGGTTGCTTGCAATTTTTTCAAAGTGTAGTTAGTATCAACAGCTCTCTGTGTAATGATTTTCCTTTTTGAATTTTGGACAGGAGGCACTGAAAGGATTTTGTGAACATCAGTCCATTTAAATGCAACCCCAGGGAGATGGGGAAGCAGTGTCCCCACTCAGCAGATGGAGATTACTGAAAAAGAGGCCAAATGATTTGCTCAAAGATCTACAAGTTAGCAGACTGAAAGTCTGGGGATATTTAGAAAGCATGATGTGAAAGAAACATAAAAGAGACAAAAAAAAAGGAGTGGTGATGGGCTAATTACNNNNGGGGGGGGGGAAATTGTCAGATTAATGGTATCTCCAGGATAAACACAGAAACCACCTTAACTGGAAAACTTCACCAAAATGGGATAAGATGCAAATAATCTAATTTTTCTGATAAAATATGGTGCAATTTATTTTCTAAGAAGTAATTTCTAACAACTGTGGAATGTTCTTTTATGTTCTAAAGTGCTTTTCCATCATCTATTATAGAATTAATTTAAGATTTATTCACAGCTAAAATATGCAGAAAGTCTTTAAAAAAAAAGAAAATGCATGGGAGGGAGTTCTTCAGAAGTAAGTTTATCTTTGTACCAGTGGTATCATTACTTTTAAACTGACAGTCTTAAATGATTCCTACATATGATAAGCTGCAATTCCACACAAACCAACCCAAATCATTAAGAGGTTTTAGTGCATTTCTTATGTCCTTTTCACACTTGAAAATACTGAGAAGTCCTTCTCGTTGTCCTCTTTAGTTTTGCATTACAGTGGCCCATTTTGTTTCAGCCAGATGCAGATGTAGTAACTTGCTGTGACCCAAACACAAAGCAGAAGCACTACAACTTTAAAATAAGTTCAGCCAAGCCTTCAGCAAGGGGATCTAGTTATCTCTCCCTTTACCTGGACACAGGAAGGTCCTGCTTCCATTTGTTTCCCTTTTCGTTTAGAACCCGTGAAAGCAGCTGGCATTTATTGCTCCCATCCTGAAATTACTTTTGTTGATGTGGAATGTATACCCTTATAAGAGAGGTGGTAGATGCCCCGTCCCTGGAAACACTCCCGGCCGGGCTGGGGGGGCTCTGAGCCACCGGACCGAGTGGCAGATGTCCCTGCTCGCTGCAGGGGGGTCGGACTAGGGGACCCGAAACAGTCCCTTCCAGCCCAAACAGCTCCATGATAAATTGTGATGCCAAGATAACTACCGACTTATGAATAAACTGAAGTACAACACAGCGAACAAGCATCTGGTTCTCTTCTAACATTTGCTGGAGTTTAAGTATCCCAGGGACCAAGATACTGAAAAGCTACTGCAGAGATGGAGGACAAATGGTGGAGAAGACTTCAAGTGAGACCACAACATGGTAAACAAGGGTCCCCCTTCCAGGGTTGAAGACCTAAACTATGTGAATGACAGTATGTCATGTATTTGTGTCCTGATACTATAATACAACTTCCACACATTGTTGAAACAGAACAGCACCAGGCAAGACACCGTGGAACCTTGCACATCAAAATAACCAGGATGTGACATGGTTTTATATCAGCAGTTATTAAAAAAAAAAAAAAAAAGGCAAAGAGAGAGGAAATCTTTGTTGTCTTACTCTGCATCTCCTAAGGGACTTTTATTCATTTCGTTTTTAAAAATGGCAGCAGCACAAATCTGTAGAAAAAGATAGGGCTGTCTACTACCTACCATCTTCCACTTCAAAATACATAAAATAAACCCCCCTGCCTAAAAGAAAAGCTTAGTGCATTTTGTTTGTGTCACAGCACTGTAAGAGATATTACTTTATCTTCATTAAAAAGAGAGAAGCATATCATCTTACTATGATGACTTCTTCCAGTTACCTTAAGTAGCAAGACTGAGCTTAAACTGGCATCTGTGAGTGTGAAAGGGAATCATTTACTTCAACTCAGTATTTGTAAAAGCACATCTGTAGGAAGGAAGGGTCATTCCCATTGTGGGAGGAAGTTATGTACAGTTTCATGCTCACTGTTCCATTCCAAATACTGCAGGGCTGTTATTTCTGCCAAAGCACACAGTGTTGCAAGCCAACAACTGGTAGGAAAGCACAATGTGTTGGTACAGCAAGGCCACTGACTGTGCAACATGGGACTGTACTTTCACGAGTGGAAGAGAGTCAGCTATGGCCTAGAAATGTATCTTACAACCATAGAGTTATCCATGTGAAGTAACAAAATATAATCAAAACTTAATAATAATAATCTGCAGTGTTTATTCATTTTAGTTTTTCGTCAATGTTTTGAATTTTGACAAGAGAGAGGGAAGACCTCATGCCAAGTTTAGCAAAATTCTTGTTTATATTGTCTCATGGCTTCTAGGAAAGCCTCGGTTCCCCTTGCATTCCCTGGAACATCTGTTCTGAACATGCAAGCACTGGAGCAGTAAAAAAGTGGACAATAAGTATGTAGCCATATATTCTAGCTGACAAAAAAAATCTTCACGAAGAAGATGTGAACGGCAAAGAGCAACAAAATGTTTCTGGAAGGTTTTGTGCCTTTCATGTCAATCTGCTTTGCGAACTCTTAGCAGATCCTAGCTTAAGAAATGTTACACATAGGAAGGTTTTGGGGTAAAGATGGTAGGTCTAATGATTAGACTTGATCTTCAAGCTAAACAGCTTAAGGCAGTAATGGCTGACATGTTCCTAGGTAATTGCTAATGGTGTAGGTTATTCCAGGCGGACAAAATTACTGACTTGATATAACATTTCTTGCTTAATGAATGGCCAAGATTTAAGTGACTGGCAGTTTAACATCTCTCTCATTTCCTTCAGAGACTGTGAAGGAAAAGAAATAATGCTTCAGTTTGTAACATGAAAAGCTGACACAGAGCTGTCAGACATTTCATTTCAGCTAATCCTCCCTAGGAAGAGCAACGTTGTGTGAGCTCTGAATTCCCTGCGAGTTTATCGACCTCACATTTACCAGATAAACAAGTGACATCAGCCCTGCAGACTGGTCGCCAGAAAGTAAAATGGCAGTTTCTAGCATCCAGATGCAGGTTGGTTGGTTTGTTTGTTTAAACTGACTGAGCACAAGATGCCAAAGGTGCCTCAGCAGATACAGAATACAACAGCTGCTGGGATGTAACCTCTTACCTTAGTCACTAGCAAGCCGAAGACAATCTCATGGAAAAGCTGTTTATAAATGCCAGTTTTTGTATAATGAGTGCAAGCCACTTGGTGATGAAGTAGCCCACGCCATTTGTTTTAACTGCAGTTGACAACACACCGCTTAATTGACTAGAGCTAATCTAGCACGATGTACTTGCACATGAATATGTGGAAGAAGCAGCTTCCTGAATATTTAAATGGTCAATGTCAAGGCAGCCACAAAAAAAAAAATGTATTAGATTAGCATGACTAATACAGTTTGCTATCTGGAATTACAGAAAAAAAATCTCACTGCTGAGTACAATACTTTCTGTAGCCTATTAGTACTTATTTAGCATCTCCTGTCTGTCCTCATTCTTAGAAATGCTGCTCATTTATCAGCAAAAGGTCTGTGCAGCCTAGATACTCAGTAAGCCAGACCAGCCCAGAGCTGCTCTCATACATCATGGAACTTATTAGCTATGTACATTTCTCTCCCCAGGTTTCAAAGGAGCTGGACCAATTTGTTACACAACCATAGGTGGGAGTGAAAGCTATATAGAACAGTATTGCCAAATAGATGTAGCTCAATTAAAACAAGTAGGACAGTACAATTACAGAAATATGGTGGATAACTAATTGCTTGGAGAACCTGCCTTCAGACATGAGCTATTCTCCCAGTGCGAGAGTGAAGCATAAGCAGATGGACAATAAAATACACACATAAGCATCTTAGGTGTAACTCCACACTTTCCTTTAGGATGGGAGGTATTTTTTTGAAGGGAACTGAGTCTAAACCCCTCAGACTCCATGCTGAAAGGAGTACGAAAAAACCTGTTAGCATTCTCTTGCTAACTTAAAGTTGCTTTGAAGAGCAGTCTGTGGCATAACTGTTGAAAGACCTCTCTGTCTGTGGGCACAACTGCAGAACAGTTTGTTGCTTCTATTATTTCCTTATTCGGAAGGCTGCTGCAGGCACATTTTAACGGGCATAAAGAAAATGGCTTTGTTAGACACTATTTTATTTACATCCTTACATGACTGAAAAAAAGAGGGGGTTTTCTCTCCAATCACCTCTTTGAACTATGTACTGCAAGATTTTTTTTCACAATATTTGATATCATTAGCTACTTTTCCTAGGGGAAAGATATACCCTTCTACTTCTTGAACATATTCTGATTGTTTGGTTTCATTTCATTGCAATTTTTGTTTGAGAAGTTTGTTTCAAGTCAGTTTCTTAAGTGGGAGCAGTGTAGTTCAATATGGGAAGCATACTGTGCTCACAGGGGTGACATTCTTTTCGATGGCTTCATATCTAGTTACTATACTTTTCTGCAAATGCCTTTTGACTTGTACCGTCTGTACTGTTTCCTGGTTTCATCTCCATTAGATTTCTGTTGACTTTTTCAGGTATGTTCTTTCATTATGCAGGAGAATTTGCTATGAGCCACTTTTTCCTACTCTTGATCTCAGTGAGTTGCATCTCCTTTCCCAGTAAGTCCCCTATTGTCTCTGGCATCGTCTGTGCTGTCCTGCACTAATGCCCCTGACATTACCATCAAGGCCAAATTCCTTCACCTCCTGCACTGTCAAAAGGCCAGGAGCACCAGGCCTTTGTAGGACTTTCCCAAGGGGTCATAGACCACTAAACCATCCGCTGCATCTGAGCATGTCAACATAACCCTAACAAGGCAGTCCAGCACGGTTTGTATCTTCTTGCCGTACCAGAGATTCTCCAGGCCCTCACACACTGCTTGCACCAAAGACTCAGAGCTGGTCACAGGCATGGGAAAGCAGCCTGGAAAAGGTCCTCCTCACCTACTGAATGGGCATGGCAGATACCCATACCTCTAACCCCTGCGGATACTTCCAGAGAGGACGACAACACAACATCTAGCACTTATTTACAGCTCATCTTACCATATTCACACCAACATGCAGACTAGAACTTCTGCTAATCATGGCTGTCCTCAGGGAGGATCCCATGAGATAGGACCGAGTTGCCTTCCTCAGAGAAGACCACCACACTACCCTACTAATGTTCCCTATGTAGCATTGTACATTGTACATCACTAGCTCCTCTCCCAGATCGCCTGGCTGCCAGACCTCCTGCATCTGGCACTGGGTGCAGAGATACAAGATAGAATGCAGCTACAGCTCCACCATGAATAGCTAAGCCGGTACAAGACGGTACGGTTCCCCTTCTGCACAAGCAGCACAGCACCGAGCTGGACTCCTGTCCACTTCTGTGGATCCTGCTGGAACAGGCTTCATTGTGGGAAAAGGAAGCCCTCCACGTTAAGATAATATTCCTCCATTTCAAAAAGCTGGGCCATTAGCTCTTTCCCCCTTTGGCTTCTTCAAATCTTTGCGCTCGTTCTAGGGACACATTTCTGACTCACGCAATTAAAACAAATACATATGGGAGTGACTTGAATAATGAAGCTTCATCCAGCTATGCTCCTCATGCAGATGCCATGCACATGGATCCCCCAAAGTATTCCTAGAGAGACCTATTCCTTTGGAGGCTTCCTTGTTCAGATCCATACAAAATGCTAGGGTCTGTCTTCTGACAGTTGCAGCTACTCTCCATACCTCTTTTGCCAAGTCATTTTGATTTATGTTCTTAATACCAAAGTCTCCATACCTGGAGAGCAAAAGTAAAAATTACACAGCTATCTTCTACTGACAATTTTACCAGCTCCTTTTGAGTGACAGATTTGGGTGGGGTATTCCAAAGAACTGTTATGAAATGAAATTGTAGTGAAACTCAACTGGAACTTCTTGAAACTACTTAGAAAAGGCTCAAATCTATAAGGTACACCTGAAAAATAGTTAATTCCTTAGGTAAACTGAATCAGAGCATTATCACCTCTTGTAGATCCATATTTAGCATTCATGTTTTGTACTGGTTGAACACAAGAGAAAACATGTAAAGAATTGAACATCTAATGAGGCTCAAGCCAATGCAATGACCAGATTTCTTTCTAAATATTGTACTGTATCCTTCTGTCTCAATACTGACATCATTTCCAATGATAATAAACATAATTCCAACTTACAGTAAGACATAATGTAAAGCATAAAATAATTGCAAGTTACAGTAAGACAGAAATAAATTATTTTTCCCCTGTTAATGGCTACACCTTAACAGATGGATCAAGAAACACAGACATCAGAATTTATTCCATTTCTAATACAAACTGCTAAGAGGCATAGGAGATACTTCTTGTATTCCTTAAAAAGGAGAAAAGGATGGAATTCTGGTAATTTATACAAGATACCCACTTTTTCACAAGAGTGAGCCTACACAATTTTAAAAAAAAAAGTGGCATGTTACGATGGACTACATGCATGTCCTGTCAGGTACAAAAGGTGCTGGTCTGTTTTTCACGCACTGGGAATGCAGAGAAGGGTTCAACATCTCTGTGACTATCACTAGTGTGATTAGAGTCTGAGCACCTCACCTGCCCTGCAGGGTGGGAAACGCTGACAAGGCATATGTATTATTGAATATGTATTATTGAATGAAGTTTATTCTCTAGGGCCCAAATTTCTCTACTAGACAGATAATGGCACAGGATGGCGTAACCAGAGAATGTAATTCTAAATCCACCTGAGTGAAAAGGCAAGTCATGTGTTGTTCTTTTGTTATAGACTAGAAATAAATAAAAGCAAACCGATTTTACTGTCCTAGGCTCAGTGTCATACTTGGCAATGTTTTTACTCTTGGCAGCAGTGAAGGCCAAGGTAAGGGGGTCTTGATATTACCAATGCTTGCATGAAGCTGGCAGGAAGGGCTACCTAGATTACCTAATGATGTGTGCTTTGCATTTAATGAGCCATTCCTCAGGTTTGTCTATTTAATAGAGGAAAAAGAAATTACTTTGAGAAGTGCATTTGTCATGAGGAGGTGAGGGGGTTTGATGCGTACTATTATAAAAACATAGTATTGGATGTAAATACATACATACATATGCAGTCTAAAACTTTTATTTCTTTTTTTACTGAGCTTACTAATAATAAGACACAGAGCATTATGTTCATATATTAAACATTTTTTTATAACATAGGCTGCCTTTGAAGTTACACAAAGGTAATTTTGTGTCATAATTAATGAACTTTGCTTTAGGTGTGCTAAAAAAAATGTGCAAGTAGTGTAATGTACTACTGATTTCTTCATTATGGTAGCTAAGTTACATTTACCGTGAAGAAAAACAGAATATCCTTATAATAATGAATTACAATTCTCAGGTGACTGATTCTTAATGAAATATTCTAGAATTTGCTTTACCTGACTTATCCCTTTGATAACACCTATTACTGCTTAGTCCACAAGACACCTATTCCTGCTTAGTCCACAAGCACAGTTAAATATATAGCACAGACATATATGCGTTTATAATATAAACAATCTCATATATATACATGCTCCCAATATATTACGTAAGAGTATATATATGTATATTTTTCCCTAGAAGCCTATTGCTAAGAGTTTTTTCAGAGTGTTGCAATTTCTTTCCACTATGAAAGAGAAGCTATTAAAAAAAGGGTATTGAACCTTACGGCCAAAGATATGCCAACTTTCAAAAAGAAAAGGTTTTAGGACCAATGAACTGCTGAAGTTTTTCCCACAAGGCCTTTTCTCCTATTCTTACTAACAGAATGTTACAAAATTGCTTTCACCTTGGCAGGAAGAGACCAGAATTGGTCTTGAGGATAACAAGTTTGCTGGCCACTACCGACCAATGCAAAATAGTGCCCCAAGGAGGAAGAATGAACCAGGCTCAAACCCACAGGAATTCAGCCTGCCATTCCCTAGGCAAATCAAAGGCTCAGCTCATTACAGTTTATGTCCACACACATCAAAATGCATGCACACACACGCATGCTTTGAAGTTCTGCTTGTTTCATACGTTGTATTATTGTGAAAGACTAAATGACTTTCCATTTAATAAATACGACCTGCTTACAGGGCTAAGCACTCTAAAGACGTAAACCAACCAACCAAACACAACCCCCCCCCCCCCCAACAAAAAAACA
>JANZLQ010000007.1:10973068-10999900 GCA_026212715.1 Elanus axillaris | reverse complement strand
ACCCCAACCCCCCCCCCCCCCCCAAGAAAACAACACGAGGGGGAGGCGAAGAAGAAATTGCCTTAAAGGCAGTACCCATCATATTTTTTGCTCCCTCCTCCCAAGGCCACGGCAAGCTTCCCTGTCTAAGAGGATGTGAAACAACAGCCAGTGTGGCCTCGTAAAAAGCTGACAAGGTGTGTGAGAGCCGAGTAGCCCCAGCTTTCCACTATGCCAAACGTGAAGGAAGAATATAAAGCACTTAAAATGTAATGATTTGTTCTTCAAATTATGGCAATTTATAATTCTGTTACTGAATTGAGACAAAAAGCAGATGAGAGCCCTTATTGGGCCACAAATTTAATTTCATTACTTGAATGTTCTGGTTCATTAGGACATCAGAGCAGCCCATCTAACTGAATACAAGATTTCTTGGGAAATTTTCCCTTATGGTAGAAGAAACCAGGGGAACTCAAAACTGCATTCAACACCTTAGCTTCTACAATTCGGGTGATTTTCTGTCAATTTTAATCCTCAGAAACGGTTGTTAACAAAATCTCATTCATAGGCCAATTAGCATATATTTAGCAGAGGCAATTTTACACAGCTCACAGCTTGTGTCCAAAGATCAATCTTCACTTATTTTGGAAAGAATGCTAACTAGCCTTAGTAATTTAAGTCGTCCTAGTACTACACAGATTTTTCCATTTTATTGGGCTCACAGAGTATTGATGATGATCTTTGTTACTATAATAGCCTATCAGAAAAAACCACATTTTTCTCTGGACTCTGCAGAGCAGTTTCAGGTAGAATTTGTTATCATTATAAAGTTTTCATGTTTTAGGAGAATTACTATCACCTGTAACAGATCCTGTAGGATTTAATTTATGCAGAATTCACAATGACAAATAAAAACCAAAACAAACAACTTCCTTGCCTGAGGTTATACATTTTACTTCACCAAGGTGCAAAATTCAGCAAAACACAGTCCCTCAAAGAGTGGCCGACACATTAGTATTTGTATGAATGATTATGCAAATAAACAAAAGCAAGTTGACATCTCAGCCACATCTAACATGAAATGTTAAACAGCAGAACCAGGTCTTCCTCTACTTAGATACACTAAAGCTTTAATAAATTCTTCTTTTCCAGTCTGCCTTACTCCATCAGAAAGCAGTACATTTCTCAGGAACATTGATCTTCCAATAAACAGTCTGAAGCCCCTATTATCCTAGCAGGATTCCACCTTTTGAGGATGAATACATGAGATTTTTTTTATCGGGTTCAGGGTAAAGGGCAATTGTAAGAGAATCAGTAGAACTGGCCCTGTACTTTGCTTTCTAATTAAAATCAATTTTTGAGACAGTTTTCCCCTGGCAGGCAGGCAATAACTTTGGTACGGAATTCTTGAAAGAAGAGATCGCCTCTGCAACACCATGTGCGTGTTTGCAAATAAATTCAAATTTCACTTACATAACAATCATACTTTGCATCCCTGGTTTTGCCTCTCTTGGGAAGCTCTTCCTGCAAGGCACCCGATACCTTCTCTCAGTCAGCATGTTGGCAATATTCCTTTCAGTGAAAGGACACTGGTAAAAAAGAAAATAAAAAGTAGTATTACATTCTTATGTCTTTATCTTTGCACAACTCTTTAGGCAAATCAAATGTTAAACATTATTTTTATGAAGCCTAGGATCTCAAAGCTTCAGGCATGCAGCAGAGATCAAGTTCTGCTGCTGTCTGTCAACATCCTTTGCCTAATAAAGCATCTTGAGCTTCATTTAAACTGCTTTTATTGCTCCCTAAATATAGTTTTACTAACGTGCTTTTTAAATTACAATTGCCCACTGGCCTGCCTGCTGGTGGTGAAAATCTTCAATCCATTATTCAGAACAGAATCATGCAAGCATTATTATTAACAAGGGAGAAGTTAGCTAATGACTGGCAGCTTAAAGAATAATGGAACTGTTAATATTTGAGGCCATCCTCCCTGCTTCTGTCTATCACAAGTACTAGAATCATTTAAATTAAATACTTTACGTGACTAAAACACATTTCGGATGATATAATGAATGTCAGCTGTAGCTGGTTGAATGCATCTATCATTTCTAAAGTTAGGCCTAAGTCCACCTGCTCTCTGAGGGCTCAATTTTGCCCTAAATTACACCTGGGTAATTCCACTGCTGTGAATCATATGATAGAAGGTATATTAGAGGAATATTTCATCCTTGCAAAGTATTTTTGCTAAGCTTTTTGAAAAATCAATTCAAAGCCAATAATTTTTAAAACTTGTTAAAGAGAACCAATTTGTAGAAAATCGATTGTAGAAAGAAGTACTGCTGGTTTAATAAGACAGTTAAGTACTACTGGTTTAATAAGACAGTTACACAAAGTAATGTGAAATGGATTCTTGTAAAAGATTCTTCTCAAATGCAAAAGATTTAATTCAAAGGAGATTGAATCAAAACGGATCTACCAGAAACGAAGTATTAAAACTCTCTTTTTTTCCCCAGAGGGAAAACACCTCTGCACTAGTAGTGCTTCATATTAATAGTCTTAAGTTAGTTACAAAGTGTTGCAGAAAGTTCTACACCTTGAAATGTATGGGGTATGTGGCTTCAATGTTCAGTAGGCATTCCTGGGTTGACCCTACTACATGATTACTCTGGAGTTTTAAGACACAAGATATAACACTCCAATTTATTCTTGCCAGTGCTATCTTTTCAGTTCAGGCTTAGGAGCTTAAGCAGGCTTTTTTTTTTTTTTTTTTTCTCCCCTCTGCTATGCGAAGCCAATCAGAATACCAATATAGAAAACATACTTCAAATGAAACGATGCTGCTAAGTATTCACAAGACTCCCAATTACCAGTGTATCCAAGTGTGCTTGCTGTCAATATATATTAACTACAAAGTTGATAGAAGACTAGAATTGACCCAGAAATTGTCAGAACTTGTGATCTTTGTCAATTCAACTGAGTGACAGGCTGAATTGTGTAAATAACTGCACCCTCCACCACTAAAAAAGATCATTTCAGGTCAGTTGAAGCAAAGCTTTTTTATTTTCTCATGGCAAAAAAAACCTGAAATTGCCTCTGGTCAACCAATGCTTTGCTTAGTCTGTAGGTTTTTTTCCAAATTAAAAAAAATCAAACACTTCTAAACCAAGTTTTGAAATTTATTTTCAGCTTTTGTTCAAAGGGACCATTTACCAACCTGATTCAAATTCACATTTTGTTTGGGTTTTTCTTCACATGACTAAATATGTATTTTGGTGAAAACTTTTAAAACAAGAGAAAAATTGCGTTGTTTTTCCTTCTAGTAGTCCTCTTAAGGAATATTCTGTTTGGGATTACTTAATTTAGAATCAGAGAGTAACACACACAACACAAGCAGTAGTCTTAATAAACACCAACAAGGAGGTTGTTCAAGGACCAGCCGTTGAGATGAAACCTTCAAAAAGTGTTCTGAAGTAACCATGGTTCTGAATTAACTTGCACCAAATGTGAAAATGGATCTTTGTGACTTCTTAGTGAAGTCGTTAGTGCTCCTGTGAAAATGCAGAACTTGCCTGCTATGTATACAGAGTATCTAGAGCACACAATACTCTTTTTGAAAATCTTGCAACAGAAACCCTGTTTTTGAAATAGGACTGTTTCCTTTGCAAACATGCCAAAGACACCAAAAGCTTCTGTTCTCTAAGGATACTTTTTACTGGGAGACAGAAATCTCATTTTAGAAGGAAAATCTAATGAAATGGCAGACCATTGGGCTCTCTTCTAGCCAGCGACTTCCCAGCTTGAACTCCCTCAAAACAGTTCCACCTGAGTTTCCAGGAAAGTCTTGTTCTTACCATCCGTTCTGAAGCCCGATCTTGTATTTGCTCCTCAACTTGTGCAGGCCCCCTACTTCTTTTAGAAGTCTCCCAGTCCAACTCTGCCACAAGCTCCTTCCTTGCCTGGCCTTTCCTGTATTTCTGGAGATTTTCCCACCTGAACGTGCTCAGCTGCCCTGAGCAACATGTCTCACCCCCCAGAGCTTTCCACCTGCCCTGGTGCACCAGGGCAAGATAATCAGAGAACCTTCTTCCCACTGACTAGCTGCTCCTTCCCAGCACCATGTATGTCCTGAGCCAACAAATATAACAGCTTTATTACTTATCATGCCCTGCAGTATCAGAAGCCTGAATCAATTGTCTCAGTTGGAAAGCTTTGCTTCTGACCAATCCCCTCCCCCCCTTACATTATTATACTTGTGAATTCTCACTTCTGTTTGGTTGCCAGCTGGTAGTTTCATGGAACTGTGCACAGATTACCTGGGTATGTTTATGTATCACAACTTCATCAGCAGAAGGACCATTCCTACAGTTCCCACGTATGTCAGCAGTAGCAGAGAGAGTGGAAGATTTTTTCTTTGGCTTCCAGGACAAGGGTAAAAACTGACCTGGAAAGGACTGAATGCTAGGAGTCTATGACATACTTGGTGGCTATTTTTAGATGCTTCTGTGGAGGAGGCCTCCCTCCAAAAAGATGAAAATGCTCTTCTAGCTAGCTCATAGAAGTAAAATAAGTAAATAGATAGATAGATAGATAGATAGATAGATAGATAGATAGATAGATAGATAGATAGATAGATAGATAAAAACTGTAGGTCCTCCCATTACTGTATGAAAAAAGTTGTAAAGTTTTATCTACTATTTGTTAATATAAACTACACATAGTGTCGAACAAGCTATTGCATTTTCTGAAATGTCTGGAGTCCTTTGGGGTTCTAGGCTGTTTCCTGTCATGGTTTAACCCCAGCCAGCAACTAAGCACCACGCAGCCGCTCACTCGCTTCCCCCCTCAGTGGGAGGGGGGAGAGAATTGGAAGGAAAAAGGTAAGATAAGAACAGTTTCATAGAACAGAAAAGAAAGAAACTAATAATGATAATAATAACAATAATAAAATGACAATAATAATAAAAGATATGGAACATGCAAAACAAGTGATGCACAATGCAGTTGCTCACCACTCGCTGACCGATGCCCAGTTAGTTCCTGAGCAGCAATCCCCCCCAGGCCAACTCCCCAAAGTTTCCATACTGGACATGACGTCCCATGGTATGGAATACCTCACTGGCCAGTTTGGGTCAACTGCCCTGGCCGTGTCCCCTCCCAACTTCTTGTGCCCCTCCAGCCTTCTCGCTGGCTGGGCATGAGAAGATGGAAAATCCTTGACTCAATATAAACATTACTTAGCAACAACTGAAGACATCAGTGTGTCATCAACATTCTTCTCATACTGAACCCAAGCCATAACACTGTACCAGCTACTACAAAGAAAATTAACTCTATCCCATCTGAAACCAGGACATTTCCGAAAGACAGAATTTTAGAAGCAGAAAAGGCTAGTTAATAAAACCCAGAAATTCACAACTCTCTCATAAATTGAGAACATACAGTCTCCATAAGTTATATTTATAGACCTCAAGTTGACCTTTTATTCCAAATGGCAAGTTTGAAAAGTCTGGACCAATGAAGATACCTATTGATCTGTCACCTTATGATCCCTTGAAAAAAATGTGTACATGATTTTGGACTTGTTCAAGTAGTTTCAAAGTACATGAACCTGAGAGATGCTGAGTACCCAGGGATTACAAATTGAGCATTTACTCTAGCTAATAGCATCAATACAACCCTTTTGCTTTCTTCTGGTCACTCCATTATTTTTTTTTTTTTTGGCTTGTTTTATTCCAAGCTTGTAACAGGCTTACACTGTCACACACTAAACAAATCATCATATATTTTTTTAAGAAAAAGCTTCTTCAAGTGGCTTCTGCTTTGACCTACAGTTGTCTCATATAATTTTTCTGTTCTCCACTGAATTTCCTGGAAATCTGCACTGTAGTTAATCACTGAATATATACATACATACATACATACATACATATATATATATATGTATGGAAAGCAGACAGATGCTGGTTTGCCTTCAGCTATTTTATGGGTTGGGTTGTGTCATAGGTGTTTTGACAAATCCCATGGAGTTTTGGTGGCTTATTAATATGACAGTGCTTAGTATTGCCTCTCCCACCCTCCCAGTGTACCTCAGCTTATTTGCTTCAAATTATAAGATATCCTGTAGCTCAATATCCATAACGTATGAGCTCAACCTTGACATGATGACAGCGCTGCACAGAGTTCTATAGCTGATAGGATGCTAAGAAGTCGTTTTCTTCTTCCTTCCCATGGGGCACTTTCCCATCTCAGCGTGCAACCAACTGCTGACAAGGCGGTTTATATGTACTGACACCAAGCACAGCTAGCTACCTAAAAGAAAATTAAATCTCACACTGAGAAAGGACCCACTATCAGTTAAGCTTGCAATGAGCTGTAACTGTGCCAAGTACCATCATTAAGAGCCAATTTTTGGGTTTTATTGTTGTTCAATACAAGACAATCCTTCTCTAAGCAATGTGTGCCCCTGAAGAAAAGATTAGGATTACACAATGCAGCTAGTAATTTCCAGTTTCCTCATGTATAGTCATAAACTCTAGAGCAAAGACATCCAACTGCTTGGGGAGGGAAGGAGGTAAAATGGTGATAAGAATGAAAACAGCAGTAATAACCCAGTAAATCAAGCAATTGGTGTTGAATAAGTGCAATCTGAACAACTGAAGAAAACTCCAAGTAGGACTTGCGGGCCAGAATACAGCAACAAGGAGGAACCCCATTTCAGAGCAACTTCCCTCATTTCAGAATATACTTTTATTCTTCATTTCTAGAGTCAAACTTTTCAAATGCTTTCATGAAAACAGTTTTTTTCCTGATTGAAACATTAGGCTTTTTAATTCATGAAGGTGTGAAGCTGTACCAAGATTTCTCCTTCAATAGAGGGACTGTGCAACACAAACTTCAAATATCTTCCCATCTCATTCAGAATGGTTTGGTATAAAAAGAATCTTCTGCTTTGAATTTGATGACAAGCAGAAAATAAACAAGAGACTCCCTCCTCCTGGGCTAATGCCCCAGCTGTACTGAGACAGAGGTTTTGTTAAAACCAGTATATCAGCATATTTAGTCAGTAGCAAAGCTCCCCAAATCAAATCCAATTTAAAGCCTTCCAACTGAAGTGATAATTGGTTCATTCTCAATTTCCTTTTCCAGATTTTTGAAAGTAAAAAGGGAGATGAAGAATTCACAGATTTTACAGAATTATATTTTTCAGTGGCAAGTGACACAAAACAGCATTTGCAGTTGACACTTAACAAAAACATTTATTGCATTTCAAAATTCTTTCGAAATGACGCTATGCCACTTTTTTCTTTTGACATTTCTAAAATGGTGCAGAAATTTTGCAATATAAATTCTAGCATTTGCTGTATGCAAATTCTATGAGGGAAAACTCCTGTTTCTTAAAAAATATGTATCTTTTAAGAAATTTCACATGCAAGGTTTTTTGTAAAGACATTCTGGTTCTGCTGCCATCAACATTTAAATCCTTAGAAAATGCAGCCAGAAGCCTGAATTACATCATATTGAACTTGTCTAAACTGTGGTTTAAAATTTATTTCATTATACTGGTGCAAACACTTCTGTACACCCATTTAAATAATTTAAAATTTGATTTATATTGATGTAGTGTAAGTCAAGTCCTTCTCAACTTAAGGGAAGCCAATACAGGACAGGTTTAATTCACTTGATGGCTCCCTGAACAGGAGTTTAATAAAATCAGTTTAGCACCCAAACTTGATTAATCAGTGCAATCTCACAAGTAGCCAAACTGTCAGAAGTAGAGGAAGTGGCAGTATTTTAACGTCTGAAAATATACTAGTAGAAAATAGAAAGCTGATAAAAGAGATGAGGCTCCTACAAGATGCAATTGCACATATACATCCTATGCTATGATGCACTAAAAGCCAGCCATTAATTTCTATCCTCAGATATCTACCTGGATCTGCTCTGGGAATCTAAAGTTGTGCACTCACAGGAAAATGCCATATCTGTAATTAGCCCATGATTAACAAAGCTTTGTATGACTTTTTCTGAGAATAAAAGAGTGAACGGTATTTCAAAACTGTGCAAAGGGGTGGTAAGAAAGAACCAAAGGAAAGACACAGAACTCCAAAATAGTACCGCTCTGAATTTAACGCCATTGTTCAGGTCCAGGAGTTTCCTGATTATAAACCAAAATCAAATCATCAGGAAAAACATAATGCAGTTCACTAATATACTTTAACACAATAGGCAATAATGTTTGATTCAACACAACTGCTTCTAAGTTGGTGGTTGAGCCCTCGGCCCTGGTTTTCTCATATAAAACAATGCTGCCAAGAGAATGCGTAACAGATGCTAAATATGCACATGTCTTGCACGCTGCTTGAATTTGTTCATCACTGACTTCCTTTGGGATAAAAAAGATATTGTCCAAATGATAATGATGCTGTAAACATTTTGGCCACTTCAAGCATTTTCTGAATGCCAGATAAATTCAGAATAATTTTTAGCAGTAGGCTTGCCAGAACATCAGCTGAAGCCTTCATTAGAGCTATTCATATCCCTATAATAAAGGTTGCATCAGCAATTCCATTATAAATGCTCTTTCAGAGGGTTTGATAATTTGGCTGCAAAAAGTATTTCTGGCTGAAGCTTGGCAAATAAGTTGTCTTAGATATAAATTTTAAAGTTAGTTTTAAACTGTTCCACTGTTTTCTGCAAAAAGATGGAAGAAACAAAGATGGTTTTGCTGTTTTAAATTGTTCTTTTTTTGTGTGTCCTACATAAAGAAGCACCAAGTCTTTTCTTCTGAAGTACAAACTATGTTAAGGAAAAGAAAAACCAGGAGCCACATACACTTTAGTGCTTATGTACACTTAGATATATGCTAATTACATGTACTCTGGTTAACTGTGGCATGATCTGGATGTCAAGGATTAAATGATTGGGAAGAAATTCCACAGAAGAATGGTGACAGAAAGTCACTCCAGCTTTTCACCTTCCCCCAAAAGGGTACCATTGATAAAATCATCAGGCTGAGGTCAAGTAACATACTTCTAGAAAACAGAGTGTAATGGGACAGCTGTTTCATAAAGGCAGTTATAAAGGAAAAACTTGACCAATCATGCAGGTTTAATTTAATGATGAAATCTGTGAACTGACTTAGGAAATCAACTACTTTGATGGCACTGGTCTTTCATAGTGCCTAGAAGACCCACAGTCTTTCACTGATGTTTATTTTTCACCCTAATCTTAGGTAGAAAAGTACCATCTACGTTTTTAAAGACGGGAGCTAAATAAATTCCAGCAGGTTTATCCCAGTTATGAGCTCAAAAGTTGGAAAGTGGATGAAAGCCCACAAAATGTCAGAATCCCTGTGTTGTAATGAGAGAAGGACAACACTGGTTTGGTCCAAACTTAATCTACTAATGCCACACACAGAGTGATTTGTAAAGAAAAGACAAATGGGCATTAGAAGTTCAGTGGACCAAGACATTTGTGCTGGCAATTAGACCTAACAAGGTAGGTGAAGTAATGCAGAGATGACTCATTCTGTCTATAATTCTCCGTTTGGGTCCTTGAAGGATTTTCAGGGAACAAGGCAACACAGGATGGGAGGACTGAAAGGGGCACGCTTCCCTTTTACTGTCTTCTAATAGTCCAGCGATACACCACTGTTTACATCACAGTGCAGGCGGCATTACCACCAGCACTGCTTTGGTTAAGTCTTCTTAACTTTGGTTAACTTCTTCAACATGAGATTTGGGCTACTGTAGTCAGCCCCCCAACATGAGCCTTTTTTGTGGCAGGTGCTGGCAGGTAAATGGTATGTGTCGTCCATGTTTTCCCAGGAATGAAATTATGAAGGTAGAAGCAGAAAGGGAAGCTGTCCTTGCTACACATTTCTGTTCCCTTTTTAAGCATCTATGATCAAGCTTGAGTTCAAGAAGCTCCTGAATTTTGGTAATGATGGCAAGAATAATAGCACTAACCTACAATAGCCAATTTCTATTGAAGAAATTGAGATTCTTCCTTATACAAACTTCTTTCACTGGGAAAGAGAAGAAAGCTCTATGCTGTAAAGACTTCCAGGGACAAACCAGAAATAGTAATTAGTTTCCTTTCTGTTTTTTATAAAATTTGTTCACAGTGTTTGTAAGCAAGGGAACAATCATGCTTAGGTTTCCCTCTGAAATCCCAGTGTTTAGTGTTGTACACTGGCAGGGTCACCTAAATTAGTAGAAGAAAGCCAGGTACAGGACAGGCTATACTGTAGATGAAAAGTTGCACAGTCAGTCTTCGTCTGGGAAAAAAAATAATAATGAAAGCTTCATAGAATCTTATCCCATACTGGGTGGATTTTACCAGTCTTCTTACTCTCTGTTACTGTGGCTAGGGAAGAAGGAAATCTCCTAAAAATATGGATTCTTTTGTTTTCCTAGGATGATTACTTAGACCAAGATAGAACAATTTGGAGATACTTATTTTCCCTCTGTTGTGTAACCTCACACACGGAGGCAGCTCAGAGTTACCGGTCCATTGATGATAGGTATGATACCCAGCTCCCTTGCTAACAATCCTGCATTTCATTGGACTTGTCTGACATCTTTACTGGCAGTTAAATCATCCTTTCTTTCCTGGAATGGCTGATGTAACTGCATCTCCCAGGCAGGGACATATTTCCCCCTGTCACAATTATAATCTCTAGAGGTCTGCAAAGGAGTGGGAGAAGCTCTAGTCTACACAGTGAAAATGAAAATACATTATATGGTAATGGAAAATTATACCAACTTCACGCATGATGTATTCAAGTTTGGATATGCTCATCTTTCAATGAATATAGTTATCATCAACAGAGGGGTTACTACTGGGGAAGGGAGAAAAGAAAACTTTTTCACAAGGTGAAATTAATCTGGGTGAAATTCACTTTTACAAAAAAATGCGTATTAAAGCCTTGCAATTACTAGAGAATGAACATCTGTTTGCAGGAGACAGCAAATGCTGTAAAGAAATTAACCTTTAAGTTCTTTGCTAGGAAAGATCTGTATTTGTTAATACATCCAATTAGTACCACAGGGCAGGAGCTCCATTTGCACTCCTTGGACATACACAGAATGCATCTAGCTTTCCTGATTGTCCTCAAGAAACTGCTGCCTCCCAATTCTGTAGAGGAAGCCACTAGGTTAAGAATTACAGCACACGATTCGACCTTTCTTTTCTAAGGTGTACTAAATCACTTTCAATTACCAAAACCAGTAGCTACTTGACAGATGGTTTCAAAGCACCTTCCTTCATGGTTCATTACCAGAATCATGTAAACAGGAATAGGCTTTTCTTACCTGCCTGTGAAGATGCTGCTGAATGTCTTATTTCTGGAAATGCTGACTATAAATATGATAGTGCTATTTTGTGATACAGACTTCCAGAAACTGTTTTTCTCTTAGCAAATTAGCTAAAGCGAGCTTAGTTTGAAGTTAGATCTGGGTACAGAATTGTAATACTCTCAGATTTCTAAACGTAAACCCGCCTTTCCACAGTGCCTAATGTGCTCCAAATACTTTGCCACACAAAGAATAAATGGAGCACGATCCCATTGGAACCACTCTGGATTTCCTCTAAACAAGTGGCAGAAGGACCTGCATTTCCGTACGTGACCTGAAGTTCTCACAATTCAGTCCTCAGTTCCTCTGCAATAACAACAGCTACACTGGGCCTTGGAAACAGCACACTTTTTGCCTAGAGCTTGATGTTGCAATCAGAATGGATGCTAGAATATACTGCCTTTTCCTTCTATATTTATATTAGCAGATTAAATATGCTTACAAGAAAAACTGAAAGTAGAAGTATCCAAAATTAATGATACACTACTGCTCTGGCCAGCGTTTCCAATTATGTTTGCAATGGCTAAACAGTTTTTTGGTGGGTTTTTTTTTAGTTTTTAGAATTTATTTTAAGTTTTTAGAAAATTTTTTTCATACAACAGGTTTGAGGAGTAAAAGAAATTTAAAATCAGATGCTCGCCTCTCAAATTTATAGTAGGCTTCTTGGTTAAAGTGGATGAGTGTGGGGAAAGAAAAGGATCAGTTTGAAGTACTTGACTGACTTTTAGCTACTTGACTCAGGTACACTTTGGTATAGGACAGGCATTTTGCTCTGAAGACTACAAGAGTTACTATGAATCTTCCTCAGATAAGAGATTATAAGCACTCTCAACCAGCAGAATTTTTTCCTTAGTAAATATGTACAGGACAGGACAGTGAAAAGCTAAAACTGCCTATCATTACACTTTTTTGTTATTCATAGTATTGTCTTTCATTTGTAACCAGAAGTATAAATGCACAAATATTGTAGGTGGTATTACGGAAATGGATATTTCAATAGTTTTAATTGAAAAGATTAATTTTACATTAAATCTAATTTTAAAATTTATTTTATAATATGGCATCCAAGTGCTGCACTATAAACCTTACACAGAAGCCTAAAATTTCTGAGATTGTGGTTGGACCTCAGAAATATCAAAGTTTTGAGGAAAGACTTTTTTCATACTATATGTTTTTCAAATCTTAAAATAAAAATTATCTGTGTAAGAGAGATGCAAAAGTTTGAGATTTTAAAAGAGAATTTATATTGGCAGAGTTTTCTTTCTTAAAATTCAAAAGACTCCATTTCCTTTAATTCTTTTATCCATGCCAGTATTGTAACCCTTCTACAGGAAAATATACATTCATTAAATAATATGGTATCACCATGCAACTAGAAAACAAAACACAAACAAACAAACAAAGCAACATTGTGGAGAAAAAAAACACAAACAGAGGGGTTTTTGCTTGTTCGTTTTGCTTTTTATAATCCACAAGTTTTCTGTTTTAAAAAAAATGCACAGGCTGGCAACGTACATTTACTGTCCACTGGGCAATAGTAACAACCATGGGGAAAACGCTTCTTAGCACTCGGTGATCACTTCTCCTACCAAAAGCAAGCGAGTACTCTTGCAAGGTCCTGCACGTCTCAAGGACGGTCCTGGCCTACGTGCACTGGAAGGCGAGGGCAGCCCTTGCCCTGGCACAGACCCCACAGTAACCTTCAGAACCTGAAGGACAGTTTTTTCTTGGACATGTGCTCTCCTCTGGTAAGGCAAAACAGAAAAGCTTCAGCAGTCCAAAGGAAGGTGCTGCAGCATTTAATACAGAAATGAATAATGGTTGCAATAGCCAACCTTATTTATTTTACCTCGAACATGATTTAATTTCAGTAATCTCTCTGAATTAGCGGCACTTTTCAAAGCTAATGTACTGATATTTTACTGATAATGTATGACTGAATTATGGACATCTTGATAATGAATGCTTGTCATTTCAGCAGCTGGTAGACATGGAACAACTGGGGTTTAGGTACTGAAAAACCACAGGGAACTACTTGCAATTTGTGTATTTGGCTGATCAGGTAAATGTTTATGGTGACAGCAGGGAAAGAGTTAACAATGCTTTCTTTGAGAAAAAAATATACTTTAGCTGCTATTAATTCAGTTTAGCAAATAGAAATGGAGGATGACACTTGTCTGATCAAAGGACTTATGTGGAACAGGGAGCTGGTAAACAGAGTAAAGGGATGGAAAGGACGCACTTTTTCTGTCTCAAATGAGTCAGGTTCTACCCTAAGCAGAACAACACACAGCTGAATTAAAAGGAGCCATCCTGAAAAAAGATTACAACTACATGCATTTTTTTGCTTTGGTATTTGAGTCCAGCATGTACAGTTAAGTCAAAACTCTTGTTCAAAGTTGGAACTCTTGTTCTTCTCTTCCTATGGCCTTCTTCCAGCCACATCTAACCACAGATGCAAAATACTTGAACTAATCAAGTAATTCTGCTTTTAATCAAGTTCTTCTTTCAGCTTTGTTGGCTAGTAACACAAAAACACAGTACAATTCATTTTGTTTAATAAATGTTGCTGCACACAACTCTAAACAGTCACAGACAGCTTCAGAGGCACCACTTCACGTTCAGTTTAAGCATGACTGCATGACACACTATCGAGTTTTAATTTCCCAGCTTCTGAATAAGTATCACCGTAATCTACAGACAGCCCAGCTGACTACCATAGGCTTACTTAAATAGGAAAAGACCACTGAGCATCAAGAAGTTTAGCAGAACCTAGCCCTTTCTGACTGTGCCAGCGACAGTCAAGTCACTGCAAAGTCTAGAGGAAAAGCTCAAAGGTTGTGTCTTTCAAGTTGTTGGCTGGGAAGAATGTGCCCTGGGGAGAGCACGTGGGCTTTTGTGGGGGAAAAAGGTTAGTTTTTACTGAAAACATGTAGTTTTCTGTTTTTCATGAAAGGCTGATTTTTTAAACTAAGGTGTGACGACACGGAGCTTTACAGAAACCCTCTTGCATTTCTGGGTCGGGCCCTCAAGAGCAAACATTGCTCTGGACGGTCGGGACAGACACCCATGATACTTTTGCTAGAGAGAAGGGAGAGACGTTATTTACGGCGCATTGCATGAGGCACAGGCTGGATACAGAGCCTGACCTACAAGGAATCCCAAACACAGCACTATCATAGCCCACCTCAATTATAATATTCTGACTGTGAGATTCTGACCATAACTACTTGGGGACTTTTCAGAATAAATTGAACCGTTTTCTTCAGGAAAAGAGGAAAATATTTTCATTGTATAAAACATTTATAGGCCCAAATCCTCCATTCTTACACCTTATACTCCAGAAAAATTCTTCTGTTGTGTATATCTAAGTCAGTACAATGCCACTCTCCCAAAAAAGCATTTTGCTTATTGAAGTGGAATTGCAGCGTTGCAGCTCCAAAATCCAACTGCCAGTAACATGAGTGCTAGGAAAAGCATAGCTGAGTTGTGGGAGTCTTCTCTGATCCTAAGCATCCTAGTAACTGTGGAAACTAAAATCATGTATGAATAAAGACCAAATCTCCCCTGCTATAAACACCTACCCTTTGCAGTGCTGTGCTGTTAGAAAATTTGATCGTCACTGTTTAGGCTATTGCTTCAAACTTTCTGTTACCTTTCTTGCGACCTGCATTATGATTTGTGTTTGTTTTTATTTGAATGGAGGGCAGCAGAACATATGGATGAAAATCAGATTGGGAGATTGCCAAGAATTAAGTATTTTTCATGTTCTTCTTCTCCTTTTTGGGCTATAAAACAGAGCAGTAGGGACAGGACTGCCAGACTCATTTTTACATGTGATCTACAGTGTATCTGAACACCTGTCTGCAGAAAGGGAAAGCCAGTTTATTATTCTGTTGCACCACCTAACCCCTGGTGTGATGTCAATGAAAGCATCACAAAACCATTCTACTGCAAGAGGGATCTTTTTTTGTAAAAATAGTATTGCTTGTGTCCACGTGTAGAATACTGATGCTTAAAAGACAAAATAAGAACAGAAACCACACAGCTACCTTTATAGAAAAGTTCAATTTTTTTAGGAACTGCTTCTTAAAGGAACAAAAAGCAGGTTGCTTTTCTGGTTGTTTTAAAAGGATCACTTTCTCCCTCCAACCCTTCTATCTACTAGATAAATCCTCTTGGCTCTTTCACAGTGCGCTGCCCAGAGACACAGGATAATGGGGATTGCACTAATCACTCACTGCAGGGACTCCCTCATCCCTTTTCCTTCTGAGGGACTGGAAGGACGGTCAGTGGATCTGCTGCTAATTTAGAAAGATTAACCACACCTTAAAAGAAGCAGGCGCTAAATCACATATAAAGAAGCAGCCTACACACTTCTCTTCTCAAGTATGAGCTTTCCTGCTTGTGCTCATCTTCTGGCCCTTGTACTGTATGTAGCAAGGCCTGTACTAAAAGAAGTAACAGCTTTTCTGTAGAAGTCTACTAACTAAAATTAGGCCAGAGATAGCAATAAGAATGCTGGAAGTTACCCACTGGCTATACTTCTCATTGCTTTTGCACTAAACCAATATTGTACAGAGGAAAATGTCTTAAAATCTGTGTATCATTTAAACCAAAAGCAACTTCAAATTCTAGCTGGAATGACAGAGTGACCGCCACGGGAATTTTGCTAACAAATCTCATAGCCAGACGCCAAAAAAAAGAGCTTTAAAGCAATGATCTAGGTAGACAAAGAATGTGAAGAAAGTCAAAAGTCAGCATCTGATCTTCAATAGTGAATTGCCCAGAGGCGCTAAACTAAGTATCACACACAAACAGCGTCAATGTGTGACAAGCAGTGCTTATGTTTACTTTTTAAACACTGTAAGACACTACTAAAAATACAATTTGCCTTGAAGAAAATACAGTTTACTCACCCTCCCCCAAACAGTAGACTAAATCCTTCAGAAACCCTACCAACATACAACAGGAATAATTAGGAAAACATGAGTGCATTCATAGGAACGCATCTTACCAGAGCCACTCCGCTGCGTCACAAATTTCGTTCCCTATTACTTGTCTGGCAGAATACACGTGACCGTCGCTGCTCTGTATTTTCACCTGGAGCTCAATACAAACATTTTAAGCAGAGGATTCTTCTGCAACATTTGTGCCATCTAACTTTAAGGGAACTGATACTAATTGTGTATTTGCTTCCTAATTGGTTTCCTTCATATAGAAATAAGACACTGATAAATGCAGTCTTACCATTTAGTCCTCAGAGACCCAATTTAGGGCCAGACTCCCACTGCACTGAGTGCTGAACAACACAGCCTAGAAAATCATCAGACCTATTCATTTCCTTAAGTGCTAAATTCACTGCACCCAGGCTCTGAGTTAAGTTTTAATATATTTGTCCTGCCTTCATACCGTTAACGCAAATGTGAATTACAGTTTCTTGTATGCTTACAATCTTTAGCTTACTCCTGCTTGTCTCTCAAAAAACAAATCTGAGAATGTAGACATGGGACAAAAATTTCCTCTGCACATCCCGCCCCCTCCAGAAAATTCTCCTCAAAGGCTTTTGAGCAGGAGGCCGACCGAGCAGAGCATGGCATATGTTCTTGTCGGAAGTAGGAAAGTGACAGATGTTGAAGACCTTTCTGAACAACACAGTTGGGTCCACAGATAGATACAACTGTATCTGATTAGGTAGACAGCTCCATTCATCTATTTGTACAACAGCCAGGAGGTCTCTAATTGTTTTGCAGATCACTTAGCAATTAATGATGCTGTTGCCCTTGGACAGATCATGCTACAGATCAATATTTTCTGGCAAAGTCAAAGCACTGAGTAGATATAATGATACTGAAGTTACTCCGTTAATTGAGCCCACCAGCAAGGGCTGGGGAAGGAAACTTCTTGGACTTATTTCTGTCACTAACAAATATTATTCCTATTGTTGAAGTGAGTCAGACAAACCTGAATTGGAAATAAAATAAATGCCAGCAAAGATATCTATCTTTCCTTAAACTGACGCTAACTATTACTGTATGTTACTTCACAGAAGCATTATCTCAAGTGTATCATATTTTCTTTTGCAAGTTCTCATGTCACATAATCACAACCCTTTACAAATTCCATTTCACAAAAATAAGCCTATATAAAATTTTGCACCAAATCAGAGGCTAGGTTGGAAAAAGGAGAGGCTGCTGCGCAGCGTAGTGAGTGAACAGAACTTTTAAAACTGGACTGGAATGATCCTATGTGGATCAAAAGCAGAAGGGTTACAGAGGGTAAGAGAGCCTGGGTTAAATTTCCCCCTTATTTTCCCAGCACATGTGTATTATGGATACTGCTGCTGTGTAACAGCTTTGTTCTAAGAGATAATCCCCGTGCCATAAGCATAAAATTCTTCATTGGAATTACTGGCTTCTCTCATCTCTACAGACAAAGCAGGTCTGTAAAAAACACTCTGGAACTAAAGTGACCAGACCAGTAGCCCACAGCAAGCTCATGAAAGTAAGGTATTTCACATTACCACGGCTGATATTGTTTCCATTGTTCTCTGGTAAAACCTGTTTTAGGGCACGGGGTAAGATGTGGTGTCATCAAAGCCAATGGTAAAGTCTCAGCTGATTACACTAGAGTGGGGATTTTTATCCATTATTTCCCTAGTATGAAAAATGACCTCCAATTTCCTGGTTGGAACACATTTGAAAACCAAAAAAAAATCAATTTTAATACAATTTTTAAAAAAAGTGTAAAGTTAAATAATTTACAATAAAAAGGAGGGAGTTTTTACTGCTCGCATGACTCGAAATGGTTATTTTATCTAAAAAATCACTGCAAGTGAGGACTTGCTTGGATTTCCATTACAACTTTAAATTATAGGGTTTCAGTGCCTTAGGATAATTTTAATTGGGAAAGAACTGTAGTTTGAAAATCAATTATTTTCAGTAATCATCTGTTTCAGTTCTTCACTAACTACCCATACAGCTATCTGTGTAAAACAAATCTTATCAGCCCAGTATCAAGTACTGGGGAGCAGCTCAGGGAACAACCCAGTACCTTACATACTCGGTACTATCTGTTTAACCACAAATTCTCCAGTTGTGTGATTCTATTAGCTTTACTGGGATTATGCCAACACATAATGTGGCTGTGAAAACCTACCTGGGGGTAAGTCTGTCCCATCCTTTAGGAAACCTATGGGAGATCAATGCAGAGAGAGGAAAATTCATTTTCAAGGTAACCTAAGGATGTAGGGACAGTCCCGGGAACTCTAATTGCACTCCTCAAATACTCCCCATATGTATTTAACCTAGAAATATTCTAACAGAGAATTTATAAAAATGTGAAAAAGTCTCATCTTTGTAAAACTTTACAGGAACATACTGAGAAGGCTATTTAATAGCTTAAGAAAATATTCTAAAATAGCTACTCAGCTTCCTTCTTTGGATGTTTTTTTATACTGCTGTTTCACCCACAAGAAGTCCCCAACAGATGCTGCTGGAATCAGACCCTTTCTAAAAGAGATCTCACTGCAGAAACAGAGGACAAAGGACTAACAGAAGGCACATTAAGAGGCAACGTAAACCATCTCTCTGCCCCAGGGCATGATCAGTGACAGCTCTGAAATGACTGTCAAACCCATTCTTAACCAAGTCCAGCGATGGAGGCTCCCCACACTCCTGCCTTGGTCAGTTCTTATTAGGACTTACTCATGCATCTACCTCTCTTTTCAGCAAACTTTAATTTTGCTGAGGCTTTTCAGGATTTCACAAAAAAATCCTCCCACACTTGCTCTGCTCCTCTCCTTGGGGCCATGGTGTTCAGGCCTGTGAGAGCTGTTCAGAGGCCGTCACTGCACGCCTCAACAAGGTGCTGCAAGCCAAGAGCAGGGAGCTAGAGGGAAAGCTCCGAGTCCTCTCCACCACCCTTTCCACTGCGTGGGCAGTCTCCTGCTCGCAAAACCATTCCTCTAAAAGCAAGGGGTGGAGGAGGGAAAGTCATGAGAGGGGCCAGGTGTGCGTCCTTCAGTTATGGGCCCCTGTTACTCTGGCCAAAGAGTTTGCCTGGTCTGGACACCAAAAAGATTGATTGAGGGAATAGGTCTGCTGTTTCTGTGATTTTACTGCTGCTTCTACAATTGCTTATTTTGGTTTTGTTTAAACTCACCCTTGTTCCAGTGTTTAATTAACCTTACCATTAGAAGTTTTTCCTGATGTTTAAGATCAACCTCAAGACATTTTAAATTTATTGGTTCTTTTCTCATCCATGGACAATAATTTCTTTACTATGTTGAAGGTACCTTTTATGTATCACTCTTTTATCTTCCCTTTTCTATGCAAAGTAGCTCCAAAAGCCTTTCCCTAGAGGGCCTATTTTGGAGCTTTCTAAATGTTCTTTTTGGTCTCCTGTGGATTCTCTTCACTTTACACAGATCTTTTTCTTGCAGTGCAGTGTCCTGACTTTGCACAGGTACTCCAGATGAGATCCTACCAACGCTGAGTAAAGCAAAGGGATTATTGCACGCCTTTTATGAGGGGTACTGCCTACCATATAAATCCCAACACAACAAATACTCTCTTGATAATACTCTGCCTTCATTCTTTGCGAACGCTCTAACTCCCAGATCCTTTTCTGAAGAACTGATTCTTGGAAATTCAGCCCTGTTATCTTCAGGGCAGACTTCATATCTGCTATTGGTAAAATATTAAGTTATGGATTTAGAATTAAAAACACATCTGCATTTTGGTACTTCCACTGCTTAACTTTTATTTTTCATTTGTTCCTATCAATTGAAGATTTTAAAAGCTTTAATTTAAAATTTTCTTTAGTTTCATGCTACAATTGCTGATTTTAATTCGGACTCAAACTACAAATGATTTTTATCATTCTAAGGTATTTTATGCATGGTGGGAACAATATCTTATCTTATCTTATATTATTATACACAATTCAGATACTTGCATACTTGCAGAAAAAGTCAGCTAGCTGTGCTTGTCCAGCTTCATTCTTCAGAAGCCTGTGACATCTAGAATTATGCATACAAATTTTAAGTTTGCTATATACTAAATTACACTTCTTTTTCTTCCACATTCACCTCCTCTTAAGCACATTAAATACCAAGAGAATACAGAAATACAAATTAAGTTCAAGGAAGAGTATGAAGTTAGCATAATTTTTTCTGGATCTCACACTTTTTTGATGTACACGTTCCACTCTACAGCTTTTTTTGGTAAAACATGATTTGGAAGCAATTAAATAGGAAGACAAGCTGTTAATGGAGGCTGTTTTATCAGTAAACAAAACATGAAATCAGTTTTTGACTCAAATATATCCTTAAACATGACCAACACGCATTCCTAACAATACTGATTTCCAGGGACTTTCATGGATTTGGTCCTGATTTATTCCACAGTGTTAACACTCAGGTTTCTCCTGGTGGACAGTGGCACATCACATCAGGGTACATATACTGAGTCAGAATGAACACAACTCTATGTTTTAGCTTGAAGCTAAACATAGCTTAAACATACTGCAAGAATATAACAGTGGTTTTGAAGAGTGCAGGTCACGACATTTTTTCTTTTTTTTAATAATAATATCTCTAAGAAAAGGTAACTGCTTGAGTCACTGTTTATTCTTACTGGACATATATAAACTTTCCCAGGCACTTTGTCAAAGCAAATCCCGCAGGCTGCTGTAGAAGATCAGCAAGTTGCCAAAGCACCAACTGAACCAGGAGGTTCAAGCTCACAAGAACCCTGGTTATGATATACTTAACTACATCATTGGACAGTTGGGAACTCAGCATGAGTTTCAGACAAGGACAAAATAATCTAGCTAGGATTGATGTCCACATACTGGGAGCAGGAATGATAGTGCTGCTGTCTTCCTCTGTGGTAAAAGAAAGATTATAAGTGGGAGATCTTTATTGCAGCGTAACATTAAAATTGATAACAGCAAAAAAACACAGGCCTATTCCAAATGTTGGAATGAATCCAAGCAGAATTTGCCAAGGAAACGTGCAATAACTCCCAAACACTCTGCAATATGTCTTAAGTGTTTGATCAACAACATTACAGTCGTTACTGTTTCTCATTCTGAGAATAAATTGAGAGATCTTGCAAGTACAGAAAATGAAAATTTTCCCTCCCATAAAGTAAGTCTGAGGAATTCAAGAAACTTATTTTCTAACAGGGGTTTTAGGCAGGAAGATGATACTATATCTGTTTTGTTTGCTGTTAATAATCAATGTTTCATTGGTTGATCTGCTGCCTGTACAGGACATGCTGGGTCGAAAGCTATTCAAAGAGAGTGATTGGCTCTGTGGCTCATGAGGTGAGACAGATTCTTTCATTTTCAGGTCTCTTGTGTACATTTTGATCCAGGTTGCCGGTGAATAAAAAAAATCACCTTCCAATATATATGAGACTAATTCTCAGCTGACAAGGATTTATATCACATAAGTAAAACCCATCAAAACTGAGTTGGCAAACTTGCTGGCAGTTTCAAATGAAAGCCAAGAATTAATTGGACATAGAGACAAACAATTTTTCCATTTCGAAGACAAATTCCTGCAAGTCAAGGTTGAGTTACATTTAACATTGCCTAGAGGATTCATTTCTGGGAGTGTTTGCCTGAGACTTATAATAAAAACTAGGGAGAATATCCTAGAGTTCTATTTTAGTGAGATTATTATACAATGTCCATCACCATGGTAGTTGGTTGATATATGTGAGCCATGGGGCTCTTCTGATTCAGATGGACCATTATTCATAATAATGACTCTCCCAGATTATATGCACAGAGAAGCAAATCTCGCCCCCTTCTTACAGCAAAACATCTTTTCCTGAATTTGGCCCAGTCAGAGGAAAACAGTTAAATCATGTATTTGTTTTACTATCTGGCAGTTCTGTGGAGAGACCTACCTAAATAAAACTAGTAATGTGTCAGGCCTTTTTCAGAGAAGAGAATTTGTGCTTTATCTAGAGGGTAAATTTACCTCAACAGACCTCTATTTTAAAATTTTGCCCTTCCAGATGATTAAGAACAAAGGCGTGCTGAAATAGCTGTTTGTTTATTCCAAAAACATATTAACAAATTCAAGCTATTTAAGATCAACAAGGGAGTTCATCCCAAAGCCGATAAACCCTCACAGAACAATCTCTGCAAACGGTATATTCTCCTTTAAGCTCTTGTTGAATTTTGCAAACCCTCTTTGTATTTGAAGACACATGTAGCAGAAGAAGGTGTTCAGCAGGCACACCAAGCGAGGAGAGGATAAACTAAGGGACACTCAGCACTGCCAAGTGACAAGTATCTCCAGAAGTTCAGCATAGAAACATATAACCGTCAAGCATGGCTTTACCAAGCTTTTGAAGTAGAGACAGGAGGCCACGGGACAGGACTTTGGGCTTTGTCTGCTCTCATACAAACCTTGACAGAGGAAGCTTAAGATGGAGCTGCAAAGGATGGGCTATATATATAAATAACTGACGCTCAGTGGACTGTGGCCTCCAGAAGATCTCTCCAGAGATCTGCAAGATAGCTGTACTTACAGAATGCTTTCCCTATTTCCAGCTTTTCCTATTGGCTTAGAAAACCCTCCAAATCCGAAGTCAGTGCAAATTCTTATACGTAGCCAAGAGAAAAAGAAAACTAAGTTCTGAAGAGCTCCCTGCTTTATCAAGCTTTCCATTACCACAGCAAGACAGCAGTGCATGCCGTCCTCCGGCCCTCCATACCTGCTGGAAGATGGCAGCTTGCATTTTAAAATCTGTTGCAAAAGTAGCACAGAATGTACATGAAAAATGAGAAATAAAGCAGAAACAGGCAAGTCACATCATGAACACATCATGAAATTATGCAAAATCATCCGTATGAAAAAAAAACCATTCTTTAATAGGAGTGAAACTATGGGAAAAATCCACAGAGTGCTCTAAAATCTAAAGGCTATAAGGCTATCATTAGGGTAAAGTTTTAGTAAAATCTATAGATACAGAATTCCTTGGTGCTGTGTACTCCTATAATTGTGCTTGATAATTTTACATTATTTTACATACCACTTAGGTTTTCGTTTCTTTTTCTACTGTAAAAGCAATACTTATTCTTCTTCAACTTCATATTGTGTTAAATTTTCAAAGACATGCATTTTTTCTCCCATACCACTGACTCCCTTTGCATCAAGAATCACAGATAACATGTCCAAATCATCCTAATCTCTTCCACTTATTGCCTTATACAAACTCAGTAGTTGTAAAACTGGTGTGCTGGAACCATTGCTGTTTTTCCCAAAAAGATCCAGTATTCTGGTTTTGCTCACCTGTCTCTTGCATCCACCTGTTCTCTTTCAAAATTTGTGACCTTTCAATAAATGAAAGACAGTAATTTTATTCTTATTCCCCTGCATTTACTATCAGCTTTAAAGCATTGACCAGAAAGAGAGGCTTCAACTGCCTCTTGAAGGACACAGAAAATCCTCAAAATTGACTGGAAATTTGAAAGCACCCAATGCTCTTCAGAATAGAGCAGCATCTCATTGTGTTCATGCTGGGCAACAAGTAGGTATTTATAAGCCCATTCTACCCAAATAAGATCAGGGCAACAGTAACATTTAACACATTATGTGTGAAATTAAGACTCAGGTGTGTTACTCCTCCTTTTCTGATACTGAAGTCTATGATTAACTTCAGATACTGGAGGAAGGAAATAAATTGATACAAACTGAACAGGGATATTTCACCATCAAAACACAGGATGACACAAGATGCAAAAGCAGGTATAAAATTACTAAATAGCTGTAAGAATTCCCCCAAGAAAAAACAGAGCACAGGACACTAAAATGCATGCAGCTAAACAGAAAATATAATACAAGTTTAAAATAAATGTACCTGTTCACAATACAGTTATCAATAGAGCCAGCGCCAGCAGTTTTTATGATCTGATTAGGAGTCCACAAACATAATCACTCATGTAGCACAGGTTAACAGAGACTCCTGAAAAGAGCTCCAGGTCTGTAACTTTACATCAACTAATAATTCAAACTATCCACCTACTTTATTAAAGTTGACTCATTGGCAAGGCTGCAGCTTCTGCTAATGAAGATAGAAGGCAAAAAAGAGAGAAAATTATCTGAAGAGAAATGAGAATCCTGGGCCAGGAGGAAGGAGGGAGAAAGGAAAGCAAAATGCTGGTTAGCGTACAAGGCAAAAATCTACCACGAAGTGAAATGAAACTCCTGTATGGGAGAAAAGCAATTTAGCTGCCTCACAGAGGGTCAGGCGTATGAGCATTAAAATTAAACAAGTTGATTTTAATACGCCTTAGTAACTGTGATTGATCTCACAGAGTTGCTGTTGACTGTACATCAAGAAACAATTTAGGATCCAGTTTAAAACAAAGTTTATAATCCTCGTTTAATGGATTTTAGTACCTTAGGCAGTACAGTGTTGTAAAAATGATTAAAATGTGCCCTGTCTCTGTGTAATCAATAAAGCTTCCCACTGTAAGATTGGTTCAGTTCCAGGGACTCAGCATGCTCGGCCATGCTGTGTCTGTAGAATTCCAAATAAGTCATCTATCATTATTTCTATACACAGGATTCATTAGACACCTCATCCCTCAGCTTATTAGCACTGAAGTCAGCCAAACAATCAAATCAAAAGGTCACCTTTTAACAAATACATAGTTAGACCAAAACATACATCAAAACCTTAACGGACGTATGTTAAAATATAGTAGCAGGGATGGAAAAAAGACAGATGGAGACATTCAAGACACGAACTGCAAAGTGCCTACAAATGGAAATCAGAATTCATTCTGGTTTACCAGATGAAGTCTAAAATGGCAGGTTAAGAAACAGGTCACACATCTTATTAGAGAGAAGAAAACCCCACCTCTCTGACCATCGAAACTCTTACACTACTGAAATCCTGACCTCTTCAAATTCTAACAAATTTGACTTAAAATCTTTATGATGTGAAGGAAAACAACCAGCTGGGGACTCCAGTTCTTTTTCCGTTTAAACGGGTTTAGATAAAAATGTGATAACCAGGTTTATAAATTCTTTGTCTAGGTAAGTCTACTTCCTTTTGCTCCTCTCCTTAATAATGTTCTACAGTGCTTTTAATTGAAAAAGGGCAAGACCAGCCCTACCAGCTAGATCCAAGGTCTCCAGCAAGTACTAGCAATGAACCCTTGTTGAAGAATATTAAGATGATGGCTGGCATGCAGTGATATTTCTTTGAATTTTTTCTAGACTTGAGCAAATCACATCACGGACTTAACTGGCATTTGTTCTTGATAGCCTTGTATTCAGTTCTCTTCCATAAATTCATCACTTTCTGAAAATAAACCTTCATTATTTGGCCTGTGAGAAACTTCTTTATTTACTAGTCTCATTTGTGGCCCTTTAAGTTCTTGCAAAGGAAGAACCAAAGAATGCTCATTGCCTTTTCACCCACCTCACTATGCTGCTCATGATCTTCCCTTGGCCTCTTTTTCCAGGCTGAAGAGTGATGGTGTACTTATTCACGTGGGTTAAAAGCTGTTCCATATGTCTGATCATCTCTGCAATCCACCTCTGAATATTTTTCAAACTTATATTATTTCTATGAAATAAAGGGACCGGAACTGCATACAAAGTTCAAGAAATAGACACAGCATGGATTTATACCATCACATAATTATCTTCTCTAGTGTGCTTTTTCTTTTTTCTTTATAACTCCCAACATTCAATTTACATAATTAAAATAAAGCAAAGCACTGGACTTAATAATGAGAAGGTTCGAGTGTTAACATAAATTCAAATTCAAATGCTCAGATTCACTCTAAACTGCTACACGGGATGGTCAACTTCTGAATCACAAGATATGACCATTATGTTCAGCCTGAAGATCACAGCAATAGTGTGCTCCATTGCCAAAAAGCCACCAAACTGGAGAGTTGTGAAAAGTACAATACAGTTTACTAAAGAACTAGGCAGGAAAGTGCCTGATATTTTTGTTCTGAGAGGGAAAAAGATGATGTGAAATTAGACTTAATCCAGCTGAAAACCTATCCATTGGGAAATGGTGGATGAGATGCTCACACAGTCATTCATGGGGCAATGTATTCCTTAAGCAAAATATGTCTACTCTATTTTCCATACGGACAAATGAATAAATGTTGTGTACATAAAAATCAAATCAGGTGTTTGGCTGCATTTTAAAAATAGTATTTGAGGCCGTTAAAAGCCTGTGCCTTGAACTCCAATTTTTTTTTGGCACTACTTCTCTCTTCCCTAAATACCTGGGGAAAAGCATGTACACAGTATCAAATTTACTATCTTTCTTTTTCTGTTTTGTTTCCTCATAATTCTTGCCTGCTACATAGTCCCTAAGATCACACTCATTTGTAGTTCTCCTGGTTTCAGCTGGGATAGAGTGAAGTGTCCTCCTAGTAGCTGGTACAGTGCTGTGTTTTGAGTTCAGTATGAGAAGAATGTTGATAACACTCTGATGTT